>CAWUFW010000825.1:1490000-2690000 GCA_963921515.1 Calotriton arnoldi | reverse complement strand
GCCTCTTGTGCATAGCGGCTCTATATTCCTGGTTGCTCCGCTTTACCCGGTTATGGCATGCGATCGTACCCTGCGGAACGCAGTCTTTCAGTAAGTTGGCACGGCTGCAGCTGTTGTACTCGGTGTGCCCCCTCCTCCAGCTATATGCTGTGTATCAGCAAAATGGCGGCTGTTCTTATACCGAATTCCTATCGGTCGCTGCACCACTACAATTCCTGTAGAACCACCCAGCCGTTATGTGCCCTGGCACTGCCAGTGTACGATAGTGCCACCTTCGCTTCGGGACTTGCGTCTGGCTCCCGATGGTGCGTCCGCCGGAACGCGCTGTTTTCCCTGCGCAGCCCAGCTCCACTTAATGCTGTGTACACCGCCTACGCTTCTCGCCGCAGCGGCTCCCCAGGTCTGAGAGCCTGATATGCGCTTCAGTGATCAGGAGGCTTCAACTTGCGGCCATCTCGCTGCACAGCGTAGCCACGCCCCCACGGCTACTGTCCTTGAACATGCGATTCAGTAAAGCCCACTAGTGTCACTCATAAAACAGTCACAGGTCACTGAAGTTCACAAATTCACCTAACGCAGCAATGTTAATATAAAGGTTCACGCTACTGTGACTGTCGCACACGTTCACAAATTGAATCAGCCATCGGAAACCTTGGCACTGTGTGGGTGGGCAGTCCTGCAATGCCAGTAGCGTTGTCATGCCATACTTGAGACAAATATTGCAGAATATCAAGAGAACATAACATATCAATGGGCATGCCAAAATACACATTTTAGAACAAATTTATAAACGCACGCTGACCTACTTCGAAAGAAACAAGGCAAGTCTAAAAACAAATAAAGAAACATTTGTAAAACATGCAATTTCTGCCTTTGCCAGAGCATGCGGTCATGTGAATAAACTCGGCTGACTCGGCGAACCCAAATAAAGGAATGACCGATAACTCGAGTGTGAGGGAGCTGCTGGTATAAATCGATGACAAATTCCATAGGGAGCGAGAGAAAGAAAGAACGGGAAAGCGAGGAGACCTAAAGTACGGGACAGAGAACGACAGAGAAAGTGAGACACAGGAAGGACGGTGGCAGCACGCCCTGGTATACTTTGAAGTTAAGACACGTAATGCAAAATCGATTCGTTCTTGACGCTAGCAGCATGTTGCAAAAATAATTAGAAAAGGCACAGGTTATACAATAAAATGAAATTCTGGACAGCTGTTCGGCGTGCTGGGGGCATTCAACATACGTACTACTTGTTATTTCACATCTAAATAGGTGCGCACATGCACGCAACGGCGCGTGCTCGCACACAAACGTTTGGCTTTTGTTGTTGCACAAAAACAACACCCGTATTTCAAGAGAATGATGTATTTCCATATATGTCGTAAATTACATTGCACCCATAAATTGAGAATTTCCTCCAGTGGGAAGCTGGCAAGTTAGTTTAGCTCTCCGAATTCCTTCTCGCCAGCTAATCAGTTTTCACGCATGGCAGTGCTTAAAATAAGGAAAACGTCACAACACATCACACAGCTTCCTCTTTGCCATTTTTTAAATCAGCGTTCTCTTGAAAGTAAATAAAGTCAGAATCTGCAGTGATTGATCGACCCATTGTTACCTAAACATCTGAAGAGCATTTTCTAAATGTTTAACTTCTACAGTTAACATGCATCTCTTTGTTAGGAAACAATGTCCGTAGAACCCCACTAATTGGAAAAAAGAAAGAAAAAAAAACCATATCGGGTAGTGTGTGGTCCAACAAACGAAACTCTTCTCAGAATTAGGGCGCTATTTCCATAGTCCCATTATTGGCAACACACCCCACCCACACCACAACAGAGTATGCATGCATAAATAAATACACAACACAACTTTTGTTTGGGAAAATATTGCTGCAGGTTTATTCCATACAAAAGTATGCAAATATGGTGGGTTATCTTACGGGCGATCCAAGGGCAGGCAGCTGTACCACTCTACGCTGCCCTGCCCGCCTGATGAGCCAAGCACTGTGGAGAATCCAATCAGCGCTACCCTTATGGGGGTGATCCCCTTACTGGATCACGTGACACATTGGTCCCTTATTACTCACGCCCCTTTCGGGGCGGGAGCGTAGCAAGGCAAGCCCCCGGTTGTTCAGGCCCACAACCGCCTGAAGGAATAACGGGGCGCCGACGTAATTGTTCCAGGACCCTCCCATGAGGCTCCTGGGATTTGGCTCTGGCACCCCTATTGTGCCCACGCAGAGGTACCCTTCCGTACCCATCTGCTTCCAGATCGCCCTGTAACTCCGCCTGCAACGACAAAAGAAAAACATTACAACGTTCTATGTACTTCGCCTGCCAACCCCACGCCGGGTAAGCGGTAGGGTGGGAGACGGCGTGTCCGGCGCAAAGAGGATGCCAAGATGGCCAGGGGAGGCATAAATACCTCCCCACCTCCTCTGCATGCCGGAAGTGACGCGTCTGGAAGGGGGCTCCTCCTCGAGCCCCGCATTCTGAGTGGGGGTGGGGAAGTGCCCAAATGGCACTAAAGAGGCCGCCCGTTTAGGGTGGCCCCCTGCGGGGCCGCGGGCAGCCGCAAAGTACTTAGCCTGTGGCATTGCTCTAGCTGGGGTACACCAGCTAAACCGTGTGTTCAGAACAAGCACGACTGAAAACAGAAGTGATATGCGCTTAAAGGTGACGAGTTACCGATATTGCAGAAGGTGATCGGTCCAGGCA
Organism: Calotriton arnoldi; assembly: GCA_963921515.1. Taxonomy (NCBI): domain Eukaryota; kingdom Metazoa; phylum Chordata; class Amphibia; order Caudata; family Salamandridae; genus Calotriton; species Calotriton arnoldi. The sequence goes on along the minus strand of CAWUFW010000825.1, from coordinate 2,687,283 downwards.
CTTTTAGGGTTCGTATGTGGCTGGCGTACAGATACGGGAGAGAATCCAGGAAGCGAGCGTCCTCTCAACTCAGCTCCCTAAAATGAGGAACTGTTCTGTTAGCGGCCCTCCTTCCATACAACTGCAATGATGTTTCTAGAGCGCTGCTTCGTGTGTGTGCGCCCCTGGGATCACGAGCTCTCACTGGTGTTTCTTGAGAAAAGTTTGTTGTAATACCCAAACACACAGTGAGTGGTCTTTCGCCATTTTTTGAACAGGACCTCTTGTGTATTCAATTCGCCCAATGGGCTGTCTTGGAGTTTCTGGAGCAGATGGTCTAATGTGCCAACATCAAATACAAAATATCAGTAAAATCTCAATGATATTTCTAGATCACAGTCGCGGCCGGCAAAACGGGCGGGTGGGTTCACGCGGGAGGGGGGGGGGGAAGTGGGACGGTCACGGACGGTAATCTTATCTATAAAATAAAAAACTTACCTTCCTCCAAGACCGCATCACGCGGCGCCGCCACCTCAGCTCCTGCTTGCTCTGGAGTCCTGGCGCGTTTTAGGCAGCCTCCCTCCTCCTGCTCCCCTAAGCCAATCACAACGCTGCAATGGCAGCGTTGTGATTGGTGAGGCGCAGCGGAGAGCGCCCCAGCCGGGCCATTTTCTCTATGTAGGCTGCATGCAGCAGCCTACATAGAGAAAAAGGGAGAGTGCGCATGACTGGGTTGGTCGGCTCTGGGGCCGACCAAACAGTCAGTACCCACAACAGTGGGTAAGCCACTCCCCCCCTGCCCTCGAGCAGGACCGCCCACCCCCAACCAGGCACTTCTGCTTTCTTGCAGTGCGAGAAGCAGAAACATAAATGGTAGTTTTTACCGTTTGTTTCTGCCTTCTCGCACTGCGAGAAAAGCAGTGGGACGACGCCCCCACGCCCCAATGGGGGAGCCGCCACTGCTTTATGGTACAATGCTGCACTGCGAAGAGCCAGCAAATCCTTCTGCTAGGCATGGCAAAGGGATAAAAAACATATATCAGTTATATCAGGATGGTTCTCTAAGATCCTATCAGGCACTACGAGACGAGTTTAGTCTCCCGACTACAGAGCACTGGAAATCTCAGCAGCTGCCCACTGCTTACGGGTACTGGACTCCTCGCCAAGGGCAGTGCCTGTGTCCCCCATTCATCAATATCTGAAACTGTGGAGTCACTTCAAGGGGGTTGTTTCGGGGCTATGTGGGGTGTTGCTTAAGTCTCTGAACTCCTTACTATGACCAAAATACTCTGGCGAGCACTTTTGGGCAAAGGCTACCAACCCAAGGACTTGGCAACGCTGCTTTCGGACTACACCAAAGTCCTCCAAAAATCTAGACTGAAGTTTTTCTATTTCAAGATCATCTACGACTGGTATTGGACACCGCAGAAGTTGTGCCAAGTGCGACTCCTCTCACACGATCAATGCTGGGACTGTGGGTTGATAAATGTGATCTTTATCAAATTTTTTGGTTGTGTTTCACCCTCTGCTTTGATTTTTCCGCAGTGTGGGCTCGCTTGCAACTCTATACCCACATAACACTCATTCCCTCAACTCCTCTTGCACTCCTGCATGACACAACTGACATCCCAGACTTGAACTCTCACAATCACCTCTGGCTAGCCACCTCCTTGGCACTGGCCAAAGTATGCATCCTCCGCCACTGGCGCTAATCCACTAACCCTACGGCACAGGAGTGGCTCGGGGTACTCCATAGAGGGCCCACTTCATGAGCGCACTACCTACACGCTTAATGATAAACCAGAGGCTTATGAAAGGAGGTGGGGTATGTTTCTCTTATCCTTCAAGGAATATTCCCTTCATGCTTAAAACATTACCATTCTAGGTTCACAGATTTTGAGAACCAAAAACCAGGACGCGCCAGAAATAAAAGTAGAACTAAAGCCTTTACTCTTACGTCTATCTGGCCTGTCCCGGTTTTTGCATAGCCTTGCAAATATGTGTGTTCGTTTATGTGTATATATGCATATATGCATATGTGTGTGTATATATATATATATATGTATGTACCTGTACAGTAGGCTTTTAAACATTTACGCGCACACACACATACACTCGCATACATTTTCAAGGCTACATTTACTTAACTTTATTTATGGCAGGACCTCCACCCTATTCCCCCTGCCCTTCTCCCCACCCTGTCTTCCCTCGGCAGGGAGCATGCAGCCGAACTGCTCTTGTGCTACCTGACAAAAACACAATAAATTGCTTATTTTTCGCATTCTTCTGAAGCGCCCCTGTAAGGAGAGCATACCTTCCAATTGCAATTACCTGACCTTTGTCCCAAAAACCAGGACATGTATTGAAAATAAAGAAATGTGTTGGGACACCGGGACAGTCCACCGAAAACCGGGACTGTCTGTGGAAAACCGGGATGTCTGGCCACCCTATACCATTCCCATGCCTAGCTTTGATTGATTGGTTTCTTGTCTCCTTCCACATCGCCCATGTTCTCCATGCTGCTCCGGGGAGACCCACCCTGTCCTTGTGTTCGAGTTTCTTAGCCTATTCCGCGGTTGCAGGCAATCTCCCCTGGGGAAACGACATGTAGTGCCATTTTCTATGGTAACATTATTGCATTGTTTCACGTGTACAGTGCTGATGGCTGCAGACTGCTGATCTGGATATGCAATGCAAATCCCAGGACCCCCACACTCCCACACTCCTCCTTCACTCTACCCCTTACTCCCTTCACTCTACCCCTCACTGCGCCCTTACCCTAGTATTGTTCTTGTGACGGCATTGGGATCCTACGCATATTCTTGTAACGGTTAGCCCGGCTGGACTTAAGTTGATCATGAGGCTACCGTTTTACTTTGAATTGTTCCCTGTTTCATTATGCACTGTTGTTGTATGGTGAATCGTAAAACAAATCAGTAATTGTTGCAAAAAAGAAATGTAAAAAATATAAATGCTATATTAATGTATTTTAGTGTCTGGAGGCGCTTTTTAAATTTAGTGTGTGTGTGTATGTGTGCATTGTTTAGCACATAGATAACAAACTGGCACACCATTCCAAAAACAACAAGCATTGGCAAAGCCAATAGGCCTTACCTATGCAAGAGCTGTTGGCTTTGCCAATGTGTTTTAGACATATTGCACACCAACGTGGCTGCTGTTCAGCATGGCTAAAAGTTAGTGGCGTTGAGGAGAGTAGCGTGGAGTGTCGTAGAGTGGAGTAGAGTGTTGTGGCATAGAGTGTCATGCATTGAAGGGGCATAGAGTGGAGTCACTTAGAGTGGCTTAGATTAGGGTGGACTGGTGTAGAGTACATAGGAATAGAGTGTTGCAGAGTATAGTGGCATAGAGTGCAGCAGCATAGAATTCAGCAGCATACAATGCAGCGTTGTAGAATGCAGTGGCGTAGATTAGAGTGTTGCACAGTAGAGTGCAGTGGCGTAGAGTGCGGTGGCATAGAATGCAGTGGGGTAGAGTAGAGAGGCGGAGAGTGCAGTGGCATAGAGTGGTGCAGAGTGGAGGGGTGTAGAGTGCAGTGGCATAGAGTGAAGTGATACAGAGTGCAGTGGCATGGAGTTCAGTGAAGCAGAGTGTCTAAAATTCCATAGGAATTTTTGACATGACTACAGCCCGAACCGCTGAACAGAATGACACCAAATTTGGCAGAAAGGTAGCTGCTGCTCTAGAAAGTGCCCTTTTTGTAAATTGGTGAAAATCCGTTCAGTAGTTTCTGATATTTTTAAAGGTATCAACATTTGTGTATATAGGGAAGCGGATCCTTCACGGCGCACCCATGGGATCCCTACAATGCACCGATGGGATCAGGGTACCCCTACACTGACCCCTTCTATAGTTTTAAATCTTTATTTTCATCTCTGGGACACGGTCCGGTCTAGAAAGTTGAACCTGCCATTTTGTAATCCGGGTCCATGTCCCGGGGGATGAAAATAAAGTTTGAAATCTATAGAAGGGGTCCTGGTAGGGGTACCCTGACCCCATGGGTGGATTGTAGGGGTATGTGAGGGACCCCTTATGAGTTAGAACATACCGTAAACTGATTTTTCCTACGTGCAAGGAGTCGTGACGACTTCACGATGGTCAGTGCGGTTCCCCATGTAATGTTGAAGTGGAGTCATGAACCTTGCCAAAAAAAATAATAAACATTAACATACTCACTCATACACTAATATAGACATTCACAGATCAACTCAGTCACTCACCCACTGAGACACTCATGCACCCACTCACTCACCCATTGAGAGACTCATTCACCCACTCACAGACCCACTCAGACACTTATGCACCCAGTGACTCATCCACTCAGATGCTCATGGATACATTCACAGACCGACTCAGACACTGATGCGCCCACTGACAGAACCACTCAGAGACTCATGCACCCACTCACAGACCCACTCGGACACTAACGCACCCCGTCACAGACCCATTCAGAGACTCAAACACTCATTCACAGACCCACTAAGACACTGAAGCACCCACTGACAGACCCACTCAGAGACTCACGCACCCACTCACAGACCCACTGCAAGACTCATGTACACACTCACAGACCCACTTGGACACTCATACACCCACTCAGAGACTCATACACTCACTCACAGATCCACCCAGACACTGATGCACCGATTCACAGACACAGTGACAAAGGTATACACCCGCTGACATACCTAATCACACAATCATGCACCCACTCACAGACCCATTCAGACATTTATGCACCCTCTCACAGACTCAGTCGCCCGCTGACAGCCCCCCTCAAAGACTCATGCACTCACTCACAGACCCACTCTGATACTGATACATCCACTTACAGACCCACTCATGCACCCCTTAACAGACTCACTCAGAGACTCATGCACCCACTCACAGACTCATGCACACACTCACAGACCCACTTGGGCACTCATGCATCCACTGACAGACTCATGTACCCACTTACAGCCCCACTCATGCTCTCTCACACCTACTTACAAACCTACTCAGGCACTCATACACCCACTCAAACACTCATGCACTCACTCACACACTCAGTGTCAAAGGTTAGTGGTTACAGTTAGAAAATAAGATTTTTTTAAATGTACAAATTCACGTAGAAAACCAAAGGTTACAGGGACGTTATAGTTAGGAAATAGAACGTAACAAACTGTAGAAATTCACTGAAAAAAACAAAGGTTACAGTTACGTTATAGTTAAGCTTCTATTTCGCTCATGCAAAACCAGTGAAATTCAGCAGTTATAGTTACCTGAGCTAACTATAACTTACGACCCCACAATGCACTGCTTATGACCTCACATATTGCATCACTCATGACATGGTCAGTGACAGCACTGATGACATCTCAAATGACATCACTGATGACATCATCCACAGAACCACTCACACCCCCACTCACACCCCCATACAACCTCTCATACACCCACTCACACCCCCACACAACCACTCACATACCCATTCACAGACCCATACAAGTTCTTACACAACCACTCACTTACCCATAGAGCCACTCACTCACTTATAGAGCCTGATCATAAAACCAGTCACTCACCCATACAACCACTCACACAGCCACACACTCACCCATACATCTACTGACACACCCAGTTATTCACCTATACAGCCACTCACACACCCACTCACTCACCCATATGGCCTCTCAACAGAGTGGCTCACTCACCAATACAACCACTCACACACTCATTCAACCACTTACATACCGATTCACACATCCATACAACTGCTCACACAGCCACTCACTCAGCCATACAGCCAATCCCACAGACACTCACTCTTCCATACAGCCACTCACACACCAACTCACTTAACCAAACACTCACTCAAATAGCCACTCACTCACCCATACAGCCACTTACACACCCAGTCACTCATTCATACAGCCATTCAGACACCCACTTACGCACTCATACAGTCAGACACACCCACCTATGCAGTCGCTGACACAGCCACTCACTCACCCACCCATACAGCCACTGACACACCCACTCATTCACCAACTCAGCCACTCATACCGCCACTAAGGTCTTGCCGAACCATTACCTATCCTGCTAAATTAGAAACTTATAGCTCAGAGTCGGCTTGTGGCATAATCTACACAGTATCTCTAATGAACATTCAGTCTTTTTAGCCACTGGCACTTTATAATCTACGCACTTTAGTAATAACCCTAGGGTCTTTGACTTACTTGTTTACCATGCAGGTGCATTAACTGTAATGAAATGCCATTAACTTTCACCTCAGAAATTCTAGATTTCGTAAATTATTTCTCATTTAAAATTGCAAACAGACTAGTTTATGTTAGGACACACAAATCCTATGTGACTATCAAAACTACTGGTTTGTACATGCACAGTATGGTCTAGTCTTGATCTCAGCATTAGGTGTAACCTGATAAAAGTCTACGGCACTAGTTTGTCGTATTTTAAAGATAGTACGTCATGAGTTTACCTGTTTTATGCTCTATATAAATTGACTGAATTGCACAATGACATGATGCTTATTTGCACAAATTAAATTTTAACCAATTCATGCTTGCACAATTCTTTGTTTCTTGACTTGGCACTTTAATGGACTTGATTGTCTAAATAAAGCATTTTAACACACACTAAGTCACCCACACATCTACTCACACGCCCACTTATATGCCCAAACAGCCAATTACACACCCACTCACACACTTGTTCAGACACCCACTCACACACAGATACACACAGTCACACAGCAACTCACATAAACTATGTTAAAAAAAGGAATCACTTATTAGTAGTACACAAAGTATACTAATTTAACTTTTGTGGCACCTTAGTATATACGTATAACACACAAAAATGTTTAGAAAGCACTCACAATCATTGGATGATGTAATCAGTGATGCCATTTGAGATGTCATCAGTGATGTCACTGATGTTGTCATGAGTGATGTAATATGTGAGGTCATAAGCAGTGCATTGCGGGGCGTAAGTTATAGTTAGCTCAGGTAACAATACCTGCTGAATTTCACTAGTTTTGTATGAGTGAAATCTGAGCCCAAGTATAACATCTCTTTAACCTTTCGTTTTTCAGTGAATTTCTTTTTTTAATTCTATTTCCTTACTATAACATTCCTGTAACCTTTGTTTTTTTCAGTGAATATATATGTGTGTGTGTTTTACATGGGTAATCCTTCTGATTGAATCTTTGCCAGTAGTTTCAAAGCTTTCACATTGACAGTGCTGCTCTCAAACCATTAATAAGCACACCTGAGAAGCTCACCCTTGCAGGCCCATTCTTGATGCAAACATCAACTAGTTAACCCTCCCCAAAGTGGAAAAATAAATACTGTAAAAACATCAAAAGTTACAGCGTTCCGCAATGCACCTTATTTTCTTTCTTTGCATATATCTTGTTACACCTACTCAATAGTATCAATGCACTACAAAAGAAAAGCACATTTTAGAATACATGTTTTTAATTTCCGTATAATGGCCTTTGCTGTGATAATAATACAAGCTGTTGCATAAAACGCATTTTAAATGTTAGCACATTATTCCCATCAAAAACACATGGTTTTAAAAACATTGACCATCATGTCTGCAGTCTCACGCAAACCATGAATAATGACGCTCAAATGCTCCAAATCTTTCTAGAGAGTAATTAAATCAAGTAATAAATCATGTAAAATAACAAATACATAATGAGTAACTTGTGTAATAATGAGCTTCAATGTTGCCATTGAGGAGTTCAGATGTCACTTGGCCTTTGGCCTCCTGGTTTATAAGCATCACTAGATGGCAATAGATCCCCATATCAGACAGATATCCATTATGTATGATATATATAGTAAATGGGAAGTTTGGGGGCTTTCCCCCCAAAAGTAACCTGCTTCTTAAAAAGATGAGGGTTAGAGATAGATAGGGGGTGTAGGGATAAAGGATCATTGGAACCTTACAGAAACCCTACAAAGAGAACTGTTTTTCTAAATTAATTCCACTTACACCTTAAAAAATACAAATGCAAAAGTCAATATAGGTAAAAAGACATACTGTGGAAATGGTTAATGCCTTTCATCTTGCAAATTTCCTTTAAATGGTTTAGGTGAAATGGTTCCTCACTAATAGTATTCCACGAAATAATTTGAAATCATATACAACCCTTCAGAATTCCACGCAATGTCTTTCGCTTACCCTTTGTGTCTGTTATTTTTTCAACTCTTGTCATTTCCACTTATCTAGACTTTACACCTCCTGATTGTCCATCCAGAACGTCCTTCACACAAGAGATGCTGTGACACCAGGATGGAGGTGGCAGTACAAAGAGTGAGTTGATGCGCTGTTAAACATGCCATTTAAGAACATGCAAGAAGGAGATTTCAGTGCAGGAAGATGGAGACTTTTATTTGCCATTTGGCTTAGATTCAATCAAGTGATATTTTTGGAACGTGAGTGGAAAGCAAAGAAAAGAAATGTGAGCTAGGCTGCCATCAGGAAGCGTGCATGCAGTACCCTAAAATCATGAACGTGCCACTGGCGTAACGAAACTTGAGGGGGGCCCCCCTGCAAGTTACGTGGAGGGGCCCCCTCCGGACTCAATCAGGAGCTCTCCAGCCAGAGTATTGTGCTGAGGGGCCCCCCTGGAGCTTGGGGGCCACCGCACCACGGGGGCTACGGGGGCCTGTGTTATGCCACTGGTCAACGTGCACATGCACATGCCCAGAGCACACATACTAAATGGATGCAGGTGTGTTTAAGCTGTTAGGCCAACAGAGGTATGGATAGGGAAAATATTGCATGTCTGCTAGCCATGCTCCTCCTACTCCTATACACCTTAGCCTAGGGCAGGTCACAACCTTGAGCCAGCCCCGGGATTGATGCACCCCATCTCAATTCATGTATTTTTCAATTCTAAGAGGTGAAAGTAGACCCTTTTTTCTCTTTCCCACATTGTTGAAACACATTGTGAGGCTAGTGCAGTTTCTGCTAGTGATGTACATGAAAGTTGTTGTTAGACAGGGAGTAAACCGTGGCTTGCCAAGCTGCACACATGGTGACATTTCTCTGTCTCCAACCAACACTTACAGAGAGACTATGGGAGGGGTAATTTAGACCATGGAGGGCGGCCTGCAAGTCTGCCAGGTCAGTGGAGGCCCTGGCCCTTGCCCTATAGTAGAGGACCACCCAGCACATTTCCCCTGCGCATTGTTCAGACAACATAAAGTAAGGGCTTGGTGTCCAGACTGATTCCAGACACCCGCAGGATATGTTGGCCTATAGACCAGCTAGCTTACAGTGCCACCGTAAGCCCCCCTAACCTACCAGAGAGCAAATGGTTTCTGGCAACCACTGAACATGACAACCCTGATTCCTCAGGAATCATGGAAACAGTACAGAACCTTTCGCTCAGTCACTCGTGCTCACTTATTCTCAGAGAAATATACAGAGCATACATAGTGGGACGTTTTCGATAATATTTATTGAACCAACGTTATACTTGCATAAAATACGCGTGCTGCAATGATTAGGAGACAGAAGCAGATAAACGTGATTACAAGCACCAAAAGCAAAAATAGTATATATAGTTCTACCATGGTACTAAACAATTGTATATATGCAGGCATGTAAACAAGACAGTAATCTAGCGTGCTCTTACTATGCGGATTCTACTCTAAGTGTACCTAGAGTGTGTGTAGTTTTAGAGCCAAGAATCCCCCCAAGGGACGATTCAACCCCATTACCTGATGGGATAGAGTGAAGGACCTCATCTTGGTCTCGAGTTGAACACCACTTACGGAATGTCAGACCAGTGCATGGTGGACTCTCAGCATGCATGGACCCTCAGTGTCAGCGGAAGTACGTCCTCTACCAAATCTTTCGAGATGCCTATTATTTATAATAAAATGCGGCCTCGCGATGTGCGTGTTAGATTAGTGGTGTTATGGATATGTAGATAGTATTGTCACCTCGTGGATGAAGATAGGAAGACTTTTGTACCATTTGCGTAGAGAGGCCTAGTACATGATGTTGAAGGCGTCATGATAATGTTGTCCGAAGCTGGATGTGTAAACAAAGTAGTTTCAGAGAAACGAATCCAACATTGTCGTGCATGCAAATGTGTGCAAAAGTTCACAGCTGAAATTTTATTTTCTAGGGCATTGTAAGGAATAAGCTGCTTCGCAACATGGGCCTAACTCAGGAATATAACAGTAAGAGTAGTAGCAGTTTTTGTGGCGCTCATGCTCCACCAATATTTACATGACCCTTTCACACAACGGCCATGTAGAGAGGACTTTGTCAAAGTGTAAAGCAGATATGAAAGGCAGTCCTCTGTGTTTGGCCTCAGCTTCTATACTTCAGTTGTTAAAAAAAGTCGCAGCTTTTAGACTCTGCCTCCTCTGGGGGAAAGAGAGAGGGGAGAGAGATAGTAAGAAAGAAAGGGAGAGAGAAAGGGCGAGGGAGAGAGAGAGAGAGAGAGTGAGCATCTCAAGAGACTGACTTACCAAACAAACAGAAAAGGGCTTTGGGGGCTAAGGAAACTAGGACTTCTGTTACTTCCTTTTTACATTTCTCCAGGCCTTTGTAATGTTGGTAAATAGCCTGCAACTGCCCAGAAAACTAAGCCAGAAAGTAGTAGATCTAAACATGCCCAAATATATTGGGCCTCTGTTTCTTTGAGCGGGGAGAAGGGGAGAAGGGGGGGCTAAAGTATTGCCAGGGAGCAGTGCTACACTTGCGTTGATACAGGATGCAAAGACATTTGCCCTGAAGTCTTTTGCCAACTAATCAGCAATGGATGCCTCGACTGACCTTTGACATACCTTCAACTGTCCTCTGCCATTCTAACCTGGCCTTTGTGCACCCCTGTAGCTTCTGCAGCAGTTGTTTAATACTCCTTAAATAATGTGAATTGAGAGTGACCTAAGCTGCCCTTACAGAGCCTTTAATCAAGAGCAATCAGGCGGAGCTGTGTATATTTGAACCATAAGAGTAAAAGGTGGGGCTTACTAAGACCCCTAGATGTTTTTACTGTGTTATCTACCAGAAGAACCACCTGGCTGAGCAAAAGTGACATCGTAAACAGTGTCTTAGATCTTACTAGCTGGATGGGGGGAGGGGTCTAAAGATTTATAGCTATCTCTAAGCGTCGTCTTCCTTGTTCTGGAATTCTTAAGCCCTCCCCTACAGACGTGAATGAGGGGTCGAACACAAATATTGAGACACTGGAGCCCTGTGGAATGCCACAGTCGGGCTCATGAGGCGCAACCCAAAAAAAGACCCATTTGTACCCTAGAGTGCCAATTACTGAATAAAGGGATGGGCACCTGATTTAAGAGGCTCCCGCTCAACTTACTGTGGCCACCTTGTTGAGTAAGATTGAGTGGCCGACGATATCCAAGGTCGTGGAGAGATCCAATGGAAGCGAAAGCGCTAGCTGACCTTTAATCAGTCTTGTCCAGCATGGGCAGTCCCGCTGCCAGCTAAAGATGAAAAACCCATGGTTGCGTTGGTCCAGGCACACCTCTCATTGGGAGGGTTGAACCTTTTCAGTGGTTTTACTCCTGACAGAGTTCAGCGATCGGACGGTCTAGAGGGTTCAGATTAGGTGTTTCTAAAAGTGGGACAGTAATCACTTGTTTAACTTCACAGGAGAAGATCCCTTGCTGAGAAAGTTGCCAGGTTGATAAAATATGCCTCATTGAATTAGCAAATAACTTTACCACTATCCAACTGTCTGCCAAGAGGCCATTCTGTTGATGCCTTACACTACATGCACCTTTAACGGAGTCCACGGAAATATCCTTCATCAGTGCTTCGAAGCAGCCAAAGGCTAACATAAGAGTATGCGCCCATTTCCCACCCTTTCTTTGCTTTGCTTCTAACTCTTCTGCTTCCCATACAGCGCTTTGACGTCACTACTTGTAGGCAAAACACAGTATATGAAAGCCACCCTTGCATGTTATGCGGTTTGCATACCTGCCAACTTACAAAATAACTTCACTGCGGAGTGGTCAGGGCATGGTGCTTGGAGCTATCTAAGAGGCACTCTGCCCCTCACCAACCCCTTCCCCCCCCAAAAAAACAAAGGGTCATCGAGGCTGTCACCAATGTCCTGGGGTGTTTTCACACCATTTAATGGGCATCGTCTACTTACAGCCTCTGAAAACGAGCTGGAAATCCACTGTTTACTGTAGTTTTCAGCTCGCCTTCCCTGCCACCGTGTGATTTCAGCTCCTCACCGGCTGACTGTGTGAAGGAAACCGAAATCGTGTCACACACGGTGGCACCATGTGAGTTGGCAGGTATGAGTTTGCATTGGCTCAGGTAAGAACGGAATCTACTATAGACCTATTACTGCTAGACTTTCGGGAGGGACACGAAAGGCACTGAAGTGCAGATGTAATGGTGAGGGAGTGGGGGCCATTGGCTGTGTTATTATGTGCGGGAGGGGGTAGCTCACGAGTGTGAGAGGACCGAAGCAATGAGAATGGGAGTTTGTTTTGTACTCTAAGTGCATATAAAGTGTCACTTTATCACTCCTAGAAGACTTCCTATATGTTGGACACTATCGTAATATATGTTTCTAGGCGACAAAGAAAAAAGATGCCCTTATCAGATTTGAGGACCACTGATGTCCCTTCTGCAGACGTAAACAACAATCTACTGCTTACGTGATATCTACAGAAGGGCCTGTGCGGTCTTTCAGTTAATAAAGTACAGATAGGGCCTTTGTGTTCTGAATGTGAAAGCACTACTTACCCTCTGTACTCACTCTGTGTATCCAATCAGAGATGCAGGGATCAGGATTTTCCGCAGGCTGGGGGCAGGTAGAGAGGGAGGAGGCGCCGCGCGATGCAGGAGAGATTGAGAAAGGAAACCAGAGGCACAGCGTGCCAGGGAGAAACGAAAGAGGGAGGTGGGGGGAGGAAACCAAGGAGAGGGAGAGGGAGGGAAAGGAAACCAAGGAGAGGGAGAGGCAGTAAGCGTTAGAGGAGGGGAGGAACGAATGAGAAAAAGATAAAGGAAACAGTAGTAAATCCTGAGAGTCTCTGCACGCATAGACAGGAGAGTAGAGATTGGAGTAGCAAAGGGAAGAGACGAGCTAAGAACAAGGAAAAAGGAAGAAAAAGAGGTGAAAGGAAACTATTTTTGGGGTGTGCAAAATTCACCTAATTTGCTTTTGTGTAAATCGCAAAATATCAGGAACATTCCAGAAAATTATGTATAATTTCGTAAAATGCAAACCCATCATTTAGTGCTATATTTAAGCGCAAAATGCATCCTAGCCTCAATTTTTGATGCACCAACGTATATTGCATTTTAAAAAAGTGCAAACAAAAACGATCACTGCAAACTATAGCTGCTCGTGTTGTGGTTGTTCGCATTGTTCCTGCACTCCTGTGCTATAATTTTACGACAATTACACTACATGGCCCAATTTTGGAAATTTTGCATAGCAAGGTTAAGGCGAAATTTCCAAAATGATATAGATTTTGCCAGCATAATTTACATTTCACCCAGGTCTAAAGGTATTACAGTGCAGTGAAAGGGGTACAGAAGAGAATGAAGAAGACAAAAGGAGTCAGGAAAAGCAGGAATGGAGGGAGTGAAGTGCAAGAAAGAGCTTATAGTTCGAAAAAAGATGGACAAGGATAGAAGGGGAAAGAAAAACATTAGAAGAGGAGGGGGGAGCTGCCATGATTCATGATTCATGATTACTTTCACAGGGGACTCCAACGGTTTCGGTCATGCTTGTCAAGTGTGTGTGCGTTTCATTCCTGGTATTAGTGTTTAGTGTTTGTCGTTTTTTCTATGTTTTGTATGTCTTCTTTTTTTTTTTTTTCCCTCTCTCTCTCTCTCTATCACCTGTTTTGGAGTTACTATTTTCTCCTCTATATCTACACCTTTGTCTCCTCTTCTTGACCTTCTTTTTCTTTCTCTTTCACTATGGCTAGTGTTCATAATATTAACATAGTTTCCTTAAATGTTATGGGGTTAAGGGGTTACGTCATCCTGTTAAAAGTACGAAAATGTTAGATTATTTGGGTGGTTGCAAAGCGGATATTTGTTTTATACAAGAAACTCATATTGATGACAACATTTTAGAGTATATGAAAAAAAAATGGGTTGACAGTATTGTTTCTTCTGCAAATGGCAAAAAAAATGGAGTTGCTATCCTTTTTGCAAAAGGACTTCATTGCCAAATTCTGAATACATTTTCGGATACAGATGGAAGATATGTTATTGCTAAAATTAAAGTTCATGATTCGGTTATGTTTTTATTAAATGTTTATGGTCCTACTACTGATGATCCTCACTTTTGGTCTGTCCTGACAACTGAAGTTCTCAAGTTGGGTAAAGTTCCTCTCATAGTTGGAGGAGATTTTAATGTTATATCTGATCCCTTATTAGATAGACTATCTCTTACTAAATTTAGACCTCCTAAAGTTTTTTTTTGCTTTTAAATCATTTCTTCAAACTACAAAGCTAGTTGATATTTGGCGTTTACATTTTCCCACAGAAAAAATGTTTAAATTTTTTTCTAACCCACACAATTCTCATTCTAGGCTTGATTATCTATTAATTTCCAGACAATTAATTAACTCGGTGGTTACTCCTAATATAGGTAATATTGATATTTCAGATCATGCCTTAATTTCTTTCATTTTGAAATTGAATTCTAATGTTACAACGCAATCCAGGTGGAGAATGAATACTAGTATTGTTCTTAATGAACATAATAAGCCTAAACTCTTAAATGCTATACATGATTACTTCTTAACCCTGAAGGCTCTACTACTATGGTGAATAGATGGGACGCCTTTAAAGCTTATATTAGAGGTGTTACTATAGTTGTTGTTAGACAGGGAGTAAACCGTGGTTAGGAAGCATGAAGCCACCGATAGATGCTTGCCAAGCTGCACACATGGTGACATTTCTCTGTCTCCAACCAACACTTACAGAGAGACTATGGGAGGGGTAATTTAGACCATGGAGGGCGGCCTGCAAGTCTGCCAGGTCGGTGGAGGCCCTGGCCCTTGCCCTATAGTAGAGTACCACTCAGCACATTTCCCCTGCGCATTGTTCAGACAACATAAAGTAAGGGCTTGGTGTCCAGACTGATTCCAGACACCCGCAGGATATGTTGGCCTATAGACCAGCTAGCTTACAGTGCCACCGTAAGCCCCCCTAACCTACCAGAGAGCAAATGGTTTCTGGCAACCACTGAACATGACAACCCTGATTCCTCAGGAATCATGGAAACAGTACAGAACCTTTCGCTCAGTCACTCGTGCTCACTTATTCTCAGAGAAATATACAGAGAATACATAGTGGGACGTTTTCGATAATATTTATTGAACCAACGTTATACTTGCATAAAATACGCGTGCTGCAATGATTAGGAGACAGAAGCAGATAAACGTGATTACAAGCACCAAAAGCAAAAATAGTATATATAGTTCTACCATGGTACTAAACAATTGGGCATGTAAACAAGACAGTAATCTAGCGTGCTCTTACTATGCGGATTCTACTCTAAGTGTACCTAGAGTGTGTGTAGTTTTAGAGCCAAGAATCCCCCCAAGGGACGATTCAACCCCAATACCTGATGGGATAGAGTGAAGGACCTCATCTTGGTCTCGAGTTGAACACCCCTTACGGAATGTCAGACCAGTGCATGGTGGACTCTCAGCATGCATGGACCCTCAGTGTCAGCGGAAGTACGTCCTCTACCAATCTTTCGAGATGCCTATTATTTATAATAAAAGGCGGCCTCGCGATGTTCGTGTTAAATTAGTGGTGTTATGGATATGTAGATAGTATTGTCACCTCGTGGATGAAGATAGGAAGACTTTTGTACCATTTGCGTAGAGAGGCCTAGTACATGATGTTGAAGGCGTCATGATAATGTTGTCCGAAGCTGGATGTGTAAACAAAGTAGTTTCAGAGAAACGAATCCAACATTGTCGTGCATGCAAATGTGTGCAAAAGTTCACAGCTGAAATTTAATTTTCTAGGGCATTGTAAGGAATAAGCTGCTTCGCAACATGGGCCTAACTCAGGAATATAACAGTAAGAGTAGTAGCAGTTTTTGTGGCGCTCATGCTCCACCAATATTTACATGACCCTTTCACACAACGGCCATGTAGAGAGGACTTTGTCAAAGTGTAAAGCAGATATGAAAGGCAGTCCTCTGTGTTTGGCCTCAGCTTCTATACTTCAGTTGTTAAAAAAAGTTGCAGCTTTTAGACTCTGCCTTCCTCTGGGGGAAAGAGAGAGGGGAGAGAGATAGTAAGAAAGAAAGGGAGAGAGAAAGGGCGAGGGAGAGAGAGAGAGAGAGTGAGCATCTCAAGAGACTGACTTACCAAACAAACAGAAAAGGGCTTTGGGGGCTAAGGAAACTAGGACTTCTGTTACTTCCTTTTACATTTCTCCAGGCCTTTGTAATGTTGGTAAATAGCCTGCAACTGCCCAGAAAACTAAGCCAGAAAGTAGTAGATCTAAACATGCCCAAATATATTGGGCCTCTGTTTCTTTGAGCGGGGAGAAGGGGAGAAGGGGGGGCTAAAGTATTGCCAGGGAGCAGTGCTACACCTGCGTTGATACAGGATGCAAAGACATTTGCCCTGAAGTCTTTTGTCCACTAATCAGCAATGGATGCCTCGACTGACCTTTGACATACCTTCAACTGTCCTCTGCCATTCTAACCTGGCCTTTGTGCACCCCTGTAGCTTCTGCAGCAGTTGTTTAATACTCCTTAAATAATGTGAATTGAGAGTGACCTAAGCTGCCCTTACAGAGCCTTTAATCAAGAGCAATCAGGCGGAGCTGTGTATATTTGAACCATAAGAGTAAAAGGTGGGGCTTACTAAGACCCCTAGATGTTTTTACTGTGTTATCTACCAGAAGAACCACCTAGCTGAGCAAAAGTGACATCGTAAACAGTGTCTTAGATCTTACTAGCTGGATGGGGGGAGGGGTCTAAAGATTTATAGCTATCTCTAAGCGTCGTCTTCCTTGTTCTGGAATTCTTAAGCCCTCCCCTACAGATGTGAATGAGGGGTCGAACACAAATATTGAGACACTGAAGCCCTGTGGAATGCCACAGTCGGGCTCATGAGGCGCAACCCAAAAAAAGACCCATTTGTACCCTAGAGTGCCAATTACTGAATAAAGGGATGGGCACCTGATTTAAGAGGCTCCCGCTCAACTTACTGTGGCCACCTTGTTGAGTAAGATTGAGTGGCCGACGATATCCAAGGTCGTGGAGAGATCCAATGGAAGCGAAAGCGCTAGCTGACCTTTAATCAGTCTTGTCCAGCATGGGCAGTCCCGCTGCCAGCTAAAGATGAAAAACCCATGGTTGCGTTGGTCCAGGCACACCTCTCATTGGGAGGGTTGAACCTTTTCAGTGGTTTTACTCCTGACAGAGTTCAGCGATCGGACGGTCTAGAGGGTTCAGATTAGGTGTTTCTAAAAGTGGGACAGTAATCACTTGTTTAACTTCACAGGAGAAGATCCCTTGCTGAGAAAGTTGCCAGGTTGATAAAATATGCCTCATTGAATTAGCAAATAACTTTACCACTATCCAACTGTCTGCCAAGAGGCCATTCTGTTGATGCCTTACACTACATGCACCTTTAACGGAGTCCACGGAAATATCCTTCATCAGTGCTTCAAGCAGCCAAAGGCTAACATAAGAGTATGCGCCATTTCCCACCCTTTCTTTGCTTTGCTTCTAACTCTTCTGCTTCCCATACAGCGCTTTGACGTCACCACTTGTAGGCAAAACACAGTATATGAAAGCCACCCTTGCATGTTATGCGGTTTGCATACCTGCCAACTTACAAAATAACTTCACTGCGGAGTGGTCAGGGCATGGTGCTTGGAGCTATCTAAGAGGCACTCTGCCCCTCACCAACCCCATCCCCCCCCCAAAAAAAAACAAAGGGTCATCGAGGCTGTCACCAATGTCCTGGGGTGTTTTCACACCATTTAATGGTCATCGTCTACTTACAGCCTCTGAAAACGAGCTGGAAATCCACTGTTTACTGTAGTTTTCAGCTCGTCTTCCCTGCCACCGTGTGATTTCAGCTCCTCACCGGCTGACTGTGTGAAGGAAACCGAAATCGTGTCACACACGGTGGCACCATGTGAGTTGGCAGGTATGAGTTTGCATTGGCTCAGGTAAGAACGGAATCTACTATAGACCTATTACTGCTAGACTTTCGGGGAGGGACACGAAAGGCACTGAAGTGCAGATGTAATGGTGAGGGAGTGGGGGCCATTGGCTGTGTTATTATGTGCTGGAGGGGGTAGCTCACGAGTGTGAGAGGACCGAAGCAATGAGAATGGGAGTTTGTTTTGTACTCTAAGTGCATATAAAGTGTCACTTTATCACTCCTAGAAGACTTCCTATATGTTGGACACTATCGTAATATATGTTTCTAGAGCGACAAAGAAAAAAGATGCCCTTATCAGATTTGAGGACCACTGATGTCCCTTCTGCAGACGTAAACACCATCTACTGCTTACGTGATATCTACAGAAGGGCCTGTGTGTTCTTTCAGTTAATAAAGTACAGATAGGGCCTGTGTGTTCTGAATGTGAAAGCACTACTTACCCTCTGTACTCACTCTGTGTATCTAATCAGAGATGCAGGGATCAGGATTTTCCGCAGGCTGGGGGCAGGTAGAGAGGGAGGAGGCGCCGCGCGATGCAGGAGAGATTGAGAAAGGAAACCAGAGGCACAGCGTGCCAGGGAGAAACGAAAGAGGGAGGTGGGGGGAGGAAACCAAGGAGAGGGAGAGGGAGAGAAAGGAAACCAAGGAGAGGGAGAGAAAGGAAACCAAGGAGAGGGAGAGGCAGTAAACAGCGTTAGAGGAGGGGAGGAACGAATGAGAAAAAGATAAAGGAAACAGTAGTAAATCCTGAGAGTCTCTGCACGCATGGACAGGAGAGTAGAGATCGGAGTAGCAAAGGGAAGAGACGAGCTAAGAACAAGGAAAAAGGAAGAAAAAGAGGTGAAAGGAAACTATTTTTGGGGTGTGCAAAATTCACCTAATTTCCTTTTGTGTAAATCGCAAAATATCAGGAACATTCCAGAAAATTATGTATAATTTCGTGAAATGCAAACCCATCATTTTGTGCTATATTTAAGCGCAAAATGCATCCTAGCCTCAATTTTTGATGCACCAACGTATATTGCATTTTAAAAATGTGCAAACAAAAACGATCACTGCAAACTATAGCTGCTCGTGTTGTGGTTGTTCTGCATTGTTCCTGCACTCCTGTGCTATAATTTTACGACAATTACACTACATGGCCCAATTTTGGAAATTTTGCATAGCAAGGTTAAGGCGAAATTTCCAAAATGATATAGATTTTGCCAGCATAATTTACATTTCACCCAGGTCTAAAGGTATTACAGTGCAGTGAAAAGGGTACAGAAGAGAATGAAGAAGACAAAAGGAGTCAGGAAAAGCAGGAATGGAGGGAGTGAAGTGCAAGAAAGAGCTTATAGTTCGAAAAAAGATGGGCAAGGATAGAAGGGGAAAGGAAAACATTAGAAGAGGAGGGGGGAGCTGCCAGGAAGTGTTTAGAGTGCAGGTTGGCACCTTGGAAACCCTATGCTGTTAGACATCTCATGGTGTTCTGTGTCTAGTTTGAGTCACACATCAGGGCATTTTTTTCCTTGTATTGCAAAGCATGTAGTTCCTCCTTCCCCATAGATTCTTTAACATTGTTTGCAGTTTCCCACTATTAGCAAAGAGTGGAGTTTTTCTCAATTTAATTCGCAACACAGTAGTTCTTTTGGTGCAGCTTCCCAGGGCATGATGGCAGATTTAAATGACCTGATAGAGGAAATACCAAGGCACAGAAATGAATTAAGTTGGAGTTTTGAATAATCAAAGTGGTAACAATTTGTACAAAGCAACATGTTAAACTTTCCAACGTTTGCACAAAGAGAATGAGAAAAAAAGAAAGCTAGAGGGGTGGAGGAGAGTCCACCCTCAGATCCACCAGCAGGTGGTGTCAGCTCAAGCTGCTGGGCAGGAGTAGGTCAGTGATAAGGGCTGGCAGTGGCAAGTACAAGGAGTGAGCTGAGGGAGGTTATAAACACAGGCAATGTGTCCCAGGTTATAGTCCTAAACTGAAAGACAAAGCTATGGAGACAGTGTTATGAGGACAGCGATGTGGAGAGAGTGCTGTGGAGACAGTGGGGAGAGGCAGGAAATCTCCTTTACAGTAACCAGAACTCTGAAATGGCAGATGTAGCTTCAGGCAGAATACATTCAATGGTGACTGTGACATAATGAGAAGCGCAGTCAGATTTCTCAATTAAGTTGACTTTGGCACAGGGCAGTCCATGCATTTGCAGGGCCCTGTGTACCCGGTTGTTAGTGTACTGCCACACATGCACACTGCTCCATTTGAATTCAAGTGTCACATGTGCTGATCTTATACGTCACTCACAAGCCGGCTGCATAGCTAGAGGGGTGTGCGTTATGTGATAAGCAAGAACCCTGGTGGGCACAAGAGGCCTGAGTTAGAGGAGGACAGCATGGGGAATCTTAGAGCGCTGGATAAAGACATTCTGCAGGAGACGCGCGAGCGCGCGAAACAAGATGGCCGCCGTCCCCTGAGCTCTGCTTGATTTTCCCCTTTTTTGGCTCTTTAACGACGATTTCCCTGTCAAACTTGCTGCCAAAATGAGGTCGCTGTAATTTAAAAGCGCTTACTTGATGATGTGAGGCTTTTCCAGGTCTGTTCATCGGTGGAAGTGGTGTTTTATTTCTTCCTGCATCAGCTCCCAGCCTTACTCTGAGGTACTGCCTGGTTTGTCTGTCAGGGGGGCGGAGTAAGTGCTTAGGAGAGGGCCTGGCTTTGGCCTGACCACTCCCACAGTCAGTTATAGCTGCTGCACCATTCATTTTTTCAAGCTTTTCTTGGCAATTCTTACATTATTTACAAGCTTGTCTCAGCAATTATTACATTTTTATTATTTTTATATTTCCTTGCTAGTTTACTTCTCTCTTTAAACAAAGCATGGGTCATAAAAATGCGCAAACACCTTATAACAAAAGGAAGCAACAGGTTTCTCCTCCTCCTGTTAAATCTAAGGTCGTTGAGTCAAGTGAACCTTCTTTGTCACTAATTCTTGACGAGATTCAAGCTCTTCGTGTCAACACAGACTCAATTGCGAAAGAGATAAAAAATTTGCGCAAAGACATGGCTAGTATGTCAATGAAAATTTCTGATAATTCAATTAAAATACATGACAATAAAGTTAAAATTGACGCTTTTTCGCCACTTGTGGTGAAAATATCTCCTATGTCTGCACACCTTCTGGATATGGAAAATCGTAACAGACAATATAATTTACGCATTTTTAACTTGCCAGAGGATGTTGAAGGTTCCAATTGCAGATTATACTTGGAGAATCTGTTTCTGGCCTTCTGAACATCAAATTTCCAGAAAAATTTGAAATTGATAAGGCGCATAGGATTCCATCACATCGTAATCCTCGCCATACAAAACCTCGACAAATGATTTTCAAAGTTCTTTCGTCACCATCATTTGGTTTTGATAAGAAAAGCAGCACGAGAAATTCCTTCTTTGATGGTCAATGGAAATAAAAATGTTATCCACCAAGACTTTGCTAAAGATACTGTTTCTATTCGCAAGGAATTTACTGCTCTTCGTCCTCATCTCAGAAGTCTTGGTTTTAAATATGGTCTTTTAGACCCATCAACAATGCGCATTTGGAAAGACAATTTCTCTAAATCCTTCCAACTACCTGAAGATTTAAGATTGTTCCTGGATCAGCATTCACAGCATTCAATGGATACCCATGAGTCTGCTACCTGAACATCAGTTTTACGCTTTTTTCTGACACTTTTCATGATTACTTTCACAGGGGACTCCAACGGTTTCGGTCATGCTTGTCAAGTGTGTGTGCGTTTCATTCCTGGTATTAGTGTTTAGTATTTGTCGTTTTTTCTATGTTTTGTATGTCTTCTTTTTTTTTTTTTCCCTCTCTCTATCACCTGTTTTGGAGTTACTATTTTCTCCTCTATATCTACGCCTTTGTCTCCTCTTCTTGACCTTCTTTTTCTTTCTCTTTCACTATGGCTAGTGTTCATAATATTAACATAGTTTCCTTAAATGTTAAGGGGTTACGTCATCCTGTTAAAAGTACGAAAATTTTAGATTATTTGGGTGGTTGCAAAGCGGATATTTGTTTTATACAAGAAACTCATATTGATGACAACATTTTAGAGTATATGAAAAAAAAATGAGTTGACAGTATTGTTTCTTCTCCTGCAAATGGCAAAAAAAATGGAGTTGCTATCCTTTTTGCAAAAGGACTTCATTGCCAAATTCTGAGTAAATTTTCGGATACAGATGGAAGATATGTTATTGCTAAAATTAAAGTTCATGATTCGGTTATGTTTTTATTAAATGTTTATGGTCCTACTACTGATGATCCTCACTTTTGGTCTGTCCTGACAACTGAAGTTCTCAAGTTGGGTAAAGTTCCTCTCATAGTTGGAGGAGATTTTAATGTTATATCTGATCCCTTATTAGATAGACTATCTCTTACTAAATTTAGACCTCCTAAAGTTTTTTTTTGCTTTTAAATCATTTCTTCAAACTACAAAGCTAGTTGATATTTGGCGTTTACATTTTCCCACAGAAAAAATGTTTACATTTTTTTCTAACCCACACAATTCTCATTCTAGGCTTGATTATCTATTAATTTCAAGACAATTAATTAACTCAGTGGTTATATTGATATTTCAGATCATGCCTTAATTTCTTTCATTTTGAAATTGAATTCTAATGTTACAACGCAATCCAGGTGGAGAATGAATACTAATATTGTTCTTAATGAACATAATAAGCCTAAACTCTTAAATGCTATACATGATTACTTCTTAACCCTGAAGGCTCTACTACTATGGTGAATAGATGGGACACCTTTAGCTTATATTAGAGGTGTTACTATTTCTCTTATGGCCCATGAAATAAAACTTTTAATGCAAATATTAAACATTTAGATAAACAAATTGCAAAATATGAGAGGCTTTTATTACGACTAATGATCCTCAATACAGATTCAAATTACAGAAACTTAGGTATGAGTTTAACTCAATCCTTAGCAGAAGAGCTGGTATTCAGCTTTCAAATTCTAAAGTCCAGTTTGCTTTTAATGCTAATAGATCTGGAAGACTTTTAGCCAATTATTTACGCATCAAAAAAGATAAAACACAAATCAATTCAATTTATGGGTATAATGGTAAAATTGCTCTATCCCAAAATGATATTGTTAATGAATTTTTGGATTTTTATTCTACTTTATATAACAAACCTAACTTTGACAATGCATCCGTAATTGATTCTTTCTTATCAAATTGTGGTTTACCCAAGATTTCTCAATCAGATAAAATTGAACTTGACTCACTTATCACTCAAGATGAAATTTTATTAGCCATAAAATCTCTCAAAAAAATAAATCCCTGGTCCCGATGGTATTCCCGCTGAGTTTTATAAAGAATTTCAGTTACAGTTTATCCCTCATTTATTTCAACTTTTTACTTTTTTTGGTTCTACGGGAACTACTACTGGTTCTTTTACTGAGGCTTTAATTATTGTACTACCCAAACCTAATAAAGACCCTACTCTTGTGTCAAATTATCGTCCTATCTCTTTAATAAACCAAGATTGTAAATTGTATGCCAAAATACTTGCTTCTAGATTATCCTCTGTGTTAGAATCTATTATTCATCCAGATCAATCTGGTTTTATGAAGAATAGATATTCTGCCAATAATACTAGAACTCTGTTGCATGTTATTGAACAAGGACCCACTTTATCTCTACCATCGGGAATCCTTGCATTGGATGCTGAAAAAGCTTTTGATAAAATTCACTGGCAGTTTTTATTTCATACTTTATTATCATTTAATTTTGGTGACATGTTTATCCGTATGATTTCTGCTTTGTACTCTAATCCTACTGCTCGTTTGTTCATTAACGGCCAAATTTCTAATCAATTTTCTCTTTTCAGAGGTACAAGACAAGGTTGTCCCCTTTCCCCTCTTTTGTTTCTTCTCGGTATTGAACCCTTACTTGTTTCTATAAGAAAATGTGATAATATTACAGGAATTATTATCAAAGATGTTATTATTAAAACTTTAGCATATGCTGATGATGTACTGTTATTTATTAGTGATCCTTTATCCTCATTCCCTTACCTACTTGAAATTATTTAGTCTTATTCCACAGTTTCTGGATATAAGTTAAATACTAATAAAACAGAATTATTTCCTTTAAATATTTATTGTACTCCTGATATGATACCCATGAATGATTTCATTTGGCAAAAGATAAATTGAAATATCTTGGAATTGAGTTCTCTTCATCTATGAAATCAACAATATCGCTAAACTGTGACTCCATCCTAAATTATATTAAAGATAAAATAGCCAAATGGTCTTCACTTCATCTTTCATGGTGGGGTAGAATGGATTCTATAAAAATGACTATTGCACCCAAAAATGTTTACACTCTTGCCATGATTCCCACTGAATTTCCTTTAAAGTTTTATAAAACAGTAGATAAACTCCTTTCCAAATTTCTTTGGAATAACAAATCATCTCGTATCAGTTATAAAAAATTAAAAATACCCAAGTGTAATGGAGGCTTTGGATTACCAGATTTTTTTTATTATCACAAAGCTTTTATTTTAAAACAAAGCTCTATTTGGTTTAACCATTCTTTTTTAAATAATCCCCCTACTTGGCTTTTAATTGAAAAAACTTTAATAGAACCTTTTCCATTACCCTCTTTGTTAACTATGTCTAATAAATCTCAATTTTTTCATAAATTTGTTATCTTAAAATCCGCCAAACTAATTTTTAATGATTTGGATTTAATTTTTCAATCACCTATATCTTCTACCGAAGCTATGTCATTATGGTATAACCCAGTCATAAAACTTAATAGAAATGTTAGATATTGGTCTTCATGGATTAAAGCTGGTATTTTCTACCTTAAGGATGTTTATTGTAACAATGCTTTTTTATCATTTGAAGTTTTGCAAACAAAATTTCTTTTACCTTCCTCTGATTTCATCAAATATGATTCATTATGTAACTCTATTTTAGATTCATTTCCTCATAATATTCCTTCTAATGTTAAATCAGACTTATCAATTTATATCCAAACTGTCTCCACTTTATCTCATGGTGTCTCTCTACTATATAAAAAAATGTCCATCTCTCAAGGAACCAACATTAATGTGATCTCAACATTTTGGAATAAGGAACTTTCAATCTCTTTCTCTATTGATATATGGAAAACTATTTGGCTTAACAGTATTTCTGGTTGGTTACCTGTTTCGCTCTATCAAACTAACTCATATATTTTATATAATTGCCTTTGGACTCCATTACGATTATTTCAAGCTAAACTTCTTTCGTCTTCTACTTGTTGGCATTGTAAATCACATACTGGTTCATTACAGCATATGCTTTATGATTGTCCTATTGTGTTTAAATTTTGGACTGAAGTTTGAGTTATTATAAAAAAGATATTTAATATTCATGAAGATGTTTCATTCAAATTGATAATCTGCAAATCTGTTGTTCTTTCACAAAAAGTAAATGAATTAGAAAGTAAACTTTTACATTTTTTATTGTCAGCAGCTTTAAAATCCATTACAACATGTTGGAAAGATGTTTCATTATTATCTGTTCACGTTTGGTGGTCTTGGGTTATTTTTACTAGAAGAGGAGCTCAGTTATCTTTAAATGGTATTAATCATAATTCTAACTCCTATCATTCTTTTTGGAAACCTGTAGATATCTATTTATCTTCTTAAATATGTATATATTTCAAGATATCTATTGTTATTATATTATCCCAGTTTTTACATTTTAGTAGCTCTTTTTCGTCAATATTATAATGCATTTATAGTTGTTCCCTTTCCCTTCTTTTTCTTTTCTATGAATATTATATTTGCTGTTTTACCTATTGCAATTTAATTGATGTTCTTATGATCTCTCTATTGTTATTGGGTATTTTTTCGGTACTCTTTTTTTGTATTGTCTCTTGTCATTGTTGATTTATTATGAAAATTCAATAAACTATTTTGAACACAAGAAAAAAGACATTCTGCATATTTTATGCTGTTCAGCGTAGAGTGAACAGAGGAGATGATGTGGCTTCTGCTAGCACTTTGGTCAAGCCAATGCAATACGGTCTTGTGACAATGCGCATCCACAGGCAAATGGGAACTTTCTTTTCTCTGCAAGTCAGTCATCACTGGAAGAAGAGGGTGTGGTGTTTGGGGGCATAGCACTGCAACTTGTTCATAAAAGAGACTCACCAATGCCTAGGTGTTGAAGTAGAGGTGCTGGTTATGTAGACTTTGACATCATGAAGGAGGGTCGTAAGTGGATAATTTATTGGGACAGGTCTGGAGACTTTGAAGAAAGAATAACCAGGGCCTCCTGGGTAATTTTTGATGTACAGTAGGACTTTCTTCAAGACTGTTCAAGATGGAAATGAGACCATGTTGTTCGAGGGTATATTTTGTCATGAAGTCGTGGGAAGGGAAACATTGCCTGTCTGGCTTGCGTCCAGTTGGGGTGTTAAAATATGTCATTCATTTAAGTAATCAGTGGGATTAGTTGACATTCATGGAGTTCATATTGTTCTGTATGCTTCTGTTATGAAATGCGCCTTGTGCCTGATTACCTGTGAGGTTCATTAGGTTAGGGACCAGCTTGGTTGGTGATTCTTGTCCCAATACTTGTTCCATTGACTCATACATCATATTTATTGTTATGGAGATGGTAGATCTCCCATCAGAATTATCTCCTCTAATTCCACCATTTACCCCCACTAGGTACAAAGGTAATTCTGTAAAAAATGGTGGCAGATCTACCAGTCAATTTAGAGTTTATCTGCCACATTGATACATTTACCTGCATAAATTACATCCACATAAAGGGTGGTGAGCACTGATGAAAAAGTAAGCATGGTGTCCATAACATACTGTTGTGTACCCGCAACATGTTATATAGGCTAAAAATGTGGGCAGTGACAATGTACACCTTCCACAAAAAGAGTTATGAGATGAAAACTACAAGGTCCATCACATATCCTCCATAATTAGACTTTAAATAACAAGAGGTGTGATTAGCCTGATGTTAAGCAGCAGTCAAGCCTATACCTAGGTAAACCTATTCTTTAATAGGACGAGACCCTCACTCACTGAGTTGGCATGCTTCTTCATAGGGTCTCCTCCTCACCTGACTAATGGTTAATGTCAGAGTTGTGCTCCTTATCAGGAAGCTCTTTTCGATTTTTCAAATCTATGTACATATCTGTTTAATGGATGTCATAACTAAAAGGGACAACACGGACCCCTACAGAACTGATAAATTGGTGGTGGTGGACAAACTAATTTTATAGGTGTTTCCCTATGGTAAGATTAAATACACCTTAGGACAATGAGGATGCAAATATCATCGACATGTTTCAGCCTATAGCAAGGCTATGCAATAGTCACAGACTTTTTTCAGGACAGAAGTCGTAAATGTGATACTCTCTCAATGAGATCTCCCAAAGTTTCTGGCAGTATAATGTGTGGTCTGAGTGTAGGTATGAATTTGGGTACCAGAGATTGTACAAGTACGGTGTCTGGAAACTGCAAAAACTTCAGTACCAGATTTTGTATAAAATAAAGTTATTATTATCCATCATGTTGGAGAGGTCAATGCAAGAACTATTGATCAGATTGCACTGAACTAATAGGCCCGGGGTTTGAACAGCAAAGCTGTTCCTTAGGTGACATGTACCCCTTATAGGTCAGATGTATTACACAGGATACAAAGGTTTTACCGACTGAGGCATCAAACAGCAAAGCCATCCATCAGGGCACACAAGTTTGATAGACTCAGGTTTGCGACAACAGGGTTGTCACTCAGTTTATAAACCTCTTCGGGACTGAGGCATCGACCATTAAGATCAGGCCTATAAAACTTTCTGTTTACAGAGTTCAACTTCTTACAGACTTGGGCATCAAACCTTAAATCTAACCCTCGGTTTACTTATATCCTTCAAGTGCATGTTTATGGCAGCAGAAAACTACGTCAAACTGCATATATTTTGCGTGATGCACTCTAACAAAGTCAGATTAGAGGCATAGTTCAAGCTCTGACCTCTGAAAGCAGAGTTCCCTTGAGTTAGAGATATTTTGCATGCACAGGCCTCTGACAGAAAAAAAACTATTCAGTAATTTACACAGCTTGTACTAACTCTAGCTTTGGACAACAAATATATTCCACAATGTATAGTGTCCATACAGGCCTGAATTTATAGATAATCTTTATCTTGCAGGCTAAGGTATCAAACAGAAGAACAATCCATCAGACTGTAAATATATTGCAGGCTCGGGATCTGGACTTCAAAACTAGCCTTCAATGTATAGAAACCCCCCAAACCTGGTGTCTGAGAGGAAAGCTGCACTTCTGGTTACACAGACTACAGGAATATCCCTGTGATGGCAGGGCTCTCCCTCCTGTAGGGTGATCTTACGAACTCACCTTTCCAACAGCAAAGCTGTTAATTAATATGCATAGATCTCACAGGCCTTGTGATGTGAAGAGAGCTATCATTCAGGTTACTAACCTGGAAGCATTTCTAGCTTCCTGGGAGAAAAATGTTGTAAGCGACTATCTCAAGACTGGGTTGTTTAGGGCCATGCTGGAAGACCAGCTGTTAATGGCATCAAAAATGAGGCACAATGCAATTGATCTGTTTCCAAAAAGCGCTAGGAAATAAATAGAAAAGAAAAATACTCGGTATACCAAAGATTGCATTTAGCTTTTTTAAGAAGTAGGTTTAAGTGGCACAGAGAAGGTTCAGTGTAGGTGAAATGGGTAGCGTAAGAGCTGTGTCAGCCAGAGTTTATGTAATTTTTCCACCCTGACTGGAAGTGTTTCTAGCTGAAAAGGTCAGCAATATCAGTCCGTTGGAAAACGGATGTCCACAAGAGTGGGTGCCTACCAAGGTATGCATTGGTAATGTAAATCGTTGTAGCCCATGTATAGAGCAAATGTTTTCCAAGCGTCAGTAAAAGTCATCGACCTCAGCAGTGCAGACTTTCCTCTTACTCAAAGCACACATCCATGTCTTAGATAGCAGCTTACAAGTGAATAGCTCAGCTATTGCAAGCATCACTCACACGTGCAGCAAAGGTGCTAGGAAGTGTAGTGCTCACTGCTTACAGCATGCGCCACATTAGCGTCAGCTATGCAAACTTCCCTTTCGCCCACAGAAAGGCACTGCACATAGTGCCAATATCGGCAACACTCACCAGCCCTCCCGCAGCAACATACATGTAACAAAATAAGCAGACAAGACAACTTTTTGGTGGGAAAAATTGCTGCAGGTTTATTAGCATACCAAATATGCCAACATGGTGGGTTATCTTACAGGCGATCCAAAGGCAAGCCGCCCCTCGCGGCCTACCACCTGATGGGCCAACTTGCATCGTGGCCTTAGCCAATCGGTGCTTAGCGGTTGTGGTGAGGGGATAGCCCCTCCCACTTACGGTGAACCATCGGTCCACCCTATTACTCACGCCCCCCCCTACGAGGGGCGGAGCGTTCAAGCGACCCCCGTTTGTACAGGTTTCCAACCGCCCGTAGGACAGACGGGGCGCCGTCGCACCCCAGGGTCCACCGCACAGACTTCCTGGGGATATTAGGCCTCAGCACCGTTTGTGCTCCTGAAGAGGGTACCCCTGAGTACCTTTCCACCTCCGGATCGCCCTGTAACTCCGCCTGCAACACAAATAAAGAGGATTAGAAGAACCTTCCCCCCCACCCTGAATACGCCGGGTAAGCGGTAGGGAGGGAAACGGGGTGAGGGACAAAGAGGCTGCCAGGTGGGCGGGGGAGGCATATATACCCCTCCCCTTCCCCCACCTCGGCCGGAAGTGACGCACGGGACCCCGAAAGGGTCACCGGACACTAGGCTGTCCAGTGTGCCATCCTGTGGCACTAAAGGGGCCGCCCTCTTATGGGTCATCAATGTTACTGGTCAGTAGTGCAATACCTTTGCCCCAAGCAACTCTTGACACGATGTGCCAGAGCGCCGGTAGCAGACAAGGGATGTCCGACCCACCTTACTTCCGCCCTTACAGTTTTCTCTGTATGTTGCTTGATGGACCCTAACATACATGTATATTCGCGAAGCGCGCGTGCCCCGGAGGCATGATGGCGCTGAATAACCGGTGTATGTTACCCCACTCGCTGATAATTATGTACAGATAACTACCCTTACTTAGATTTGAGGGAATGCTGAATGCTTCCTAAGGACTGTAGACTTTCTGCTCCAACCCAGATTGACCCCAGAACTTTGGGACGACTTTTAGTAGTAGCATGCCCTTAATGGTACATGACATTCTAAAGGCACTGCGCAGAAATCCCCCTTTGACCTGCTCGAGCCTGTGGCCATTCTGCTGAAAGCCCTGTGGGAGGGAAGTGCTACTACATCTCAAGTCCTAGGCAACCAGGAAGCATCCCTCACTGCTGCAGGTGCCCCAAAGCATTTATTATAAAACCTTTAATTGGTAACAACCCGGTTTGCGCCCCTCTTAATGTGCCAAACTGTGGCCACTTAGATACCCCACATATATCTTCCTTATGCAAAGATGAAACAAACCGGGCAATGCACAGGCAGTGAGTGTGCCCCATGAGACACCCCCAGCTCTGTGTGGTGCAAACCCTAACGCACCGTGTGCCAGTTTGTGCATATCATTCTGGGGTGACTAAGCCCTAATGTGCCCCCTTCCCTGGATGATCCCCAGTACGGGGGTACAGACTGATGACCAAGTGCTGCGCCAGCCAATAAACATGTAGACCTGTGTGTAAAGCCCAGCCGTTGCCAAACAAAACCACTAGAAGCAGTTTATCAGGAAAATGTAGGGACCACCGGAGTCCCTCCGCGCCCTCCATACTTCCGCAACAGACAGACAGGTCACCTGCGCGCATGCCAGGTGCCGAACCCAGAAAGCGGCAGCCCATTTGAAACAGAAAGGCGGCGCATAATCCCCGCGTTGGAGACAAATGGACTCGTGTTGTCATCCGCCCCACACTGGGCTTAGTCTGCACTGCGCACTAACCTTTCCGCATTAACATTCACGAGAAAACGGCTCGGTGCCTGCCTGCAATCAGGCAACCAACATTGTAAGCGACGCTGCAACCACCCAAGCTGGGGGGCACCCAGACACCCAAACCAACTGACAATTCATCTCCCAAGGCCAGCCCTCATCTCCACTCGTTGCTGCCCAGCGGCAGGAAATACAATCACCTATACATTATGCTCGAACCGGGAGCCTCGTGCCCGGGAGTCAGTCGCCCTGGCCCCTGCGCCACACCTCTCCTTCGTACCAAAACAAATTGTCATGTAAAGTGAGGCTTTCTACTTCAAATTACTAACACTCGGCTCTAGGCTTTCGCGTCAAGTTTAATTTGTGTGTGTCCTGTAAATGTGAAATTTCTTAGCAAACTATAAGTAATTATATATCTTCCTTAACACCATGACCCGGCGTGCACCAACGCTCTCCTTGCACTGGGCTCAATTACTCCACCCATCTTCTCCGGGAACCACAACCAGCAGTGTCTGTCCCCGTATGTGCAAATATTGTTGCAGCGCAAGCCAGGGAAAATTCACTGATTAATCATGCTGCGCGCCCACAAACCATTGTGAGCACTTGCTCAAAGATAGCCTTACATTAAGTTTGTGCGCTTGGAAGCCCTCAACACATTAATGGTAGTTATTGCCGCACACACCCACCGATGTTTTAGAGTGATATCACTATTTTTCATGCCAAACAAATTGCCCCTGTTGCTGCACTGAGCCAAGGGAGCGCTCTACTGCTACGTGCCACAAACTCCCTCAAGGCCCAAGCAAACCACGGAAGAGGCCATCCTGCCCCACCCGCAGCCACGGGTGCTTAGAATAGTGTGCCGCCCGACTAGTATCTGGCTGTTTCGTTCATTGCATCCAGATACATAATATAGCAAGTAACATCATACCTACAACAAGTCAGGACTGTTATCTTTGTCAATGGTTGTTAGTTGCATAAGATAAATAAGCAGCGACTCGAGATGGGCCGCAAACCTGACTCCAGCTAGAGCAGACCAGGGCCTGGACCCGAGCGGGAACCCCCTAAGCCCAGCACCCCAGTTTGTCCGCTGTCCATGTCACCCCGCGGGATGACCGTGAATCAGCCGGAGGGGCCAAGGTGAATGATTGCAGCACCAGTGTGTGGGAGGAGACACGACCCTAGTCTCACGCTTGCCCCACAACTGACATTTAAACCTGTTAAACAGCATTCGCGGTGAGGGCCCAATGCACTTTACCGGAAACCCCACATGCCACGAGGCCGTCCAACTTGACCGACCGCACAATGCCCGACGTGCAACTGGTGGAATGCCCCCCACGGCATGTAGCTCCCACAGCGGCGAAGAGGACTCGTACGGCAGCATACGGTCTTGGTCCCTCCAGCGACCCGAGAAACCCCTTCAGTTCCCGGAGCCAACCATGGCGAGGTGACCCGCACCCGCCCGCCGTCCCCCGAGGAGCTCCTGCGCGGGCTGCAACCCCCACAATGCACCGTACTGCTATGTCCTTGCCTGGCACCAGCCTCGCCATACTGCGTGCTTGCATGAGTTGCCGCCACATGCCGCGATCGTTTCCCCATAAATGCACGTGGATAGGAGGGGGATGGGGCGACGCGGCCCTCCACGCCCCCCCAACCCGCAACATCAGGTCTCCGCGGCCCGAGCACCAGCACCGCCGTGCTTTCTCGCAGCGTTACTTGAAACAAACCACAAAGCCATATACATTTTCTTGAGTTGCCGCCAAGCGCCGTGGTCGGTTCCCCATCAATGCACCTCACGTGTGAGCGGCCGCCCTTACTGCGAACAAGCACATTACTTTGATTTTGCACGCAAATGGGAAAAAAGTTAACATGTATGTCATCTCGATACTGGTTCAGCAACTTTAACCACCGCACTTATAGGACCATAAGATAAACGCTTGCAATAATAATCTGCCCCCAAGCCATAATAACCATTTGCTTGCGTTCAACATTACCACCAATCGCTGCAAACGTGACCCCGTTTTCCCCCCGCACACTTGCGGGCTCAACACCTTTCTACGTCCCCTGGCTCTGAGAGCCGGTCGCACGGACTATACCTGAGGAAAAGAGCAGCGGAGGGGAAGCGGAAAACCTTGCATCAGTGGGGTGCAGCTTGAGTATTGTGGCACACTGAGCTACGCAACCCATGTTTTTGTATACCAAAAAGCATTTATTGGTATAAAGCAGACTACCTCCCATAATGCATTAGATTGATAAATCAACGCTCGAACTTGAGTAACAGATTGTGGGTAAAACGGAACAAATGCTACATATTGACTATTTAGGGGGAGTAAGCGCTATATAAACACAA
Organism: Calotriton arnoldi; assembly: GCA_963921515.1. Classification (NCBI taxonomy): domain Eukaryota; kingdom Metazoa; phylum Chordata; class Amphibia; order Caudata; family Salamandridae; genus Calotriton; species Calotriton arnoldi. Next base: position 2,653,739 of record CAWUFW010000825.1, on the reverse strand, counting down.
TTACAATACAATTAACAATGACAATTTCTGCTGTTTCCTGTCTGCACGCTGTCCCTGTTTGTTACAGAACTCTCATCTGGGCTTCTAAGTAGAGTATTGTTTGCTTTCCTCTCGGTCCTTGAAAGCTTCTGAGTTGAGGCCCTGTACCGTTACACGAACAACAATGAACCAGCCATTGACGTTTTCCAAGACCCGGCAGTGTTCTACTCACTGCTAGTATGAGTGAGTGCCCAATTCAAGGGCTCGGACTAGCCTATGCAGAGTCACCATGGTGACGGGGCACGCTTGCTCGGTGCAAAAGATACTTCTGTGCAACCCGCTGTCCTCCCCACCACTCATCTCCCGGCCCACCCGGGCCGAGGCCCTTGTCACTCACCCGGGATATGACCATGGAGAGAGGGCCATGCGACGCTCACCGCCCCCTCCCCACACGCAGCAATAAGACCCTGAGCCGACCCGGGAGTCCGGTTTGAGCTTGCCTCGAAGCAAGGTGGAAGAGCACTGCACCCTCCACCGGGCTACTTAACATCCGCGGGAAGAGAGGTAGGACCCGCCCCGCCCCCCCAAAGCGGACACTCGGAAGCCGAGATACTGACTGCCTTTGCACCCTTTTGGTGCAATCAGAGTGAGGTCAGATACCCATGGACGCACGAGAAAACTGTCGCCTAATGCGCCCAAATCCCCCATGGGCATCCTCATAACCCCCTAAACCCTCGGGCAGGGCCCCCACCTTGGTACGGCCAACCCTGCATGCCTCTTGCCGCAGAGGAATAGCCAACTCTACCCGGGTCCGGAGGAGGCCACCCCCCCCGTACGGAAAACCACCAGGGTTGCGACCAGCTCCGTGACCAGGCTGTGGTTGATCGGAGGGGAGGTCATCAATTCCCGCACAGCATTAACGGGGGGACTGGCGCCAAACTCGCCGCCGCGGCTCCGGACCCGCCACGACACACATGCCAAAACGCCCACTACGTCGCTGCCTCGCGATTGCCTACAATTGGGGTGGCCGTGCTGGGGATGGGGATTACCCCCCGCAGTAAAGGCCATGACCTCGGCGATTGCCAGGCCCGCCCATGCGTCTGCTGCCCCCGGGACAAACACCCCTCCCGCCCTAACCCCCGTCCCATTCCCTAGCCCCCAGCCACACCGGTACCGACGGGCGGACCTAGCGGGGGCCGGGCAGGGTACAAGTACGTGGGACGGGGTCCCTCCTGGGCATGGCCCGCGTGGTGGGACCTCAACGGGGGGGAGGGGTAATTGACTAACCTCCTGGTCCCGCAGCAGTCCCCAGCACGACCAAACAAACGGCGTCAGGGTGAGGGACAAAGAGGCCGCCAGGTGGGCGGGAGAGGCATATATACCCCTCCCCTTCCCCCACCTCGGCCGGAAGTGACGCACGGGACCCCGAAGGGGTCACCGGACACTAGGCTGTCCAGTGTGCCATCCTGTGGCACTAAAGGGGCCGCCCTCTTATGAGGGTCCCCTGCGGGGACGTGTCGGTCAGCCCGCATTCATCACCATTGCAAGCTTCCCTCGTGTTGACTGGCACAGCAGGTGCAGCAGAGGCACCAGCAGTGCACACTTCCATTCCACAGAAGAAGGACTGCTTGGGCAGTCGCACTGCAAGCCTCGCCCACACAGCAGGTGCAGCACAATTGCAACTGGAGTTCTAATCCTCCGCTCATTCAAACAGAACCGTGAAAAAAGTAGTTCGGCGGTGGCCTGCGGCTCAATGGGGGTGTGTTAGACATCACGTTCACCGCCCACGCTGTAGCTTGGCTGGCTAGGCAGGAACAGCAATAGGTATGAGTCCTAGGCATCCAAGGGGGGTCCTATGGTGGCTGTGAGCCATGGAGCTCCAGAGCAGTGGGAGAACAGGACAGAGGGGAACGCAGGCAAGACCCACTTACAGGCAGTCTCCCAATACAGTAAGCATCTCTTTGTTCACTACATTGGAGCCCTCCAGCTAACAGAAGACGGGGATATTCCGCTGCGAAATACTGTCCACATGCATATGTATTTTCTGTGCCCCACAGATAAAAAGCAACTGTCAAAAGTTTACCCAGCCAATCGAAGTACACTACATCTTCTCACTGGGAATAGAATTTGTTTCAGCTTACCTGATTGGTTGAGAACATCTGGGTGACACAGGCTCTGGACTGCTCATCATAATTAACCATAGTTATAGAACAAAACACATTATTGAAAGAAGTTATTTTCATTTTAATGTGAGACTCCCCATCTTCCAATAGTTGTATAACTTGGGTATTAAAAGTCCAATTCTGTAACCACATCCTATTTAGGGCATTATTTTATAATGATATTATTACTGCTGTTTGTACAAATATTAAAAACCTAGATTACTTGACACTGCTTGAAAGCGGTCTCTACTTTTCTTGTATGTGAGTGGCTGCTGCCATAGTATTTTAGGGACAGGCACCATTACATTATGGGTATCAAATTCTGAGGAGTAAAAAAGCCAATCAGGTGTAGGCAATATCAATCAATCCACAATAAAAAGGAACTGTACATCATTTTTACACCCATTCTAGGATATCTCACCGAGGAAGTTTTTCATTGGCCAGTGTTCTGCGGTGAGGTCACCACTCCTTTGCCTTTCAACTCCCTCTATCTTGTTTTTATTCTGTTCACTGCCCTTCCCTTCAACTGGGTTTCTATTTTTGGGAAGGGTGGCATCTTCTTTGTTTCTTTTGAGAGAGTGCAATGATCCGAAACTTATCCTATGACCATCAAGGCTGTTTTTATTGTTTTTTTAACGGGGGTTTTCCTCATGCCTCCATCTTTTTTTTTTTTTTTACTTGTTTGTGGTACAGGGGGTGGCTAACGCCACCCTCCCCATCTGTTTTAGAATTACCTGTGTGCTCTGCGCTCTAACATTCCACCAAGGGTAGGGCGTAGAGGCATCCCTCTTCTGGAGATGGTTCCCCTAAATCTAGGCCCCAACATCTCAATACATCTCCGGTCTACTTATTTTCAGTCTGTTCATTCAGGTGCAAAGAGAGGGTGGAGAGCCCACCTGTGGGAAACTGATCATAGGGAGATCATGGAGAAGACAGGGTTCTGAGATAGTGTGCAGCCAGTATTTTTATCGACTTCAGGGACATGTGGGTCTGATTTTTATCATTTTTAGCCAGATATGTTGTAATTACCTTTCTTTGAGATTTATCATGTCTAATTGGTCCCCCATCTTCACGTCATGTCCTTAATGTCCAATTCAACCCATCCTCTCCTTTCCACCCCTCTCCATGTACGCCCCATGCTTCTCCCGGCTGTTCCCTGCTCTTTGATTTGCGTGTAGCGCGTGGAAAATGTATAATAAACACAAAAATAAAACAAGTACAGCTGGGAAAATTGTGATACGTTGATAAATGATTGAGCTGTCTAAAAAGAGCGCTCGTCTGTGTCTCTCAGGAATTATAGCAATTGTACCAGGAAAAGCACATATATTCTATATATATGCGCCAAATGCAGTCAGGCATGTTTTCTGGTGGGGCGCTGAAGCACAGCACAGACGCCAGACTCGAAAGACAGGAAAGCGCATCATAGCATTCCTGAAGTTACAGTACATAAAACAGCTCTGAAAACACGAGTCTAAGATTGAAGAGTTTCAACAGTGTGGGGAGGAAATACCTTAATTGCTAACCTTTTGTTTGCTTTCAGCTCCTGCACTGGAACCTATAACAAACTGGGATCTACCCTAAAGGTGATGCTGTCTTGCTCCATAGGTTTAGAGTAAAACCTTGGCAAAAGGTCCACAATGCTCTTATTTTTAGCATGGTCTTGACCCCAGGTTATTTTAATGGGCCGCTTAAGTCAAGATACACTTTGGAATTTATTCCAATCCAATCAGCATTTGAACAGTCAAGCTTTGTTTTTAGGTCAAAGCCTACCAGACAGCCCATCAGTCTGATTGCGAAAAGACTTCTGGAGGACTTTCTGAACGCTTCCCTTGGAATGCATGCCGCCCATTGCTTACCATTGGCTTTGTGGTTTGTAACTCACAGTTGCTTGCTTTCTATTGGCTGGCTTTGTTTTAGGCTGTCCAGCATGGCTTTGTCCCTCATGTGGAACAAAGCTTGTTTACCGTTGCTCCTTGAATTCTTCCATAAGTGCTCACTTTCTGTAAACAGGCCTTTATATTTTGTTTTTATCTTTTCACGTTTGCTGTGCGTTCATGGGCTGGGGTCAAATGTCAGGATCTGTCTTTCAAGGGAGGTTGGTGTTTACTTTTCTTTTCACTGACTTCAAAGTGAGAGGATTTATGTTACAATCTTGCTCAATAGGGGTGGGGATGGGGTGGGGTGGACGTGGGGATGTGCGGGGTGGAAGTGGAAAGATTTCTTTCTAGCACGCAACAACATTTAAATGTCAGTAAATGAACTGTCCAAATATTTCAGATTTAGGAAAGCTAAATGAAGCTCAATATTTTGTTATTCTGAACTGTGGTGGAAACAAATATTTTAATAAGATCAAAACACTAGGTGATACCATTACCTCACATTATAATTTGTGCACTGTATAGTTCTATCAGTAAAACTGTATCTGCAAATGTAATGGTCATTTCATTTGAAAATGTGTTGTCTGTAATGACAGTGCGCTACCACACCATGCATACTCTACCTTTCGCCACTCCACTCTAAGACACACTACTCTATGTCACTCCACTGTAAGCCACTCTACAACATTCCACTCTAAGGCACTCCATGCTGTTACACTTTATCCCACTCCACTCTACGGCACTCCATGACACAACACAGCACAACACAACACTCTTCTCTATGCAACTCTACACCATTCCACTCTACACCACTCTATGCCACTTCACTCTATGCCACTCTACTCCACTCTACAACACTTCACTCTATGCCACTCTATGACACTGCAAAACACTATATGCCACTAACCTCTAAGACACTTCACTCTATGCCACTCCACTTTATGCCACTCTATGCTACTCTACCTTTATAACTCCACAACACTTTTCTCCACTCTACGGAACTTCACACTATGCCACTCCACTCTATGACACTTTACTCCACTCCACTCTACGCTACTCCACTCCACTCCATTCCACTCCACTCTGTGGTACTCCACTCTATGCCACTCCGCCCTAAGACACTTTATTCCACTCTACCCTATGCCACTCTATGCCCCTCCACTCTGTGCTCCTCCACTCTACACCCCTCCACTCTACTCCCCTCCACTCTGTGACACTCTACTCCACTCCAGTCTATGAAAATCTACTCCACTATATGCCACTCTACACCACTCCACTCTACCACAATCTATGCAACTTCACTCTAGGCTACTCTACTCCACTCTAAGCCACTCCCTTCCTCGATGCTACTCCATTCTACACCACTCCATGACACTCCACTCTACGACACTGAACGGCACTCCACTCTACCCCCCTTTGTGCCACTCCACTCTATGCCACTTTACTACGCTCCATGCCACTCCATTTTATGCCTCGTTACTCCACTCTACGCCACTCCACACTACTCTATGCCATGCCACTCCACTCTACTCTATGCCAACTTACTGCACTCTATGCCCCTCCCCTCTACGCCCCTCCACGCTACACCTCTCCACTTCACTCCCCCCCACTCTACACCCCCCTACTCTATGACTCTCCAATCCATTTTATGACTCTCCACTCCACAACACTCTATGGCATTCAACGCCCCTCCACTCTATGCCCCTCCCCTCTTCACCCGTCCACTCTAGGACACTCCACTCTATGATACTTCATTCTACCCTACAACACTCTACACCATTCTATGCCACTCCACTCTATGCCACTCTACTCCACTACTCCACTCCATGCCACTCCACTGTATGACACTCCACTCTATATCACTCCACTCTACGACACTCTTCTCCACTTTATGCCACTCTATGCCCACTCCACCCTACACCACTCTACTCCACTCTATGCCATTTCATCTATGACACTACACTTTATTCCACTCTTTGCCAGTCCACTCTACTCCACTGTACTCCACTACCCCACTCTATGCCACTCTCCGCCACTCCACTCTACGATACGCTATGCCAATCCACTCTACGGCACTCTACTTCACTCTATGCCACTCTGCGCCACTCTACTCCACTCTGCGCCACTCCACTCTATGGCACTCTATTCCACTCTATGGAACTCCCTCTATGCCACTTTATTCCACTCTACTCCACTCCACTCTGCTCTAAGACACACTTCTCTACTCTACTCCACTCTACTCATCTACTTCACTCTACACCACTCCACTGTACACCACTCTATGTTACTCCACTCTATGACACTTTATGCCACTTCACTCAACTCAACTCCTCTCTACTATACTCTATGCCACTCACTCTTCGACACTCTACTCCACTCCACACTTCTTTGCCCCAGCACCAAGAAACCCTTTGGTGTATGTGCGCTATGCAAATATGGTATACCATAACATAACACACTCCTTCACTGTATGCCGGTCTAATCCACACCACTGTATACCACTCCACTCTATACCACTCTACTCCATTCTACTGCACTCTACTCCACTACACTCTATGCTGCTCCACTTTATGACCCTCCACTCTGACACTCTACTCCCCAACATTCTACTCTACTCTATGGCACCCTGTGGCACTCTACTCCACTCTATGCAATTCCCTCTATGCCACTCTATACCACTTTACTCCACTCTACGCCACCCCACTCTACAACACTCCACTCTAACAGACTCTACTCTACGACACTCCACAACACTCTACTCTATGCCACTCCATTCTATGACACTCTATTCTACTCCTCCACTCTACCTCACTTCACTGTTTGCCACTCTCTACCACTCCACTCCACTCTGCGTCACTCTACTCCAATCTATGCCCCTCCACTCTATGCAGCTTCACTCCACACCCCTCCACTTTGTGCCCCTCCACTCTACACCTGTCTACTCTACACCAGTCCACTCTAGGACACTACACTCTAGGACACTCAACTCCACTCAACAACACTCTATGCCATTCCCTTCTATGACACACTACTTCACACTACTCCACTCTGACACTTCCCTATATGCCACTCCATGCCCCTCCAGTATACTCCACTCTACGAAACTCTACTCCACTCTATGGCAGTCTGCTCCACTCATTGGCACTCCACTCTATGCCACTCTATGGAATTCCCTCTACGCCACTCCATGCCACTTTACTCCACTGTATGCCACCCACTCCACTCTACAGCACTCCACTCTACAACACTACACTGCACTCCAATCTGTGGCACTCCACTCTATGCCACTTCACTCCAATCTACGCACTCTACACCACTCCACTATATGCCACTCCACTCTACAATGTTCTACTCTACTCTACACTGCTCCACTCTGTCTCTCCACTCTACACCACCCCACTCGATGACATTCCACTCTATGCCACTACACTCTACACCACTCTTCATCACTCTATGCCACTCCACTCTATGACACTCTCCTCCACTACTCTACTCTGCACCACTCCTCTGTACCTCAATATATGCCACTCCACTCTATGCCACTCAATTCCACTCCAACCTACAACACTCCACTCTAAGACACTGTACTCCATTCTATGGCACTCCATGCCACTCAACAGCAACAAACGCCACTCCATTTTACGCCACTTTACTCCACTCCACATAACTCCTTCTGTGCCACACTACTCCACTCTATGCCACTCCACTCTGCTCCATTCAGCTCTACTCTATGACACACTACTCCACTCTACTCTACTACTCCACCCTACACCACTCCACTGTACGCCACTCTCTGACACTCTATGTCACTCCACTCTATACCACCCTACTCCACTTCACATTACACCACTCTCCTCTACACCACTTTCCCCCACTCTATTCCACTCGACTCTACTCCACTTTACTCCAATCTTCTCTACTCGACTCAACTCTACTAAACGACACTCCACTCTACTCCTCCACTCTGCACCACTCCACTGTATGCCACTCTATGCCACTCCACTCTGACACTCTACTCCACTCTACGTCCCTCCACTTTACACTCCTCCACTCTACACCACCCTACTCCACTCCCCTCTGCACCACTGTCCTTCACTCTATTCCACTCTAATCCACTCCACTTTACTCCACTCTGCTCTGCTCCACTACACAACACTCCACTCTCCGAAACTCCACTTCACTACACTCCACTACACTCTGCAACACTCTATACTCTTCACCACTCCACTCTAGGACACTCGACTTCACGCCACTCTCCTCCATGACACTAACTTTTAGCCATGCTGAACAGCTGCCATGCTGGTGTACAACACGGCTAACAAACATTGCCAAAGTCAATAGCTCTTGGATAGGCAAGAGCTATTGCCTTTGCCAATTCTTGTTTAAAAAGGATTGTTTGATTAGGCACAAATAGGGGCTGATTCACACAATAACATAGGAGTATGGGAAGTAGAACTACTGGAGTACTCTTTTACGTACTTTTGTATGGCTTATGACTTGGCTCTGAAACGTCTTTAATGGCATATGAATATTCCTATTCTATAACCATTAAATTCCTATTTTACAAGTTTTGGGGCCAGTTCACATATGCATGTAAGAGTACTCAAAGGAGTATTGCAGGAGTACTACTTTACGTACTCCAAAATGCCTTTGAAAAGAGGATCCTTTGTACATTAAAATGTTGAAGACCCCCTCATCCTTTCAAGAGAAACACTTGAAGCGTTTCCAATACTTACCTATAGAACCCTAATGTGTGCAACAGTCAATACAGCCATTACCAGTGTAATTATGGCTACTATTGGCGAACATGAAACGAATATTACGCAACTAAGCTATGTTGCCGTTCATTTCCACAAACACAGAATGTACTTGTGCTTTAATTGATTTTGCCCACGAGAATTGTGCTAACTAATGTACCTTTGATTGAGTTTCGGATCCATGAACATGCAATCAGTCGTGGCCGGCATGGTTCGCGGGTGGGAGGGTGGGCGCTGGAGGGTCACGCGGGAAGGGGGGTCGTGGGGGAGGTCGCGTTGGGGGGGTGTTTAGTTAAAAAAAATTAAATAATTAAACTTACCTGAGTCCGGGTCCCGCGTCTTCTCGGCTCCTTCTCTCCTGCCTCCGACAGGAACAGGAAGCAGGCAGCCAGGCTCCCTCCTCTATGCCAATCACAACGTTGCATGCAGCGTTGTGATTGGTCGGGATGGGGCCCAGCCAGGGGCTTATGAGGTGGGCATGTTCTCCATGCAGGCTGCATTGCAGCCTGCATGGAGAAGGGCAAAGTGTGCATGACTGTTTTGGACGGCCCGAGAGGGCCGAACAAGCAGTCTTTGCACACTCAGGAGTGGGCACACCACTCCTCTCCTGCCCTGCTTGGAGAGCAGAGCAGCCCCGCCCATCCCCCCGCCCGCACGGAACGCAAACATAAAATGGTAATAACTAAAAGTTATTACCATTTTATGTTTCTGCTTCTCGCACTGCAAGAAAGCAGTGGGGCGACGCTCCTCCGCCATAGCGGAGGAGCCGCCCCTGCATGCAATTACTCCTTTCACTGTAATTTCAGACCGATTCATTTACTTTTGTAAAAGTTAATGTAATTTGTGCACTGAATATATACAAATGAATCGGCTTATAAATGAAGACGTATTTATTCAGGAAAGATACTGCATTTCAACTACTTGCACTCCTGGGAGACCATATAAAAAAAAAAATCAATATTCATACTGGACAACTCCGTTCTGTGCGCCACATAACATGACTTGCTCAGACTTCATTCACTTAATACAAAGTTTTCAGTGTGATTTAAGGTTACAATTGCGCAGACAACTGCACTTAAATTAAAGTATTGAAATTCTTCACTTAAACTGCTTTTGAAAAAAAGCAAAACTTCTGCAGAAAATCCTTAACTCATCACGAATAAATCGTCTGTACATCACAATACCTGACAAGACACCGTGCATTATTTTGGGTGAACTACAACATTTGTGAAGCACTGTTGAGTGTTTTTCCCAAAGAACGCCTTTAACTGAAGTATTTCTATATTTTTTTAATTTTTCTTTTTTGTGTGTGCATCATGCGCCTTTTCTAACCTTCACTTCAATTGTAAACTTTGTTTTAACTTCTGATTTATGTGGTTAGTGCTGGAGCAGATTGTGGTGTTTTGTAGCTTCACAAATTATCATTAATAGGATATGGAAACAAATTGCCTTGTAAGCAGATTTCTGTGGCAAGAGCTGCTGTGACGACCACACAGAGTTTAATGCAGCTAGTAAAGGAGGCTAGGTGCAATCCTGTGAAGGGATGACTACTGTAAGAAAAGGAAGATGGTTGATGTTTAATTTTGTTTAGTTTAAATTATGTTGTGGCCAAAACGGTGGGGGATTACATTCAAGAGATGCCCAAATGTAGTGTTGTACGGTTCAACAGGACCCATGCACAAGTCTCCATTTTTGCCACACATTTAAACTTAACATCATTTTCTAATGGTGACTTTTGCAGCCTTGTACTTACATGATAATATACTTAGAAATTATTCTGCATGCAGCACATTTCTTAGTAAGCATTTTATAATGTTGCCCGTACACTCTGTCCAAGGCTAGGAACATTGAATGCAATGCCGTTGCATTTGGTTGTTCGGTTGTAGACAGCTCTGAGTCTCTAGACAAACATCCACATTAGCGCTGCACCTTTGACACAGTGCAACTGGAACAGTGCTTCTATCATATAAACTGCCTCTGAGCCGAATTCTGAAGAGAAGCACTTTGGCTGAGATTATCCTGGTACTCTGTGCACTGTGACTGTGATGCAGCCCTGCTGACTCTAGCCTTCATCCTGCAAAGGACAATAGCCTACTCTACACCAGATTGGCTTCTTTATACATCATACAGAGGTATGGAGGGTTGGGATGTCCCAAGATATCTGGCAGAGGGTACTCGGACTATGCTCTCTACTTTTAGATAGGAGTATAAGTATAACCATAATTATATAATCATATAATCAGCAATGTTATAATGGTTGAACTGTTTATCTTTTTCACCATTCTTGTAATGCTGGTTACAATGCTCTGTTTCATCTTACTAATAATTGCAGCTCATGCTTTTTACACAAGAATACAATTGTTTCAATAAATGTTTGAAAAGCCAATTTGTATCTTTCTTGTGTCTCACTTGGACATGCCTGAGTAACAACAAAAGGGTAGATCTGTTCCCACCATTTTCTTAGAAATTAGAGTGGTCATGTTCTGAGGTTGCAGATACCATCTGGTACTCTGGTAAGGTTAGGGGTTCAGACGGGGCACTGTGAGCTAGCTAGGAATTGGACTGACATACTCTAATGATAATTGTGGACTCAGTCCCCACATTCTGGCGCTTATGTTGTCCGGATACACAGTCCTACTTAATTCGTAGGAACCATATGGCCTGCCGCCACCAACGTTCTAGGTCAGGTACTTATTTAATGGGTCTTCTGAGTAGTTCTTGCGTGTGCCCAAGGCCCCTGTTCACCTTATACAGAAACGTCCATGGTGTTAGGGATTAATCCTCCTCAGCTAAATAGGAAACCCCTATTTTTCTGTCTGAAGGTTGTGCAATCTTCAACCTTTTAAAAGGAATACCCAAATGAGTGTTTTCTCTTCTTTGAATTCCATTAATTAAATATGGTACAAGCAGCAATTATTTCTATTAATTGCAGACAAGCTGTAACAGCAATGTTACAACAACAAGGGTTCCCTCTTACAGGGTGATATGTTACCTTTGTGATTGAGGCTCACAAAGTCTATAAAAGAGAGGCATTACATTCATGGGTCACTTTTCTGTCAGCAGATGCCAATACACAAACATTCCACACATACATTCAACAGTATACCAGGCCAATGCAGAGCCTATGACTACTCAGAAATACCATTAACCATTCAGGAACATCAGAATTGGTTCCAAGGCACCCTACCACACCCACTAAACAATTTAAGACTGGGTCCACTTAGCAATGAGGGAGCAACCTAGCCAGTCCTAGCCAGCTATATACCATAGTCAACATTAGCTCAATGAAATGCTGTAGAGCTTTGTGCTCTTCACGCAGGTCTATTAGACTATATAGACGTTTAACACAGTTCTTCATGTGAACAATAACAGCAATCCCAGTGTGGGGTGGTCAAGCTGTTCAGCCACATTTAGATGTGTCTGCAATTTGTCCAGTAACTATTAATGCAATTATGGATGAAGTTCCTGCCAGCAGGAGGAGATTTCGTTCTGGAGTGCACAAAAAGCAAACCAGCTTGAAGCAGTGTTTCCCTATATGGGACCGCATGACAAACATAAAATTCTTACAATGTGCCTACCACTAGCCTTCCCCCAGTGGATGAATGGGCCACCTGGGGCACAGTCTTTGCTGCAATATATACCCCGAAACCAGTCCTAGGATGCTTCTTTCCAGTCCAGGGAGGACCTGGCTTGGCAGTTCGGGCTGGACTGTTCCCATGAGGCACAGGGTCAAGACTGATTTGCATATGGCTGGGTCCAAACTGGAATGGCATGGTGAGCAAAAAAATGATGGATTTAGGCCCAGATCTCTGTACTGGGGTGAATGTATGACATTGTTCTGCATTCTGTCCATCAACTGTTGTTTTTGCATTTGTCACCCCGAGTGGGACGGGTATGCCCAGACGTGGGTCCCGTGCTCTCCATGCCACTGGAATCAAGCTATCCTGGCTGAAGAGGGGTGAAACCCCGAAACCGGTCCTAGGATGCTTGTTTCCAGTCCAGGGAGGACCTGGCTTGGCAGTTCGGGCTGGACTGTTCCCATGAGGCACAGGGTCAAGACTGATTTGCATATGGCTGGGTCCAAACTGGAATGGCAGGGTGAGCAAAAAATGATGGATTTAGGCCCAGATCTCTGTACTGGGGTGAATGTATGACATTGTTCTGCATTCTGTCCATCAACTGTTGTTTTTGCATTTGTCACCCGAGTGGGACGGGTATGCCCAGACGTGGGTCCCGTGCTCTCCATGCCACTGGAATCAAGCTATCCTGGCTGAAGAGGGGTGAAACCCGAAACCGGTCCTAGGATGCTTGTTTCCAGTCCAGGGAGGACCTGGCTTGGCAGTTCGGGCTGGACTGTTCCCATGATGCACAGGGTCAAGACTGATTTGCATATGGCTGGGTCCAAACTGGAATGGCATGGTGAGCAAAAAACGATGGATTTAGGCCCAGATCTCTGTACTGGGGTGAATGTATGACATTGTTCTGCATTCTGTCCATCAACTGTTGTTTTTGCATTTGTCACCCGAGTGGGACGGGTATGCCCAGACGTGGGTCCCGTGCTCTCCATGCCACTGGAATCAAGCTATCCTGGCTGAAGAGGGGTGAAACCCCGAAACCGGTCCTAGGATGCTTGTTTCCAGTCCAGGGAAGGACCTGGCTTGGCAGTTCGGGCTGGACTGTTCCCATGAGGCACAGGGTCAAGACTGATTTGCATATGGCTGGGTCCAAACTGGAATGGCATGGTGAGCAAAAGAACGATGGATTTAGGCCCAGATCTCTGTACTGGGGTGAATGTATGACATTGTTCTGCATTCTGTCCATCAACTGTTGTTTTTGCATTTGTCACCCGAGTGGGACGGGTATGCCCAGACGTGGGTCCCGTGCTCTCCATGCCACTGGAATCAAGCTATCCTGGCTGAAGAGGGTGAAACCCCGAAACCGGTCCTAGGATGCTTGTTTCCAGTCCAGGGAGGACCTGGCTTGGCAGTTCGGGCTGGACTGTTCCCATGAGGCACAGGGTCAAGACTGATTTGCATATGGCTGGGTCCAAACTGGAATGGCATGGTGAGCAAAAAAACGATGGATTTAGGCCCAGATCTCTGTACTGGGGTGAATGTATGACATTGTTCTGCATTCTGTCCATCAACTGTTGTTTTTGCATTTGTCACCCCGAGTGGGACGGGTATGCCCAGACGTGGGTCCCGTGCTCTCCATGCCACTGGAATCAAGCTATCCTGGCTGAAGAGGGTGAAACCCGAAACCGGTCCTAGGATGCTTGTTTCCAGTCCAGGAGGACCTGGCTTGGCAGTTCGGGCTGGACTGTTCCCATGATGCACAGGGTCAAGACTGATTTGCATATGGCTGGGTCCAAACTGGAATGGCATGGTGAGCAAAAAAACGATGGATTTAGGCCCAGATCTCTGTACTGGGGTGAATGTATGACATTGTTCTGCATTCTGTCCATCAACTGTTGTTTTTGCATTTGTCACCCCGAGTGGGACGGGTATGCCCAGACGTGGGTCCCGTGCTCTCCATGCCACTGGAATCAAGCTGTCCTGGCTGAAGAGGGTGAAACCCCGAAACCGGTCCTAGGATGCTTGTTTCCAGTCCAGGGAGGACCTGGCTTGGCAGTTCGGGCTGGACTGTTCCCATGAGGCACAGGGTCAAGACTGATTTGCATATGGCTGGGTCCAAACTGGAATGGCATGGTGAGCAAAAAAACGATGGATTTAGGCCCAGATCTCTGTACTGGGGTGAATGTATGACATTGTTCTGCATTCTGTCCATCAACTGTTGTTTTTGCATTTGTCACCCCGAGTGGGACGGGTATGCCCAGACGTGGGTCCCGTGCTCTCCATGCCACTGGAATCAAGCTATCCTGGCTGAAGAGGGTGAAACCCGAAACCGGTCCTAGGATGCTTATTTCCAGTCCAGGGAGGACCTGGCTTGGCAGTTCGGGCTGGACTGTTCCCATGAGGCACAGGGTCAAGACTGATTTGCATATGGCTGGGTCCAAACTGGAATGGCATGGTGAGCAAAAACGATGGATTTAGGCCCAGATCTCTGTACTGGGGTGAATGTATGACATTGTTCTGCATTCTGTCCATCAACTGTTGTTTTTGCATTTGTCACCCCGAGTGGGACGGGTATGCCCAGACGTGGGTCCCGTGCTCTCCATGCCACTGGAATCAAGCTGTCCTGGCTGAAGAGGTGAAACCCCGAAACCGGTCCTAGGATGCTTGTTTCCAGTCCAGGAGGACCTGGCTTGGCAGTTCGGGCTGGACTGTTCCCATGAGGCACAGGGTCAAGACTGATTTGCATATGGCTGGGTCCAAACTGGAATGGCATGGTGAGCAAAAAAACGATGGATTTAGGCCCAGATCTCTGTACTGGGGTGAATGTATGACATTGTTCTGCATTCTGTCCATCAACTGTTGTTTTTGCATTTGTCACCCCGAGTGGGACGGGTATGCCCAGACGTGGGTCCCGTGCTCTCCATGCCACTGGAATCAAGCTATCCTGGCTGAAGAGGGGTGAAACCCTGAAACCGGTCCTAGGATGCTTGTTTCCAGTCCAGGGAGGACCTGGCTTGGCAGTTCGGGCTGGACTGTTCCCATGAGGCACAGGGTCAAGACTGATTTGCATATGGCTGGGTCCAAACTGGAATGGCATGGTGAGCAAAAAAACGATGGATTTAGGCCCAGATCTCTGTACTGGGGTGAATGTATGACATTGTTCTGCATTCTGTCCATCAACTGTTGTTTTTGCAATATATACCACAGCACATGGTACACCATCTACCGCTGTTTTGCCTGAAGTGCTAAAACATATTCAAAATGCCCTGGATTAGGGGATCAATTAATTGTCAGATATGCCATAGTTACCTCAATTATTTTAAGTAACATAAAAGGGGAGGCATCAGCACTGGTAGTCCATCAATGTCTCGTTCAGGTTCTCATTGCAGACAACGCGTGAACTACTGAAAATTATTGCTGAAACCTATACATCTGTAGGTCAAGATAATTTGGTAGCCATACTGTTAGACTTGGCATCTTTTGGCATGTTTCCCCTGAGTTTTTGCTTTCTGACCTCCCGGTTTTGACTCTGTTTTTGCTGGCGTAGTGTTTCTGCGCACTTTTCTCACTGCTGATCAGTGGTAAAGTGCAAGTGCTCCTGTGGTAAATTGTGTTATGGATTGGTGTTTCCATGTTAGGATATTTGATTTACTTGTTAGTCTCTAGTAAAGTGCACTGAGTGTGCCAGGGCCTGTGAATCAAATGCTACTAGCGGGCCTGCAGCACTGATTGTGCCACCCACGTAAGTAGCCCTGAAAAGGTAACTCAGACCCACCATTGCGGAGTCTGCGCGCAGTTTGTAACTGCCATGTCGACTTGGCCAGTGCACACACTTGCCAGTCCCTCACCTTCCCTTTTCTTACATGTCAGCCACCCCTAAGGTAGGCCCATGGTACCCCTGTGGGCCGGGTGCAGAGTATGTGAAAGGTAGGACATGCCCTGGTGTGTGTGGCATGTCCTGATAGTGAATTACGGCCAATTTCGTTTTTCGCTATTGCAAGGCTACCTGTTCCCCATAGGACAGAATGGGGAGTTTGTTTATAACATATTATAAACATAACTGGCCCGGGGAATTAGGTAGGAAAATAAAGTTTAGTATGCCTGAACTCAGAATCTAAAGATGCATCTTTTAGTGAAGGTGATTTTTACATTCTGTGTTTGAAAATACCACTTTTAGAAAGTAGGTATTTTCTTGCTCAGTCATCCTGTGTGCCTCTGCTGGAATGTGGATTGCCTGTCTGGGTTTTGGATGACAGAAGGCTGGGGAGCAGGAGTGGCTCCAGATAGTCTAGGTGGGTCAGGAAAGGGCTGAATAGATCTGGGCTGCAATTGGGGAAAGGGGAGGAGATTTCCATGCACCTCAAAGGGCCTGGTCTGCCTCTGACCATGCCGTCTCCACCTCCTGCCAGTAAGTCACACCAGAGAAGGCAGAACTGGTTCTGGCTGGGCACAGACACTCTCTGTCTAAGAGATCAAAGGATTTTGGGATATAAATATTGGGGCCCAGACCCCTGACTTTTAGAACTCTTTTGGACCAAGAAGACTGCCAAGAAGAAGAGCTGGAGAAGCTGTGAAGAGGAACTACCACTTTGCTGTGTGCTTTGCTGTGTTGGCCTACAGTGGCTGCTTCTGTCTTGGGCAGTGAAAGGACTGGACTGAACTTTCTGCAATCTACTTTTGTGAGTTTCTCCAAGGGCTTGAGGTAGAGCTTGCCCCCTGTTCAAGAAGTCTCAGGAACAGCAAAGACTTCAAGCTCTTCTGTCCTCAGCACTGGGGACTGTGTGTTTTGTGCTGCAACAGAAGAAGAAGCAACCCGACGACGCCGCTGCCAACTCCGTGTCCTGAAGGCAACGCCACACTGCGACCCTGGTCTCACCAACGATGCCTGCTGATGCCGCCACCGAGCCGCTGCTCGCACCGCGACCTTTGGGCACCGCACTCCGCACTGCCTCGCTTCACGACAACGCCTTGGTATCCCCGACGACGCCCCTCCACGCCGAAATCTACGCCGCTGCTTGCACCTTGGTTCAAGGGCACCGCTCGTAAAGTTACACGATGCACTGCCCTCATCCCGCACCGCATCCAAGGCCTACCGATGCCGGCACCATCAACTCCAGTTCGTCAGCCGACGACAGCGCTTCAGCAAAGTCGACGCCGCTGCTTGCACCGCAGCCTACCAGCACCGCGACAAGCACCGCATTCACTTCGCACCGCGACCCTGGTCTCACGGACGACGCCATCTGACGCCGTCACCGAGCCGCTGCTCGCACCGCGACCTGAGTGCACCGCACGCCGCACCGCTGCACTTCGCACCGCAGCACCCGACGCCTACCGACGCAAGCGCTCCTGACTTCAACAGAGAGGAGTTCGATCTGCAATGCGTGTGACTTCGAGGGCCCCGACGACTCCTGCACCGACCTCCGGAACCGATGCCTGCGGACGCCGTGCTTTTGGAAGCTCAACGAGAGGTCGCCGACGCCCTGCATTTCTAAAAAGGTACTGTTTGCAGGTCTTCCCGACACCGTAGCTGGCCCGCGACGCCGCAGTCAGCCAGAACTGTTTGGATTTGTTTGTTCACGACGCCGTGATAGCCCCGGACGGAGCTATCGACATCAAGGAACTGTTTTTCAAGCATATTTTGATAACTGAAGATTTTTAAGTACTGTATTGTGGATTTTTATCGTTTTTGGTCTTGTCTTAAGTATATAAACATATTGGATATTTTTCTAAACTGGTGTGGTGTCCTTTTGTAGTGCTTACACTGTATTACTGTTGGTTATGTGCAAATGCTTTACACACTGCCTCTAAGATAAGCCTGACTGCTCGTGCCAAGCTACCAAGGGGGTGAGCAGGGGTTATTTTAGGAGTGTAACTACCTTATCCTGACTAGAGTGGTGGTTTCTGCCTGGCTTTGGCACATGCCCTAGCCTACCAAAAATCCCATTTCTAACACAGACCAAATAAGCCACAGCATAATAGTAATTCTGAAAAGGATCATACCAAACAGGCATCTGAGTCTTCTAAAAAATGCTGGGATAAACCAAAAAATAAAGAAAAACAAAAAAAACATGGGATATATCTCCACAACTGGAGCCCACTGAAAAACATTATAACCTGCGTAACCGTGATTCAATAAAACAGCCTCATAGCTATCAGTATACTGATACATGTCCTTCTTGTTCCTTTCAGGGCTCACCCGACAAACTCTTGGAGACAGGAGGATGATCAGAGCGCAGACAAGAAGAATAGGTGAAACCGAGAAAGGACTCGCAATGCTCGACTGACATCATCATAAAAAAGGAAGAGAAATTTCCACAACAAAAACCCCAATTCAAAAAGGAGAAAGTGATAGGTATTTCAAGTAAATATGCTACACATATTGAGAACATTACTTCAGAACAAGAAGTGGGCACTGACACTGTTAGACAGTGTGGCAGAGGTCATGATAATTCACCAGACTCTTCAAGAGTTTCTGGTTTTGAGAGCAACTAACGAATTTATTTAAGATGAATCACCAGATCAGCGGGTTAGCCCGCCTGACAGGTTATATGATTTGGACATCTAAATTGAGGTTGACATACTGCGTACTATTAAAGTTATTTTCTAAAAAAATGTAATCAACACTTATGACATTCTCTTGGCTGAAGTGGATTGGCCACCTGAGTTTGTTAGGAAAGTCCTACATGGGGAAGATACAATAATACTGTCTTTCTCCATCCTTGTTCCTGAATTTGTCAAAGAAGCATATGCCATGGAGTGGGCTCTTGTACAAGCCCCATTATACCACAGTCATGTAGGCTGGGGTAAAGACTCATCTTATCACATTATACCTATAGGGTCTAGCCCGCAAGTGCAACATCATCATCATCAGGTTATACTTGTAAAGCGCTGCTAGTCACCCGAGAGGGTATCCAGGAGCTTGCTGAAGGTTTAGTTGAAGAGCCAGGTCTTGAGGCTCTTCCTGAAGTCGGTCAGTGATGGTGCAGAGTGTAGGTGTAGGATAGTCCAGGCTTTGCTGGCGATATGGGAGAAGGAGCGTCCTTTGGCTCGGCAGTGGCATATGCGAAGGATCTGTGTGAGGGTGAGGTGTGCTGAGTGGAAGTTCCTGGGAGGTCAGTGCAAGTGCAGGCGGGGGTTCATGTAGGTGAGTCCTTGGTTATGGAGGGCTGTGTAGGCGTGGGTCAGGAGCTTGAAATGACATCGCTTCTGGACTAGGAGCCAGTGGAGCATTATTAGGTGCTGGGTGATGTGGGTTCTCTTGGGCAGGTCATGGATCAGTCTGGTGGCTGCGTTCTGGATCATCTGGAGTCTATGCATGAGTTTGGTGGTGGTGCCTGCATAGAGTGCGTTGCCATAGACCAGTCGGCTGGTGATGAGGGCCTGCGTCACCATCTTCCTGGTGCTGATGGGAAGCCTCTTGAACAATTTGCAGAGCATGCAGAACATGTGAAAGCAGGCTGAGTAGATGGCGTTGGCCTGACGTTTCATGGAGAGTTTGCTGTTGAGAATGAATCCGAGGTTACGGGTGTGGTCTTTCGGCCAACCACAAAATCCAATTAGGAATGAAACTTAACGGTCAGTTAGAGAAATTCAACAACTAGAATATCAAGGTGTCATTGAGCCTTACATTTTACCAATGGACAAACCTTTGTTTTCAGTGGTGAAACCAGATAATTTTTACTGCCTAGACTACAGACATTTAAACAGTCATACACGCACATCTGCAATACAAAATTCACACAATGCAGCACTAATGAGCAACATAGTATGCAAAAAAATACAAACCACATTGAACATTTTAAATGGCTTTTTCTGCTAAAACATAGCGTCTGAAAGCAAGGATTTAACTGCATCCACTGCTTTAAGGAGCTAGAAAAAAAAACTGCAGACTTCCTCAACGATATAAGAACAGCCCTGGTATGTTCTCTGCCCAAGTAACATCAATTTTACATGAAATTTACACAGCAGCATTGCCCTATGTCGCTGACATATCTCACGGATGATGACTTAACCATGCATCTAGCCAAAGTAGATCGTATAGTTTTTGGATTTGCTGGAACATGGCTACAAATGCAACTTTCAAAAAAACAAAAATTGCCCATCTTGGTGCCTTATTTTTGGGATATGAGTTGTCAAATAAAGGTAAAAGTCTTGCACCACATTTTCTAGAGAAATGTGTACTTCTGCAACCACAAACACCACAGAAAAGCTACAATTACTTTTAGGCTTTCTCAACTTTGGTAGAACATATATACCAAACTATGCACAACGGGTAAAATAGTTTTATGAATTAATTCATCCAGACCATTCAAGCACACATTGGACACAAGAACATGCACAGATTCTGAGAATACTGCAAACAGACATGCTTGCATCCAGACACTTACACATGTGTCAACACAACAAACTTGGTGATCCGCATAGTTGCGGGATCCACTGGCTACACATATATCACTTTTAAAGAAGGTGATACTGTACCAATTGCATATAAATCCCATTTATATTCAAATGCTGAAATGTGTTTTGCCCCTACACAAAAAATACTGACTGCAGTTCAGACAGCTGTAATAAAGGAAAGACCGTTGGCTCAGGGCAAATGCATAATTGTGGTTACTCCCATTTAAAAAATTTTTTTTTATAGTATTTATTAAGCGCAACAAACACCCCACGGGTACCATAGCGCTGCAATACGTAAACACAGACCAATGTTAATCAGGAGGGCGAAAGTTAGTTTAGACAGTACTCAGGGAACAGGATCAAATTCTAGGGAACAACCATGTCTTAATCCTTTTTCTGAACAACGACAGGGAGCTACATTGTCTAATACCGAGTGGCAGTTCGTTCCACAGCCTCGCGGTAGAAGTACTAAAAGCTCTTCCCCCCAATCTGACCCTGTTAAACCTAGAAACCTTCGCCAAACAGACCGAAGAAGAGCGAAGATGCCGGGTGGGGATGTACCAGAGTAATTTTTCTTGTAATGGTTTTGGACCAGATCCATGCAAGGCCCTAAACACTATACACAAGGACTTAAAATGTACTCTTTGCAGCACTGGGAGCCAGTGTAGCTCAGCTAGACATTTTGAGGCAGAAAAGTCTCGTGGTTTAGCCAAAGCTAACCTTGCCGCCGTATTTTGGACACGTTGCAATCGCTGGATCAGGTATTTAGGAGAATCCAGCAATAGAGCATTACAATAGTCAAGACGACTTAAAATAGCGCCTTGCACTATTAACGCTCTGGCTGAAGCAGGTAACAGTGGGAGAATCTTTCTCAGGGCTCTAATGAGACCAAAACAGCACCTCACAGTTCTGTTCACCTGTGACTCCAAGGACAGATTTGCATTAAACATGACTCCCAGATTTCGGACCGTTTTAGCCGAGACCAAAGGAGTAGAAGTTCCTAGTGGCCAAAAGTTGTGAGGGAGAGGCAAAGGAACCTTCCCCACTGCACAGTGCAGGATTTCAGTCTTCTCAGAATTAAATAACCCTAGAGGCTGTCACAAAGGTCATTCCTAACACGAAAGCCTTACATTCTTGATGGATACAGTGGGCCACCTCCTTAACAGCTACTGATGTTAACTATGCCTTTGACCCCACTTTACAAACACAAGAATTCCTCTAATATGAACAAGAATGCCCTGTGCCCAGTGACATTTAGCCTCTTGACCTTTATGACTATATCGTATATACTGATGGTTCAGCCCAGTCCACCGTTGAGACTAAACAGCGATATTCCGCAGCATGTGCCACAGTACGTGGTGCCATGAGGAATGGAGAATTCCATCTTCAAAAAATGTTGACACAATCTTTAGGGGATTGTACCGCACAGACTGAACTCAAAGCTTTAATTCTGGCACTAGAAAATATCAAGCCTGAATTCCCCATGCTCCTAGTGTGTGATTCGTATTACTGTGTATAGCCTTTTAATGAGTATTTGCATTATTTGCGCTTGAATGGATTCAGAGACTCAAAAGGGAACACTATCAAGCATAAATTGCTTTGGGGAAAGGTAGCCTATCTCAAAGAATGCTTGGCACTGACTCGTGTAAGTCATACATTGAGTCACAAACGAGTTGGAATACATGTTGCAGGGAATTCACTGGCTTATGAAGCCGCAAAAGCTGTGGTTCAGACTGCTGTGGTATCTGCAATTAGCCAATTGCTCTTTCACACACGAGAGTGGATGGTGACATCACAGTTGATGCCAATGCTTCATGTAGTGGCACACCATTGCCTAAACAATTTCCAGCAAAATACTCCTATCTACTGAGTGACCAAAACATACCATATGCTTACATTCCTGGAGTGGGGGATTGAGGGATTACAAATCAAGACTGCAGGCTAGAATTAATCATGGCTGCTCATGAGGGCATTAGCGTCTGCACAAGCAGGTGTGGCTGCTATAGTTTCCTTACTACAGAAACGCTGTTGGTGGTAAGGTCTCTACAACAGACAAAACAATAAGTCCTTAGTTGTGACATTTGTCAGCAAATTAAGAGTAACACCATACCGCACACCACCCTAGGCATCTCACTTAGTTTCAAACAAACCATTGACATATGTCTATCTTGACCACTGCAGACCTCTAAATTTGGATGGTTCATTTAAATTTATTCTATTGCCGGTGGATTCATGCTCTAGATTTCTTTGAGCGTGGCCACAGAGATCAGCTGAAGCTCGAACTGTTATAAAAGATTTGCAAGTCTTTATCGGGACATATGCAGTAGCTGCATTCCACTTGCACCTGGGCCCAGTGTTTGCCTCTAGGGTTTACTGGGATACAATGGGAACCCTAGGTGTTGCTGTGCCTTATTCCTCCCCCTGTCATCCTGAGGGAAATTTGATAGTGGAAAAAAAACCTATGACTTAAAGCAGTCCTTAACAGCTAGAGTATTAGGTTCAGGTCGTAGTTGGGTCCATCACTTGTACGTGGTCCAGAGAGCTTTAAATAATCTGCTTAGTGGATCCTTGGGCAGCCAGATCCCTTCGAAGTCCTGATTGGCATCCAGATGTACATTTCAGACTTTGGTAATCCTGGTAGATATGCCTTTTGACATCAGTGAACGTTTCGGTGTCTTACAGGAACTACAAGGCTTAAGAAATGAGCGCTAAAATGAAGCTACTATACGTTCTGTCACTGAAGAAGTGAAGGAGCAACCAGTAACTCCTGTCTGAATTCCTAAAACTGGGGATCTAGTTCAAGAGAAGTATACCGACAAGGAGGAGTTCGGCCCATCATACTGAGCAACAGTGCCAGTCTTTGGCATTGCAGGTACCAGAACTGTGATTTTGCTGCAGATTGCTGGTTGTAGAAACAAACTGTTTGTGTCAATTGATCTCATCAAACCGCACCATGTGGCCCATCTTACACAGAAGGCCACGAGGGCTCCTGGGTAGTTACCTGTCTCCTCTCACAACCATACAAGGAATATCTCTAAAACCCTTACAATAATACAGAAATTGCTATTCCCCATCTGGGGATGTCAGATACTGTAGTTTTACTAGTTCCTGTTACTGCTGCTAGTACTCAATATATGTGAATTTACAGTCTTCGACTGCCATTCCTAACAACAAAGTTGTTTATCAACAATCTTTAGCGGTACCTACCAGTTTGACTTTGCCCCGTGAGGTCCCTGTTTTTGCACAGGCTGCCTCTTTGCCAACATTGATGACTTTTCTTCAGATTTGTCACATACCTCACTGCATGGGATATGTCTGGGGTGTTGGGTTGTTCCAAAAGATCTGGCAGAGGGTACTCTCACTATGCTCTTGCTAGAGTAGGTAGTATTAGGAATAGAAGTATAAATATAATTATAATCATATAATCACACAACAATAATGGTTGAACTGTTTATCTTTTTCACCATTCTTGTAAGGCTGTTTACAATGCTCTGTTTCATCCTACCAATAATTGCAGTTCATGCTTTTTACACAAGAATACAATTGTTTCGATAAATGTTTGAGAAGCCCATTTGTATCTTTCTTGTGTCTCCCTTGGGCAACGAAAGGGTAGATCTGTTTCCACGATTTCCTTGGGGAATTAGAGTTGTCATGTTCTGAGGTTGCAGCTACCATCTAGTACCCTGGTAAGGTTAGAGGTTCAGATGGGGCCCTGTGAGGTAGCTAGGAATTGGGATAACAAACTTAGATGATATTTGTGGACTCAGATGTGGACTCAGTCCCCATATTATGGCAGTTATGTTGTCCGGATACCCAGTCCTACTTAATTCGTAGGAACCGTATGACAGTAAGCAAAAGTAATGAATGGTCATGGACATGGCTTGCAGAAGTCACAGTAAGGCGCACGCCATAAAATAGAATTACCATTCATGACATAAGTACATCTTACAGTCTTTAAGATGTGCTTTCCATATGCTGATCAGTTGATAGTGAGGACCCAGAATATCACACACATTCTGGCATTAATACACAGGGTCTCTTTGAACTGTAAATTGATTAACTTGGGTGGCAATGTTTATAAGGCAGCCTCCATATTTGCCATTCAAGGTTCCTTTATTTGGTGGTACCTACCTGACTCCAGCAAAGCCACTGCTTGGTTTAGAATATTAAATATCAAGAAAGTACAAACAAGGAATCAGGCCTTTTCAGCAGATGACACCTTTGATTAAGAATTCCTTGCCAACTTCTTTACACCTTACCCTATCTTTAAGAACCTTTCAGTGAGGGGCAAGGCTACATGATTCTCAGGACATTTTTTACAAAAACATTGAATATCTAAAAGTTTAATACTGATTTTATAGCAAATGGACTTATTAGCACTATATTGAAGTCTGTTGCCATAGCTTGTGTCTGTGTTAAAGGAAATCAGTGGTCTCCAACGAGTAGCTCTGCAGCTTCTAGGTAGTAGCTCATGTACATGGATCATAGCCATGTACATAATTCAGAGGTTCTCAAGTTGAACAGTTCTGCCTGCTGCAGTACACAAGAGACAGAACTGCTCAGCTCCATGACCACAGATAGCCAAGTCAATAGCACTTTATTTGTAAATGAATGAGTGCTGGTAACCAAAACTCTGCTCAGAAGCCCACGGCCAGAGCACTTAAATGTCTGCGTGCCGAATACCAAAGCTGTGTAGTCTTTAATCCATCTCATGCCTCATTAAGCCACTACCAGATTCTCCCTTTATCCTAATCAATAACAAGGGCCCATGGTTGGAACACACACACGCATGCATGCACGCACGCATGCGCACACACACACACACACACACATACACACACACACACACAGATAAAGAGTGTTTGTGTGTGTGCGAGCGAGCGAGAAAGAGATAGAGAAAATGCTAGTGATAGCTGAAACATCTTAAACATGGGATTTCAGGAGATGGGGTGGAAGTGTCTGAGCTAGGTGCAGAAGTAGCCCTAGTGCTGAGAAGAGCAATGGCTCAAGGCAAGCAGTGACTCAATGATTGTGGGAGACAGTTGTAAGACATCAATGTGTTTCTTTGTGTGTTCTGTTTGAACAAGTGACTCTTCCTGGTGTGAGTGCCTCCCTTGCAGCAGTTTCCCCTTGTGGTAATTCCTATTATTTTAGCACCACAGTATCATCATGTGATGCTCAGGCATATGAGAGTCATCTCTTACACAATGACTATTCCTTATATAATTGTGATCTTTCCTGATATATTTGGAGCATCCATCCCTAATCAAGGCCTCCCCAGACATATGTGTCCCCTCCTCCGACATTACAGTGAGTACTCCTGCCAAAATAATACCCTCTCTTGATATACTGTGTTCGTTCTTGGCATAATGATAGCTATTGTCGGCATGTTATGGTCATCCTCAGCCTTTGTAGGCATAACAGTGGATACCACTGGCACAATGGTGATCATCTATAACATATTGTGGGCATCATTGACCTAACTCTGTCACCTGTGGCACAGTGTTACCAAATAATGTTCTAATGGCCATTCTTATCATATTGTGTGCATGCTTGCCTTTATGGTGTCCTGCACTATCACAGTGGTGGCCATCCTTGACATAGAGTGCGGACATTATTGGCTCAACATGTCTACCACTGATGTAATGGTGGACATGCTTGGCATTTTGTGACACTCTTTTAAATTATGATGGTCATCCCTGACATTTGCTGTTAACATATGGTCTTATGAGGCAAAATCTGCCCCACTGACTCAGTTAAACATGCGAGTACTTGATGAAAATCAAAAGTTGTTGTTTGGATACTAAATGTGAGTTAGTTAAACATGAAGACTACTATTTTGTAATAAAAATATGCTTTCCGGATAAAAAGTTTTTATTCGAGGCAATTAAGTGTGTGAACTAAAATTAAAAGCACATATTTGATAAAAAAAAATTGGTTGAGTTTCAGAAACTAACATGATCATGTTTTGGCACAAGATGATTCTTTTTCAAATATATGTATATATAGGAAGTATATTACCTTTAACTCCACTCTACAATGCACAGTGTTCTTATAAATGATGTCATTTGAGATGTAACAAGTGTTGTTAGGAATGCTATGATATCACATATTATAAGTGATGTAATATGAAAAGGTATAAGCAGTGCATTGTGAAGGCGCAAGTTATAGTTAATGTAGTGCGGCTAGCGAGTTGACAACCCTCTGTGCTGAGGTGCACTAGTTATTGTTTTTTGAAGGTGAGGAATAAATTTAAAATTTAAGGTATAACTAAAACATTAGAATTTCTAATGTTTCTGTAGGTTAGGTTTGGTTTGTATAGAAAGAATAAATACAGTTATAGTAATTTGATGAGGGTGCGGCAATTATAAATATAAGATATAAACATAACTGTCGAATTTCTAACATTTGTGTAGTTCAAGTTGGTTTTGTATAGAAAGCATAAATTAAGCTTTCCTAACTATAACTAAGCTTTAACCTTTGTTTTTTCATTGAATTTGTATGTTTTTTCATGTTGAAAATAATTTTTTGTAACAAATCAACAAAGTGAATTGTTTTTCTTTTAAAAAAGTGGCTTTGAGTGGCATAGAGTAGAGTGGCATACAGTAGAGTGCCATACAGTAGTGTGGCATTGTGTGAAGTAGGGTAGAGTGAAGTGGGGTAGAGTAGAGTGGCATAGAGTGGCGTACAGTAGAGTGACGCAGAGTGAAGTAGGGTAGAGTGAAGTGGCGTAGCTTAGAGTGAGGTAGAGTGAAGAGGGGTACTGCTAGTGGGGTACCGTGAAGTGGTGTGCAGTGAAGTGGTGTACAATGTTGTGGCGTACAGTGTCACAGCGTATAGTGGAGTGGCATAGAGTAGAAAAGCATAGAGTGGAGTGGAATAATGTGGAGTGGCATACAGTGCCGTACAGTTGAGTGGCGTAGAGTGGAGGGGTGTAGAGTGCAGTGGCATAGAGTGGAATAGCGTAGAGTGGAGTGGCGTGGAGTGGAGAGAGGTAGAGTTGAGTGGCGTAGAGTGGAGTAGCATATAGTAGAGTGGCGTACAATAGAGTGGCATAAAGTGGAATAGCATAGAGTGGAATGGAGTGTAGTGGCATAAAGTGGAGTGGCGGAGGCTGGAGTGGAGTAGAAGTGAATAGCGTAAAGTGGAGTGTTGTAGACTAGAGTGGAGTGGGATGGAATGTCGAAATGTAGAGTGGAGTGTCGTGTCCTAAAGTGGCGTGTCATACAGTGTGTTACAGTGGATGATTGTAGAGTGGAGTGGCGTAGAATGCAGTGCTGTGGAGTGGCGTAGAGTGGAGTGGCGAGTAGAATAGCATAGAATGGAGTGGCGAAGAGTGAAGTGCTGTAGAGTGGAATGGTGTAGAATGGAGTGGCATAGAATGCAGTGGCATAGAGTGCAGTGGTGTAGAGTGGCATATAGTTGATTGGCGTAGAGTGGAATAGCATATAGTGGATTGGCATAGGGTGAAGCAGCGTACAGTAGAGTGGTCCAGTGTGGAGTGGCATAGAGTAGAATAGTGTAGAGTAGAGTGGTGTGGCACAGAGTTGAGTGGCATAGAGTGGAGTGGTGTATAATGGAGCAGTGTATAGTGGAGCAGTGTAGAGTGGAGCAGCATAGAGTGGAGTGGCATAACATGGAATAGCGTAGATTGCAATGACATAGAGTGGGGTAGTGTCGAGTGGCATTCAGGGGAATAGCATAGAGTTGAGTGGCATACAGTGGAGTGGTGTAAAGTAGAGTGGCGTAGAGTCGAATAACATAGATTGGAGTGGTATAGAGTGGCGTGGAGTTGAATAGAGTGGAATAGTGTAGAGTGGAGTGGCATAGAGTGGAGTGACGTACAGTAGAGATGTTTAGAGTGAAATAGCATAAAGTGGAGTTGTGTAGAGTGGAATGGAATGGCGTACAGTGGAGTGGTGTACAGGTTTGTGGTGTAGAGTGGAATTGCGTAGAGTGGAGTGGCACAGAGTGGAGTGGTGTCGAATGGAGTGGTGTAATCTGGATAGCGTAGAGTGGCTTAGAGTGGAGTGGTGTAGAGTGGAGTGGCATAGAGTGGAGTGGCGAAGAGTGAGTGGCATGCATTGGAATACTGTAGAGTGGAGTGACATGGAGTGCAGTGACATACAGTGGAATGGCGTGTCATGTAGTAGAGTGTAGTTTAAACAGACGTAGCCGAAAAATGGCTGAACTTATGTAGATGACATTTGGTAGGACTATAGATTTTGGGGTGAAAGGGGTACTTTTTGGTTGTAGATCTAAATGGGCTAATTAGTGTAAATGTTATAAGGCAGAAAAAATACTTCTATATTGGGTTATTTCACCGTATATCCCAGTGCATAACGATGAGAAAACAATATATATGGATAATAAAGTCCTTGTAAAATTAAAGTTTGTGAAGTATATTGTATTACAGTGTATTTTTTTTTTTTTACAAATTAAATGTAAAAATTGTTTTTGTAAGTACTATTATACTTTCTGGGTAGTACTGTGGTACTCCGTAAAGTTTTAAAAAGAAAATGTGTTAGAAATTGAAAATACACGGTAGAACACTATATTTGTGAAATATAGTTTAGTACAGTGTATTTTTAATTTTTTTGCATGTTTAATTTTTAAAAAGGTTTTTAAGTACTGCGTTACTTTATAGGTTGTACCGCAGTACTCCGTAAACCTTTTTAAAAAATATATGAAGTAACAAAACTACTTTTACCTACCTTTACATACTTAACTAAAGTGCCCAATGGCTTACTATGGTTTTATTACACATTAGTACATTATGTAATAATATATTTCAACCTAAAACCCACAATGCAGACTAAGTGTGGGCTAAACAACGTGGCTGTCTTTTACTTTTATAAAGGGAGCCATTAGCCTATCATATACTGCCTTGTCATCTGCATGTGCCACAGTATACCCCAAAATTACTGCGGTATACTGGGGCCCAATATATCACATAGATTTAATGCCTTATAACTTTAAAACTACTTAACCAAATTACATCTAGTATCAAAAAGGAATCTTTCAACTCCATAATCTATATTTTTATCAAAGTCTGACTGGCCATTTTGGCGCTATGCCTGTGTAAAAAGTCTATGGAAAATGCATTGGTGGAAAAATGTGTTTTGGGACCCCGTTTTTAGGTCTCGGCTAGACAGCGCATGATCTGTCTCGAAGAGACATGTTGTGTTTAATCAGTGGGCTTCAGCCCATCCACAGGCTTCCCATTTGCTTGCTCCATTGTTGGTCTCATATTCTTTGTCACCATTTGTCCCTGGAATGCATGGTCATGCCTCTTCTTGTGTTTAGCCCATCCCACAGAGCATGGACCAAGTACTTGTAAACATACACTGCTCTCGTTTTAATGACCATTTTAGGACCTACTTTTTTCTTTCTTTTTCAACACGCTACACAGTGCTCGTGCTTTTACCAACTCTGTCTCCTCTCACCCGCCCTCAAGATCACCCCTTCCCCATCACTGCCTTTTCCTTTGTTGCTGCTTTCCATTTTCCCCACTTCCGCCCTCCCATCTCTGCCTGTTCCCTCGCACCTCCTGGTGCTTGCCCCATCCACAAATCACACTCTCCCCGACCCATCACTGCTTTAGACCCCCATTGTAGTCTGTTTCATTCTAGTGAGCGGTGATGTTCTGCCTTTTAATGTCTAGTTAGTGTATAGCTAATGTGCTGATTGGAGGATGTGTGCACCGCTGCTATTACTTGGCACATGTATAGTCTCTGTTTATTTTCCACAATTGTGGGTACTAGGTGTGGGCTTGTTTACACCATATGTGGTCATTTGGCAATGATGTTTATAGCTGGAAAATCAGACCTCCAGTGAATCAGGAATGCGTTACCACAGGGCGTGTTAGAGCTTCTAAAGTACCCGTGTCTTCTGCTGTAATTGCATAGCCACGTTTCTGCTATGCGAAATGTTTGAACTGTTCATGTCTCACCTTGTTGCTTCTCATTTCATAGGGTAGGACTCTATTTCTTCAAATTTCTCCAGTCGGGACTCTTTCTTACTTTTCACATTTTTTTTGTACAGTTTTATGTAGCGCCAACACTACCCAAAGATATTGGAGCAATTTACATAAGCCCAGTTACTTTTTTTGTGCAGTTTTATATAGTGCCAACACCACCCGAAGGTATTCAAATGCTTTACATTAGCACCAGTTACTTTTTTTGTGCAGTTTTTTATAGAGCCTACACCACCCGAAGGCATTCGAGTGCTTTACATTAGCACCAGTTACTTTACACAAGGACACATACATTTTGTAGGCACAGCATGATTAAGTGATTTGCCCAAAATCAAGGATGTTAAGCTGACGCCCAAAAAACTTGAACCCGGTTTACCAGCTCCATAGTCGACAGCTCTGGCCCTTACGCCACATCCTCTCTCGAAAGGATGCCATAGCATCTCCCTAGCCTCGGCCTCAGTTCCACATTTTGTGATCACAGATAAATCACGTAATCTCCCCGTTTCTAAACACAAAAAGCATTGGAAAAGCCAGTAGATTTCGCCTATTGTTTTTACATCTCGGCTAGACAGCGCATGAGCTATTCGGCTAGACAGCCATGCGCTTACCGGCTGCCCATCTCCTACCATTGGTAAACTTCAGCGTCGCTCTAATTTTCTTTGATGCCATTCGTTATGGCATGCGTTCGTCATGCCCTCTTCTTATATTTGGCCCTCCCATAGCGGATGGACCAAGTACGTCTCCTTACACTGCTCCAGGTTTGCGCAGCTATTTTTTCTTTGTTTTCAAGCAGTCCATAGGAGTACTTGTGTTTTAAGGCCGTCTTCCTTGTACTAATACACAGCTGCGGCCCGTACAGATAAGAGCGGTGGGGCCGGGTGAAGGGGGATTTCAGCGGACGATGACCAGGGCAAATTAATTATTTATTTATTTTTCCCTGTTCATCGTCTGTCGAAATCCCCGCTCACCCGGCCCCATCGCCCCACCGCTCTTACCTGTACGGGCCGCGGCTGCTAATACACACATACCACTAACATGCATGCTTGTGTACATAAACAAATGCATTTTTTAAAAAGTTGTTAAAACACGAACAGCACTTGTTTATTTATTTATTTTTTTGCATCATCCAGTAGTATTGAAGCGCTCGCTCCATCCACCATCTTGCCAAAGCGCGAACACAAGCTGATGGTATTAGAGCGCTTTAAGTGCACACCTGTTACATTCCACAATGACATATTAATTTTTGTCGCTGATCCTGCTTCTATTAAGGTATTTTTTTACCCCTTCATTGTTGCTTCCTCCTGCCATCTCCCGTCGTTGCTTGTCCATTTATGCATCCCCTCCTCCTTCCCTGCTTGACCCGTCCCCCTACTCAGTGGTGTCTGGCGAACTTTGAATGTGGTGGGGCATAAACCCATGCCCCAGTTTGCACTATGCAAGCAAGCCCATATCCTGTATTTTGGGGAACTGGATGGAGAGAGAAGTGGCTCCTCTCTGAGATTTTTTGGTAAAAGAGAAAATGTTGAGTTTGTCAGCACAATTTCCCTCTGGCTCTTTCTTACCTTTTAAGAGCCCGTGCCGTTCCAGTCCATCAATACATTTGGAATGTAAATCATGCAGCAAGCGCCATCTAAACATTAGAGTCTCTTCAAAATCAAAAAAGTGTATTTCTTTAACATGCGGAAATGTTTCACTGTAGTACACCAGATTATATTACTGCATTGAGAGGTTTTTATTAAAACAATATTTTTTAAACAAGAGCCTAAAAAACATTCATGTCCTCGCCTGCCCTTAGGACAATGCCATTAATGTTGCTGCAGTAGGAGCCCTAATGCAATATTAACTCCAGAAACATCAATCATTTAGTTATTTGTCTGGGCTCTCTTTCATATAGGAAAAGAGGCAGCAGACATTCCTGTACTTTCTTCGCACATGAAACCTGCACTTGTAAGATAAACGTTTTCGATGCAGTGTACACCGGCCCAATTAAAAAAACAAACTATTTCATATATAAAACATTAATTTGAACACGTGGAAAGGGAAGTGGCGGAACGCAGGGCACAGAACTATACAACATAATAGGCAGCAATCCACTACACCTTGCTTGCGCATTGCCTCGCGGTTAACGTAGCTGAAACCGACAAAGTGGCAAAACTTTAGCGGCGATCGCAGCTTTTTTATTTTTTCTATAACTGACTTACTCCGTCCGGTCTTGGTGCTGCAGACTGCCAGCTTTAGGTGGGTCAGGTCAATCCACATTTAACTCACACTCTGTGCTGTTCACCTCACAGCTAACAAGTTTTCAAGCGATGCTGTCTCTAAATATGACCTGCAAAAGGATTCACAGTCTGTACTCGGTTGCATGTGAGTTTTTGATTTGTACAAACAACCAGTGCTTTAAATGGGCCGGTACTCACCGGTCCTGAGTACCGGCACTTCCAAAATTTCTAGCCGTCAGTACTAGCACTTTTCTTTAGTCAGGGAGAGTACCGGTACCCTGATTGATGGCTCGGGTTCGGTATCTCCTGCAACGCAAGACAGATGCTGCTCTGCTTCCGGATCTCGCAATCGCACTGAGCCTCTGAAGTTGACTTTTGCAGGGACGCTGCTAAAGTCCAGAGGCGCCCCTTTGAATTTCCCCACACTGCAGGGGTTTGATAGGGCTTGCATCACGCTGTGATTAACAGGACAGGGTCTAGGCAGACCCTGCACTGTTAATTAGGCGTGCAACGACCATTCAGGTAAAAGTTCTTTAACCCCTTCCCCTCCTCCCCCCACCCCCAGTCCCCTCTCCGTCAGGTGCGTGAAATGTCCTGGGCTGGGGCTGTGGTCAGTAATCCAGTCCCATTTAGGGTATTGCACTGGCCTTACTAAAGCGAGTGGCAGTGCAGCACAATCCTACACCTTCCCCAAGGCCGGTTTTCTTTTCATGTTTATTTTTTTTCAGCGCAGGAGCATTGTGTGCCCCTCCAACACTGATGGCTGCATTTACATAACAGCGAGGGATCCATGGTTGTGAAGGTAGCCCTGCCCAAAGAGCAATGAATAGCAGGGAATGCTGCAGCACTCCAGGAATGAGCTCCCATGACAACTGGAAAAGGGTCTGGTTGGGGGAAAAACAAGATAAACATAGAAGGAAGGGGAGGGAGGAATGTAAAAAAGTGAGGTGATAGGTGAAGATAGGATTGGCACTTTTTTCAGATTAAAAATACCAGATATTTGTTTAGTTCTGAAATCGGGGCTTAGAAATGGCATTTTAACACAAATTTGTGTAAAGTTAAAAATCTGTTGTATTTCTTGTTAGCTTTAATATTTATATTTATATTTATATTTATATATATATATATATACATATATATTTTAAACAAAGACCCTCGATTCAAAGACGCACTCCAAACCAGTGATTAGTGTGCAAAGCAGCATTTCTTTATTGGAGTTAAGTCTCCGCCTTACGCGTTTCAGGGCATCACGCCCCTTGATCACAGGCATTGTTGCATGTAACGGCACAGTTTGGTTTAAAAAGGCACTCCTCACCGCATGTGACTTGTTAGCCCTCCAATGGGCATCAGGTAAGTTCCATTTGTATGGCATGCTGGGAATTAAGTCCATGAATATTTTACTTTAGTGGATTGTTCCGGTGCCTTTTGTATATTAATTCCTATAGTAGGTCCGACCTCTTACATGAAATTAGTCAACATTTTCAAAACCCTCCAGTGGGCCTCCATATAAGAAATGTTGCTTGTTTCTGCCAGCTGATTTCCCGATCGGAGACTGCGATCAGTTCTGTGTCTCCGTGGCCCCTTAACTTTCGGGTGGTGCGTCTTTACGGCTGGACTGCCGGAAATATTTATTTTAAACAAAGACCCTCGATTCAAAGACGCACTCCAAACCAGTGATTAGTGTGCAAAGCAGCATTTCTTTATTGGAGTTAAGTCTCCGCCTTACGCGTTTCAGGGCATCACGCCCCTTGATCACAGGCATTGTTGCATGTAACGGCACAGTTTGGTTTAAAAAGGCACTCCTCACCGCATGTGACTTGTTAGCCCTCCAATGAGCATCAGGTAAGTTCCATTTGTATGGCATGCTGGGAATTAAAGTCCATGAATATTTTACTTTAGTGGATTGTTCCGGTGCCTTTTGTATATTAATTCCTATAGTAGGTCCGACCTCTTACATGAAATTAGTCAACATTTTCAAAACCCTCCAGTGGGCCTCCATATAAGAAATGTTGCTTGTTTCTGCCAGCTGATTTCCCGATTGGAGACTGCGATCAGTTCTGTGTCTCCGTGGCCCCTTAACTTTCGGGTGGTGCGTCTTTACGGCTGGACTGCCGGAAATATTTATTTTAAACAAAGACCCTCGATTCAAAGACGCACTCCAAACCAGTGATTAGTGTGCAAAGCAGCATTTCTTTATTGGAGTTAAGTCTCCGCCTTACGCGTTTCAGGGCATCACGCCCCTTGATCACAGGCATTGTTGCATGTAACGGCACAGTTTGGTTTAAAAAGGCACTCCTCACCGCATGTGACTTGTTAGCCCTCCAATGGGCATCAGGTAAGTTCCATTTGTATGGCATGCTGGGAATTAAAATCCATGAATATTTTACTTTAGTGGATTGTTCCGGTGCCTTTTGTATATTAATTCCTATAGTAGGTCCGACCTCTTACATGAAATTAGTCAACATTTTCAAAACCCTCCAGTGGGCCTCCATATAAGAAATGTTGCTTGTTTCTGCCAGCTGATTTCCCGATCGGAGACTGCGATCAGTTCTGTGTCTCCGTGGCCCCTTAACTTTCGGGTGGTGCGTCTTTACGGCTGGACTGCCGGAAATATTTATTTTAAACAAAGACCCTCGATTCAAAGACGCACTCCAAATCCGGTCCACTCGAATACACACGGAGACGACAGTAACGCGAAGCGTACTCGCTTCTAGATTACCCACCCCTTCACACCACTGGGGCACTCACCTGCTAGGACCTCACCAGCAGTAATATGAGGACTATCGCACTGGAATAAAAAGGAACAAAGCAACCTACTGACATAGAAACCTTGGATCCGGGGGTCAAGCCAATTACAGCCGGGACGGAAGTAAAACCGGCGGGGAGAATTGGATATATTACATCCACCTGCTCAACAGCCCTGAAGAAGTCATTTGGGAAATCTCCCATGACGAAACACGTGTTGGCTGGGCTATCTTACTGAATAAAGAAAGAAAGAATACTCTACAAAGTTGTCGTGATTACAAGAACAAATACTTATCTACATGTATGATATGTAATTGAGGTGGTAGAATTACGCCATAACGTACCAAACACATAGCGTGTGCACAGGATCACATTTTGTTTACAGTGGACCTCGTCTAGGGTCCCCGATTGAGGGTTTAGGGTGTTAGTCTCCCTCACCTCTGCACCGCACAGATAATCCTCACAAAGAATTGCGTATAATTGGGAGGCGCCAGGTCCACACTTAGAAAACGCCCCGAAGTTCCTGTGCACCAGCTGATGGTATTGTAGCACTTAAGTGCTCACCAGTTACATTACACAATGACACATTCTTTGTCGTATGCAGGGGAAGCGTAAGTGATTTGCCCAGAATCACAAACTGTTCAGCAGACCCTGAGATTCAAACCTGGTTCCCCGGTTCCACTGTCAGCAGCTCTGGCCATTACGCCACATCCTCGCTTCTCTTCAAAGATCCTCAACTGTTTCTCAGTATCGCTTCCACATTTGTTCAGCAAGACCCCATCAACATGAACAAGCACTGGCAAAGCCAATAGATCTCGGCAATGCACGATCTATTGGCCTTATCAATATGAATGTCTTTTAGCCAGGGGCGGCTCCTCCATTAGGGATGAGGAGCGTCGCCCCACTGCTTTCTCGCAGTGCGAGACGCAGAAACATAAAATGGTATTTAAAATACCATTTTATGTTTCTGCTTCTCGCACTGCGAGAAAGCAGAAGAGTATGCCTGGTTGGGGGCGGGCGGGTCGGGGAGGAGTGGCTTGCCCAATGCTTTGGGCCCTGACTGTTTGGTCGGCCCTCTGGGGCCGACCAACCAGTCATGCGCACTATGGATTTTCTCTATGTAGGCTGCATGCAGCCTACATAGAGAAAATGTCCTCCCCATAGGCGCCCGGCTGGATGCCATCCTCACCAATCACAACGCTGCCATTGCAGCATTGTGATTGGCTTAGGGGAGGGAGGCTGCCTTCTTTCTGGAAAGCAGCAGGAAAACGCGGACCCGGCCAAGAGCGGAGGCGGCGCGGTACCCGTTAAGTTAAGGTTTTTTTGTCACGGAGAGTCGGGGTCTTTTGCTTTCCTTGTCTGCTTCCTTCACTCGTAGACAACATAAAATGGGTTTGGAAATACAAGCCTTCGGCAAAATATGCATCAAGCTTCAGTTTGGAATGGCCGAGAATCCTACACGCTGCATCCCATTGAGGCCAACTTCGCTAGGGTGAGGTGACTGGCACTGGAACTGATGGAGAAGAAGATATTGTAACGTGTTTGCCTTCTTTGCTTGTGAGGAAAGATGTAGCTCCCTTTTTTGTGTTTTGTTGTTTGTCATTGTTCTCGCTGGCAAACCGGCCCTGGCAAAGTGCTTGGCCAGCCCCCCAGGGGTTTGGGGGTGCGGCCGAGCTGTTTACCAGGGCCGGTTTCTGCCGATTTCGTTACAGCGGCCGATATTGCAGCTATGCTGCAAACACGGCCCTGTAACAAAATCGACCCCCCAGGGGCCCAAAACCGGCCCCCAACCCTGGCGGCCCACCGGGGAATTGCCCGGTGCCCGCTATGGCCAGTCCGGCCCTGGGCCGCAGAGAGGCCTAGAATGATGTCAGGTGCTCTGCCATTGTAGCTCTTTGCTAGCATGTATTTTACGAGGTAGAGGTCATGCTAATCAAATGCACCTGACCTAGAGCGAGCAAACGCACCTGAATTACAGCGGGCAAAAGTGATGTTGGAATTAATTATATGTTCTGCTTCGAGGTGTATTATATAAAGGCAATGATGGTAGAATGTTGCATATGCGGATACAGTGCTGATGCCTTTAATTAGAATTTAATTGGCCGGGGGAGTTGGTCTTCAACAATCCTTTGGAGTGCATCGAACACTTGTGCGCTATTAGCACATTGAAACAGATTTATAATCACTCTGCAACAGCACATGCAGAGCTGCAAGGGCAGCAGCAGCACAATATTAGAAGCGTCAGAACCACTGCCAGAGGCATTCTGACCCACCTTTGTCCCTACGATGCTTAACGGCCAACTTTGAGTGTTTTTTTTATTTTTTCCACTGTGTAGTTTTATAAAGCGCGAACTGTACCCGAAGGTATTACAGCGCTCCTTTACATGAGCAACAGTTACATTAAATAAGGACACACTAGATCCTTGCTTGTGCCTGTCGGCATTCCCAGTCTGATGGAGGCCCAGGCCAAGGTCATAACATAAATCTCGGACATGGGGGACCTATTACAGAGGGCCAGCATAGACACAGACGGGAGATTGATTCAGGTTTGAAGCTGGTTGTTTACATTGTATAGTATGCAGCTTGTTATTAATGCATGTTTCAAGATTATTTGTTTTACTTGTATTAATTATAGGGTGTAAAGAATACAATACAAACTGACAAAACGTTCAAATACCTTTCACGTTCTGTTCTTTCTTGTTTATTTTATCTTCTTTTGGTTTATTACTCTGAGTAGGAGAAAAAGCTGCAGATTTGAGAGAAAGGGCTCTCTTTGTTTACATGACTTAAGAAGAACCAAAGGGAAACTACTCCACTCTGTCTTTTCCTGAATGTAGAACATTTTAGTCTGAATGTACAGTGTACACATTCTTGTGGTGATGATAGGGCAGGGCAAGAGAGAAGGTCACACAGCCAGTGTGGGGTGGCATAACTGCTCAGGCCTGCCTCCATAGCAGTGCTTAATTTGAGGCAGTGGTTGTCGGTGCAGCCAACCGGCGCTCATTTTTGGGCATCACCACTTATTGTTCCTCATCAAAGATTTACTAAGAGCAAGAAAGCGAAAAACACACAAAGGAGAAAGAAGGAAAAAGAGAAATTTGGAGAAAAAAAATCATCACACAGGGAGAAAGCAGGAGCCTGTTAGAGTGAAATAAAGGGGGAGGGAGTGCTTCCAGGTGGAATAAAGACGCATGAGGTGGAATCAAGACTACTCAGCCTTGGTATTTGGTGTGCTGACATTTAATAGCATCGGGGGTGGGGGGGGAGACCATCCTCCCACAACTCCGCTTTCACTTCAAGCTCACTCACTGCGCTCTTCCATGAGTTCAACTCAAATCTCTGTTTTCCGCCTTACCACTTTTAGAATCCACCAGCCGCCACTGCTTTTAGCCATGTTGTCTAGCAGCAGATCTACTGTTCAGCATGGCTGAAAGTCACTGAAAAAAGTGCTATGATGCTGCCAACGCAGGCCACTTCATAGCTCTTTTTTGTGTTAGGAGGGGGAGAACTATAAACTCAACATAGGGGGCAAAGAGACTTGACATCGGCTCAACATCCTGTGATTCTGGGCATTTTGTGAACAGCAGATGTGCTGCTAGACAACATGGCTAAAAGACGTTCACATTGACACGGCCAATCGCTTGGGCATTGCCGAGACCTACAGGTTTTGCCAATGCTTGCTTTCTTTGCACCCCCTTAATGAATCACCAGGAAACTTGCCATCATCCGCCATTGTAGAAAAAGGAATAGGTCTGCAGAGTTTCATGGAGGTTTGTCAAATGGTGGCAAAGTTATTAGCAAGCAAAAATCCAAGAAATTCCTATCTCTGGGCTGCCGCCACTCTGTAATAAAGCTGATAGCTGAATTTTTAATTCATGCTGAGTTGGAGAAACTGACCAATGATATCATTTTTTGATTGTAAAGGCACTTGATGCTGTTATTTCATTACTTATGGAGAGGCATTTCGGGCTGATAAACATTTTATGACATTACTGCTGGTAATGCTCCCCTTCTTGATGCACCGCAGGGGTTCCTCCTGGTAATCTTGTATGTGGCTGCCTCTAATTTACTCATATGGTAAGTGTTGCGTCACTGATCATATTTATAAGTAGCTCCGAATGTTTTTCATTGATCAGAACCAGTTTTCACAATAAAAAATGTTCAAGGCTCCTTTAGGTTTCTACAGTAGTCTGTTATTCTTGTGGACGATTAAGTATTACTCAAACATCTTGAACAGAATCAAATGAAGTTCAGAGAACAAAGTTGCAGACCATCGCTCAGAGAGGACTAAAAAACTCTGTAAAAAAGGGCGAGAACCTCCCTATATGAATCATATCACAAGAAAAAATCCATTCCCTTTTTGATTCCAGAGAATCAAAATATGCTAGGTAAGGGGATGTTAAGGAGAGAAAAATAGAAATATGCAAGATCGACGGGCTATTACTGATTACTGACATCTGTAGACTTTCCTGCATTCAAAGCTGATCAGGGATAAAGGGTCTTTTTCTGATCTACTGTGCATATTCATGACCAGGGAGAACAGCACATGTCCTCGTATCCTCAACAGGATTTATATTAGACCAAACGTTTTCAAACTAAACCACTAATTAGCCAAAACACAACGCCTTTTGTTGAAACTGCAGTGAACCTGTTGGAATCTGTTTCTTCAATACCCTTCGTGGTCTCCTGCTGCCGGCCTGGAATGGGACTTCAGTGAAGAAAATATCGGCTGGAGGAAGAAGCTGAGCAGGAAGCTACTCCGCTCCTGGTGGGGCATTTGGACAGGTACTTATTTATAATTGTACTTTACTATTAATGAAGGATCTCCCTACCTGAGCACAGGAGTCCAACATCTTTGTGCATCATTACAGAGCCCAGTAGCGTAGCAAGGATGCCATGGGCCTGGTACAAGCAAGGGAACTGCCCCTTTTTACAGCTGGCGGGGTAGTAAAATATAGCAACTATCAGGGTTCAATGGGGCCCTCAGCGCTCTGGACCCTGCTGCCACTGCACCCGCTGCACCAATGACAGAGCTCACTTATGAAACCTGTGAGAGTTCCGAAAATGTACCGTTGTTCTTTTTAAAATGTGTTGTGTACTTGTAACTTGTATCGTCAACAGTCAGTAGGGCGTCCATCACCATTTCAAACTTTCTGTTTTCTGCACTGAGCCCAATGGCAGACACTTTATATTCTTTTGTAACATAACTCTCACAGGCAGAGTTCTAGACTCTGCTTGAGCAAGGGTTTCTGCCAAAGTGGACCCTTTAAACATGTTTGACTAGGTTGGGGGTGCTCCCTGCTGGAGCCCCTCACTTCCCCCAGCACATGAGATGTGCGCATGTGGAAAGTTGAGGAGTGCGTGAAGGGCTGGTCTAATCCAGAAAGAGGATCGCAGATGTATATGTGGCCCCACAAAGAAGGTTTTTCATATTACAAAGCATAGGCTTTGAGGCTACTGTTTCTCTTGGCCCCCTCCTCCTGCATCCCCATGTACTGACCACTCTTGACCGGGTCTTTGGAGCCACGTTATTTTATATTTATTTTGGAGCAATAAATACTCCATAGGACTGTGAAGGACTCTGCGCTCCCCTCACTAGATCAGAAAGGTTTGGGCACCCCAGATTGTGACTTGCAAAGAAGTATTCCCTAGACAAAGAATGCACTGACTATCCATTCCAACTCCTTGTAATCAGATCTGGCAGAAGAAACTTGAAGCCCAGCAAGAGTCCCTTATCGGCTGAATGACTGACAAAGTGAACTATATAATCCCTGGTGATGTTATCCAATGCCTGCTCTGACCCGAGACCTGTCCGATACAATTAGCCACATCTCCACCCTGACATATACACTGGGGCTGTACAACGTAGCAAAAGCTTTGCCTTCACAACTTTTAGAAGTTTAAAAAAAAAAAAATTCTATCTTTGCGAATTCAACAAAGCTTTCCACGTTAAGAAAATGGTGCAGGAAAGCTTTGAATAAGAAAAGGTTTACGGATGACACCTACTTTTATAAGGAGATTTTTTTAAAGCACATGATCCTTTGAAAATATATTCTCACAAAAATTTAGTTTTGCATCAACTGTCTCCTGAAGGTGACGTTTAATAAAGTTAAGAAACTAGGGAAACTTTGTATACTGTGCGAAGAAGGATGTTTGTCAATTTCGCCCTGTTTGGAGGGAAACGTGTGAAACTTCACACACCCCTGTAAAATAGGCCTATAAACGAAAACATATGAAAGGAAGGGGCTGCCAGAGCTCCTTATCTGCTAAGCATTATGGTTAACATCAAGAGAACGGCAGCCAGACCATAATCACCACAGTAATAATGCACCAGGCACGAACAATTAGCCCCATCAATCCAGCTCAGCTCAGTCTTCTTATTACATATCTCCAATAGTCCTCCAGCGAGACTCATGCCCACGCATGAGTTCATCTTTCCAGGACTACTAACGCCATCTTGAGTCATCTGCACCACCATACAACACAGCATGGACTGATGCAAAATGCCACTCGGACCTTCTGCAGCTCACCCTCTCGAAGTGAGACTGCTACGCACTCCACAAGCAAAAACAAAGTAGGAATGAGCGCTCGTCTACTGTATAAGGGCAACCACACAAGAGGAGCAGCAGTAGCTGTGTTGTGAACTTAAATGTTACTGAGAAGCTTATAGAAGAATGAAAATGAGCTATGTCACCCTAATCCAGGTCAAACCAGCCATGAGAAAAACCAAGTTTGCCATAACTTTGTGTAGTGTTGAATCTTTAGCAAATCTGTTTCAGAATATATTGTCTGCCGGATATCATAATTGCCAAACCGGTTGTTTTCGTTGTTCTGTTGGTTTTCTGAAGAAAGATGAGACATTCATGCCTGGGAAGAGCCACTTCATGGGAGAGAAAAATCCACAGTTGGGAGAAATAGTTTGCATTTTAGTCCGATTGTGCTGCAAAGGTGGTATTTAATCATCAGAAGTGAGGTGGGATAATTAAAAAGCAGGGAAAATTATAATGAGCATCTTCTATTTAGAGAAATTGAAGGATCCCTTACATATGGAGAGTAGTAGGAGTTCTTAGGGCTGAACTAAAGGAGAAAATATCTGATGATTGTAGCGTGAGTGAAGGAAGGTTTGATGACGAGAGAGAGACAGTTGACGTCTGATTGCTGAGAAGGGACAGCAAGATGTTTGACCACCCGAATGGATCTAAGATATCTGGCAAGGTAAAATAGAGCTAAGGGCTTTATTGTAGCTAAGGGCTTCTTTGTTGGCTGTCAGTGGAACTGCACCCTTTGTTTTCCTTGGAACCTTTGTGAGGGCATCTGTTATTTGTTAGTGGAACTAACTGGATATCAAGCTGCTGCTGTGATGTCAGCAAGGATGTCATTTAGGAAGTAATTTCTAAACTGTGTGGTCATGAGCAGTGAAATGATTGGTGTTGCCTTTGCACATCGAATAATAATAGACCATGTCAGTGTTTCTTGGCTTTTGATCGTACCCATAATGGCCCTTCAACTAATTTTCTTTCTTTGTATTTTAAGATGTTTTTAATAATGCAGGTCAATTAGTGATCACAGTAGATAATGCAATGCCACTTCAACAGAGCATTTTTCCACGAATATGCTAGGTTTTGCAATGATATGCTTTGCCCACCAGTAACTGCAGGACATGGCCATTCTTGGCAAAGGACCTGGCCAAAGGCTGTAACCATGACTACAGTACCCTCGAAGCTTGTGTTTTTGAGCAAAGGGCACGTCAGGAGATGTGACTTAATGCTTATGGTTCAGCAGGCATGTGGGTGCAAAACACCAACTCAACTCGCACTGAGTCCATTTCAGAGAAGGAAATGTTGGCAGTCTTCAGTGAGTGTCAGCGATGTCTAGTGTGAGGTGTCACCTGTGTGGATAGCTCACTAAGCAACAGCACCCCAATGTCAAACTACATTTCCCAGCAGTCTCTGAAATCTTGCATTGCTTGGAGACAGCGGCGGCCATCTTGGGTCATGAAATATATCTTTCCTTGTGTTTCACAGCATCCTTGCTAGCCAATCGAAGTATGACCAACTGAGAGCTCACTGCCAGAGTAATTCCTGTGTTGTCATTTTAGTATGCATCTCAGTTGTAGGCGACACATTGACAATGGTATGATCCTTGTAAGCCTTACAACATTGATGAGTTACTTATTTAGTCGTTTATTGCTTATCACTCAATCAGAAGTATTTGGTCAGCAAACCTCAACTTACTCTCCATACTGCTGACCAGACAAATGGGATTTGGGGGCTGATTTAGAGATTGATGATCGGGTACTCTGTCACAAGCGTGATGGAAATCCAGCCCGCCCTATTACAAGTGCATTATATCCTAAAGCATTTGTAAGCAGGTGAATGGGATATCCATCTCACTTGAGATGAGTATCTACCTTACAAACTCTAAATCCGGCCCTAGGTGTAGGATCTCTTGCTCGTCTCCTAAGGACTCCTCAGTGTAGAACACAACACTGCAAAGCTAATGCTTGACAATTCTCTTCTTTTTGGCTAATCGCCTGATTCCACTCTGCCGTTCGGAGACAACAGGCTTCTGTCAACTTACTAACATTCCCTATCTTGATAGTCAGATAAATAATGCAGCCCACTTAACACCACCAGTCTAGGGCAAGCGGTAACACTGTGTTCCCATCATTAAATTATACATAAGCTGGAGATCACCAAATTGCAAACTCCCTCCTTTTAACGAAGTAATTGACTAGTTGGTATCCTGATCAGAAATGTCTAACTCAAATTACCACATTCCTTATGTAACTCAACCCTAACGTGCTCAGATGCTGCTGTAAGATGACATGTAGCTCTTTACAAACAATCCCTTATAAGCAAATAGAATGTAAATAAATATTCATAATTGTCAGTAATTTCACACGCAGGAGACAAATGTCTGCAAAAGCCAGAAATAAGTGCATTTCAATAGAGGGAAAGGTAAAAGCATATAGATGAGCAAAGTGAAACCATAAACTTGCAAATTTGGGTCAAGAAAACGTCTGTCCCATAGAAGGGCAACATTCCCAGACTTAGCTGGAATTGAAATTTCCCTACTCCCAATCCACTTGCTGCAGTCAAATGTCAAATGTCCTGCTTAAG
Source organism: Calotriton arnoldi (assembly GCA_963921515.1). Lineage (NCBI taxonomy): Eukaryota > Metazoa > Chordata > Amphibia > Caudata > Salamandridae > Calotriton > Calotriton arnoldi. The sequence goes on along the minus strand of CAWUFW010000825.1, from coordinate 2,608,930 downwards.
ATGGGCAGGACTTCAGGCTGCAGGGAACTCTGTTTCCCTGTTGTCACTCAGGACTTCCCTGCTCTGAGTGTCAGCAGGGAATAACATTTTTTCTAGCTTGAATGAAATCAAACAGAGTAACATTGTGAGCTTAGCCGAAAGCTGCTTGCAAGAAAGATATTTATTATCAGGCCAACTGTCAAGAAATCTGAGAACTACATTTACATTGCATAAAACCAAATACCTTGGTTGTGGAGGTTTGGACATACTAATACCTCGCATGAGTTTGCATACCACCAAATGTTCTCTGACAGGCTTACCATCAACCAGGAGATGTCCAGATGCGATCGCAGACCTGAAATTATTAATCAAACTGTAGGCCAACCCGGAGGTTGCTAAGGGAGATAAGAAATTGATCACCAGGCATCCATCTGCCCCCACGGGATCTGCACTCTGTTCGTTACATCAACCACACCATTTTCTCCATGCCAAAGCATAACATTTGTGGGTGCTAGCAGAACAGGCCTGCTTTATATAGAAACCAGCGTGCTGTGAAATGCCTGGCAAACTAGATCTCTCCCTGAAACCTTCCATGTAATTAGCATGAGATGTCCGGACAATATCAACAGATGAGGTCGGTCCACTGGTTCCAGCAACAGGTTCTGATTGTGCGGGATCTGCACCGGAAGGGCACACAACATTTCTAGAGCCACAGGAAACCATTGTTGTGCTTTCCACAATGGGGCCACAAGAATGATCTCCCCTTTCTGATGTCACACTTGAGATAGAACCCTGGGTATCATTGTGAATGTAGGGAATGCATACCCCAGGAATGGAGACCAATCCTGGAAAAAAGCATCCCGTCGGCTGCGCCCCCTGGATCCACTTTGCACGGACCTCACAGTTCGTTGTGAGTGTAGAAGATTTTCGAATGAAGCCTCCAATCACCGTAGTCTGTGAGATAGCAAGAGTGCCAATCCGCTATCATATTCCTTTGACCTGGGATATAGTCTGCCATGACCGAAATCAGGTGTTGGACGCAAAAGTGCCAAAAATCCTTGGCAATCTCCGCCAGTAACGGGGATTTCGTCCCACCCATCTTGTTGACATAACGGAACTGCTGCGATGTTGTCGATCATGAGCAGAATGCAACAGTCCATCTTTCAGGGGGGAGGACTCTTGATGGCAAAGGAACCAACTGGAAGTTCCTGGCAGTTGATATGGAGATTCAATTCCGAATCTGACCATCGCCCCCAATCCCGTGGAGACAGGGCTGCACCTCGCTCCCCAGCTCCATCTGCTGGCATCCGATTCTATAATGATCTCTGGGAAATTGCCAAATATTGCCTTGCCATTCCAGGAATCCATGTGGTTGCGCCACCATGCCATCACCGTATTGACCTCTTCTGACAGGTGGATTTGGTCTGCATATGCCAACCCCTTCCGCAGTTGTTGAATCTTGAGTCTTTGGAGAGCCCTGTAATGAAGAGGGCCTGGAAAAATGGCCTGTATCAAGGAGGCCAAAAGACCCACAATTCTCACAACAGATCTCAATGATATCATTGTACTGCTCATAGCAGACTTCATCTCCTTCTTGATTGCTCAAATCTTCTGTGGAATAAGAACTGAGTATATCAGTTTGGACCGACTTCTGCTCATTTATGATACAGCCCAGGTCTTGCAAGGGTTGAATGGTCTACGTCAGGTTACAAAGCACTGTCTGACGATCATAGTGATAAATTATTAGATGCACTCCTTGTGCATGCAGAGATTCCACTACCGGCACCATCAGCTTGGTGAAGCACCAGGGGTTTGAGGACAGGCTGAAGGGAAGGAGTTTGAATTCAGAGCAGCGGCCCTGCCACATGAATTGTAGGAACCGTCTGTTAGGAGGAAAAATGGAAATCGTCAAATAAGCTTCTTTCAGGTCCATCCAGTTGCCCTCTTAAAGCCTTTCAAGTTCAAAACCAAGTGCAAACAACCACCTTTCTTCTCTAAGAAGAAGATGGTACTGATGAACCTGTTGGGATGTGGCTCGGAACTGCAAAGTGCATCTTTTCGCAAGAGAGCCTGTTTCTTTTTTTTTTAAATTTTTTTTTTATTTGTTTTCAAAAACCAGTTCACATTAATGTATGAAGCATGATAGACAACTTACATGAGTCAGCGAGCAATCGGTAACAACTATTGATACAATACACAGTGACAATGGGACATTCCAACAAAGATGAAAAGACAGGGTGTTGCACTCTTATGCATCAATAATACAGACTGTAGAACCCGCTAGCCTAAGTACAAGCGGCCACCAAATGTGACATGCAGCCAACATGACCAGTTTAATCTCGTGCACGTAGACCTCGTGATATCCAGGCCCACGCAGTACAGCATGCTATCATTCATTGTCCTCATCATCACCCTGTTTTGTCACCAGATATTGCGCAAACAGACCCCAAAAACATTTTGGAAGACTTTGGGGGGGCAGCAACTCATTATATACGTCGGACTGGGTATTACAATAGAGCATATCCTGCTCCCATTCTGTCACAGTTGGTATGGGGCCACGCATCCAGCGCATCGCAACCCTACGCTTAGCCAAAAGGAGACCCATAGAGACTAATTTTCTGATGTTCTTATTGAGAGGTGTTGTGTACCCTTGAAGCGCTAGTAGGGGATAAGAGGAGAGGGATTGATCCACAATGGTATTTAATGCTTGAAAAATTTGCTTCCAAAATTCCGCTACTGGAGGGCACGACCATGCCACATGTAAAAAATCTGCCTCTGCCACCCCACATCGCTCAGATCAATCAGTGTCCCTAAGCCCATATCGAAATAGTCTCTTCGGTGTGTAGTGCACCCTATTGAGATACTTGAAATGAACCAGTCTGTGCCTGCCGTTGAGTGAGATCTTTTGCGTGGCTTCACAACAGCAGCGCCAGATATCATCGGAAAGGGCAACACCAATATCATTCTGCCACTCCAGCCTAGCTTTGGTGTATTGCGTATACTTAAAGGCTTGTGATGTGGCATAGATTTTCGAGACTAGTTTAATGGGGGATCCTGAGCGCAGCAGCAAGGAGAAGGCAGGCAAATCCGGAGGTTCTTGTAGCTCATCTCCGAGCAGCGCCCTCAGTGCATGGCGGGTTCTAAAAAAGTGAAATTGTGTTAAAGAGGTAAGGTCAGGTATGCCCACTGCTGCCTCCTCCCATGTGCGTACTCTTCCCTCCTCAAAGAAATCGCCCATCTCATGTATCCGCAGGGCGCTCAGCGAGCAGAGTGCACCTCTTTCGGAACTGATGTTAAGCCAGTGGCACCATTCCACAGGCATAAGTGGAGAGTACAATAGAGCACCACCTTGCTTTTTTAGTAAAACGTGCCAGGCATGTACAGTAGAGTTAACTGAGTCCAGCACGCTGCAACGCCTAATAGGTGCTTGAGTTAGCAAACGCGGGAGGGGGTCAGGACTTGCTACTACCTTCTCTATTTGGAGGTGGGGTAGATTGTGCGGGCCGTGAATCCAACTATGGGCATGCGAGCTTTGCGCCACCCTGTAGTACAGCTCTAAATCCGGTGCACCCAGGCCTCCCGCAGAGTAGGGCAAAGTCAGGATATCCAGTTTGACACGCAAAGTTTTGCCTGCCCATGCCAGTTTACCCATCAGGGTCCGTAACGTTTTAAAAATGTGTTCGGGGACAACCACAGGGATATTGACGAAAAGGAAAAGGAATCGGGGAAGTACTATCATTTTCATCAAGGACACCTGACCCACCAATGAGAGAGGGAGCCAAATCCACCTTTCTATGTCTTCTTCCAGTTTAGTAATGGCTCTTCCATAATTTACCCTAAGTACTTGTTCCGCATCGGAGTGAACCTGGATCCCCCGTGGGCAATGAACTCCAGCGGAGGTTGTGGAGATTTGTTAACTACGCATTACATTGAAAACACGGAGTTAGCTACTGCACCCACAACACTACAGTGATCCTGTACTTTGGTGAGTATAATAAACAACTATTTTTATTCCTCTACAATCTCTTTACCTTTACATGCTAAAAAGCATATAACCAATTCACAAAAGTGAACTTTGAAAAATATACCAGGCAATGAGAGAGGTGATGATTTTGGGGTCACCCCTAACCTAGGGGAGGGCAAGCAGATGCCTTGAACACAAAGAGCATATCATGCTGAACGATTGATAGTGGTCCCATCCTCCTAGGACCACCCCAAGCAAAGTTATGGGCAAAAATACAATGCCAACCAAAGGCCCAGCAAAGCCTTATGGGGCGAGATTCTAGAGTGCAGTAAATATTATAGTATTAGCTCTCAGCTGAGTCCGAGAGCCTGCCACTTGAGGAATGTTTTGATATTGGATACTATAATATTCACTGCACTCTAGAATATCGTCCCATAATGCTTTGCAGGGCCTTTGGTTGGGATTGAATTTTTGCCCATAACTGTGCTTGGGGTGGTCCTAGGAGGATGGGACCACCACCGAATCGTTCAGCATGATGTGCTCTTTGTGTTCAAGGCATCTTCTTGGTTCTCTCCCTAGGTTAGGGAGGACCTGTGAGCGTGGGGGGAGTGCGGGCCGGATACACAGACGCGGAGGCTGGATATACTGTGCAATCTTTAGTGTTTTTATTGATAACTATGGACTGTCTTGGAACTGTAGGTACAATTAACAAAGTCTGTGTCTTTGACGTATTTCTTCTTCTTCTTGTGGGTCTCCTCTGGTTGTCTCGGTGGTTCGTCTCCTCCCGGGATGGTCTTGATCCGGTGGTGGGCTTGTGGAGGCTCATATAAAGGGGGGAGAAATAAGAAGGAGCCGTCAGCTGTAGTCCTTATGAGGTGCAGTGCCTAGTGCTAACCGTCACCACACCCGGTCGGTGATACGTGTTTACCCACTCTGGGCAAGGAAGGGAGGTGCAGTAAATGAATAAGGGGAGAGGAGCAGGAGTGGGAAAAGACGGTGATATCCTAGAGGCACGGGTTGAGGTATAAAGGTGTGTTGGTCTCAGGTGCCAAGAAAGGGATGTGCAGATAGGCGACTTAGTGCTCGTGTCTTCTAGTGCTGTACACCCCGGCGCTCCCTAACCCACCCCTGGTATGCTTTCCCCTCCCGCCTCCCCGATTCCCTCTTCCCCGTTCTCTCCTTCTGGAGGACTCACCGACTCCGCCGCAACTCTCCAGAGTTGTGGCCGTTCTCCAGCGTCCTCCGGTGGGCTCCACCAGTCCTCGCTCCACTCTTCCTCTCCTTCTGGGTCGTCCGCTTCCTCCCGTCGACTCGCGTTGGTCTCCGTCTCTTCTCTGCTCTCGCTCTCCGGCTCGTCCGTCTCGCTCTTTCTGTGTCCGCCGCCTTCTGTCTGCCCTCGGATTCCTTTTACCGGCCTCGGGTTTTTAGTTCCGGGGTCAGTCCCGCCCCCTTCCGCGGACTCCCACCTCGTCACCGGTTCCTGTAAGGACACATGACAAGGGGGCGTGGTTACCTTCAACGGCGTCGGTCGGTAGTCCTCGTGGTTTCGTGGGAATCTCGGAATGGCTTGACCGGGGCGTTTGTGAAGAACAGGTACCGTACAGTCATTGTTGGGAAATCCCTCACATCCCCTTTCCCTAGCTGTCCTTCTTGTAGGGGTTGTCTCCACCGGGTATCGTGACAGAAAGTCCACGTTTGTTTGTTCTGTACCCTTCCGGTGTTTTGTAGTGAATCTATAAGGTTGCAGGGTCAAAAACCACCCAAGCACTCTTTCGTTGTGGCCCTTGTTACGAGCCAACCATTCCAGGGGGGCATGGTCAGTATAGAGGGTGAACTCTCGTCCCTCTAAGTAATAGCGTAGTGACTCAATGGCCCACTTTATAGCGAGGGCCTCTTTCTCGATCACTGCGTAGTTTTTTTCTCGGGGTACAGTTTTCTACTGATGTACAGGATTGGTTTCTCTTCTCCCTCAGAGGTACGTTGTGAAAGTATTGCTCCCAAACCCTGGTCTGATGCATCGGTCTGCAAGATGAAGGGAAGTGTATAGTCAGGGCTGGTGAGTACGGTGTCTGTCGTTAGCGCGGGTTTCAGCGTCTCAAAAGCCTTGGTCAGTCCTGGGGTGGGTTGTTTTAACAGGGCTTCGGTTTTCGCGTTTTTCTGTAATAAATCTGTGAGAGGGGCTGCGGTTTGAGAAAAATTAGGTATAAACCTCCGGTAGTAGCCTAATAGGCCTAAAAAGGCCCTGAGGTCTTTTTTTGATTGGGGGAATGGTACTTGGGTGATGGCGGCTATTTTGTTGTTTTGGGGTCGTATGACACCCTCCCCCAAGAGAAAACCCAGATATCTGACCGTTTGGGCTGCCAGGTGACTTTTGGCTGGGTTTATCTTAAGGTTATGATAGCCCAAGGCTTGGATCACATTATAGAGGTGGGTGAGATGCTGTTCCCAGGTCTCGCTATATATAATGATGTCGTCAAGATAAGCCCCTGCGTATTTGTCATGGGGTTGTAACACCAGATTCATAGTACGCTGAAAGGTCGCTGGGGCCCCGTGTAGCCCAAAGGGCAACACTGTGAACTGATATAGGCCGTCCGGAGTAGAAAAAGCTGTTTTCTCCCTGTCTTGTTCCCGTAAGGGGATTTGCCAGTACCCTTTACAGAGGTCAAGGGTACTGATGTATCTGGCATTCCCTATGCGCTCAATCATTTCGTCAACCCTCGGGAGAGGATAGGCGTCGAAATCGGAGATTCTGTTGACTTCGCGGAAATCAATGCAGAAACGGACTGTGCCGTTAGGTTTCGGCACTAGTACTATAGGGGAGTTCCAGTCACTCTTGGAGGGCTCGATTATCCCCATGTTCAACATCTGCTTCACCTCTTCCCTGATTACGTTCCTACGGGCTTCGGGTATACGGTAGGGACGTAGTCGCACTTTCTTACCAGGTTGGGTTTTGATGGCATGTTCAGTTACTGTAGACCTCCCTGGGGTCAGGGAGAAGATCCCCCGTAGGGGACAGTGAGCGTCTAGAAGGGAACCTTTGAGGTCTATGAGTAAGTCCTGATCTATACTCTGTTCCATCAGAAGGCTCTTCTCGTTCTCTTGTCCTAACAGGACAGGGAGAGGTCCTCTCCACTTCTTTAGTAGATTCACGTGGTATATTTGTGAGGTAGCTCTGGTTGGATCTATTTCTACTCAGTAGGTCACTGGGGTCACTTTGTCCAATATGGTATAGGGGCCCTGCCATTGGCCTAACATTTTCTGGTCTGAAGAAGGCATCATAAGAAGTACCGGATCCCCCACTGCGAATGTGCTCTCTTTTGTTCCCTTGTCTTATTGTTTTTTCTGGGCTGTCTGAGCCTCCTCCAGATTCTGTCGGACTATGGCACGGACTTGCCCCAAGTGTGTTTTGAGCTTGTCTACATATTCGAGCAGTGGTCTACTTTGGTTTGGTTCTGCTTTCCATGTTTCTTTAGCCATGTCTAGAAACGTACGAGGTTGATGACCGTTTAAGAGTTCAAACGGAGAATACCCCGTGCTCTTTTGGACCTTACACCGAATGGCGAACAGAGCTAGGGGCAACATTTCTTCCCACTTTCGGGTTTCCAGGGATAGCAGTTTTTTTAGGGTTGTCTTCAGGGTGGCGTTGTAGCGCTCAACCAATCCATCTGTTTGCGGATGGTACGCTGCAGTGCGTATTTGTTTGATGCCTAGGTGACTACACACCTGCTTCATCAGTTTAGAAACAAAGGGTGTCCCTTGGTCTGTGAGGATCTCTGTGGGAAAGCCTACGTGAGAAAATACCATTATCATGGCTTTAGCTATGTTTGTGGTGTTGGGGTGTCTTAGGGCTATTGCCTCCGGAAAACGGGTGGCATAGTCCACGAGAACTAGGACGTAGCGGCAGCCGCTTCTGGAGGGCAACAGGGGTCCTATTATGTCCATCCCTATCCTTTGAAAGGGTTCCGCAATAACGGGATGAGGTTGTAGTGGTACTCGGGAGGGTTTGTATCTACTGTTTTTCTGACATATCGGACAACTCCGACAATATGTCCGGATTTGCTGATGGATGCCTGGCCAGTAGAATTTCTCGAGAATGGCTTGTTCGGTCTTCTCATCACTGAAATGGCCCCCCAGTAGATGGCTGTGTGCGAGGTATAATACTTTTTCACGAAAGGGGCCGGGTATGAGGAGCTGTGCGGGGTGGGTAGGACTACCTTTTCTATACAACAGTCCGTTTCTTTTAAAGAAATAGGGACCTACTTGAAGGGGGTCCTCGTTCCCTAGGGCTCTGCTCCAGGCTTCCTGTAGGACGGGGTCCTCTCTCTGAGTAGCGTGGAAGTCCCTATCGGTCTCCCAAGGGTGCTCCTCTACCCGGACGGGGTATGCCGCATGGCTCTTCCTTTTCTCACTTCTTCTCTGTTTACGACTCTTCCTTGTTTTGGACGGGGGCCACTCAGGGTCCTCTTCTTGAGAAAAAGGGGCTTCTCTCCACCAGTCTTTTGCGTCTGGAGGGGTCCTTTTTATTAGATCGGTCAGATGTGAATAGTCATTCCCCAAGATGAGTTGTTCAGGAAGCCGGGGAATGAGACCAACTTTTAGGGAGGAGCCCGGGTCGGTTGGGTGTTGTATACGAACCTGCATTGTGGGATATTGATTTGTATCCCCATGAACGCACTTTATGGCCACGGTTCCGTTAACCGTTCCTGATGCTTGGTCAAGGTCTTGGGGTCTTAACACGCTGTGGAGACACCCCGTGTCTGCTAAGGCGGTTAAGGTTTGTCCGTTCACCAACACCTTACACCGATAAGGAGGTAGGGGTCTCCCGTGTTGGGAACAATAATAATTGCGGGCTATTCCAACCTCCATCGGTTCCTCCTTTTGAGGACAGAATCGTGCTATGTGTCCTAGACCCCCACAGTTGTAACATTGAGGTCCGGGTGGTGGTGCCCTAAAGAGGGGTGTTCCAGGCACTATGGTAATAGGGTCCGGTTTTCTAAGCATCGGGGTTCGGGGTGGGCGGTGTGGTCCGCTGGTTCCGCCCCTCCAGGGTATTTCCTCACGCCCCTTCTGTATCTCATGTGCCCGGCTGAAGGCGCTGGCGATTTCAACCGCGGTTTCCAGAGTAAGGTGGGCGTGTTGGCTTACCCATCTCTGAATGGGTGGGTGTAGGGAGGACAAATACTGTTCCAAGTAGATTTTGGACATGATTTCCTCTTTAGTGGTCGTGGAGGGCTTCAACCATCGGTCAGTTAAGTCTTTCACGCGGAAATATAGCGCTCTTGGCATCTCCTGGGGTCCCTCTTTCAGTTGACGCAGCCGTATACGATAGGTCTCATCGTCTACCCCTAGTCGTTCAAGGATACACTGTTTTACGTCCGCATAAGGGGTGAGGCCTTGTAGGTTAGCGGCTTGGTAGACGGCTTGGAGGTCGCCTGAGAATAAGGGTCCCAGGTACTGTACCCATTTATCGGCGGGCCATGAGGCTGCCATGGCCATCCGTTCGAAATTACAGAAGAAGTAATCCGGGTCTTCTCCGCTCACATATTTCTGTAACACAAGGGACGGAAGGGTGGTAGTCCCTCTCGGTTGGCTGAGTGCCTCGGCGAGCTTCCCTAGGGCCGTTTCCTGGGTCTGACTCTGACCGGCAAGCGTTTGTTGCATCTTGCCGCGATCTTCTTCCACGACCGTAAGGAACTTCTCCATGGCCTTGCCTAGGCTCTCTTGGCTGTCCGCCATCTTTCTGATCGCAGCCTCCATGTCTCCGGCAGATCCCACTTCTGACACCACCTGTGAGCGTGGGGGGAGTGCGGGCCGGATACACAGACGCGGAGGCTGGATATACTGTGCAATCTTTAGTGTTTTTATTGATAACTACGGACTGTCTTGGAACTGTAGGTACAATTAACACAGTCTGTGTCTTTGACGTATTTCTTCTTCTTCTTGTGGGTCTCCTCTGGTTGTCTCGGTGGTTCGTCTCCTCCCGGGATGGTCTTGATCCGGTGGTGGGCTTGCGGAGGCTCATATAAAGGGGGAGAAACAAGAAGGAGCCGTCAGCTGTAGTCCTTATGAGGTGCAGTGCCTAGTGCTAACCGTCACCACACCCGGTCGGTGATACGTGTTTACACACTCTGGGCAAGGAAGGGAGGTGCAGTAAATGAATAAGGGGAGAGGAGCAGGAGTGGGAAAAGACGGTGATATCCTAGAGGCACGGGTTGAGGTATAAAGGTGTGTTGGTCTCAGGTGCCAAGAAAGGGATGTGCAGATAGGCGACTTAGTGCTCGTGTCTTCTAGTGCTGTACACCCCGGCGCTCCCTAACCCACCCCTGGTATGCTTTCCCCTCCCGCCTCCCCGATTCCCTCTTCCCCGTTCTCTCCTTCTGGAGGACTCACCGACTCCGCCGCAACTCTCCAGAGTTGCGGCCGTTCTCCAGCGTCCTCCGGTGGGCTCCACCAGTCCTCGCTCCACTCTTCCTCTCCTTCTGGGTCGTCCGCTTCCTCCCGTCGACTCACGTTGGTCTCCGTCTCTTCTCTGCTCTCGCTCTCCGGCTCGTCCGTCTCGCTCTTTCTGTGTCCGCCGCCTTCTGTCTGCCCTCGGATTCCTTTTACCGGCCTCGGGTTTTCAGTTCCGGGGTCAGTCCCGCCCCCTTCCGTCGACTCCCACCTCGTCACCGGTTTCTGTAAGGACACATGACAAGGGGGCGTGGTTACCTTCAACGGCGTCGGTCGGTAGTCCTCGTGGTTTCGTGGGAATCTCGGAATGGCTTGACCGGGGCGTTTGTGAAGAACAGGTACCGTACAGTCATTGTTGGGAAATCCCTCACACCCCCTTTCCCTAGCTGTCCTTCTTGTAGGGGTTGTGTCCACCGGGTATCGTGACAGAAAGTCCACGTTTGTTTGTTCTGTACCCTTCCGGTGTTTTGTAGTGAATCTATAAGGTTGCAGGGTCAAAAACCACCGAAGCACTCTTTCGTTGTGGCCCTTGTTACGAGCCAACCATTCCAGGGGGGCATGGTCGGTATAGAGGGTGAACTCTCGTCCCTCTAAGTAATAGCGTAGTGACTCAATGGCCCACTTTATAGCGAGGGCCTCTTTCTCGATCACTGCGTAGTTTTTTTCTCGGGGGTACAGTTTTCTACTGATGTATAGGATTGGTTTCTCTTCTCCCTCAGAGGTACGTTGTGAAAGTATTGCTCCCAAACCCTGGTCTGATGCATCGGTCTGCAAGATGAAGGGAAGTGTATAGTCAGGGCTGGTGAGTACGGTGTCTGTCGTTAGCGCGGCTTTCAGCATCTCAAAAGCCTTGGTCAGTCCTGGGGTGGGTTGTTTTAACAGGGCTTCGGTTGTCGCGTTTTTCTGTAATAAATCTGTGAGAGGGGCTGCGGTTTGAGAAAAATTTGGTATAAACCTCCGGTAGTAGCCTAATAGGCCTAAAAAGGCCCGGAGGTCTTTTTTTGATTGGGGGAATGGTACTTGGGTGATGGCGGCTATTTTGTTGTTTTGGGGCCGTATGACACCCTCCCCCAAGAGAAAACCCAGATATCTGACCGTTTGGGCTGCCAGGTGACTTTTGGCTGGGTTTATCTTAAGGTTATGATAACCCAAGGCTTGGATCACATTATAGAGGTGGGTGAGATGCTGTTCCCAGGTCTCGCTATATATAATGATGTCGTCAAGATAAGCCCCTGCGTATTTGTCATGGGGTTGTAACACCAGATTCATAGTACGCTGAAAGGTCGCTGGGGCCCCGTGTAGCCAAAGGGCAACACTGTGAACTGATATAGGCCGTCCGGAGTAGAAAAAGCTGTTTTCTCCCTGTCTTGTTCCCGTAAGGGGATTTGCCAGTACCCTTTACAGAGGTCAAGGGTACTGATGTATCTGGCATTCCCTATGCGCTCAATCATTTCGTCGACCCTTGGGAGAGGATAGGCGTCGAAATCGGAGATTCTGTTGACTTCGCGGAAATCAATGCAGAAACGGACTGTGCCGTTAGGTTTCGGCACTAGTACTATAGGGGAGTTCCAGTCACTCTTGGAGGGCTCGATTATCCCCATGTTCAACATCTGCTTCACCTCTTCCCTGATTACGTTCCTACGGGCTTCGGGTATACGGTAGGGACGTAGTCGCACTTTCTTACCAGGTTGGGTTTTGATGGCATGTTCAGTTACTGTAGACCTCCCTGGGGTCAGGGAGAAGATCCCCTGTAGGGGACAGTGAGCGTCTAGAAGGGAACCTTTGAGGTCTATGGGTAAGTCCTGATCTATACTCTGTTCCATCAGAAGGCTCTTCTCGTTCTCTTGTCCTAACAGGACAGGGAGAGGTCCTATCCACTTCTTTAGTAGATTCACGTGGTATATTTGTGAGGTAGCTCTGGTTGGATCTATTTCTACTCGGTAGGTCACTGGGGTCACTTTGTCCAATATGGTATAGGGGCCCTGCCATTGGCCTAACATTTTCTGGTCTGAAGAAGGCATCATAAGAAGTACTGGATCCCCCACTGTGAATGTTCTCTCTTTTGTTCCCTTGTCGTATTGTTTTTTCTGGGCTGTCTGAGCCTCCTCCAGATTCTGTCGGACTATGGCACGGACTTGCCCCAAGTGTGTTTTGAGCTTGTCTACATATTCGAGGAGTGGTCTACTTTGGTTTGGTTCTGCTTTCCATGTTTCTTTAGCCATGTCTAGAAACGTACGAGGTTGATGACCGTATAAGAGTTCAAACGGAGAATACCCCGTGCTCTTTTGGACCTTACACCGAATGGCGAACAGAGCTAGGGGCAACATTTCTTCCCACTTTCGGGTTTCCAGGGATAGCAGTTTTTTTAGGGTTGTCTTCAGGGTGGCGTTGTAGCGCTCAACCAATCCATCTGTTTGCGGATGGTACGCTGCAGTGCGTATTTGTTTGATGCCTAGGTGACTACACACCTGCTTCATCAGTTTAGAGACAAAGGGTGTCCCTTGGTCTGTGAGGATCTCTGTGGGAAAGCCTACGCGAGAAAATACCATTATCATGGCTTTAGCTATGTTTGTGGTGTTGGGGTGTCTTAGGGGTATTGCCTCCGGAAAATGGGTGGCATAGTCCACGAGAACTAGGACGTAGCGGCAGCCGCTTCTGGAGGGCAACAGGGGTCCTATTATGTCCATCCCTATCCTTTGAAATGGTTCCGCAATAACGGGAAGAGGTTCTAGTGGTACTCGGGAGGGTTTGTATCTACTGTTTTTCTGACATATCGGACAACTCCGACAATATGTACGGATTTGCTGATGGATGCCTGGCCAGTAGAATTTCTCGAGAATGACTTGTTCGGTCTTCTCATCACTGAAATGGCCCCCCGGTAGATGGCTGTGGGCGAGGTATAATACTTTTTCACGAAATCGGCCGGGTATGAGGAGCTGTGCGGGGTGGGTAGGACTACCTTTTCTATACAACAGTCCGTTTCTTTTAAAGAAATAGGGACCTACTTGAAGGTGGTCCTCGTTCCCTAGGGCTCTGCTCCAGGCTTCCTGTAGGACGGGGTCCTCTCTCTGAGTAGCGTGGAAGTCCCTATCGGTCTCCCAAGGGTGCTCCTCTACCCGGACGGGGTATGCCGCATGGCTCTTCCTTTTCTCACTTCTTCTCTGTTTACGACTCTTCCTTGTTTTGGACGGGGGCCACTCAGGGTCCTCTTCTTGAGAAAAAGGGGCTTCTCTCCACCAGTCTTTTGCGTCTGGAGGGGTCCTTTTTATTAGATCGGTCAGATGTGAATAGTCATTCCCCAAGATGAGTTGTTCAGGAAGCCGGGGAATGAGACCAACTTTTAGGGAGGAGCCCGGGTCGGTTGGGTGTTGTATACGAACCTGCGTTGTGGGATATTGTTTTGTATCCCCATGAACGCACTGTTTGGCCACGGTTCCGTTAACCGTTCCTGATGCTTGTCAAGGTCTTGGGGTCTTAACACGCTGTGGAGACACCCCGTGTCTGCTAGGGCGGTTAAGGTTTGTCCGTTCACCAACACCTTACACCGATAAGGAGGTAGGGGTCTCCCGTGTTGGGAACAATAATAATTGCGGGCTATTCCAACCTCCATCGGTTCCTCCTTTTGAGGACAGAATCGTGCTATGTGTCCTAGACCCCCACAGTTGTAACATTGAGGTCCGGGTGGTGGTGCCCTAAAGAGGGGTGTTCCAGGCACTATGGTAATAGGGTCCGGTTTTCTAAGCATCGGGGTTCGGATGGGCGGTGTGGTCCACTGGTTCCGCCCCTCCAGGGTATTTCCTCACGCCCCTTCTGTATGTCATGTGCCCGGCTGAAGGCGCTGGCGATTTCAACCGCGGTTTCCAGAGTAAGGTGGGCGTGTTGGCGTACCCATCTCTGAATGGGTGGGTGTAGGGAGGACAAATACTGTTCCAAGTAGATTTTGGACATGATTTCCTCTTTAGTGGTCGTGGAGGGCTTCAACCATCGTCCAGTTAAGTCTTTCACGCGGAAATATAGCGCTCTTGGCGTCTCCTGGGGTCCCTCTTTCAGTTGACGCAGCCGTATACGATAGGTCTCATCGTCTACCCCTAGTCGTTCAAGGATACACTGTTTTATGTCCGCATAAGGGGTGAGGCCTTGTAGGTTAGCGGCTTGGTAGGCGGCTTGGAGGTCGCCTGAGAGTAAGGGTCCCAGGTACTGTCCCCATTTATCGGCGGGCCATGAGGCTGCCATGGCCATCCGTTCGAAATTACAGAAGAAGTAATCCGGGTCTTCTCCGCTCACATATTTCTGTAACACAAGGGACGGAAGGGTGGTAGTCCCTCTCGGTTGGCTGAGTGCCTCGGCGAGCTTCCCTAGGGCCGTTTCCTGGGTCTGACTCTGACCGGCAAGCGTTTGTTGCATCTTGCCGCAATCTTCTTCCACGACCGTAAGGAACTTCTCCATGGCCTTGCCTAGGCTCTCTTGGCTGTCCTCCATCTTTCTGATCGCAGCCTCCATGTCTCCGGCAGATCCCACTTCTGACACCACCTGTGAGCATGGGGGGAGTGCGGGCCGGATACACAGACGCGGAGGCTGGATATACTGTGCAATCTTTAGTGTTTTTATTGATAACTACGGACTGTCTTGGAACTGTAGGTACAATTAACACAGTCTGTGTCTTTGACGTATTTCTTCTTCTTCTTGTGGGTCTCCTCTGGTTGTCTCGGTGGTTCGTCTCCTCCCGGGATGGTCTTGATCCGGTGGTGGGCTTGCGGAGGCTCATATAAAGGGGGAGAAACAAGAAGGAGCCATCAGCTGTAGTCCTTATGAGGTGCAGTGCTTAGTGCTAACCGTCACCACACCCGGTCGGTGATACGTGTTTACACACTCTGGGCAAGGAAGGGAGGTGCAGTAAATGAATAAGGGGAGAGGAGCAGGAGTGGGAAAAGACGGTGATATCCTAGAGGCACGGGTTGAGGTATAAAGGTGTGTTGGTCTCAGGTGCCAAGAAAGGGATGTGCAGATAGGCGACTTAGTGCTCGTGTCTTCTAGTGCTGTACACCCCGGCGCTCCCTAACCCACCCCTGGTATGCTTTCCCCTCCCGCCTCCCCGATTCCCTCTTCCCCGTTCTCTCCTTCTGGAGGACTCACCGACTCCGCCGCAACTCTCCAGAGTTGCGGCCGCTCTCCAGCGTCCTCCGGTGGGCTCCACCAGTCCTCGCTCCACTCTTCCTCTCCTTCTGGGTCGTCCGCTTCCTCCCGTCGACTCGCGTTGGTCTCCGTCTCTTCTCTGCTCTCGCTCTCCGGCTCGTCCGTCTCGCTCTTTCTGTGTCTGCCGCCTTCTGTCTGCCCTCGGATTCCTTTTACCGGCCTCGGGTTTTCAGTTCCGGGGTCAGTCCCGCCCCCTTCCGCCGACTCCCACCTCGTCACCTGTTCCTGTAAGGACACATGACAAGGGGGCGTGGTTACCTTCAACGGCGTCGGTCGGTAGTCCTCGTGGTTTCGTGGGAATCTCGGAATGGCTTGACCGGGGCGTTTGTGAAGAACAGGTACCGTACAGTCATTGTTGGGAAATCCCTCACAGGACCCCAAAATCATCACCTCGCTCACTGCTTGCTATATTTTCATTTTCACTTTTGTGAGATGACTATATGCATTATAGCATGTAAAGATAGAATTATTTATTGTTTAACTAAAGGTACTGTTTCTTATATTTTCATTTTCACTTTTGTGAGATGACTATATGTATTTTAGCATGTAAAAATAGTTATTTGTTGTTTTACTAAAGGTATGTGAGATTTCTGTTTTATTAATACCCATTACATTGAAAACACAAGATTTCTGTTTTATTAATATGCATAACACGGAATTCATGCGAAAACTCTGGAGTAAGCTACTGCACCCACAACCCTTTGATAAAACAACTTTACCTTTACATGCTAAACAGCATATAACCAATTCACAAAAGTGAGCTTTGAAAAATATCAGGCAATGAGAGAGGTGATGATTTTGGGGTCCCCCCTAACCTAGGGGGAGGACCAAGCAGATGCCTTGAACACAAAGAGCATATCATGCTCAACGATTGTGGTGGTCCCATCCTCCTAGGACCACCCCAAGCAAAGTTATGGGCAAAAATACAATGCCTACCAAAGGCCCATCAAAGCAATATGGGGCGAGATTCTAGAGTGCAGTGAATATTATAGTATTAGCTCTCAGCTGAGCCCAGAGAGCCTGCCCCTTGAGGAATGTTTTGATATTGGATACTATAATATTCACTGCACTCTAGAATCTCGTCCCATAATGCTTTGCAGGGCCTTTGGTTGGGATTGTATTTTTGCCCATAACTGTGCTTGGGGTGGTCCTAGGAGGATGGGACCACCACCGAATCGTTCAGCATGATGTGCTGTGTTCAAGGCATCTGCTTGGTTCTCTCGCTAGGTTAGGGAGGACATCAAAATCATCACCTCTCTCACTGCTTGCTGTATTTTCATTTTCACTTTTGTGAGATGACTATATGTATTTTTGCACGTAAAGATAGAGTTATTTGTTGTTTTATCAAGGGTATGTGAGGTTTCTGTTTTATTAATTGGGATGAGATGGAGCGGAGTTCAGAGTTTTTGTTCAATTACGCAAAATTCCGCGTAGTGGTACTCCGCCAACTACGCCCACCCTTACCTCTATTTCTATGATACTCACAAAGTGCCCGTGGGTTCTGCCGCGACAGCATATAGTATTGGCGACAAGGGACACCCCTGCCTCGTGCCCCTAGATATCTGAATGGGAGAGGAGACAGCATCCCCTAAGCGCACTCGAGCTGTGGGCGAGTTATAAAGAACCAAAATTAACTGAAGGAAGACTTCTCCTACACCCAAGCGCCTTAGGGCCACTAGTATGAATTTCCACTCAACCGAATCAAAGGCTTTTTCAGCGTCTAAAAACACTGCTGCCTCCTTCACATCTGGTTTAACGTGTTGCAAGGCTCCAAAAACTGTTCTCAGATTTTATGATAGCGGGCGACCAGGCACAAAGCCCGCTTGTTCAGGGCCTATCATGATGGGCAGAAGAGGGGAAGGTCTATTGGCCAATATTTTAGCAAAGATTTTAGTGTCAACGTTAATTAGCGACTGTGGTCTCTAAGACGAGCACTACTGGGGGGCTTTGCCAGGTTTCAATATGGTTACTATCAGTGCCTCAGGCATAGAGGGGGGCATTATGCCAGTCTCTCCCATTTCTTGGAACAGAGTGCTCAAGTGCGGAACCAGCAGCTCACTAAAAGCCTTGTAAAAGGACACAGTAAGCCCATCTTGACCTGGGGCACTTCCATCCCGCATGGAATTCAGTGCCATATGAATCTCAACAGCATCAAGGGGTCTCATGAGGTATTCTCAATGACTATCCGTCAGCCATGGCAGCTGTATGTATTACAAATAATTCACTATGTTCTCCTCATCTGGGGCAACTTTGGAGCTATACAGGTCCTGATAGTATCTGCCGAATCGGTTAACTATGTCTGCCTGCTCTTTTAATACAGTGCCCTCCTCATCAATCAGCTCGACAATGACTCCAGTCTCACACCGACGGCGAGCAACTGCCGCCAATACCGAGCCTGGCCTATCTCTCTCACCGTAGGTTCTGGCCAATGCGTATTTCCCCATGTGCTTAATTTCACTATCTGCTTCCTCGTGGTACTCATCTAGTGTTTTTTTCAGTTGTTCTAGAATCTGGGGGTCATTCTTGTTCAATGCCTCAGTCTCCAGCGCACTCAATTGATCCTCTAGTAGAGCAAGTCTACCTCTAATGGAACGGAGCACTCCACAATGTTTATTCATGGCAACCCCTCGTATGAACACCTTAAATGTCTCCCATACCGTGGCAAAAGAGTCGACTGACCCAATATTGGTTTAAAAAAATTCAGTAATGGCGGTAGCTAATTCGGCATTAAACACTGTATCTAACAGAGAGTATGGCGGAAATCTCCACAGGAAAGGGGGAGGACCCCGCGGGGGGATTTCAACCGCTAACAATATAGGAGAATGATCGGAAAAGGAGCGAGCCAATACTGTGCAATCCCGTACCCTAGACATTAATGCTTCCGATATGAACCAGTAATCTATGCAAGTGTGTGTGTCGTGATACGCAGAGTAATGCGTGAACCCGCCCCTCCCAGGGGATCTGGTTCTCCACACGTCAACCATATGCAATTGTAGCGCTATGTCAGCAATGGCCCTAGCTGCAGCAGATGGGCGCCTAGGAGGACCCTTCGAGCGGTCAAGCGCAGGATCTAATACGAGGTTAAAATCCCCCCCCAGATTAGTGCCAATGAAGAGCAGCCTTTAATAAGTGACAATATTGAATGGTAGAACTGAGGATCATCGTAGTTAGGCCCGTAGGTGTTAACAATATGAAAGTCAACACCCCTACCATAACATCTTGAGATTACATATCTACCAGCAGGGTCGGCCCTGCGCTCTTCGAGTTGAAGACCTGATTTAGGATTTACCCAGGTGAGCACCCCTCTTGAGTATGAGGTGAAGCCAGCTGCTTGGAATGGACCTAATAGGCTTTGCCTAGTGAGCATAGCGCAATTGGGGGCAAGGTGCATCTCTTGGAGCAGGGCAATGTCTAATTCCTTTCTTTTCAAGTACGCCAGAATTTTACGCAACTTTCTATGGTCATTCAGGCACCTCACATTCCAAGTCATTAGACGCAGGCTCCTTCTATGTCCCTGCCCTGTACCACAGTGTGTCATTCGCAGCTATTATAAGATTGGATCTTTTTAGCAACGATGTTAAGTGTGTTACCGTTATCACTCACAACCCTCATGTGCATGCGAACTGTTAAAAAAAAAACTCAACCCCTCCCCCCTCCCACGCCATGCCATCCCCAACAAGGCATAGGCGGCCTGCTTCCCTCCCCCCTAGCAATTACTATAACATATAAAAGGAAAACAACAGTTGTGCTACGATAAGCACTATGTAACTTGTGGTAAGTAAGCGTGAAACGCATTGGGGCGGATGTTGCCTGCCAACACTTCTGTGTGCCACAGTGCCGCACCGCCACTAAGCATCTGCAACGAGACTACCACTGGAGGGAAAAAGATCTCCTGTGGAGCTGCACAAACAGTACCTGAATTATAGTGTCTCTCGCACAAGAAGGCACAAATTGACTAACACCACAGTTCTGGTTCATGCAAATAAGAGTCAGCAGATTAGTACCTCTTGTCACATATTGGCAGTAGGAACAGTAATTTGTGATCCGCAATAGTGGAGACCCCATTGGAGATCCAAGTACCAAACCCCTCAGACCCCTTCAGATAGACTTCACGTGAGGGAGGATCGTCGCTGGGAACTCGTGACCCGTGTTTCTCTTTAGTCGTTGTCATCGAGGCCTCCACCCGCACCATCCGCTCGATCGTCCTCCATCTGATCTTTCCTACGCTTGCCGAGCCTGTCCCAGTCTTTGAGGGCTTTTTGGAGGGACTGAGGATCAGGGAAAATCTTCGCCTTCCCGTTCAGTATCACTCTCAGCTGTGCCGGATATAGCATCGCATATTCCACACTTTGCTCCCTCATCTTGAACTTCAGTGGCACGAATTGCTTCCTGGCTTCCTGGACTCTGAGGGTGAAGTCCGGGAACAAAGTGAGGGAGGAGTCCTCATACTGTAGATTGCCCAGTTCTCTTGCCCTCCTCAGTGCCGCATCTCTGTCTCTATAGTTCAGCAGCTTCGCTATGACTGGCCTTGGAGGGGCACCCGGGGGAGGCTTAGGCCCTAGCATTCGGTGCGCGCGCTCCACAACAAACATGGGAGAAAAGGTGGCGGCACCCAGCAGAGTAGTGAGCAGTTTTTCTGTGAAGACCTCCATGTTACCTGTCACAGTGGACTCAGGAAGGCCTATAATGCGCAGGTTGCTGCGCCTCGATCTGGCCTCCAAATCCTCAGCTCTGTCCTGCAAAGTGACCTGGATCTTCTCCATCTGTTTCTGTGCGTTATTAGAGTCAGTTTGGGCCTCCTCAGTTTCGGTGATCCTTCGTTTGGCCATATCAAGATGTTCCGCATGCTTGTCCACCCTCTTGGACATGCGATCCATTCTATAGGAAAAGGTGTCTATTTTCGCGTCAATCACCGACAGACCCTTCTGCATGGACGCAAGGATCGTTTTGATGTCACCAATGGGATCTTCTGTTAATGCGTCAGATTCCGACGCGGCAGATTCCACAACATCTTCTCTATGCCTGGTTTTTCGCTGCTCAAAGCTCAGCTTAGGCTGTGTCTTGTCTGGTTTTCCCATTCTGCCACCGTCCAGTATCGGTGCAGGTTGCGCGAAGTCTTCGGTTTCTGTAACTTCAGCTACTTCAGCTTCTTTGCCAGCAAGCGTGAGCCCCCACCTATGCTGGCCGCGGGCCCCACAGAGGAAGTCAGAGAGGGCCTCCCAGCTCGGAGCACAACAGACCTCTGCGGGGGCGGGTGTCTCACTTGTCTGTTGCCACTATAGAGGTGACCCCCTCGCTTCTCTCATCCAGGGGGGGCCAGCACTGTCTCACGCGCAGCCCCCAGGTGACCAGGGCCCAATGCAGGAGCGGAGCTGCGCCGAGGGAAGGGGCCCCACACACCCAGCAATCAGTGTGGCAGCGTCCAGCTGGCTGAGTGTCCAGACAATCCCGCACGCCCCCACCATCTTATGGAGGGGCTCAGGGCAGGCAGGGACTCACCGACAAGGCCTTGCGCCGGGCCACAGCCAACCAGCCTGCACGCAAGGGTTCCCCGCCGCGCCTCAGCACGGGTTCCTGCTGCGTCGCACCCACTACTGTCCTTAGCGGTGACAGCAAGTTTTCAGCGCCCAGTAGCGGCTACGCGCTCTGACCAGGAGGAGCGCCGCTGTGTGGAAAGTCCAGTCACCTCTTCAGGCCAAGGCGCACGTCCCTACAGTCTTACAGAGGGGCCCAGGGCAGGCAGCAACTCACCGAGCAGGCCTCGCACCAGGCCACAGTCAACCAGCAAGCACGCGAGGGTTCCCCGCCGTGCATCAGCATGGGTTCCCGCAGCGTCTCACCCGCTACTGCCCTCAGTGGTGACAGCGAGTCTTCAGCGCCCGGTAGTGGCTTTGCACTCTGTCCAGGAGGAGCGCCGCCGTGCAGAAAGTCTGGTCACCTCTTCAGGCCGAAGCGCGCAAGGGCTGGGTTATTGCATAGTCGCGACCCAGCAGGGAGCACCGCCCACAGTGGCTGCGGCGTAGCCCAGCGTGAGGGAAAGTAGCGTTCAGATCGATAGCCGCAGACCAGCTGCATCAATCGGCCCCGTTCCTTCAGCAATTAGGGCACCGGCGATGAGGCTTTGTGTGCTCAGACCTTCGAGCGAGAGACTCGATGAATAACGGCCAATACTTGACGGATAGATGTGGCGGCTTGCGGAGCTCACTTAATTAGCGGCCATCTTTAGGCCAGGCAAGCTCCACCCTCGAGAGCCTGAATTTTTGAGGAAATGAAATTCTGTTAGTTTACGGAAAAATATATCTCCTATGGTGGACAGAGCTGGTGAGGGGCTTTGTAGAATTTTAGTATGTAGAATTTTAGTATGTACCCCTGAAGTGATTTGAGGAACCACGGGTCCTGTGTCAAAGCTGCCAGTTGTGGAGAAATAAGCAAATTCTGCTCCCCAAAATCACTTTTGAAAGGGGAATAACTCTCATCTGTAACTCAAGAGCCCCGGATGGTTCCCTGTGCTCTTCTTTGATTCCCTCTACATAAACGATTTCTGCCTTGTCATGCTCAAACGTGAAATAATTTGGTGCCAGAGGTGGGGACACACCCTCTTCCTCGACCACGGAGTGAATAATCTCAATGGGAGCTTTGATAGACGCCACAGCCTGACGAGCGCCCCTGAATCGCCTGGCTCTGCCAAAAAGGGTCTACCTGAAGTCCTTCTTAAGGGACAACTCTGCCTTATCTAGACTACTGTAGGTGGAAAAACATTGGCTAGGTATTTTACGAATGACACCCTGAAGAGGAGCCCTTGAGCTACGGGGTTAGCTTCCGAAGAAGACAAATCATTCAAATTAGGGTCAATACGCATCAGAATAGATCATCTGTGTTGTGTTCTGTAGAAATAACACAATTAGCAAACCCCAGTTGACATACATTTGAGCCCAACCCTCTAAGAGGGTGTAGAAGAATCCTTCACTTGATAGGCAAGCTCAAGGAATTTTGTCAGGGGGGGCCTGACATATCCAGAAGCTTGTCTTGGCAGTTATGCCAAGCTCTGTCTAGACTCTTGTTGAGGTCTCTAGAATATTTCTTCATAAACAACGTGGGGTTCACCTCCAGAGTCTCTGTAACTTTTCTCAGGAGGTCTTGTCTAGGACATTCAGCCTGAAGCCATGCTCTAACCTCTTTTTTGAAGCTCTGTCTAATGTGTGCCTGTACTTAATCTGCCACTTCTTGAGGGGGAACCCAACTAGACGACCAAGGATGGACAATGTCACTGGGCTCAAAGTCTAACACTTTCAGGGCATTAGGGGCCATCGGAGTCGACCCAAGCGATCAGGTCATTTTTTTTTGCTTGGCCCAGGCTCCTCTTCCTGGGAACTATGGCTGGATTTAGGCAAAGCTGAATCTGTGTCTACAAAGGAATCAGTATTGGTGTGAAGGCCAGAGGAGGGGGGAAACAGTCAATAGCTGGGCGCTGTAGTCATATTCCCCAACCATGGTGCCTGATAACTTCTCAAAAGCTTTGGAATGCTGCCATCTAGTGGTCTTGGATTTAGCCCTGCCTGGTTTGGGAGGGGGAACAGCATTATCCTCCGATGTGGGGATTTCAGGGATCCATCCTTGCTGCCGGGCGCAGCCTTGCAATGCTAGAGTCCAAGGCATTCACTGGGTCCTGTTCCAGGTTGCCCTCTGGTTCGTCATGGTAGGCTTCCCTGTCCGCATCATATAGATCATACTGTGTCATATTCCCTTTCATGAAGTGGAAAAGAAACCACTAATCATTAAACAGGGGGAGTGTATCGACCTCAGACAAGCGAAGTACACACAATTGAAAGTGGAGGGAGCGGCCTGCAAATAACACTTTAGTCAGAGCCTGCTAAATTTTACAACCCTGAGCAAACTCTGCCATTGTGTCACCAGGGAGCAAGAGAGCCGAAAGTACTTGTAGCGAGAAGCTCGCCGCTACAACGCGCCTATACCTGAAAACCACTTTCGACAGAGTCCGCAGTACGCCAGCTCATATGCGCACATACATTCCCTCATAGAAATAGTAAAGGGACTATGCCCATCGCAACGGACCAGCGTGTCTCACTCCCCCCTCCCACTCCACAATAGTCAGCAGCGTCAGTGACAGCTGCCATACGGGATGCGAAGAACGCTCCCTGTGTAAAAGAGAGGGTCAAGTGGAGGCACAAAGTGCACGACAATTGCTCACATGATGGGTACAAATCTATAGTCAAAACTTCAAGGAGATGCCTTAAGATGGGCACAACAATAGCAACGGGGCTCCATAAAGCTAATAACTTTAAAAAAACAATAAAATAATACGGCCCCAAACAATACACACATAAGATTTATGACAGTGGAAAGGTAGTTAACTGGCTGCGCAGCAGCAAAGAAAGAGGATCCAAAATGGTGGAGACAACTCTTAAAGGACTGGCTTCATGTTGATTGGAGCACGTGATGTTGATGTGATTATACTGTTCATGGGAAATGTAGTTTAAGTTTTCTTGATTGTAATTGGTTACTGTTAAAATATGCAGTAAAGATCAAGAAGCATAATCGGAGCCTGACATAGAATACAGTGGTTGCATCACCTTTTTTACAGCTGCCAGAAGAAATCAAAGGCAGATGCCCCAAGGAGTGATCATGCATTTGTGATAAAAAAAATAAAGGGCAGGTTTACTTACAGGTTAAACAAGCATTGGCATAGCCAATAGGTCTCGCTTTTGGGACCTTATAAGTATTTAGTTATGCAGCACAATATCCTTGGTGCAACAACATCAACTGTTGCATGGCTAAACACTTATAAGGTCCCAAAGGCGAGACCTATTGGCTATGCCAATGCTTGTTTTTTCTTTGAACCCTCCAGGGGAGTGCATATATACATATTTTTGCCGCCTCTCCCCAAGTGCTGCTTCCCTGTCACATCCCTGTGCTCCCGTACTCTTAGTGTTCCTCCTCATCCTTCTTGTATCATCTGTAAAAGCACAGCAACTTTGATATTTTTCAAGGTTTGAATATAGATCAGACTTTGTGTTGGTTTTCTCTAATTTCCTGCCTTCCGCATGTTGCACGGATTCCCAGGCTTTGGCACACAAACGTACATGGCAACATTTTAGAAGACGAAAGAGGGAGATTTAAATTTAAAAAAAAATAATCGGGAGGATGTATTTCTGCCATTAACTTCTATTGAGGCCTGAATCGGTTCTATTGGCATGTATGGGGACATGCACGTGTTCTGCTGCAGGATCGAATATCCGAAATGTAAATATATGTTTTGCTCCGTACCTGTCAGGAGCACGGAGAAAACGCGTTGGCAAGCAGCGAGAGCTTTACAAACATGGTGTGCAGTGCTTTGGCCTGCAGGAGCAGGTTACTGGTAGTGCATACTCCGAGTCACATAAGACCAGCCCCTGTTGGCTGAAGCCTCCCGAGGAATTGGTTGTTTGACTGTAGGAATCGAGAGGCGGGAGACAAGCTTTGAAATCGGTAGTCTCCCGCCTGTATCGGGAGAGTTGGCATGTATGCACAAATGCCACATTTGTGGCGCTGGGGAGGGGTGGGTGTATGCACTCAGCCTGCATCTAAGGCAGGTTTAGAGTGATGCGGTAGGAGCTGTCACTTCTCCCAAAGGGCAACAAATATGCTCCCTGGGCTGCTGCAGATACCAAATCGCCTGTGTCAAGTCTTGTAGAAAGTAAATGGCAATTGCTTTCCTTTAAATCCTGACACTTCCTCGTGCAGCAGTTATGTCAAGTCCTCTGCTACTTTTAAGCAGGGTCACCGGCAACCAGCTTTTTAAATTCTGTTGAGAGATCCCTGTGCAAAATTTGAAAAACGCACTATGGTGAGACCTATTGGCTTTGCCAATGTTTGTTCTGGTCCTGCCTCTTACAATGTATGTGACGAGTCGCGTGCCTCCTGCAAGTGTCGACCCCCCCCTCTGAGCCCGGTACGTGCGGCTGCGTCATTCCGCTCTCCATCTGCCACGAGGATCACGTCTGCTCATAACTAATCGCAGCAATAAGGCGGCCTTTCATGCTTTTTAATTTTGTTCAACGACACAGGGAATTAATTGCCAATGAATGCAATGTTTACTCTTTCCATTGGACTGTGGCACTGTGCGTCCCCCGTGTTTTCTTGCTCCCATTAAGAAACATTTGCTTCAAATGCAAACATTGGCCCCAGCGGTACACCGTGTGTGCGCAGACCCGTCCTTTTCAGGTGATTGGAAATGGAATGCACAGGCTGCCCCTGTCACAGGAACTACGCGCTCATCCTGCTGTTCTCCGCATAACTGGAAATGTGTGCTTGAGCGAGTCTGTACTATGAGGTTGTCATCATTGGACTGCTGTGTTTCCTTCCAGAAACTCAGACCTTCTGTACGTTTGCTTCTTGCCCTTTGACCGTGGGATACATTAGGCGCCAGGTTTCTTTCCGCTCGCGTGCACTTCCCCCCAATTAGCACTCATTAGTCTGCGTGAGGTCCCCTTTCTGTGGCACGGCTGTCACCTTTTTGCCCTCTACCCCGGTTGCTACGTAACTATTGCTAAACCTATATTTAGTAACTGTGTGTATGTAAATCCTTGCGTTCAGCCGTTTCTGATCGAGGTTCGAAGATTTTCTTTTTTTTTTTAATGGAGTTTTGCTTTTTTGAAGTGTTTCTGATAAATCTTGCAGCAGTCTAACGACCTCAACCCCCTCAACCCCCCTCATTCAGCGATGGGTTATCGTCAAGCACCAAGGTGCGGGGCCAGGCTGCCCCCGCGGCACTGGTGCCTCTCTGCACCGCTGCCCTCTGGTGTATGTCTCACTCTTTCCACCGGTCCACGCCCTTGTGCAGCTGGCCACATCGATCTGGAAACATGATGCTGTATGATAATGCACACCACATCCATGACGTCAGGGCGTTAATATCCAAACTTGGATTTTCTTAATGGGTGTAAATTGTACATAGCCTCCTTGCCCCAGTCTTTACGAACTGAGGTTCGCCTCTTACTATCGATATAATTTACTTATCATGAACAAAATAAACAAAATACCGTAAAACGCATGTCTCTGGCCTTTAGACATAGATTCTGCTATGTCCCAGGGAACTTAGATTCCACCCTTGTTTTTTTCTGCATTCCAATATAAAACAAGGCCTTTATAACTCGGTAAGCTGGCTTGGACATTATCACTTTTTATACTAAATATCCTTTTCACATAATGGGATTGTGGGTGCCGACACAGACAGAACTAGGCACATGGGGTCTGGGCTGCACGCTCACTAGGGGCAGGTTAGTCCTGCGCAGGCCTTCCTGTGCGCAGCGCTATGGGTGTAGTGGTTTGGTCTGCTCCACACGCCTCCGCTCCCTGGCCTGGAAGATCACCTAATCCCAAAAATAGCTCTGTCTTGCAAGTTGTATTGTATGTGTTTCTTGCCGCTACTACTACATTTGCAGCATGGGTTGCGTTCTTCAGCTTTGCAACAGCGGTCACTCCCTGAGTCATTGTGGTCTGACTGGCTGGACTTGTTTCCTAGTCCATTGGAGGTTGTTCACCTCCTATCTGTGCATCATAGGTTTTGGGGTCATGCCTTCTGCATGAACGCTCACCTGAGGTACGTCAGGCCTGGCCTATGTCTTGGTCCCCTCACTGTTCTGGACCCCTTGGTACCTGGCAACGGACTGCCTAGTTACAGGGTGACCTCATCCTTTCTACACAGTGAGTGGTTTGATTAAAGGTCTGTTCGCACACAGGGAGTTCCGGAAATCTCTAATAAGTGGTAAATAAAGTAAGATTCGTTTGGCGTGCTGGTTTATTTTTACAAGGTCAATATCAGTCTGTTTATATGAGGATGTATAGATGTGCACAGCTCTGGTGTCTCCCATCTCTTGGGCACCAAACCAGTGGGTTCGGCATCTCCGGGCAGTGTCACAATTCTTAACAAGCCAAGCAAATAAGTTAAGCGCTGGACAGCAGAGACGTCGGCAGCGGGGGCGAGCGAGCGCGGCAGCCTGGGCTTTTGAAAGCTGACCAGACGCTCGTGCGTCATGGCCTTTTCCCTGCGATTACCCGCAGGGCCAGCATGTGTTTCCAATTATCGCGCCCGCGTCTGGGCACGATAATTGGAAACAGATGTGTGCCGCGCACGTAACCGCAGGGAAAAGGCCATGACGCACGAGCGTCTGGTCAGCTTTTCAAACTCCCTAACTATAAGTCTCGCAGAGCAGCGCTTGCGCGCTACTCGAGGCTCGACCTAAAAAGGAAAAATGCCAACTGGACAAGGCCTTAAGAGAAAATCGCAAGAATCAAGACAATCATGACAGAGTAAATAGCATTAGGCTCCTGAGCAAACGTATAACGACTCAGTATGGCAGGACAAACAAGCATTGGCATAGCCAATAGGTCTCGCCTTTGGGACCTTATAAGTGTTTAGCAATGCAGTACATTATCCCCCACTGGCATGCCCACACACTGCGAGCCTTAAATAATATAGCGCCACATACCTCGGAAGAGCGCCGAGAAGTATGTTTTTTTGCCTCCCTCTGCTCCAATTATACAACTGCCAACATCGGAGGACTCGGGATGCAAAATAAGTAACTATGAAATGTACGTAGAAAGAAAAGCGCGTGTTCCGCAGAGAAGCGTCTAGAAGCGAGTCGAGAGGCATCCAAGTGTCGAATGCATTCCCTATGGACTGCTGTGGTAGTACTGGGCCCTTCAGAGGAGCACCGTAACTACGATACTACGTGCCATAGTAGGCGCAAGGGAAAGGCAATATTGAAATAAGTCCGGGTAAAAAAATGTGCATTAAGAACCTGTGTTGGTAAAACAATTTGCTGGTGACCCGCTCCCTCCCCCAACAAAGTCCTCATAAACAATCCAAGAGCCCCCCGCCATCTATTGGGGAGGCTGCGGTTTTATTGTGAACCCCGGACAGCCCCTCTGTTTTCTTTGTGAAGCTGCTCATGCGTGCACGGAAATAGGATGGGCTGAAGGCGAGTTTAGAGCTCCCTACTGAGAAGTGGTGTGATCTGCAGTTTGTAGATCCGTTTGATCAACAAACATATTTTTGCTGCTTAAAGTCTGCAGATTATGCTGCAGATGAATGATTAATTGGTAAATCAACATTATTGTGGAAAACGGTGTGGCCGCGAAATCCCAGATTTCCAGTGGCCCTGCCTTTGTTAAACATAGAAGGTGCCCGAGGTGTTGTGCCCTCCACTCTGAACGCCCGACTTTTAAAAGTGCGGAGAGTGTGTCAAACAAGAACCCCCTCCGAAGTGTATTATGGCTGTGCTGTTCTGCGCGCTGTCAATGAGAGGGCGCGCAGTGGAATCCTGGTTTTAGTTAAGGCTTTTGGATAATTTTTATACACAAAACAAATCACACAAATCCAACTCATGCGAGTCAGTTGGATTCAAATCTTCACTCCTGTCCGTGAAACGTGTGCCCTGTGTGTGTTGTTTGTGTACTGTGCACATGTTGAATGTGTCAGTTGTGTTGTCTTTGAGTCAGTGGCGTAACGCAAAATGATGCCCCCGCAGAATGTGATGAAGGGCCAGAGTCTCCCACAGCTCACAGAAATACATTGGTCTTGGTCTGAAAGGCCCCCGGGAAGCTTTTGGGCCCCCCCTGAACTTCTGAAGCCCCCCCACCCCTGCTCCATAGGGGGTGTAGGGGCCTGCGTCACGCCCCTTCTCTGGTACTGTACATGCGCCCCTGTGCGCGTGTTTTGTCTCCATGTTGCACCGGTGCCCCTGTGCGCGTGTATTTGTTGACCCTGTATGCAATAAGTGAGCCCCTGTGCTCATGTCTTTTATGTGTGCACAAGCGACGCTCCCTCTGAGACCACCTCATGGGAGGTTTTGTTCCCTATGTTGCTCTTGCCAGACACAGCGGCCTAGCAAGGGCGCCAGGTCATGGTGCAAGGAAAGGCAATGGGCTCCGTTATCTCTAGTTGGTTAGCCACAACCGAGGTGGTTGGGGGGGTACACCCTGGTGCCACTAAACCTACTGCACTCTTTGTAGGTCCTGGAACAATGGAGAGAGGCTGGGAGGCTCGCAGTGCCCACCCCAGACTAAGTCACACAGGAACGCGGGTGCCACCGGGCAGTGCCTGACATGCGAGGGCACCCACCACTGGGGCCAAGCTCCGAGCTCAATAGCGATATCTCATGTGTGTGACCACAGTATGTACCCGCTTCATTTCATTTGTGAACAATAGGTTTAGAAACGCCGTTTAGAGGGAGCTTTAAAAAAGACGTACTTGACCGAGCGGCTGATATGATTGAAACCAGCCATTGTAGAAAGCCCCACTAAATAAACGTAAGCCAGTCGTAGACAAACATGTTCGAGATCACATCAACAACAGATTTTTATTCTGCATTAATTAAAATAAATGACAAACAAAAATCACTTTTTTGAAAGCTATTTTTGGAAACTTCAGAACTGGCGCAGCTATATGGGATGAAAAAAGACGTAGTGTGAGTAGGCTGCTACGCACCAGTACAAGGAAATAATTAGTAATGTAGGCAAGATGGGGGCGAGGTGGGTGTAAGAGAAGTGACACGAGCATCCTGGGACCGGTTTCAGGGTATGTCACCCTTCTTCAGCCAGGCTAGCTTGAATCCAGTGGCACAGTGAGCAAGGGCCCTACGTCTGGGCATACCCATCCCACTTAGGGCAAAAAGTGTTACAGCAAACAAATGCATGCCCAGACGTGGGTCCCTTGCTCACTGTGCCACTGGATTCAAGCTAGCCTGGCTGAAGAAGGGTGACATATCCTGTAACCGGTCCCAGGATGCTTGTTTCCGGTCCAGGGAGGACCTGGCCTGGCAGTTCGGTCTGGACTGTTCCCATGGGGCACAGGGTCAAGACTGATTTGGATATGGCTGGGTCCAAACTGGGGTGGCGTAGTGACCAAAAGAACGATGGATTTAACCCAGATCTTTTGACTGGGGGAGAATGTTTGCATTTTCAGCAATCCGTCCATCATTTGTTTGCTGTAACACTTTTCGCCCTAAGTGGGATGGGTATGCCCAGACGTGGGTCCCTTGCTCACTGTGCCACTGGATTCAAGCTAGCCTGGCTGAAGAAGGGTGACATACCCTGAAACCGATCCCAGGATGCTTGTTTCCGGTCCAGGGAGGACCTGGCCTGGCAGTTCGGTCTGGACTGTTCCCATGGGGCACAGGGTCAAGACTGATTTGCATATGGCTGGGTCCAAACTGGGGTGGCGTAGTGAGCAAAAGAACGATGGATTTAACCCAGATCTTTTGACTGGGGGAGAATGTTTGCATTGTCAGCATTCCGTCCATCATTTGTTTGCTGTAACATAGTAAAGTGGTACTGCATGTATCCAGGGTCTGTAAATTAAATGCTACTAGTGGGACTGCAGGACTGATTGTGCCTGCCATTGAAGACTGTGGGGCTTATTTAAAAGCCTATTGCGCCGCCTGTGCATCACTTTTTTTAGATGCACCGGCGGCACAGTTTGCCTGCCCATATTTACAAGGTCACATAAAGCCACCCTGTGTGGCATGTCATGACCTTGTAAATATGGCCCTCTTTCATGCATTACTCTGCCTGAAAGGAGCATTCCATGGGTGTTGCTGTGGGTGTTCCCACACAACGTCCATGGAATATGATGCATTCCCAGATTTACAAGGTTTCATAAACGTGGGAATGCATCAGATTCCTATGCCTCATCAGGGGAGGCGCAAGGGCGGTGCAACGAGGAGAAATACCATTATTTCTCGTTTTTCCTTTTTCTATGTGTGCTGCATTCTGCAACACACATAGAAAGAGGAAAGCACCTCTGGTGATTGTTTTTGAGCATGAAGGTGTCCCTTCCTGCACAAAAACAATCACCCCTACAATGCAGACACCCTTGCACCATGGCGCAAGGGTGCTTGAGTTGGCGCATGGCACAATGGTGCACCAGCCCAGAAGAAAAGGACAGGAATGCGCTGTATCTCCTAGATACGGACAATTCCTTCCCTTTTCTTTTGATGCAGGGCAGCACATCACGATTAGTTGCTGCACTGCCCTGCACCAAAACCTCGTAAATGAGGCCCTGGGTGTGCAATTTTAAACTGCCATTTCGACCTGACAAACGAAACCTTTTGTCAGGCCCAAACCTTCCATTTTTATACATATAGGTCACCCCTGGGGTAGATCCTGGACAGCACAGAGGTCAGGGTGCAGTGTACTTAAAAAGTAGGACCTATACTTTTAAGTTTTAGGTGTCCTAGTAGTGAAAAACCCTTAAATTAGTTTTTCACTACTGCAAAGCCTACCTCTCCCATAGGATAACATTGGAGTTGCCTAATTACATTTAATAAGCTGTAACTACAGTCTTGTAGTGGGGTAAGATTATTACCCATGTGCTAAAGGCTCTATCTCATTCCACTTCTGCCTTGTTCTCTCTCGCATTTACCCACCTTACCCAGAGCACGCACCATCCACGACCTACAACGACATGCAGCCTACTAGTCCGGAAGCCAACACGAACAGGGACTTACCAGCACCATCCTGCAGCAGCAAGTGCCCCTGTGTTTCCCTTCTTCTTCCCCATTTTTCCCATCTTTCTTTACTGAGATGGGTGAGTGCTCAACACCTCTAGACAGACTCGGGGATAACTGGCATTTGCAGTGAGTCCACATCTCAACTCGAAGTTTGACAAAGTGTTGTTTGCATCTGGCACCATATCAAAAATGTCAAGTGAAACTCTCTGAAGGGCCTACTGTGGTGCAAGTTTTTAAACTGGACAACACAACTCCATTCTCAGTGACCCATCTACCTAAGGGATTCCTTGGATTTGCCTGCAGTAAAGGATACCAAGGCTAGGACTCAACCTTCGGCCATCCATTATTTGAAAAATGAATAGCAGGGGGCGTGCCCGACCAACATGGCCGCACAGACGTAAATTCGCGCAGCTCCACTACGAGCCCAGGAGATCTGCCCGCTATACCGCCTAAAAAGCGAAGTAAACCACCCGGCCTGATGGAGTAGGTTGTGCAGCATCAGGAGGGCAATGTGAGACCTGAAGACCCTCGTTCCTTGCTGTCTTTTGCCCCGGGGGTAGAACGGCCCCGCAACGCTGAGTGGCTCCTAAGATGGCGGTGGCCGGGACTGTAAAGTACGAAAGCCTGCAGACGCGGCGCACTCGGCCCCCGCGGCAGCGGTTGAGACGCGCTGCGGCAATCGGACCAGGTCCCCCACTCACCTGATAACGGGTCCGTCCCGAAGTGCCATGGGGAGACCTGGTCCGACACAAGCGGCCCCTAGCGCGGAGCTGCTGCCAAAATGGCGGCCACGGCGATCTGAAGCGAGGGGAGATGCGACCGCGGGACACCTGGCACCATAGATGCGACTGATGAGAGCCGTGAAGCGCAGAACATGTCCCCCCTTCCTGTGGCCACTGACAAAAGAGAAACGGAGCAGGGCGATGACACAACCCATTATTGAAGGACCTGGTGGAGTGCACCGCTACTGTGAAGCCAAGCACAGCGGTCCTGTAGCTTCGTGGCGCTAAGGTAGGGGGCCTACAACATAGTGGAGGACAGCGAGGGAGAAGCCAGGGACCCCCTCCTAGGGGAAAACCACGCTAGCCCTGCAGGAACTTAGACCGGGGCCCTGCTGGTGATGCCTGACCTCAAAATGGCACCCAACCAACTCCAATCCTAACCAGGTGAACACAATAAGACTGCAGAGTAGAGAACACGAGGACCGCTGTTCGACGCCCAGGTTGATCTTTAACAGACAGCAGGGGGGTCTGCGAGACAGTGGGACCTGGAGAAGAGAAAGAGGCTTCCCCCAGGTTAAGTAGCCAGGTGCGAACACCGGGGGGCCAGGGCAGCAGAACCATATCAACTCCCTAGGGACGTCCCTCAGTACGTTGGTGAGCCCAATTTCTGGCGCTGCACTTCACTGCACAGAGGGCGGCTCTGCGCGGTCCGAGGACCACATCCCTATGCCTCCAAAGAAAGCCCTAGGCAATAGAGTCTCGAATTACTTTGCCCCATCGGATGCACGGGTGAGAAAAGACAGCGACGAACAAACAGGGAACGCAATGGCCCTCACTAGAGAAGAGCTGATGGTGTCGCTAAGAGATGTTAAAAAAGAACTCTGGGAGGACATCAAATCTGACATAAATGCCTCATTCGATGCATTCCAAACAGAGAAGGGCACAAAACTGGTGGCGCTACAAGCCGATGTGGACTCAGTGGGCACTCAGACTCTTGATTTAGAAATGAAGTGCTGAGAACTGGAGGAACGGTTGGTGCCCCTAGAGGAGAGGTCAGCTACCCTATACAACCAACTCCGCGCCACCACCCTCAAATGCGAAGACCTCGAGAATCACTCTCGTAGAGACAGCATACGGGTGAGAGGACTGGAGGAGGGAAGTGAAGAACCCGATCTAGAAGCATTTATGGTGGGTCTTTTCTCCACACTTTTGGGTGATGGTAGCCCAGAAGTCCAGCTGGAACGGGTCCATCGAGTCGGTCCACGACTGCAGAATGACACCAAGCGACCCAGAGACATTCTCGCTAAGTTTAGCTCTTTCAAAGTCAAAGAGATGGTCCTCCAAAAGGCTAGAAACAGCGACAAGGTTACCTTTCAGTGTGCGACGTGCTCTCTCTTCCAAGACGTGGCCCAAGCAACACTGGCCCGAAGACAACAATTTCGCCCAATCACAGATGCTCTGAGGGAACGCCAAATCAAATACAGATGGACTTACCCATTTGGCATAGCCTTTCTGTTCAACAACAAGCATCTTCACTTCAAGGAGCTGGAGGGCGCGGCGGATCTACTTGGCCTTAAGAACACTTCACCACGACGAGCAACGTCCTCCAGGGACGACAACGCAAACCAACAGATGGAACACCGCTAATCTGGGCCTTGGCAGACGCCCAGGAAACGTGGCACAAAGACAAAGGGGTGACATTGGCGGTTCTTTCAGCCACCTGCAACAAGCCACCTGCAACAAGACTCGAAATTATCATGGGGTATTGCCTGTGGCTCTTCCAAAAACAAGACAAGTTAAAGCAGGGTGAGGGGGGGAGAAAACCTGTGCGGGGCGAACTCTACGTGCACCCAAAATTTGTGAAAGGTGATGACTATGGCCCCCTAGCATGAGACGTATGAGATGCCCGAGGTGCTCCCCATGGTTCTCTTCGAATGCAATGGAGTAAAGTAGAGGGAGCGGAGGGGCAACACGTACCTCAGAGAGGTGGACTCTGCGCACACTTAAACGCTTTGGACACGAGCAGGTGCTAACAGGGTCTATGAGTATTATAAATAACCTGATAAAGACGATGTGCTTCTGTTCTCACTGGTGAGGCTTTTTGGGATTGCCTGTGCTCCATAGGGTACACTACTGGGGCTCTGGAAGTGGAAATGGGCTCGTCCCCGGAGCTAATGCTTGTGAGGTTCCTCTATTTTCTTGGGAGCCTCTCAGCTCCAGTGTATTGTTTATATTTGAAGTTAATGTTTATTACCGTGATTTCCCATGATGTAACTTTTATGCATGGTCTGATGGGGGGGGTGGAGAGGAGCGGGGAATGAAGGGGGGCAATTGAGGTGGGTCTGGGGCTGCCAATCCAGCGCAGAGTCACAGGGTATCATACGGGGTATCATACGAGGTATGGCGGTTAACTACATGTCCTGGAATGTGAGGGGACTTAACTCCCCTAACAAGAGGCAACGCTTGTGGAAATTTTTGGGAGACCACCATATAGGGATAGTAGCGCTGCAAGAAACTCACTTGAAAAAAGGCGAGGATCTTCGCCTGAAACACAAATCATACCCCTTAATCTTTCGCTCCTCAACTACCACCAAACAGAATGGAGTTGCCCTTCTCTTCCACAATTCAGTTCACTATCACCTCACGACACTAAGACTGATAAAGCGGGGAGATTTGTTATGGTCAAGGGCGACTTGAAGGGTCGACCATGCGCCGTAGCCACGGTGTATGCGCCCAACACAGGGCAACTGGAATTCCTACTCACATGTCTAGCGACACTAGAGGGATTTGCCAAAGGTGACATAATCCTACTAGGGGATTTTAACCTTATTTGGGATCCATCAGTGGATACGACTCACACCCACAGATCAGCTGGAGGGGTCTTCAGCAATTCACTAAAAGCTTCCCTGCAACACATGGGCCTAGTAGACGCATGGAGGACCCAGAACCCCTCATCCCGGGATTACTCTTTTTTCTCTCACTCCCATAGAACATACTCCAGGATTGATTACATATTCATTAGTCAGGCGCTCTCCCAGACACTTTTGGGAACCCGCTTTTACCCGATCTGCCTTTCGGATCACGCCTCATTGGAGATTTCACTCAATTGGCCGGCCCCGCGCACGAAACACGCAAGATGGTACTTCCCCAACTTCCTTAGCAGGGATAGGATCCTTCGGGATGAATTACGGGGTGCGATCAAAGAATTCTTTACTATAAACGATCCCACAGATACCTCTCATGCAAATAATTGGGACGCCTTTAAGGCAGTTATAAGGGGGAAATGCATAGCCCTAGCCACTACACTAAAGAAACAACAGACTGAAGAGAGACTGATTTTAGAGAGGGACCTACATGAGGAAGAAAGAGCACATAAAGACTCCCCATCAGCACAGTCCCTGCAGAAAATAACAGCTTTAAAGGGGAAACTACGGGCCATCTACACTAACAGAGCCGAAAAAACCATCCTTCGTCTCCAGGCCCGAGGATACGAGGGGGGTAATAAAATAGGCCCTCTCCTGGCACGCCAACTTAGAGCAAAACAGGAGAAAGAATACATAAAACAAATCATTGATGACACAGGCGTCACACATATTAGCGATAGTGGGAAAACGAGAGCCTTCAGAGACTTCTACAGCTCACTTTACTCCGCGGATACCCTATTGGGAGAGGATCAAATTAAATACTTAGGGGTACATGCATCAAGAAATGCTTTTGCGAGTCCTTAATTGCGATTATTAAGGAATCGCAATTAGGGACTCTCAAAAGCCTATGCATTTAGAAATCGCTATTAAAATAGCGATTTCTAAACATTCCTTAATTGCGACTCGCAAATTGCGAGTCGCAATTAAGGAATGGCTTCCATTCATTCCTATGGGCCTACAGGCCCATAGGAATGAATGGGAAGTACATGCGCAATTTGCGAGTACCAATATGTACTCGCAAATTGCAGCATGCAATTTCAAGGGTGCAAAGGTGTCAAAAGGACACCCTGTTGCACCCCTGAAATTGTGATGTGCACTCATGTTGCGCACACACATACCCCAAGGGCATGTGTGTGTGTAACCTGAAACTTTGAAAAATGCATTTTATTGCATTTTTCAAAGTTTTAGCAAATTACAGACCAGTTTGATTTCACTGTAATTTGCGGTCCCAAATAGCGAAATCGCTATTTTAAAGTACCTCTTGGATTGCATATAAGGAATCGCAAATTGCGATTCCTTAAATGCAATCGCAATTTAGGAACTCACAAAAAATTGTGAATTCTTAAATTGCGCTTGCCAAACACTTTCATGCATCGCTAAAAGCCAATTTGCGAGCGCAAACGGCCGATTTTTGCGAATCGCAGGGTTTTCGCTCGCAAAAACCGTTGATGCATGTGCCTGTTGGATCCCTTAAAGCTACCTCAGGTGTCCCACGCCACCAACGTTAAACTCAGCAAGCCGTTTTCCACAGAGGAGGTCCAAAAAGCAATTGACGCCCTTAAACTTCAAAAAGCCCCAGGACCTGAATGGCTGAATGCCCCATTTTATCGTACATTTGCGACTGAATTAACCTCCCACTTAGCAAACCTCTTTAATGAAATAAGCACAACGTGCCAAGTTTCCTCCACCATGGGGGAGGCTTTAATTACCATTATACCCAAAGCAGGGAAGGACCCCCAACGATGCGCCTCATACCGTCCCATAGCCCTCTTGAACCTCGACGCTAAACTTTACTCCAAGATACTGGCGACTCGCCTGGAAAACATACTACCCGCACTGATCCAGCCCGACCAGTCGGGCTTCATCAAAGGGCGACAGACCCATGATAACCTCCGCAGGACACTTCACTTAATAGAGAAGGCACAGAGAAAACACATACCGGCGGCCCTTCTCTCCTTAGACGCGGAGAAGGCCTTCAACCGCGTCGACTGGCCTTCCTATATCTCGCCCTCCGTCGGTTCGGATTCAATGACTCCTTCATAGGAATGGTACAGGCCAACTATCACGCCCCCAGGTCCCGAATCCTGGTGAATGGGGAGGTCTCGAATTCCTTCCAGCTCTCTCGAGGAACGAGACAGGGCTGCCCCCTTTGCCTTATGCTTTTCGCCCTTTGCATTGAACCGCTGGCAGCGAGAATACGGGCTGACCCCAACATTCGGGGGATCAGATTTGGCCAAGATGAGCATAAAATTTCGCTCTTTGCTGATGACGTCCTCTTGCCAGTCACCGACCCCATGACTTCTCTTTCGGTCATACAAACTAAACTCACCCTCTTCGAGAGGGCAGCCAGGTTCAAGGTGAACTTATCTAAATCCTTCCTCCTTAATTTAACTCTACCCCGGGAGACGATGGCGGAGATCGAGGCGACGTCCCCCTTCACCTGTGTCCGCAAAGAAATTTCCTATCTGGGCATAAAGTTCACCCAAAAAATTTCAAATCTCTATAAAGCTAACTCCCCCCTTCCCCCCTGCGACAACTTAAAACAGACTTTAAAAAATGGGGTTCGGCATTCATCTCTTGGATAGGCAGAATAAATGCCATCAAGATGAATGTTTTACCGCACCTCCTTTATCTATTCCAGGGTCTTCCCATTGCGGTGGACAGGGACCTGTTTTACGAACTGAACAAGATGACAGCTAAATTCATATGGCAAAACTAAAGAGCCAACTTATCTCAGCGACTACTAAGCCGGCCAAGATTGGAGGGAGGGCTATCTCTTCCAGATTTCAATGGCAATTACAAAGCGGCCCAACTCCGGATCATGGCTGAATGGTCCCTGAGGGAACCTGAAAAACACTGGCTCCACATGGACCGGCAAATAACGGGCAGAACCATATGGGATCTCCCTTGGAAATGGAAGCAAGACAGACCGCCTAGCGCATATCTCAGCACCCGTACAGCCACCACACTTTGGGTATGGGATAGTGTAACTAAGTCTCTTCCTTTGACATCCTTTCTTTCCCCCTACACCCCCATCCACTTTAATCCGGCTTTTCCACCGGCTCTTGTGGAAGGCCCCTTTGACACATGGAGAGAGGGTGGATGCCTTATGCTGTCGGATCTCTTTAAGAAGGGGAAAATGCTTACCTTCGTGGAATGTGCCACCCTATATAAATTGCCACCCACAGAACAATTCCATTATCTTCAGCTAAAGCACTGGGTGCAGCAACCCCAGGTTGCGACAAGAGACCTCCTCCGCATTGAAAAATGTATGCAAACAGGCACTACAACAAAGGGGTGCATTTCATTCCTGTACTCCCTCTTATCAACAGCGGGGCACCCCATGACCCCACAGCACATAAGATTTTGGGACACCCTACTCCCCTTCCCCTTGGAAAACAAACAATGGACCTCCCTGTACAAAGATATCACCAAATATAATTGTGCCTTGTTTTTAAGGGAGGCCCACTACAAAATCATGTATGAGTGGTACCTACACCCCCAGAAACTGCACACGATCTTCCCTAACACTTCAGATAAATGTTGGCGGGCTGTGGGTTGTTAGGAGACTTTCGCCATATATGGTGGGACTGCCCCACTATTCAACCCTTTTGGAAATAAATTCTCTCCCAAATTAAGTCCATTCTGGGATACCCAATTTCAAACACCTTGGAGCACGCGCTCTTGGGCGTGAGGGACTCAATGCTAAAATATCAAACCCAGGGGGACCGATCCATCATGTGGCTGTGTCTGGGAGCGGCCAAGTTGGCAATAGCCGCAGCTTGGAAAAAACCAGAGGCCCCCTCCCTTACCCAGTGGCATGCTTGACTGTGGCGGGCATTAGCCCTCGAGCGGATGACTGATATTGTTGAGGACTCACGGAGGGGCTTCGATTATGTCTGGACCCCCTCGGTGAGTTACCTATCAGAGGGTCTACCCTTGTTTGCATGTGAACCGAGATTGCGGGCCCTTCACCTTTTTCAGACTTAGCGGCCTGGGCTCCCTCCTTGGCCCGCTCGGTAGACAGCCTCGACCACGCCGGGAGAAGCCCTCAGAGGGAGTGGGCGCGGAACACCCTGGAGATGTGGGCAGGGGGTCCCAGAGGCTCAATGACCCAGCAATATGATCCCGTTCTCGGCGTATCCCCCAACCCATCTGGACCAATTACTCATATCACCACGGTATAGTTTTATCGTTGTTTGTTTTCCTTTTGGTTTAAACTGAGTTTTCTTTGCATAAGCTGTGCATTATCTGGGGACCCCATGTGCAAGTGGAAAGTTACAACCTGGAACATATAAGCTTTATATTGAAATGGTGTAGGGACAACCCTACCATACCTGGGGGAACATGTGAAGTTAAACAAACCGAGTCAAGAACTTGTGAAAATGCTGTGTTTCTTTTTAGACATCTGTCACCCTTGACATGTGAACTGTGCTCGGGGGACTACAATGTACTGTGAAACGTTTCAAAATCAATAAAAGGTTTTTGACATAAAAACGAATAGCAAAATTGTTGGTTATTATATTGAATGAGATTGACATAAGACAATCTTTGAGGAAGAAGCATGCTGGCCTTGTATCTATTTCGTATTTAGAATCCAAACTATAGCCTTATTTTTCTTCTGCCTTACCATCTGCATGTAAACTGAATTACATGCACGTAAGATTGGGTTGTGTCTGTGGGAGATGGAGCCTATCTTAGAAACATCCTAGAGCTGCTGATCGCTGTAGAATTTACCACTAACAAAGAAACTCTAATCCATGCCCTCTGCTGTTGCCCAGCTCATCTAAACGCAAGACGACTGTATCCAAAGTCTGCATGTGTTAGGTTAATCTTTATACTGCTCTGTTTATGTGCTTCAGGTGCAGAAATCTGGTTTTGTGACTTTTATTACAGTAGCTATTTCATTTTTATAACTTTCCATAATGGCTGTGTTTTACTTTCCACTATGTTTTACTTGTTTTTATAGGATACAGTTCCCTGTGACTAACAATATTTTAGTTTTGGTTTAAAATCAGGGACTGCTATCTTCAAGCTATTCTAGTCTTATTTTCTCTTTCATATGAATTACAATGAATGAATTATTGTGATTGTTTTTATTAACTATTCAATAAATCTTTGACTGACTGACACACTATTACGGATGTTACCCCTTGTATCAATTTATATTACGGGATACTTATCGTGACGGATATGCTGTTTGCAGTATTACAAGTGCCATAGACTATATTGCACTTGTAATACAGTGGAAGGGGCATGCATCACTTCTGTTATTGAGTTTTATGTCAGCCAAACTCTAAATAAGGTCCTTATTAAAACCCACATAGCAAAGAAAAATCATATAATTTCCACAAAATAACATCACATTCACACAGACACACACACACACACACACACATACTCTTTCTCTCTCTCACACACACACACACATACTCTCTCACTCTCTCCCTCCCTCCTTCCAGAGGCAGCATTCATAACTTTCTAGTTACATTTGAAAAAGCACTCAACAGGAAACCCCATTTATTGCCCCATCAATAACTGTGACTCCCACCCTTAACAAAAATTGCAAACAAACTTTGATGAACAATAAACGTATCAAATTATTTTTTGTATACTGTCAAATCTGCAAATTGGTCAAGAGAGTATGGACAAAGTTTTGCGAGGGTGCCTAACAAAGTGTTTCTATATTAATCATGGGAGTTCCCAGAGGAAATCTGTGCCAAATAAGAACTTCAGCAGAACAAACACACAATAGATTTCATAGGTATGTAGTGGTAAGTGCATTTCGTTCCCTATGTGGAATTGGTGTATTTTTGTTTCACGATTTGAAAGATATAAGCCAAAATGTAAGAGACCATGCAATGCCTTTGTAAATAGCACATCAACTAGATGTTTGCAAACTTCCACAAATTTGAAAACAATAAAGAAGCATTTTTGAACGGCATCATTTCCTCAATGTTTGTGTACATTGCATAGGTTGGTGAGCCTTGGGTCGCACTACTGAGGCAGATCTCTTGGCTGATTCTACAGACCTGCCAACACACACAATGCCACCGTGTGTCACACAATATCGACTCCCTTCACATGGTCACCCGGTGAAGAGCCGAAATCACAAGGTGGCAGAGCAAATTAGCTAGAAACTACTACAAAGAATGGATTTCCAGCTCATCTTTTGAGGCTTTTAACAGCCGAGGTGCATTAAGGGGTGTGAAAACACCCCAGGATATCGGCACCAGCCTCAGCAAGATTTTGCTTTATTTTGTTTTATTGGAGAAGGGGTTTTGAAGGTGGTGTGGGGGCAAAAGTGCCTTTAGGCAATTATCGGCACCAGTCCCCACCCCCTCTAAAGCTACCCCAGCTCCTCACACAGTGAAATAGTTTTTTAGTTGCCAGGCCCGGTTCTCACAGGGAAGAGATTAACAAAACATAAGGGCCCTCCGCCACTCCGTATGCCCCCAGCCACACCAGAACTCGGTATTCAAATCACACCCTGCACATGTCAAAGCAATGAGACGTATATAAAAAAAACACTCCTTGTCAATTGGCCGTGGAGAATTAAGTTGGCCCCACTCAATTATCAGCGCCTTGCCTCGCCCATTGGTGAGGCTTGTCTCTGGCTCCACATTCCCCCTGCACACATTTCACCCACCCCTCCATTTTGTCAATATACTGTGCAGAAGTATGCCCATGTCTCCTGACCCTCAGTTTCAACCCCTCCTTACCCATATCCTAGAGGTAGGGAGGACTTGTTTCCATCTCCCTCCAGCATACAATATCTCCTACCTTGACTAAGGGCTTCACTTTCTGGCCTCCTTGATCCCTGAGCGTACACCACCCTTCCAATGGCCAATCTGCAACCTCACTAGTTCATGGGCAGAGGGAGGACCAGAGTGCAGTACCCTTGCATTTTTATCTGCCTGGGGACCCTTTACCTTATTTTTACAACATTGAAGGAGGTTCAGGATAGCTGACTGCTGAGACAGTGCATTGTACACACCTTTTGAGGAGGTTGGAGGCCCTGGATAGCTGACATCTGTCCCTGTGGTTTTTTGGCAAATGCTAAGATGTAATTGGATTGGCTGTCCAATTCTGTGGTAACACTTTTTCTTTTTTTCTTTTTAAATGGTTAGGGCCCACCAACTCACCACTATCCCCTGGGAAAAGCATTGGAGAAGGGGGTAACAAATAATTCCTATTCTTGTGCAGGGCATGGGGGACATTGACATCCTTTCTAGCACCTGGGCAAAGCCAGTTCCTTTTGTCATTAATATTCACTATTGCACAGGGACATTGATGCTCATTGATGCTGCTGCCATTGACACTCATTATTTATTTATTTATTTATGCAATTTATAAAGCGCGCAAATACCCAGGGGTGTCTCGGCGCTGCGGAATCAAAGGAGGCAGCTAAGTTGGATGACTACTGGTTGAAGAGCCAGGTTTTCACTTGTTTCCTAAATGTCAAAAGGGTGGGACTAATTTTGATGTGGAGGGGGAGAGTGTTCCACAGTCTCGCCGTGGCAACTGTGAAACGTCTGTCTCCCCAAGATGTTTTCTTCGTGCGAGGGATAGTCAGAAGGTGGGCTGAGGCGGAACGCAAGGATCTAGGTGGGTTGTATGAACTAAGTTCTTTTTGTAAGAACTCGGGTCCCGTCTTGTTAATTGCTTTGTATGCAATGCACAGTGCTTTAAATTTAGTTCGACTTCTGATAGGCAGCCAATGGAGCTGCCGTATAACTCTGGAGATTGATTTAAACTTGGGGGTGCCAGACAGAATTCTGGCAGCTGAGTTCTGAACTAATTGCAGTTTATTAAGGACTTTCTCCTGGGCATTTAAGAAAAGTCCATTGCAATAGTCAACCTTAGACATCACTAATGTGCACATGAGAGTCTTATCGGCGCTAGGGGGGAGGAATGGTAGAAGTTTCCTTATCATTTTAAGGGTGTAAAAAGACGAGGAGACGACCGCGTTCGCATGATGGATGAAAGATAGCTTGTCGTCAAACATTACACCCAAATTCCTGACCTTAATGACAGGTCAAGGAGGGGGACCCAGATCGATTGGCCACCAGGTGGGGGACCAGCCCGGGGCTAGGTTGCCGAAGATCATTACTTCCGTTTTATCGGAGTTAAGCTTTAGACAGTTGCTTGCCATCCAGGAGCTGATGGCTAGCATTCCCTCTCGGAAACTAGCAGCGACCGTTTCCCCATCGTTATGTACTGCCAGCACCAATTGGGTGTCGTCGGCGTAAGACGTTAGTCTCATCCCGTGTGCTTTGATGACCCTGG
Organism: Calotriton arnoldi; assembly: GCA_963921515.1. Classification (NCBI taxonomy): domain Eukaryota; kingdom Metazoa; phylum Chordata; class Amphibia; order Caudata; family Salamandridae; genus Calotriton; species Calotriton arnoldi. Next base: position 2,564,898 of record CAWUFW010000825.1, on the reverse strand, counting down.
CCAAGTCCGACACATAGATGTTAAATAAGGTCGGACTTAGGGAGGATCCTTGGGGCACACCACAGGGAGGAGAGAATACCGGGGAATAGAAATCGCCAAGTTTAACTGAGTGAGTGCGATTGGAGAGGAAGGAGGTTAAAAGGGCTTTAGCCAGATGATGAATACCGATGGTGGAGACACGGTCGATCAGGATAGCATGGTCGACCGTGTCAAAGGCAGCTGACAGATCCAATAGTATCAGGACTGCCGCGCCGCCCTGGTCTAGAATCATCCTGATTTCATCAGAAGCCTTAATAAGGGCCGTCTCGGTTCCATGGTTTTTCCTGAATCCAAATTGGGTGTCATCAAGAAAGTTATTGTGGTCGATGAAATGTGATAATTGAATGTTCATAATTTTTTCAAAAATTTTTGATGGAAAAGGGAGGCATGCGATAGGTCTGAAGTTTTTGGATTCTGCGGGATCAAGATTGGATTTCTTCAGTAAGGGTTTGATAATAGCCTTTTTCCAAATTGAGGGGTAAGAGCCTGTATGGAACATTGAGTTACAGATGTTAGTGAGAATGGGGGCTATCGAGTCCGGGATAAGTTTTAGGATGGAAGGGGGACATGGGTCAAGGGGAGATCCAGATTTAATGGAGAGAATTAGTTCTGTTATCTGCTCAGTTGAGACCTGGCTGAATTCAGGGAACACAGTGGCCGTGGCGTTGGTAAAGATTTTGCAGCTAGAATGATCAGAATTGGCCTGGATTGAAAAATTTGAGTAAATTTCATTGACCTTGTCTTCAAAAAAGTTGGCAAGGGAATTGCAAAGAGTTTGAGAAGCATTTATGGGTGAACTGATAGGTGGACTGGATAGTTTGGTTACCACCTGAAATAACTGTTTGGTGGAGTCTTGGGCCGATTCTATTTGCAACAGGTAAAATTTGCTTTTCTCTGAGATGATGAGACATTTATATTTAGCTATCGCGTCCTTATAGCGGGTCTTATCATTGTTATCATAGTGCCTACGCCAACGTCTCTCTAAGTTCCTACAGTGTTGCTGTTACTCCCTGTATCCTCTAATATTGATTAAGGTATGGGGACCTGTAATCCTACGGCAGGATATTGATCCTCATTAAGGTATGAGTTCATGCACACTACGTGACTGTGTTTTTAAATAGGAAAAACGACAAAATGCTGGAAAGAAACTTTAGTTTAGATTTAGTCAAGGTTGATGAGGAGATCAATTCTAGTAACAGCACAAAACCTAAAAGGGCAGGAAAGTCATATATTCACAAGTTAAGATACTACCTTAACATTAGCTCTCTACGCCCGCCGTACTTTCTTTACAACACACATTATTTCACACACACATTAACACATTACATAATTTACATCACTAATTATCACTCATGGGCAGAAAAAAAACATTAACACCAGCAACCAATGCACATTCTGCAATATAAGGATAACATAGTGTAGTATTCTAAGTGTTATGACGTCTTATTCTACAATGGAATGTGAAGGGTCTTTTGACCGGTTAACGGCAGTTGACTGTAGGCTGCACCACCATTGCGGTCTCATAGCTTAGCGACTCATGGCCATGCAAACAAGCTTATGTATCTTTTTATCAATGTCACCTTCTTTCATAGAGTAACAAAACCCACAGACATACCAAAAAAACACAATTACAAATTGTATTCATGTCTCTCTCCATGGCTCAATTATTCACCCACTTACACACTGACCCATATATTCCATCTTTTATCACATACCCTTTTTACCTTTTGCAAACAATGAATGGAGTAGGAGTTATGGTTACCATAACATCTTAACTTGTGAATTCCCCATATTTTAGGTTTTGTGTAGTAGCTAGTCGGTACGCACACAAATGTGAACTAAACCTTAATTAAAGATTTTGTAGATAGATAGATAGACACAGCACACATACGCTACTTGTAGATAGATAGATAGATATAGCACTACAGCACTACTTGCCATTAACCTTTATAGGTGATGCTGCCACTTATACCTGTGGCTCCTTAGACCCCCCTCTCTCAAATCGTTACTGGAGATGATACTGCCCTAAATGCAGGAGATTTTGAGACATGGTGAACACCCACGAATCAGCGTGACATGCAAATGATTAGCATATGATAGGAAACACACTTTATGCGATGAACCACAGTGAGCCACAAATATGAAGTACAAAGCACATGACTCTCAGGTGCTCCTTTACTGTGCTTTACAAAGGCCTTTAAAACTGCTGACTACACCCTGTGCTAACAGGAGTCCTTTGATAGTTTACACAGTGCTTGTACTTTCCCTAGGTGTCTCCTCCCTCCTGACCGAAACTTTCACAGAAACTCTAGTCGCGTGAAGTCTCATCTCACTTCCCCAAATGGTGTGAGAGCAGCCAGACTCGTTGTGTCAACACAAGGAAACTGACTTACCTTATTATGGAAGACACTCTTTAGAAATGTCCATTTCCTCCCCTGAAGAGTTCTTCCATTGGCTCATTTGGTCAACCTTCCTGCATCACGGTTCACAGAAAGATCCTCACTCAGACACTAATAAATCAGTATTGTCTGTATTATTCTAGGCTGTGAGTGTTTTTTAAAAACACAATAAGGAACGACTTTGGCAACACAAAAAGCTAAAATCATTAAAAAAAATATGGTAATGATTTTTTTTGGTTATGGTTGTTTCAGAAAAGATGTTCCTGAATGAAGTTCTGAGTCATTTCATGTCCTGTCAAAGAAATGCACTGGTTATGTCCTCAAATAGAATGAGATTTGAGCCAGGATTACTTCAAGGTAAAATAAGACATTCCTCGTCCAGGGTTCCAAAGGATATTTCTTGAATAAAAGATGGTCCATCTGCTTGGAAAGGCTTTTAGGGCTTGGACTGGATGCCAAGGAAGAGGTTCAGATTCATCAGAAAGAGTCACCTGCTTCTTCTGTGTCTTGACCATAAACTAAACGAACAAGACACAGCATAGACAATATAAGGTAACTGTGCATAATGGGATGTTTTACACTGAGGCGTTCAACGTGATTTCAAACAGACAACAAGAATGATGCCATTCAGAGCCCCAAGTTGAAAAACCTCCTCATTGTTCACTGTTACCATATACAATTTTATATGTAGCGGCTCCACTTCATGTCCCACTGCTGTCAGCTGCGCAGGAGTCGCAAAGCCCTAAAGGAGCCTCACCTATCTAAACTCCCTGCTCCGTGTTACCCCTCACCACTCACCCCACCACTTTCAGCCTCCCTTCTGAACCACCCTTAGCAATGCATTGATATCTTATGTTATGTTATGTGTATTTGTATGGTGAGAGGATATCCATAAAGAAATACCTGCCAAATATACCTGGGATTCTGCTACCTATCCATATCACCATCTTCATTTACTACCCCGCTCCATCCATTAATTTTAAGTAACCTGAGTCTGTATTGTGGGGCATACTTCCTTGGTATGCGGAGGTCCTTTAACTGCGTGCACCAGGCGCAGACTGGTTCAATGTGCCATATTATAGTCTAACTCCAGTGCAGCCGCAAACTCCCACCTGCCCTAGGCGCAGTGCATTAATGAAAGGCGGAGCAGCTCTTCGAACATCTAGTCTGCACTTGACAGTGTAGGCTGGAAAGTGGCCTGAGTTTGACATGGGGATGAGATCCCTTTGCAGGTCAGTGTAGTGAGTGACTGCAGCCTTCTGAAAGGGAATATCTGGGGGATTTCGGAGGGTCCCCCTTTCTATTCCTTCCAATGGTTTCCCTCTGAGGGCTCACTGATTCTGCACCCCCTCTTTGTGGTTAATGCACCTTCCGACAGCCTGTTAGCCTCTCTGTCCACTTCTATGATACAGCATTTGCACAGGATTGCATTAGGATCACGCCTGCGGTACATAGTTACTGACTCTCTTTGTATTAGAAGAGCTATCTGTAATGCTAAAGTGCCCCAAGAACACAGAAAGCATGCACTCCAACCTGCTGCGCCCTCAGAGCACTTTGTGTATTATGGCCACTGGTGTACTGTCACCCATCTACAGTGTCCTCTCTTCAGTTTGTTCCCCAACCCAAATGTAAAAGAATACTTCCATCCTACCACCCCATAACTTCACACGATGCACCTTTTCTCCCACTTCCTGCTCAAAGCTATGCTCTCTGCACTCCATTGGGGCGAGGAGCTAGCGCAACACTAACAGACTGAGTGCTCTGTTTTAAACCCCTTTACAACGTAGCAATAATGTGAAACAACTTTTGCTTCCCACAAGGCGTCATTTACAAGAAAGTGCCGCAGCGCGGCACCACAAGCCCTTTGGCTGCGCCACGCTGCAGCACTTTCAAAGCACAGAGATGCTTCATATCTACAAGGATATGACGGAACCCTTTGCTCTCCCCTGCACTGGCGCACAATTAGCTGCCATGCACCGACGCAGGCACCATTGCAACAATGTGCAAGAATGCATGCGTCACAGAGATGATTGTTTATGTGCAGGAAGGTGTACCTTCCTGCACATAAACAATCTTAAATGGCATTTTTAAACTTCTATGTGTGCTGCATTAGCACACATAGAACTTGTGAAACGTCATTTTTTAAAAATGATTGTTTATGTGCAGGAAGGGACACCTTCCTGCACATAAACAATCATAAGAGGTGATTTCCACGTTCTATGTGGGCTGCAGAATGCAGCACGGATAGAAAGAGGAAAGAAAAGGAGGAGAAATGAATGCATTTCTCCTCGTTGCCCCTCCCTACGCCTCACCTTGGGAAGGAGCAGCATTCAGATGCATTTCCACGTTTACGATTTCTCGTAAATCTGGAAATGTGCCGCGTTCCATGGATGTTGCGTGGGAACATCCACAGCAACACCCATGGAACGCCCCTTTCACGCACAGTGCTGTGTGTAAAGGGGCCGTATTTACAAGGAAAGGAAAAGCCATGCAGAGTGGCTTTTCCTGTTCTTGTAAATATAAGTCAGCAAAATGCACCGCCTAGCGTCGCAAAAAGTGACGCACTGGCGGCGCAAGGGGCTTGTAAATAAGCCCCACAGTTTCTACGTCATAGAACTGAATGCGCAGATTTTGAATCTGGGTGATATTCAGGGTAGCGTATATCTGTGAGAGCCATGCATAATATATAGAATTATAGCTAGGTAGCAGTCAGTCAATAACTGGGATGCTTTAAAATGAGGTGTGTCCATGTGACATCAAATAATGGGAGCAATACTCAAACTGTCTATGATGCCATTTGGAATTGAGGTTGAAACATTCCACATTAGTGACAGCTAGTCTTGTACAGTTTTATGTTGTAAATGGTTCCACCAAATTCCCTTCCTGTGTTCAGCTGATTCTATGGATTCCCTGTGCAGGGGTAGAGGAGTTTTCATGGAGCCATGCAGAATATTGCCCCTAGCTGTACAGTATATAACAGGGGCCTATTGCATATAGGGCACACTTTTCCTGTTTGTGCCACGGCGCACCTTCAAACAGCTGCGCAGTGCACAAACAGGGAAAGTGCACCCTATTATGTTGACTGCTCCGCAGCTGTAAACTCGTGCTGCCTTGAGGGGAGCATTTTCAAGTTAAATACCGAGCAACAGCTTCAAAGCGGCTCAGTGCTTCACAGAGCAGGTGGCAGCCCGCCTGCACTTTCAAAAGTGATTAGAGATCCCCTTGCAGGCGGGTGCAGTGAGTGACTGCACCCACCTTCAAGGGGATGTCTGGGGTGTCCATTGGACCCCCTTTCATCCCTAAAGAGGGCTGACCTCAGGGGCGCACCGACAGTGCGCTACCTTTTTGTGGCTTTGTGCCCGCATCCATAATACGACGGGTGAGCAGAGGCAAAGAGATTCCCTCATTTGCATGGAGCCATGCTGTTGATGAGGGAACACCCTCTCAAGATAGCACTGGTGCTACATGTGTGCCAGCCCTATCTGTTTTACAGGAGGGGCTGCATAAGCGTCTGTGGCCCCTTCTGTAATACCAAAGTGCCCCAGAGGCACACAAAGCAGATGCACATGCCCGTTGTGCCCCCAGGGAACTATCTGTAAGCAGCCCCATGTGTCCTACCAACACATCCAGGTACCTCTGGCTTCCTTACCATCTTCTCTTGCTCAGATATTTACAAAAAATACCTACTGTCCTGCCGCCCTACCACAGCACCCTTTCTAACTCCCTTTCTGTCCCAAATGTAAAATAAAATCCATACCTGGCGTCCTGCCACTATCTGCAGCTTCCTTCCCCTCCCTTTATGTATCTGTCTTCTTGAGAACCTGGCCTTCCTAGTGGTATCAGACAGGGCCTGACAGAGCTAAGTAACAAAGCGATACCAAAGGGGATGATGGACGGAGCGTTTGAGCTAATCAAACACTCACCCCCAGTCAACTGATCTGGGTTTAATCCATCATCATTCTTTAGCTCACTCCACCACCCCAGTTCAGACATGGCCATATGCAAATCAGTCTGACCCTGTGCCTCATGGGAACAGTCCAGCCCGAACTGCCAAGCCATGTCTTCCCTGGACCGGAAACAAGCATCCTGGGACCGGTTTCTGGCTATTCAGCCGTCATCAGCCAGGCTAGCTTGAATCCAGTGGCAAAGTGAGCAAGGGACCCACGTCTGGGCATACCCTGCCAACTTAGGGCGAACAAAGCGATACCAAAGGGGATGATGGACGGAGCGTTTGAGCTAATCAAACACTCACCCCCAGTCAACTGATCTGGGTTTAATCCATCATCATTCTTTAGCTCACTCCACCACCCCAGTTCAGACATGGCCATATGCAAATCAGTCTGACCCTGTGCCTCATGGGAACAGTCCAGCCCGAACTGCCAAGCCATGTCTTCCCTGGACCGGAAACAAGCATCCTGGGACCGGTTTCTGGCTATTCAGCCATCATCAGCCAGGCTAGCTTGAATCCAGTGGCAAAGTGAGCAAGGGACCCACGTCTGGGCATACCCTGCCAACTTAGGGCGAACAAAGCGATACCAAAGGGGATGATGGACGGAGCGTTTGAGCTAATCAAACACTCACCCCCAGTCAACTGATCTGGGTTTAATCATCATCATTCTTTAGCTCACTCCACCACCCCAGTTCAGACATGGCCATATGCAAATCAGTCTGACCCTGTGCCTCATGGGAACAGTCCAGCCCGAACTGCCAAGCCATGTCTTCCCTGGACCGGAAACAAGCATCCTGGGACCGGTTTCTGGCTATTCAGCCGTCATCAGCCAGGCTAGCTTGAATCCAGTGGCAAAGTGAGCAAGGGACCCACGTCTGGGCATACCCTGCCAACTTAGGGCGAACAAAGCGATACCAAAGGGGATGATGGACGGAGCGTTTGAGCTAATCAAACACTCACCCCCAGTCAACTGATCTGGGTTTAATCCATCATCATTCTTTAGCTCACTCCACCACCCCAGTTCAGACATGGCCATATGCAAATCAGTCTGACCCTGTGCCTCATGGGAACAGTCCAGCCCGAACTGCCAAGCCATGTCTTCCCTGGACCGGAAACAAGCATCCTGGGACCGGTTTCTGGCTATTCAGCCGTCATCAGCCAGGCTAGCTTGAATCCAGTGGCAAAGTGAGCAAGGGACCCACGTCTGGGCATACCGTGCCAACTTAGTGCGAACAAAGCGATACCAAAGGGGATGATGGACGGAGCGTTTGAGCTAATCAAACACTCACCCCCAGTCAACTGATCTGGGTTTAATCCATCATCATTCTTTAGCTCACTCCACCACCCCAGTTCAGACATGGCCATATGCAAATCAGTCTGACCCTGTGCCTCATGGGAACAGTCCAGCCCGAACTGCCAAGCCATGTCTTCCCTGGACCGGAAACAAGCATCCTGGGACCGGTTTCTGGCTATTCAGCCGTCATCAGCCAGGCTAGCTTGAATCCAGTGGCAAAGTGAGCAAGGGACCCACGTCTGGGCATACCCTGCCAACTTAGGGCGAACAAAGCGATACCAAAGGGGATGATGGACGGAGCGTTTGAGCTAATCAAACACTCACCCCCAGTCAACTGATCTGGGTTTAATCCATCATCATTCTTTAGCTCACTCCACCACCCCAGTTCAGACATGGCCATATGCAAATCAGTCTGACCCTGTGCCTCATGGGAACAGTCCAGCCCGAACTGCCAAGCCATGTCTTCCCTGGACCGGAAACAAGCATCCTGGGACCGGTTTCTGGCTATTCAGCCGTCATCAGCCAGGCTAGCTTGAATCCAGTGGCAAAGTGAGCAAGGGACCCACGAATGTATGACATTGTTCTGCATTCTGTCCATCAATTGTTGTTTTTGCATTTGTCACCCCGAGTGGGACGGGTATGCCCAGACGTGGGTCCCGTGCTCTCCATGCCGCTGGAGTCAAGCTATCCTGGCTGAAGAGGGGTGAAACCCCGAAACCGGTCCTAGGATGCTTGTTTCCAGTTCAGGGAGGACCTGGCCTGGCAGTTCGGGCTGGACTGTTCCCATAGGGCACAGGGTCAAGACTGATTTGCATATGGCTGGGTTCAAACTGGAATGGCATGGTGAGCAAAAAAACGATGGATTTAGGCCCAGATATCTGTACTGGGGTGAATGTATGACATTGTTCTGCATTCTGTCCATCAATTGTTGTTTTTGCATTTGTCACCCAGAGCTAAGTAACAAGCAGCATTCCAATCCACATACAATCTAAAAATAGCACTTCCTGGAAACTAAACTTCATTGCAAAGAACAGCAGCAGGGCACATAGTTCTGCTCTGTACATTGACATGAAACGTAATAGTTGGTAATCACCACCATCAGCTGCCTTGTGCATTTATTTGCCACATTATATATGCATTGTTGAGCTGCTACGTCAAGAAAAAAAGGGGAACATGCTACAATGATAGATTGCCTCAACATGCCTTGTCATGAGTAAGGCTAGTGACCCACTTTGAATGCTCCTGAAAAAGAAAACATTTCTTTAAAAGTCAACAGTTTGCTTTTCAGGATTATTTATTTATCTAGCCACTTAACAATACAGAAAATACTTGATACTGGGTGGCACTAGGCGTGGCCAAAACTTGATGATGGAATGAGAGACGTGAGAAATTCCCTCTTTTTAAACTCTTCTCCACAGGTTCGCTCCATCTACAAACCCTCTAATAAAAATGCTTTCAACCATCTTCATCGTTGGTCTCTCTATCATTCTTTAATCTATTAGGGTTTCAGGAGAAGGCTTCTTACTCTCTAGGTTGATTCCAGGCTACGTCAACCTGAACCTTCAATTTATATTACTGATCTGGTACAAGCATTATCTGAGTTGGACGTCCAACGTTTCCTAATAAAGCAGTGGTTAATGAGTTAAAAGATTTTTTAATAATCACCATTCACAGTTGTTAATATCTCACCTAAGTTCTAATACTTTAATAAGGTGCTTGGAATATTACTTTATAAAACATTCTTTCTGATGATCTGCGGGCAGAATTGTTTCTCCAAATAATGTATACTGTATAACCCCACCCAGTGTGCTTAGTGCTTAGAAATGACTGCCCTCTCCAAAACATGTCTTGGTGTAAACACGTTCTATTTATTAAACTGAAAGGCAGTTGAAAACATGTTTATAAAGTGAATTAATGTATATGTTTGTATAAATGTGTCTTTAACATTACCTGTACAGCCTGTGGGAGTGAGTTGTGTCATCTTCTCGGGTAACTGCATGTCAGTGTGTAATCCGTACATTCTCCATGCAATAACAAGTAAATATTTAGATTACACTAAGTCTTCTATGAAGGTATCTGTAATTTTATAGCACTGCTTTACCTGTTGACTCTGCAGGTATGAAATGGTCGCCATTGTGGTAATTCATCATTTTTGCTTTAAATGCAGGTCCCCATGCTTCAATTCATTTCCAGTTTACAACATCTTTGAAGTTAGGGAGGAATCTGAAATGGCTAACATCAAGGGTCATCACCAGTCAGTGAGTAGGTTGATGGACTTAAGGCAATAACAGTCTACTTTGTTTTCGGAATAAGCCTCCGGGGCCTGCAAGCGCCTGGATACCCTATTGGGTGATTAGCCGTGCTTTATAAATCCTGATTGATTGATTTCAGAAAAACTCCAAGGGCCTTTTCAGGGTTTCGAGGAGCGGGATGAACTCTGCAAACCAGCATTCCTCGCTTCCTGCCAAAGCTGTTGTTTCGCCACTCTATGTAAAGTTAAGGGAAAGACTGGATTACTGTTGGTAAAGGCTCAGCTGTCACTGCCACTGGTAACACTGACCCATCACTGTGTCTGCCACAGGACAGCTGTGTCACAGTATCTGTTGTCCAGCCCTTTGAGTGCAGAACTACGTCATTACTTTTCCTGCGGGCAGGTAAAATGGTAAATGGACCCTAGACACAGGGTGAAAGCTCTTTAATTGTTGGGACCATTTACTATTTTGTTCAGAAAAAACAAACTTCTGCTTTTGGAGTTTGTTCTCCCTGAAAAAAGACAGTTTGATGAGTGGGTGCTTTGAATATAGCCCTAGGTTAGACCCCGTTGGGTGTGAGGGCAGAGCAGAAATGGACTACTGGGCCACAACTATGGTGGTTGAGGTCTTTTGCCACTGGTGTCCCAGGGGTCATCCTACTATGGCTCAGAAAACTACACCAAATAGCCCCCTTCTGCACTTTACTCTCATTGCAGTGAGGACGAGCAGTCACAGGCTTCTTAGGGAGGTGGACATGTTATGTTTACTTGTAGAGCACACAACTCACCCGTAAGAATAGCCAAAAGCTTGAGAGAATGGTCTGGGAAGGTCTAGCCAGTGGCCTAAATAAAAGAGCCAGTGCTTCACTTTCTTGTGAAAGTCATGGACTGAGGGGGCAGCTCTGATGTGCAGGAGAAGATCGTTCCAAGCCTTGGGAGGCAGGTACGAGCAGGCATGCCTGCCATGTCTGGCTCTGCAGATGTGGGGGCAGTGGAATCCAGCCAACTGGAGATTTCTGGTCAGGGTGTAGAAGCTGATGCTGCTGTTGAGGTAACAGGGGCATATATTGTCAAGTGCCTTGCAAGTGTGTGTGAGGAGATTGAAGAATGCGTGTATGTGGTTGGAGAGCCAGTGGAGGTCTTTGAGATGTGAGATGATGTGTATGCTGGGGGCAGTCTGAGTCCGTGTCTCGCTGCTGCCTTTTGGATGACCTGCAATCTTCTGGTGAGTTTGGCAGTGGTGCTGACAGAGAGTTTGTGCCATAGTCCAGTTTGCTAGTGATAAGAGCCAGAGTGACAACTCTGCGTGTATTGAACAGGAGTAATTTGAAAACTTTTCTGAGGATTTTGAGGGTGTGGAAGCAGGAGGAGGCAACCAAGTTGATTTGGCTTGTCATCAGGAGTTGATTGTCTACGACTATTCCTAGGTTTCTGTCTTGATTTGCCGGTCTGGGTGCTGTCCACCAGGCTGGCCACTAGTAAGGTTGTCTGGACACCAGGAAGCATTCCATAGTGAGGTATCCTTAAAGAAGAGAACCACTTTCGTCTTGTCTGTGTTGAGGTTCAGACAGTTGGTCTTCATTCAGCTGGCAACCTCAGACATACAAGGGAAGTTAGTTCAGGTGATGGTGGTATCAACAGAGCAGGAAAGGATGTGCTGGGAGTTGTCAGCATAAGAGACGAGGCTGATTTGGTGGGTTCTGATGATGTTGGCGAGCATTGCCATTTTGGGGTTGGGGCTAAGTAAGGATCTTTGGGGCACTCTGCAGATGAGGTTGGTGGTGCAAGAAGTGTAAGGAGTCAGGCTGACTGACTGTGTTTGTCTGGTGAGGAAGGAGCAGATCCAGCAGAGAGTGAATCCTAGTATGCCGGCTTTGTGGAGGCGTTGGATGAGAATGGGGTAGGAGACGTGTCAAAAGCATCTGACAGGTCAAGCAGGATGAGTGCTGTTGTGTCTCCTCCATACATGATGAGGCAGATATCATCTGTGGCTGCAATAAGGGCAGTCTCTCTGCTGTGGTTGAGTGTTTAGCAGGATTGAGGTGTTTGGCCAGTCTTTGTTGATGATTTTCTCCACAACTTTAGCCGGGTAGAGAATCAGGGAGATCGGTCAGTAGTTATCCATCGTCTTCGGGTCTACTGAAGGTTTTTTCTGAAGGCGAAGTATGATAGTGTGTTTCACTGGGAGGTAATTGTTGTGATGGATAGGGGTGGACATAACTTTCGCAATTTGCTGAGGCATAATTACAGCAAAATTAGGTGCAATTATGCAGAATTACGCAAGGAGTGTAACCCAGCATTTAGCACTATTTTATTAACTGAAAACGCACCCTTGCACCCAAAACGGACCAGAGTATGCATTTTGCTGTAACAAATAGTGCTAAAATCAACAGAACATGAACAGCAGCAGCCTCTTACATTCACTTGGGGTCAGATTTATGAAATAGTCACACAGTGCAGCGCAGCGCAGCAAGTCACCCTGCTGTGCTGGACTGCGTGACAGGGAAAGGGCAGGAATGCACCGTATTTAAGGTATTATGATGCATTCCTGCCTTTTCCCCTGCGCTGGTGCCTTTTTGGCTGCCTAGTGCCAACGAAGGCCCCCTTGCACCATGGTGCAAGGGTGCCTGTGTTGCATGCAAGATTGTTTTTATGCAGGAAGCGGTACCTTCCTGCACAAAAATAGTCCTGAGAAACAAATTCTTCTTTCTATGTGCTCTGCAGAATGCAGCACACATAGAAAGAGGAAGTAACGAGGAGAAATAAAGATATTTCTTCTCATTACGCCTCTCTGGGAAGGCGTATCTATTTGGTGCATTACCAGGTTTACCAGTTCTGGCAAACCTGGCAATGCGTCGAAAACCATGGGAGTTTCGTGGGAGCACCCGCGCAATGCCCATGGAATGCCTCCCTAGCACAGAGAAAGGCAGTGCAGCGATTTGCGCTGCATGGTTTACTCCAGATTTATGGAGCCACTCAGGGCCAGGCAAAGTTGCCTCGTGTGGTTTCATAAATCTCATTTAGGACTTGTGTCGCTCTCGCACCACCTTGCATGATGCAAGAGTGATGCAACTTCACTCGTAAATATGCCCCTAAGTTTGTTGTTCCTGTGCACCTGCAGTAGGATATTTGAACTAAATTACTCATAATCACACGAGTGGGTGTAATCATGTAATTGTGGGTAATTTTACATCTAAACAGTAACACAAAATTACTTAAATTACTACGATTACTCCGTCATAAGTAAAATTTTGCCCAGGCCTAGAAATGGAGTTGGGTGCAGAGTCCCTGTGATGGGTCACGGTTGTGGAGCTAGCAGGGGGTGAGGTAAAATTCCTTTCCACAGTTAGAGATGTTTTCAATGTGTTCGGTTTGTGCTGATCATTTGGTCTATCTGATTTACTGATGGTAGAACCGGAGGGCTGATTTGTAGGTGCGTCTGTCAATTTCATTGTGGCTCTGTCTCCATCTACGTTTGAGTTGCTTGCAATGCAATTTGGTAAGTTTAAGTTCACCTGTGTACCAGCTCACTTGTGGTCTGGTCCTTGTGGTGCTAGTTCTTTAGAGCAGGGCTATGGAGTCAGCATATGAGGTGATCCATGGTTGACGGTGGTGACGGATCGAGATAGGTTGTCATGGTGTTGGAGTTGGCGGGCTTGTAGCTCAATGGGCCAATATTCTTTCATTACCCGGTTCCAGATGCTTCGGTGTTTTTGGGATGTATGATTCTGCATTGGTGGGGAATGTGCATGTTGAAGAGGATGAGGGTGTGCTTGACCATTGTGAGGTCAGTGGGCTTCTCCACTCTCATGTTTCTGAAGTTGGTAAAGATGGGCTAGAGGAGATGTCGCCAGTATGGGTTGGGTCCTTCGCTTTTTGGGTGAGTACGAGTTTGGTCAGGTCCTCCAGTAGGTTGTTGTTGTTTGGGTCTGTGGGGTCTTCCAGATGTAGTTGAGATTGCTGAGTAGGATGAAGGAGCTGGAAGTGAGTACCTGTGGGGTGGTGAGATCTATGATGGTGTGGCCAATGTTAGATCGTAGCCTGGGAGGTCGGTAAATGAGGGCTCCTCTTAGGGAGGTGTTGCTGGAAATGCGCAGTTTGAAAGTCTGGTGTTCCAGGTGGTTCCTGGTTTTTGCAGATGTGATAGTACAGTGGATGTTCTCTTTGAAGATTATGGCTAGTCCTCCTGAAGGTTTGCAGGTTATATCTTATCTCACGATCTTGACGCCAGGAGGGCGCTGTGATATCGGGGAGCAATGTCGGGGTGAACCAGTTTTATCAGGAAGAGCAGGTCTGGGGAGAGGTTGTGCAGGAGGTTCTAGGCTTTGATGACATGTATGACAAGTGTGCAAGTGTTGAAGAGGAGGCAGGTGAAGGTGGTGTGTGTCCTTTGCGAGGGGCGACTGTGATCATGGGTGTTGGGCGGTGAGGAGAAGGGAGTGGCAGGCGGGAGAAAAGTGCTGGGGGCATGCATGAGAGGCAGCAAACAGCGCAGGACAAAGCACCTTTGTGTTGGCTGGGGAAGCCAGGCTGCAGATCGAAGAATGACATTCGGGGTTCAGGGCATGGAGTGCTGTAGCAGAGTAGTGACTCGGGCGGCGATGACTGGGTGGAGGACTAGGGTTCCTGGTAATGGGTGTGGGTGTGGCAAGGAAGGTTGCAGGCTGGTTAGCCTTTGACGTGCCAGCAGTGCATCTGTGCTGCGGCTGCCGATATGAAGGTCCCAGAGGGAGTGATCCTGGTGACAGTGAGAGAGGCTGGGTGGGGCAGGAGTGGGCAGCAGGAGATTGTGGAAGGCAGCAGGTGGAAGAGGGAGGTGAGAAGGAGCAGGTGAGTGTGCAGCAAGGTGCTGTGGACACAAAAGGGAGCAAAAAGCCAGCCAGAGATTGAAATAGGTAAAAAGGAGGACAAAAGCAGCAAGAGTGGCTGTACAAAAGTGGAAAAAACGAGTGAGTGCAAATCGAAATGGGGCGAACATTGAGAGTGTGAGTGAAAGCAGTTCATGTGCAGAGGGTGAAGAAAAAAGAGTCACATGATGAAAAGAGGCAAAGACAGATAAAAATGGCCAAGGAAAGAAGAGGCTCAAAGAGGCAGAGTCAAAGGTGGAAAGGAAGCAAAAAAATAAAGAAACGTGCAAAGGGGCTAAGAGGTGGTGTTGTGTAGTCACCCACTTCCCAGTAGGAACTGCGCATTTGTTGGGCAGCATAAACATAGGGATGGTGACAGACTGAGTCCGTGCACCCTCACAGGATATGTCGTCCTAAAGACCAGCTAGCCCACAGTGTCACCATGTGCACCCCTAAACCTGGATGGGTAGCGAATGGGTTTGGCAACCAGAGAACATGACAACCCTGCGCTCTTCCAGGGATTGTGGTAATATATCTATAACCCTTTCGCTCAGTCACTCGTTCTCTATTTCTCTCAGAGAAATATATAAGGAATACACAGTGGGGCTTTTTTACAATATTTATTGAACCAATGTGACTCTTGTATAAAAAATATGTGCTGCAATGATCAATAGACAGAAGCAGATGAAAAGGATTAGCAATAACAGTATGAAAAGTTCCACCATCTTGCTAAGACAATGTATATATGCAGGCATATGAAAATATATATATGCATAGTAGGATGTATAGTACTCCTACTATGCATCCCCTAACCTAAATGTCTAGGGTTGATGTATGTGTTCTGCCCGAAATCCCCCATGGGATGATCCAACCCCATTACTTGAAGAGAAAGAATGTAGGTCCCCATCGTGGTCACAAGTTGGACATCCCTCATCGATGGATCAGCTAAAAGCTGGGCTGAATTTTCAGCGTGTAGCGACCTTGCAAATGACAGCAAGTGCTCCTCTGCCTAAATCCGGAAATGCTTGTTTATTTATAACAGAAAGCATCCTTGCCTTGGGACGAGATTCTAGTCCACTGCCATTGTTGATGTACTATATATAGCTGTGTCACCTCATGGATGAAAAACAAACAATCACATTTGCACAATATATGTATAGACCTTGTACGTGATGTTCAAGGTATCATGATAGTGTTCTTGTGAAGCTGATTTTGTAAGCAAGTATAGTTTCATGAAAACTAATCCGCACTGTCATGGACACAAATGTGTGTCAATAGTCATTGTGTAAGACTGAAAGCAACTTGGGAAATAAACGGTGTGTATGTAAAATGGCAGTATTTCCTTCTAGGCCTAACCAGGACACAGAAAGGTGGGAGCAAAGAGGCAGAGAGCAGAAGGATTGAAGAAGGAGGAGAAGCAGGCAAGACGGTGTGGGGTCTCAGAAGTTGCAGCTGAGAGTGGGGTCGAAAGGGCAAAGCCTAATAGGAGGGCCAAAGTAAGAGGTAAGCTGGTCAAGCAGCGAGAGCCATGTAGAACTCAATAATTTAATAAAAGAGACAATAAGTGAATGTCAAGCCCAGTACTTGTACATTTTTGGAAAGAAAGTACTTTTAATTCTTACAGCATTACCCAATCTTGCACAGCTCAATCCAGCATTCAGAGAAGTGACTCTGCTCACTATTTTCTTGCAACACTATGCCCCTTACTTCCTATATGCTATCTCCCCCCTGGGTGAACCTAGACTAACTTGCTGCACACTAATTATGCATGAATAAGGCTCAGGTCCAGATTTCAGGTACTCAACAAGTCAAATATACAATCAGTTCACTTGTTTGCTCAAGTTCTTATGCTTGATGTGCAGCGGGTAGGAATTCAGTTCATAGCCCCTTGTGCTCAGCTATCCTGAACTTTTGGCTTGATTTTACTGAAGGTGGAGGCCCATGGTACTCTGGGGCAGTCATTCCTAGGCCACTGAGGAGTACCACCCATGTCCATCCAAAATGCGGCTGCCCAGTTGGAACACGGGTGCTCACGTGGGCACCCGCTCAGCAGTTGCAGCCCCATTTGGCCCAGGACACAGAGGCAGACATGACTGGGCAGGTGTGGGTATCATAGTCATTGCACGTCTGACCAGGCCAAGGCAAATCCCACAGCAGTTGTAGCCCTGACCAAGATGAATTCCCTGGCGGCTGTAGACCCACTCAGGCCGCTGCAATCCTCATGTCAATTGGATCCCCTAATGAGCTTCTTTGATCCCCGCGGCAGCAGTAGCCCTGATTGGGCTGCTGCGGTCCTCACGGCAGGCTTCTAGGCATGATGCAGATCCTAAGTTCTTCCAGCAGAAAGTGCAGGCAACAGCCATTCAACTACCCTGTGGGATTCTACATTTCTTGGTCATGAAGGACTTGGAACTGGAACAAAGTGGGGTGGTTTGAAACCCACTTTTCTAAACACTTTCTAGACATGGGATGTGGGCCCACTTTCTCAAACTTCAGAATCAATTTAAAATGGTTTTCTTTCAGGTGTCCCTCTTGGGCTGTGCTCCAGACACAACTTTTGTGTAAAGTGATGTTTCTTACTGAAGGCAGCACTTGGATATTTCCAAACTGGAGTACTCAACACATTGACACAATAAAGTGTGATGTTTCTGCACCTGAATTACTTCAACCTCTCTAAAGCAGTAATCAGGGAAAGACAAAAGGGCAGGCCTGACCCAGAAACATCCTCACCTTGAACAACAGACACTGCAGTCCCACCCTTCACCCCTACCATCCCTCAAATGGAAGTGCTCTGGAAGAACACTTTTGCGAAAAAACAGGGGGGGGCCTAAATAACCCACTAGGCCTTAGGCAACTCAATTGCTTACAACAACACAACTGGCCTTCGCCAGATGAATTATATTATATTACTTTTTCTCCAATAGTCTATTACTTACTATTGGACATTGTTAGTTTGTTTGAACTACTGGTATACTCGATTGTTATAAAGAAAACTACCCAACATAGCTGCAGATCAGTTCTATATTTTCATCTTTCAATGTGGTACCAATATCATATAATACCAAAATATACAATATGTGAAAAATGTTTTTTTGAATTTCACTCTCATTCCTCGTATACTCTTTCTGTCAAACAAGCAGGTGGCATATGTCTTTTTTTTTTTATCTGGGTCCGCCTTTTAGGTAGTCCACTAATGTATGCAATTAACAAGCTATTCTCATATATATAGATTTATATGTATGTGGTAAAACTCAGACTGGTGTTTCTTGTCCAAGTTTGTCATTCCATCTACTGTGGACTCTTATTATGAAAGAGTGGACTCGATTCGGGCCCCTTAGGACTGTACAAGGTGAGTAAAATGTTCTATCTCTGTTAGTTGCCAGTCCAGTGAGTTAGACAGATCTCTTGAGCTACCCAAGAGGGAAATCCAGTCCCTACTTGAAATATGTGGGCATCCCCAGCGAGCGTGACCCCAGGTTATGGAAAGTCAGATAAAGTCCCTCCTTTTGTAGGCACAGTCACAAACACTCCACTGTGTGTGAATTAATCAAAGGATTTATTCGTGCACGGGGGAACAGCGGGGAGAGGCTGCGTCTTCCAATGACGCCTCTGGTGCTCACTCTGGTAGACAAAAACATCACCCCAGGCGGGTGTGTAGGCAGAGGCATCTAACCCTGCTCTCTTAATTTCACGAGGTGCCCTCGCACTCTCTCCCCGTTGTTCCACCGCATTAGCAAAGCAGACTGCTGTGCTGTCTGGTTGGCTGTGACCTAAAAAGGAGAAAGGAAAGAGGTTTTAGGATACATTACTTTATTTAAGCAGACAGAGGAGTAGGTCTTTACTACGTATAGGATGAGCAGGCAGGTCATTATGGATGTTATTGATTAACTTAATCCAATTTTAGGAAGGCAAACACAGCATAGCCAGGCCATACCTACACACGCACAGGTGCTTAGTTTCCTCCTCTTCCTAGCCTCAGTTAGCCACAGTATAGTGAAAGTTGCTGGGGGATATCACAAAGGGCCCTTTCAAGGATTTTTTTATAATCTTTCAAATGTCATGCTATCAAAAAACCATTTGCACTCTTTTTTTCAAGCAGCCCAGCAGAAATGTATGCCGCTACGGTAGACTTTTATACCACTGCTCAGTTTCTGCATGTAATATGATGTGTGATTGACACTCACAATCAAATATGTTCTCCTTCAGAAACTGCTGATTTGTAGCAAAAAGAAAAAAAAAAACACCATTCACTGAATATTGAAATGGTTTGTAATGCTGCTTGTATTATCACAGATGTAGATGCAAAACACCCAGGGAGTACATATGACTCCATCATATTTACTCATACAAGCCTTTACAACCGGTTGGTAAAGGGAGAGTTTGGATATGGGCATTTTCTTGGCAAGTGTCTTTACAATTGTACCTTTCGATATAGTACGCATTATGTGTCCATAAAGTGTAATGATCTTTTTCTCTAAATATAGGTGACCAAGCTTATGCCATTCGCCCGTGTGTTATGACTCCATATCTAAATTGTTGTATCCTCTTTAGTGTCTTTGAATGTAATCCAGCCTAGCTGTCTCCTGCTGCTCAGCCAGAGTGAGAGATGGTAACGGAATGTTGGTGTGACTGTGATGAATGGAATGCCTGGGTGCCTGTGTGGATGAGTGGTGACAGTTGGAGATGGGCTGTCAGGGTTCACAGGAGGTTTCCTCCTCGTGACCCTACCATAGCCATAATTTCTGCCTCTCGCTCTTACAGACAGGGATCAAGATTTGGCGGTGGCCTCAGTTGGCGGAACTGTTGGCGGCGCTGGACGTCTAACATGGCCGCCAGCCCGCCTGCTGTTCAGCAGTCTAGCTTACCTTATAATCTCCTGGTTTGGTGAAGCGCGCTCCAACATTCTACTGCGCCCTTCACCGGAGATTCTCCCGTGGCAGCAGCTTTCCTCCGTATCTCAGTCGCGACAGTCAGTTAGGGTAGTTCCGACAAAGTCGACGTTTAGTTTCGACTGTTTTCCTGAGCTTCCGCGTTCCCTTGGGCTTCAGGTTAGTGTATTTCTCGGCGCATGTTCCGAACTTCGTGATTATTGTGTTCGGCGCATGCTTGTGAGGAGTAGCATTTCTGACCAAGCTAGAATCAATAGTTAATGCGGGCGTGAATTCTTCCTCACGTCGCATTCCTTAGTTACTTGTTTCAGGGCTCTGAGGCAAATAATTATCACGCATTAGAAAGGTCATGAGAGGATAGCAGTTTGAAGGCTTACATAAAATAGGAATTAAAGGTCCTTATTTTAATGACAATTAACACTTGCGTACTAGATTAGCCTCCAGTGAATAAATACTTGAAAACTTATTTAGTATCCTGAGCGCTCACTTAACATCTAATTTTCAGAAGATTCTAAACAGTACCCTGAGCTCGAATTGTAATACCTGATAGAATATTTTCTAAATACAGTTATCCAGGTTTCGCACTTACTTACCTGTGTTTCTCCACGGTGAAGAGTTGCATGAAGAGCTCATTTCTTCTCTTCCTGCAAAAAGAGAACAGTCGTAAATTTTAAGGCTCTTGTTATAATCTACACAATTACTACATTTCTACAAGAGAAGATAACAGAAGAGAGACAAAGGCCAAAGGTTACTCTGGTAAGACAAGTTATCTAAATATGCTATAAAAAATGTTTTTTGAGAAAGTAAAAGTGTTATTGAGAATTGTAAATTGTTTTCAGCCGATCACCAGAAGAAAAAGAAGACGTAGCAGAACAGGCAGAATACCGAATACTTGGCAGTCTCTTCTCATTCCCCATCCCCTTTCCCCCCTTGGTATTTACCTGTGAAGGACAACTAAAAACCTAACAGGAACGTTCCGAAAGGGGCATTGGGAACTAGACTTCGTTCTGCTCCTGTGCTGTCAAAAACTAAAGAGACTTGGTTCTGACATGGGCTGAGCAGCAGGGAGGCTGCTCCTGGTGGGGCTGGTGTAAGAGCTGGAAATAGAGCTGGAATGGACTGATGTACATATTATAAGGAACCAATAAAGAAGTCCTCAACCTCTACATGGCTACTTGTGTCAACCTGTCATAGGGCACAACATATTTTGGTGACGACTGGACCTGGACTCAAGCGTTTTAAAGGATTTACAAGCTGACTACCCGTGGACAAGGTTAAACTACATGAACCAAGAGTACTACAGAAACAAAGAGTAACTACGTGAAACATGAGTAACTACAAGAAGCAGTTTGGAACAACAGGCAAGCCAGCCCCACCAGTGTCCTTCTCAACGGACGGCCCTACCCACCAGTGTCCTTACCAACAGACAGCCCCAGCCTGGAAATGCTCCATTGGACTTACAAAAAGGTTTAGTGAGTAGGTGGTGTAACGTACAATACTGCCACATGTGGGTGATCTAGCCACATCGCTTTATTGAGGTCTACAAAGAGTGTATTGACTTGATGAAAATGGCAGCATAAGTTCACTAAAGTCATCTTTATGGATACCCCTGATGTGCTGTTTTACTTTCATTGTGTGTGCCCTGGATCGGGATGTTTCTACTCTGCGAGGAGTGGCTGCTCAACGTGTGTTAACGTGTCTCTGCAAGTCTGGCTCGTCAAGCAATTGAGGACAGTTTCTGTGGCTTGGTCTTGCTGCCTGCAGCTAGTGGGTTCCATCAAGGTGAGACAAATGCTGATTTTTGATTTATTTTATCACGTGAAATGACTTGTCTACACTGTGGCACGTGGATCTGTTGCGCATCGTTCTGAATTTAAATTGTGCCACGAGCCGGTTCATACGGACATTTCTACAATACGATGAACATACATATTATGTGGTTTTCCCTGGGTTTTTACGTTTGTGGCAGCAATGGCAGTTCAACCGCAACAGAGCATTTTTAAATGGAACGCGCGAGCACGCTTACCTTCAACTTGGGGGTTGCGCATTGTTTATTCGGTGACGTGACTGTATCTTTTGTCTTATTCTTGGTGATTGAATGTTTTTTTGAAACAACGTGAAACCTCTGGCACTTTTTTCATTTTGAGTCCATTTTAAGACTGAACATTGGGCACAGTCGTCAGGAAGTCACCTTATTCATCACGAATACACATGGTGCTGTAAAAATGGTATCTCTAATACTGAACCTTATGTGGTGATGTGCCTGTTGCCCATGAAGTGTACTACAATTATTTGGGTTACTAATGTGGCTGCTCCGTCTACCTGGTTAATTTTGAGATGCATGAAGGTACTTTTTGCACAGTTGTGGACTAGCCACTAAGTTCTTCAAGGTGACACAAGCGCTACTGTTTTTGGATGCCTTTGTCCATGCAGCTGCTGTTACCGGACTATTGTCTTTACTCTATAAACCACCACAGTTTTGATGTACAGAGGAGTAATGTTTTCTTTTTGATTATAATTACTTGCTTCTTCAAGTAATAGTTACAAGTTTTTTTTTCTGCTTAGAGTGTTTTATTACTGGACAAGATAACATCTGTATTATGCTTTGAATTGTTACTCTCTCAAGTTTCTTGGTGGTTAGTTAGGTTTCCTGTTAGTGGGGCACACAGTACGATAGAGTACCTAAGGATGCACATCTCGGGTGAGAAGTCGCTCACCGGCGTGGGGTACAGTTTAGTAATGTTCTACAGTTTTTGGAATAGTATTTGTATGATCTATGGAATGGTTTAATGCTTCGTGATGCCACAGTTTACGCTTTCCTACATATGGGTGTCCCATATGATTTAGTGGGTGGCAGTCACAGTTTTCTCCCTTACATGAGGGATGGGTTAGCTAACAGTCCCATTTTCACATTTTACGGTTAGTAACCTCTACATGGGGGTAGGCCTATGGGTAGGTTCCCATATACACGGTTTTGTTGTTAACCCGCACACAGGGTTGGATTAGGGGTTTTGGCCCCAGTTACATTTACAAGGGTACATCCCTACATAGGATGTGTGGCTTTGTGTGTTAGCCCCATTTTCACTTTCTGTGCTTGTTGTCATGCGCTGCATGTCTTGTCATGTTGTGTGTAAGTCGCCCTGCGCCTCACATTTTGTGTCTTGTGTGTAAGTCGCCCTGCGCCTCACGTTTTCTGTTTTGTGTGTAAGTCGTCCTGCGCCTCACGTGTTGTTCTGTGTAAGTCGCCCTGCGCTTCAGGTGTTGTTGTGTGTAAGTCGCCCTGCACCTCACTGTGTGTACACTCTGTGTTGTTCACTTTGTTGTACACGTGTATTTGTCGTGTTGGTTTCACCCTTGTTGCATGTTTTGGCCTTGGGTGTTTGTCCTGGGGTGTGGCCCATCCTTCTCTACATTTTAAATTTGTTTAATGGGAAGGATGGGTATATGGTTTGACAATGTATTATCTTGCTTGCCATTATTTTCCTTTTCCTTCCAGTATTCAGAGTTCTTTATTTTGTGGAGTCGTTTTTAGTTTTGCTTCCCGAGTTAGAACTCTTTCCTACATTTTTTTCCATGTTTATAGTTATTCCCATGTTTTCACACACTTTTATTTTTCTTTTAAAAGGAAGGGGATAATGTTGTATCCTCTTTAGTGTCTTTGAATGTAATCCAGCCTAGCTGTCTCCTGCTGCTCAGCCAGAGTGAGAGATGGTATCGGAATGAGGGTGTGACTGTGATGAATGAAATGCCTGGGTGCCTGTGTGGATGAGTGGTGACAGTTGGAGATGGGCTGAGCAGCAGACAGGTTGCTCCTGGTGGGGCTGGTGTAAGAGCTGGAAATAGAGCTTGAATGCTGACTGATGTACATATTATAAGGAACCAATAAAGAAGTCCTCAACCTCTACATGGCTACCTGTGTCTACATGTGTGCAAGGGTACAACATAAATGCAAGCTCAGCAAGGGAGAACTGGTACAGCAGGGCGCATAAGCGAACAAGATCAGTGATAGATTGCACTTTTGGAATTCTGAAAGGAAGGTTTTGTTGCCTACACAAAGGTGGAGTAACACTGGGGTACACACCTGAATCAAGTTGTAAAATGATAGCTATTCTTCACAACATAGCAATGAGAAAGGCCCTACCTCTTGAACCCGAGGGTGACAGTTCTGATGAAGATGAGGATCCATCCCCCCAAAACAACCTGGACAAGAGGCTTCTATGGCAGTAGACGGCAGGGCGCGCCGAACTGACATAACTAATGTTTTGTACGGTAAACATTAAAGAAACAATACTCAAAATCTAGATGCCGATAATACTAGTTTATCATAGTAACATCATTGTTTCCCACAGATCAAGAACATGAAGACCAGGAAATTTACCTAACGTAATGACATTTTATTGTCATGATATTAAACTTGTGAAACAGAAATACAAGTAAATTGCACAAAAACTGTAATAAATGCACAATAAATATATTTTTCCTTTCCTTTGCAGTGGTCTGATGTGTTTGCCTTAAGTAGACGTCACTACGCCTGCCCCTTCTTGGCCTTGCAGCAGTAGCATCTGTCACTGTTGTGCTGTGCTTATTAAACACATCCTCACTTTGGCCTGGTGATATTGAACTTTGCATAGCGACATTGTTGGTTTGTACTTTCTTCAGGACATTTTTAATATTGCTGAAACTACTTTGCTACTCAACACTTTGTTTTTCAGTATCGACCTGCAATTTGGTTGTGCGTTGGCACAAAATATGTTTCATTTGTGAGCCAGTCCGCAGATCTACACATATCTTGTTGTTGCTGTCTGGCGCAGCTTTTGTCTGGTCTGAATAAACCCCTCACATAATGATTGAGACAAATTACGAAATTTCTTTTATGCTTTGAGACACTCCTGCAAAGCCTTCAATACATAGGGCCCGATTCTGATGCGGGTTGGAAAAGCTTCCCAACCGATGGCCTGATTCTGATGCGGTTAGGAACAAATGTTCCCATTGAAGTCAATGGGAGTTCAACCAAATCGTATCTGGAAACATCCGGATGCATCCTACTCTGCCGGTTGGACTTTCCCGATCCGAGTGGGTCGGGAACCATTTCCCAACCGATTCGGTCGGGAAGCCTTTCCAACCCGCATCAGAATCGGGCCCATAGTGTTTTTTAATCCACCAACCTTGTGACTAATTTCACATAGGGCCTTATGCTGTTTTGCCTGCACCCTTAGCATCTTTGTTTCCTCTCTTTGAAAATCTGCAATAGAAGGATTGCCAAAAAACCACCTGGTGTGATCTAGTGCTACCAGGAGTGCTTCCTGCACTTTTACCTGCAGCTGATGTACAAGCTATAAAAATGACAGCTGTGCCGGATCTCACAGTGGTTGAGAGTAATAATAGTTGCTCTACTAGAAGTAGATCAGACAACAACATGGCTTTCCTGATATATATATTTTTTTTTTTACGGAGTTTTATATAGCGCGAACTTGTCCCGATTCGGGTATCAGAGCGCTTTACATGAGGACACCTTCATTTTTGTTAGGTACGGGGAGATTAAGTGATTTGCCCAGAATCACAGGATGTTGTGCGTCCCTGCCGAGACTCGAACCTGGTTCCCCAGCTCCGAGGTCGACGCCCTGGCCGTTAGGCCAACTCCTCTCCTCTCTCCTCTCCTCTTGTTTCTACTGGCCCCTCATGAGTGACAGCTCCACTTTCCCTGCTTGTGACACCCAAGCAGCTCATCCCAGGAGCAGAGCTATACCTTCTCCTGCTATTGGTTGGTTTTGGTCCTGTGATGCTTCACAGATAGTAAGATCTGGATGACGTGAGAGAGGTGACATGTCATTGGAAGATGGAAGGATATTAGCTTTAATTACACATAAACAATGTTTACCATGTCTCTGTGACGACTACTCAAAAATTCCTGATGTGAAAGACTTATGCTGTTTAGTAATCAGTAATATTGCATAGAGCATTTGTTGACTTGCAAACGTAATAAAACTCTAAGGTTTTCCTAAAAACTAATATATACATTTGTAAAATAGCTGCTTCAAGAGCAAATATTCTATTTAATAATCTTGATTACATGCACCACAATGCATTGCAAGTGGCTACATAAAATGAGCACTGCATTTAAAAAGGTATTTTACACATTTAATAAATATATATGCATGAGTGAATGAATTACGTGTGTATGATGTGTTACGCACATATAGGTATATTATTTTTTTAACAAACATACAGCACATATGAATTGAAACTTACCTTCGGTACTTAGAGTGTTTTTACATGTGTCAATAGTGCTGACACCTATCGCTGCCTCTGACTGGAGAGTAGATTCAATCAGTTGGTCCAGGGGTGTTGGTGGAGGCTCAGTACTTGGTCTGCCACCAGTATGTGCAGCGTCTTGTCTTCTTGTTACAAGCTTTTCCTTTGTGCTTGACTGTGGGTCATACAATCTTTTTCGAATTTCTGTTTGCCATGCTAACCGTATTTATCCTCTGCTGGATCTGTGCCCAAATTCGACAGTTGGTAATCTCAAAAACAGTTGCTGATAAATTGCAAAAAAGTTTATCATTTTCATTAACACACTCTTTCAAGTTCCTGGTCGCTAAATTTACTTTTAGACTTCCTACTTCCTTCATCATGGGGATTTTGGCCAGCCATGCTACAGGATGGGGATGGATGGCAATAGATTCTTTAACTCTGACATTCCCATGTGGCCTTTTGCACTTCTCCTGGGTCTTTTACAGATTCTGTGATGTTATAGATGAGATAATGTAACATTATTTGCGAATGATACTGATTCCTATATTGCCAATCGGTATTCTTAAATAGAAATTCTTAAAAAATCACTATTTAAGACACTGGCCTCATAATACATAACATTTTGCGATTTCTGAATAGCGATTCAGTATTACTCACTATTTAGAAATTGAAAAATGTTATTTGTGTGCCTCAGGCCCACAGTACCTTCCTTGCATGTTCTTAGCCAGGCGGTTAATATCACCAGTAGAGCCGAACATGAATTTACAAGAAATTATTAAAAAGATTCAAAATACACGAATGACAAGAGAAGAATTTATACACTCTGAATGTGCACCATCTTCCTGGATTTGCACATATAGGTCATCATCTGCTCTGGGCAACGAGAGTCCATTATTTGCAGGGGAACCAAATTGAAAACCTGTGCATAAAGGCACATCTTCTTACATTTCCTGCGTGTTGATTTGTGAGTAGGACAATCTTTGGCTTCAGCTTTGTGAATGCCATTGTCACGTCTTATTTCCTGAATTGTTAATTGTGCTTTTCTCGTACACAATATTTTCTCTAGCATTTTCATTTCTAGTTTGAACTTTAGTCACAATTCTCTCACTCGACATTTTCACCTACTCACAGTTCACATTCTTTTCATTTAAATATATTACACGTTTGGAAACAGTTTGTTTCCTTCTTACTCAAGCAATTTTGGATAACTGCTTCTTAAACTGGCATCTTATATACCGAAATGCAGACCAGTCAATTTACTATGGTCCAGAATTTAGTAGTAATCCCCTCAAACATAGTGCTTAGATATCTGGATTCATTTTCTCTTTGGACTCTAAAGAGAAACTGTATCTTTCTAAGATAAAATTGGTGGTAGGCTTCAAATGACAGGGACATCTTAATGATTTTGGGGCCTGGGCCGATTGTATTTTGTGAGCCCCTGTACAGAACAGTTTAGAATTTATGATCCAGTTTCAGCTTTTTCATGCCTTCTTTGGCCAGGTCACTGACAGTGCACAGGCACACTAGTCCAAATTCTAAAGTTGTTACATCTAATATTCATGGATAGTGATGTGAGTTTTTAATATTGCAACACAGCAGCAGCTCAATCATATTATTGCAAATAATAACCATCACACACTCACATTTCTCAAGTATGAGGTCCTGTTTTGATCTAAAAGAATTTTTTTAATATATGTTGCATGAAACATAAACACAACATTTCTCTGCAAAATGTCTGTGATAAACTTTCAAACATCACTCACATCAATAAATAAATTAAAGAGAAACAGTATTTAAAACAATCTGATGAAGAATTATTCAAGGTCATCAGGGCGAGACTCTCTGCAGAACAGAGCTGGCTCTATCAGGTGTGGGTCCCTGAAAGGCTGGGGCCCTGGGCCAGAGCACACTTGCTCATGCCTTAAAATGTCTCTGCCAAAGGATCCTTCAATTGTCTCGTACTTTTGGTATGTACGCTCATATTAACACCTCCTCCCTCACCTTCCGGTTCTGGCAATGTATGAAAAATTCTTAAACTTAATTCCCGAAACAATGTAGAAACATGGCTTGTTTCCGTTCATCTGATGATCTTTTGTTGCCTATATCAACATATAAACCTCAAAGCCATTTACGCCTCCCACGCCCTCACAGCAGTTGTAGTTCCCTCGATACTGAATAAAACAAGGTGGAAGGGTCCTTTTGACATGGTTAGACTGAGGTTTGTTTCAAAGTGGGTGCCCATATGAATGCCGTATAAAGTTTGGCTATGCTTTGCAGTAACAATGTGCTTAACAGGGTTGATAATAATCATTACTGAAAAATAATTGAAGTGATTTCTGTTTTGTTGTTTTTTTAGCCTATTTCTGTCGGAGATAGCTCTGTTGAAGGCTAGAAAAACATTCAGATTATTTCCAGGGTGAATTGTTGTGTCAAGTGACCAGCTGTGTTGGCAGACTTGGTTTTGCCTAATGTCGGCCCCCGGGGGAAGTAGGGTCGCAGACCAGTCTTCCCCCGGGGTTCTTCATGCAATGGGGTGGAAGGGCATGCTGGGAAGGGGGGTCAAGGGGTTGGGCAAGGGGAGGGTTTGGGTTTTGGGTATAAACGTGCAAGAGGGGAGGTCTCAGCCTCTTCCTGCACCTTGGCATCACCGGGGAGGGTTAGGAAATATTAGTGGGAGTTTTTTGTCAGTAGCATAGTGGTAGGGATAGGCCATCTGCACTCGGTCGAGTGTTGCGGGCAGTAGATCATCGGAGCTTATTTCGGCCAAATATAAGCTCAATCAATTACCTGGCTGCGGAGGGCATGTCAGAGCCCAATCATGAGGCGGTGCGGGCCGCACTGCGAGTACTGGGGCAGGCGGGCCGCGTGGACCTGCTGCGGCCTGGTGTCCTGGAGCAGCAGGCGTGGGTCGGCATGGTCCGACCCCGCGAATCGCCTCAGCGGGCGTTGCGGCAGCTGTGGCGCCGTGCCAAGAAGAGCCGCCACCGTCGAAGAAAGGAACAGGATCCAAGGGGCGAGGTCAGCCCAAGCAGCAGCAACTCAAGCGCGGAGGCCGAAGGCAGAGCCTGCCCGTGCGGTTGCAGGACGACGCGCCCCACGCTGGGACGGTGAGTCAGGTGGCGGGGCCAAGTGCTTATGAACCGGCCCAGCAGCACGCTGGAGCCGGTATGAGGCCAGGGGAAGTGAGCGGCCCAGATTATGTTTTGGGCAGTGTGGGACCGGCCCAGCAGCAAGCTGGAGCCGGTAGGAGTCAGACTGAAGAGAGGCTCCAGGGATAGGAGGCACCACTGGACCTCACGTAGAGGCCTCTCCCTGGGAGTATGCTGGGAGGGGATGAGGTCAGGACGCCCCCAATCAAACCATGGGCTCTGAGAGGGGCAGGGGCCCAACCAGACTCCTTCAGTTGTTAAGGGGGGTACAAGGAGGTAGGCAGCAGGGGGATGAGACCCCCCATCTTACCAAGGTGGGAAAGTTTAGATTTAGAGGCCAAGATCCGGGAGCAGAGTAGGATAATTCAGGAGACAGAGAGCAAGTGGGTGCATTGTGTGCAGCCAGGGAAGGCAGAGGGCTGGATGCCACGGGTGGGGGGTTGCCCCCCCACCGTGGGATGAGGAGGAACCAACAGAGCAGGACCCAGGGACAGTAGGTGAAAGGGGTAAGTGGGTGTGGGTTGAGAAGACAAGACGCCGCAGCAAGGGTCAGGTTCTGGGACAGCCATGACGGCGGAGAGACCCGGTGGTGCTGGGGCCCCCTCAGGTTGGAGCAGCCGGAGGGGGGGGGGGCGCAAACTGGCAGCTGGGGCCGGTAGAAGCGAGGTAGTGCCGGCGGGGCGCAACACAGCTCCGAGACGCTGGTCAGAAGCAGCAGGGGGGTCCGTGGCGGCCTACCCTCCAACAAGAGATCGGGCGTCAGCAGCGGCGATGGAGGAGTGCATGGCCATGTCTGGGGCAGTGCTACCACACCACAGGGTCAGGATTTTGATGGGAGTCAGGGCAGATTTGAGGGTCTGGCAGGTCTTTTTGGCAGATTTCAATGGAGTGTCTTTGGACTTTGTAGAACACAGGACGATCTGGCAGGTTAAAAAAATTTCGGATGCAGCAGGGGCCTATGGCTTTGGACTGTTTTGGGATGGACATTGGTGCGCGGAGCAATGGCCGGCACATTGGTTGAAGCAAGGACGGAGTAGAGCTTTCCAGGAGTTTTTTCCACTGTTAGTAGCACTGGCGGTGTGGGGCAGGGAACTACAGAATAGGACGGTTTTGTTCCATGTGGACAACATGACGGTGGTGGAGCTAGTGAACAGGCAGAAAGCGATGGACTTGAGAATCTTGCGACTGTTACGAAGGTTCATGTTGAAGTGCTTGAGTCTGAATGTGGTATTTTGTGCAAAACATGTTCCAGTGGCAACTAATGACGTTGCGGATGCTTTGTCTCGTTTGCAGTGGCGGCGATTCCGACGACTGGCACCGGGAGCGGACGCTTGCAAGACAGAGCTGCCGGACAGCATCTGGGCCTGGGGAGAGTGAGAGTGATAGGCCTAGTCGAAAAATCTCTGGCGGAATCTACAAGGCAGAGTTACAGGCTGGCGTGGGTGCGGAATTTGGAGGTTTCATGGGATAGACCGTAGAAACATGGAACATGACAAGGCAGGACACTAAGCAGGGAGTTATGCATTTTGTTTTAAGTTGTATTGAGAAGGGTTTGTCACAGACGACAACAGCGGGGAAACTGGCAGGGATCTCATTCTATAGCAAACTGTATCTGGGTTTCGATCCCACAGGATGAGATTCTGAGTAAGGTGTTGAAAGGTTCGGGCGTGAACGGGGATCAGGGGGGACGGAGCTCCGAGGGAGGCTATAACGTTTGAATTATTGGAAAGTTTACTGGGAGTTTTGCCAAGTTGTTGTTATGTTAATTTTGAGGTAGCGGTATTCCGTTTATGCATGGTCTGGTTGTTTTTCGGGACTTTTCGGGTTTCGTAATTGTTGGGTATGGGTCAACAGGTAGGAAGGACTTATGAGGAGGTGAGATTGGATCAAGGCCGGCTGGGAATTTGGCTGGGGCATTCCAAGACAGATCAGTCTGCGAGTGGTAGATGGGTTTGGCTGAATGAGAGCAGATGCAGTGGTGTGTGCCCAGTGCAGGAATGGTGGGATTTCTTAGCAAGAGCAGGAAGGCCGTTGAGAGGAATCTTTTGCCATGCGTCAGGGGACAGGCTGACAGCGTTTCAGCTGCTGGCAGGGTTGTGCATGGAGTTAAGGCGTTTGGGCAGGGATCCGGCCAGATATGGCACACATTCTTTCCGCATTGGCACAGCGACGGCGGCAGCGCGTTTAGTTGGTCTTGGGACAGAATACGCCAGATTGAGAAAAGGAGGTCTAGGTGCTGCGAGAGATATGTGCGCAAGTAAAGGGGGTTTCGAAACAAAGGAAAGGGAGTCACGAGGCAGGAATGCGGGGGTAGGGGACACAGGGTAAAAAATGTGCGCACCAATATATTCTCTTTTGTCGCAGGTTGCGTGGGCGGCCCAGGAACCAAGACGCTTACCTGGATCGTAGGACATGCAGTTGTACATTGGGCTGCGAAGTACGCGGATTGATAGGTCTATGGTCGTAACCTGGGTCTGAGGAGCAGCTACCATGAAGTGCATTGGTGGGGTAAAGGAGGGATTAGATGGGGGGCTTTATTGCCGTGGCTGACAAAAATGGTGTCTCAAAGGGGCTGCCCCGATATGTTGGTCCTACACTTGGGCGAAAATGACTTGATACGGCTATCAGAATTGGCAATTTTGCAGCACATGCAGAGGAATTAGGAAGTGATAAAAAGCAATTTGGCAGGAACGTGCTTAGTATGGACCGAGTTTGTGACGCGCAAAGTATGGAAAGGAGCGGTTAAGCATGCAGCAGTTGAAAAGGCCTGAAGGAAACAGAATAGGGCAATGAGGGTGTTTTGCCAATCCAAGGGCATTTAGGTGATTGCCCACATGGGGCTCAAATTAGAGAAGCCGTTGTTGTGCAGGGACGATGGAGTGCACCTTTCGCAGCTAGGAAATGCCTACTTCATGTTGGAGATGTGGGATGTGATTAGTAGGTTGTGGAACGAGTCTGTCTTTTGTCGCAGGGAAGAAAGATAGTGAGGCCAAAGGTGCACAGGAGAGAGGGGTGGGGCAGGTAACCGCCCTACGGGGGTTTCCTGGTTGGCAGTACTTTGGAGGGGTGGTGAGTCACATACGGACCCATCCACCCCTCGGAGGGGGAAACAGGTGACTGATGGGGGGTGTGGGATGCAAGACAGCGACGGCATGAAATCCAAGAGAGGATGTTGGAAGAAAGGTGAAGACGAGAATGGAGAGATGGAGGAGGTCGCAGATGGAAACGGGATGAGTGCAACAGGTGTGATGGTTTGAGGATGGAGAGAGTGAATGAAGGGAAGGATGAAGGGAAAAATGTTATAGTTAATTATGTTTTTGGTTAATGTTAATGTTACAACCGTGTCCTAAATAAATGGCCTTTTACGCTTCAAGTAACAGCGTGGAGTGTAATTATTGTGCGATGTCGGCCCCCGGGGGAAGTAGGGTCGCATACCAGTCTTCCCCCAGGGTTCTTCGCGCAATGGGGCGGAAGGACATGCTGGGAAGGGGGTATGCATATGGTGCCATCTGTGACTCGTGGAAATTTCCTACTTTTTTTTTTTAAACTTTATTTTTCCATTTCCATAATACAGTACATTCCACATTTGTTGTCCACTGCATACATCAACATACATATGCCTTCTGTAGTGCACTACAAAGAACAGTAAAATACGTATACTTTAATCCTTGTTCACTGACCATCCGGTTTATCTCTGACAGCAAGGCACCTTTTGATGTAATCCTGCAAGCTTCGGGACTTCCCCTCTTGAACCCACTTAAGGTTGGGAAAAATTCACCACCCTCCAATACAATATAATGTAAGTAACAGTAAATACATCCAATTTCTTCACCCTCCATGGTGCACACTACCCCACCCCAGTGGAGACAATACCATCTAACTGTTGCGAGGCGGGGGAGGTGTTCAATTTGTCCAAATAGGCCTTGAAAGGCCCCCATATATCTTTTGGGCGAGATGCTAGCGGTTGGGTTTCTGCATACAGGTCGCTATTCGTATTCCAATAGGCCAAACTCTGGAGCCATGTTTTTGATGTAGGCATAGATTTACAGCCCCATTTAATAGCTATCTCTCTCTCTTTGCAAGCAAAAAAGCCATGGCGGTGAATTTACGAACACTCTTGGGGAAGTCCAACACGCATCCCAGGAGAGCGGAGTCAGGGGTAGGTGTTGCCTCCATCTCTATCATCTCAGTTAGTTCATTGCAAACTGAACGCCAGTAAGCCCCAATCTTAACACCATACCAGACAAGATGTGCAAAATCAGCATGCGGAGCCCCGCATTTTCGGCAGGAGTGCGGTCTATCTGGGTCAATGTTGTGTATTCTTTCTGGAGACATGTAAACTCTCCATAGGAATTTAAAATGCAGTAACCTGTGTCGACTGTTTTACGAGATTTCTTTGATTTGTGCGCAACAAAATTCCCAATGCGGGTCTGATATTGGATGCCCCAAATCCCGCTCCCACGCCTCCCGAATCTTAGCATCTTTGTTGGGAACTATAGCCATACACGCTCGGTACATTTTAGAGACCAACCGTTCGCCTCCAGGGGTGGTAATCACAGTGGTCAATGGGCCGAAGCCAGCTGGCTCAAGGCTTTAGTTAACGTGCGTTGCACTAGCTTTTCTTGCCTGATGGGGATCCATGGGTTATTTAATGTTGGAATATCCGGCGAGTAAAGTGTAGTCGTAGCAGTAACTCGAACCAGCTTCCGCCATGCCCAACTGGTGGTTGATACAGTTTGAATGTCACAGGGGTCTCTGGGGAACCCCTTAGGTAATATTGTGAGTAGCGTCTCAGGTAAAACTAGATCTGCCTCGGGCCTAGTATAGGGAAGTCGAGCATCTGGATGATACCAAGTATGTGCAATGCTGCACTGTGCTACTAAGTAATACATTTGAAGGTTGGGCACCCCAAGTCGGATCAAGTGAGAGCAGAGCGTAAGAAAGAAAATATTAGGAAGTGGGATCGGAATATTGTTAAAAAGATACAAAAATCTCGGGAGAACTATCATTTTAATCAATGCCACACGACCGGCAAGGGAGAGGGGGAGACGCAGCCATCTGTCTACCTGTAACTCGAGGTTATGTGTTGCGGGACCGTAGTTCAATCAGACAATTTGATCTGTGTCCATGTGAATGTGGATGCCCAAATATCGTGTCGAGTCAGTGCACCAGTCGAGAGGGAACTCGCAATCCCATTTCTTGGTGCATGGAGTAATGGGAAATATGACTGATTTGCCCCAATTGATCCCCAGTCCGGAATACCCTCCAAAGCGAATAATTTCCCTGATAAGAGGTTCCAGATTTTCTTCAGGGGAGCGCACATAGAGGATAATATCATCCGCGTACAGAGAGATGAGTAGAGGGCCCGTTCTAAACTGAAGTCCTCTATGTAAATGGCGCTCTTGAAAGTGTCTAACCAGGGGATCCATTGCTAATATGAAAAGCAACGGGGAGAGCGGACACCCTTGCCTGGTGCCCCGAAAAAGGCAAAAGGACCGCAATATTGTACCATTCAGCCTGAGTCGGGCTGTGGGGCCACGATATAATAATGCGGTGAGGGCGATAAATCCATTTGGCATGCCCATCCTGCGCATCACTGCCAAAAAGAAAGGCCACTCCAATGAATCGAATGCTTTTTCAGTGTCGAGTAATATTGCCGCTGCCGGCACCTCCGGTGATATTCTGTGTAAGACCGCGAATAGAGTCCTCAAAATGAGGGCTGTCGATCTATGAGGGATAAAGCCCGATTGGGCAGGGGAGATTATCCGGTCCAACAGCAGGGCCAAACCCATCGCTATCATTTTCACCAGGATTTTATAATCAAGGTTCAGTAGTGAAAGGGGTCTATACGACTCACAAGACATCCGATCTTTTCCAGGTTTAGGAAGTAGTATGATTACCGCTTCCCGCAATGTAGGGGGTAACTTACCACACTCCAACGCCCGACCCGGCCGGTCACCCTCTCCATAGCGGCGGGCAACACTATATTTGGTTAAAAAAAGAGTTTCCCGCTCTGCAGCCTCCCTGAATTCAGTCATTAAGGCCAGTCGTGTGTTATACTTGGTTGTATCGGTTCGCACCATCTGTTCCCTGTCTAATGCGTCCAATCTCTGTTCAAAGCTAGCTATCGTGGCTCTAAGATCTTTCAGAATCCCCGCATGTTTCGAAATACAGACGCCACACATGTAGGCCTTGAAGGCCTCCCATAGTGTAGCTCAACTGGCAACGGACCCCGTGTTGGTTTCAAAGTAATCTACAATAGCCTCTCTAATCTCCGTATGAAAGAGATTATCCAGCAAGGCGTGTCCAGGGAATCTCCACTGCCTCTCGACGCCCTCGGGCCGAGGAATGCAGAGTTCCAAGACCACCGGAGAGTGATCCGAATACGTTCTGGGAAGGAGTTTAATCGTTTTGTACCAGGTAACTAAATTAGGGGTGACCAGCCAGTAGTCCAGTCTGGTCCAGGTGTCATAGTGGGCTGCATAATGAGAGTAGACAGGCTTGTTCGGGTGTCGGTGTCGCCAAATATCGAGCAGCCCTGTGGAGTCGCATAGGTCTGTTAGAGCCCGACGCGCACGTGGCTTAGTGTCAGGGGACCTTGAGGAGCAATCTAGTGATGGATCCATTAACAAGTTAAAGTCTCCCCCCATGCAAATAAGCTGGGCGTCTAACTGTAAGATGTGAGAGTGTACATCATGAAAATACTCTGGGCAATCGGTGTTAGGAGCGTATACATTTACCAACGCAATGCGATGACCCATTAGCTGCCCCGTTACCATTGTGTAGCGCCCTTCTTTATCGTTGTGCACTGTGTGCAACTGAAATGGTATACGTTTCTGTATTAAAATTGCGGTGCCTCTTGCGTATGTGCTGTACCCAGCGAAATACCTGTGTGAACCCCAACTGGCCGCAAATGTAATATTATCAGCCCTGGGGAGGTGTGTTTCTTGCAGAAACGCAATGTCAATCCAGTGCCTTTGCAAATAGTGTAAGACACCCCTCCCCTTCTTTGCATCGTTCAGCCCTCTGACATTCCAGGTGACAAGCGAAATGTTGGAAAAAGTGGACAAGTTATCCAAAACCGGCATTTGTACTATAAAACAGTGAATACTGATGTGTAGTGTCATTGCTATTGCACGATGCAAAGTGAATAAACCATATCAACAATGTTTGGAACCATACTCTGAGCAAAACCCCTCCCCCCACCCCTGCTCAACCCCATGCAGGGAACAACCCCAATGAGTATACAATTACATACCCCTTTCAAAACATTCAACATTGAATATACTTGGAAATCGAAACACTCCATGAACCTCTTACACACTTAACGTGCTAAACACACAGGGGGTGGCAACGCCACGCCGGATACCCCACTTTTATGCATATCTAACTAGCCCAACGTGCACCCAGAGGCGTGCATGGCAAAGCCATAATTATGAGAGTTTTACTGAGACCAAGGCCATTGCATCTGTCACTCAGATGAGAAAAGTTCCACACTGGCAACGGAGCCACTGTGCGAGGGAGAAGTTCTAGCTGCATCCTTGCTTTTCTGGCTACCGCTGCCCTTGTAGCCTCTGCAGAATTCCTGAACTGCCGCTGGGGATTCAAAGATCCAGGATCTGCCCTCGAAGTCTACTCGAAGCTGTGCTGGGTATAGCATCCCATATCTTAGTCCCAGATTACATAATGTGGCCTTAACACTATTGTATTTGCGTCTCGCCTCTTGTACCATAGTTGTAAAGTCAGGGTACAGGGACAACGTGGATCCTTGCCAATTTATAGTTCCCTTCTCTCTTGCAAGGCGTAATGCTGTGTCCCTGTCGCGAAAGTTTAGGAGGCGCACAATGAAAGGCCAGGGAGGACAACCTGGATTAGGGCGAGGACCTAATGAACGATGAGCGCGCTCGATGATAAAACCGGAGGTAAAGGCGTCTCTGCCAAATATGTCGGTTAGCAGAGATCCCACAAATTGGTCCATGCGACCGATGTTGGATGATTCAGGCACACCCAGTATGCGGAGGTTATTACGCCTATTATTACGCCTACTGCGCGCCTCCAAATCCTCATTTTTTATTGCCACTTCTTTCAGGAGTTTTTCAACTCGATCCAGACGTCGGACTGTTTGAGCAGATCCATCTTCCAAGTCCGACACCCTCCCTTCAACTGTGTCTAGGCACCTGTCATGTACATCCAGTTTAGCACCCAGGCAGTCCAATGGCTTGTCTAAGGTGTCGAAACGGCTGTCTAGGGCCTTGAAACCCGCTCTCAACTCCTGTAGGAGAGAACTCGAGCCTGCTGGCGGGTCCACTGCAGGACCTGCGTCGGACCCTCGGCCATATCTGCGTCTGTTTCTGGGCCTCTCTCAGTAGTTTTGCCAAACTGTAGGAGTCGCTGTTTGGGGTCTTTACGACCCATGCCGTCTAGCCCACATCAACTGGAAAGCTACTATTTTGCTGTGAATTGGAACGTTACCAATGAGGGGACTGGGAAGGCGGAAGCAGAGGGAATCTGTAGCACCAGTCGCCAGGCTCCGCGCATCAATAATCACTCAGGCGCATCTTGAGACCTGTCAAGCAATCCCCCAAACAGCACACCAGGGCTCTATTTTCTCGCACTGAGCTTTTCTATACGGCCTGCTT
This sequence comes from Calotriton arnoldi, assembly GCA_963921515.1. Taxonomy (NCBI): domain Eukaryota; kingdom Metazoa; phylum Chordata; class Amphibia; order Caudata; family Salamandridae; genus Calotriton; species Calotriton arnoldi. The sequence continues at coordinate 2,527,190 of CAWUFW010000825.1, read as the reverse complement.
CCCAGCTCTAGCAAGCTCGATGATCTGCGCGCCGCTGTATCCTGGTTGGAGGTAGAGGGACACAAAGTCCACCATGCACCCTACGCATTCAGAGGAGGGCGGTACAGCTGTGAGGCCTGGGTTTGTGGGCACAGCTCCCTCCGTGTGAGCGCCCCGCAGGACAGATCCCGCAGTCCGCCACGGCGCTATGGCGAAGGTTCTCAGTGGGTGAGTGTCCCCCCCCCTGTATGGCCCGCTCGACCGGCCGGATGGCCGTGCCCCAGGCTCTCCCGCGGCCACTGTCGCCACGGGGCCTCCAGGGCTCAGAAGCGGGCAGGCCTCTGCAGCAGCAGCAGAGTGCCCCACAGTGATGAGTGTTGCAGCTATTGGTGGGGGGGAGTGGAACCATATCCCTCTCACCTCGCCAGTTTCTTGCACAGGGCAGAGCGTCTCAGCGGCTACTGTGGGGGGCGGAGTACGCCGCTCGGTTGTTGTTGGGCCTCTGTCCGGGGCCTAGCTCCTGCTCCGCAGCGGGCTCCGCCCAGTTAGTCTTTGCGGTCGAAAACGGGACGGTTGTTTCGTCTCTGCTGGCACATCCTCGGGTCTACAGAACACTGCTCTATTGTTCCATGCAGCGCATGCTTCTACAGCCACACTCCGGGAGCCATTGGGTTGGATCTCAGAAGTTTATCAGGGTGCTCCGGCAGAGCTTCAGTGCCACGCTGCCATCTTGGTCGGCAGCCTGACCACGCCCCCAGAAATTTCCTACTTAGAGGAAGCACCGGATTATCAATCTCCTTAGCTATTGCGTCACAATGTTGTCAATGCAGTGGTGTTTTCTCCTGAATGCAACCCATGTAAACCTCCCAGTGTCGTGACACTGCACGTAGCGTAACTCACATGACATTACGCCCTTACGTCCCTGATGCTGCATTGTTGTTCACTCCAGGTGAAGTTGCTGTGAAGTGGAAGATGCATCCCTAGAACACAGTTGTGCTTATGGATGATGTGCAGGGACATGCAGCGCTAAAAGGAGTCAACAGTGGTCATGTCTGCACCCAGGTCAGCAGGAGGAGAATGCTCAGACTGCTTGAAGGTAAAAAAGCCTTGGCTGAAAGACATGGGCGGTGGGGGACACATGTGCCATCCTGCTGGGTGGTATGGACAAGCAACGGTGCAGCTAACATTTGCCAACAGCCTTGTTTAGCAAGTGCAGTAGTGAGCTCACCTGTAGCCCACAAGTCAATACTTTGTTTAGATTCACGGTGGACGTTGTACATTCTGTGATACTTGTCTTGGCCGAATGCCAGGCATTGTTGCCAATAAATAATTTTTACGTCCCTGTCCCAAAACTTTTATTTCTCACTATGGACATTTCTGTAACCTTTCATAACTGCAATAAAGATGCCTCCAACGTCTGCCTTTTAGAACAAAAAGTTGTATTCGTAACAGACCTTCTTGGCAATCAGCAGTTTTCTCCAGCTCTGGTCACATAGATGACTGTTGAGCCCGGCAAATGCACAGCATAATCAGCGGTATACAACACTGGGTCTAGAGCAGTGGTCTTCAAACTTTTTAATGCTACGCCCCACAGTGAAAAAATGAAATTCATTGGGCCCCCCTCAGAATTTTTCACAATTATTCGATTAAATTGACAATGTTTAAATATGTCTCGACTTATTTAAACACAAGACATATTTAAAAATTGCAGTGAAATTCTATTACCATTTGAAAAATTCAACCAAATACATGATTGTCGAACATACTATTCTGGTCAGACAGGCCTTACTAGCGTGTAAAAGTATCCACAGTGTGATTATTAGAAATGTGGATTTTGAATAATATTTGGAGTCTCTTCCCTTTTGACACATACTCCTAGCTAGGATATAAATGACAAAAGATGTTAGTGATGGCCCATTACAGAGCGTCTTACTGCCGCTCATTTTTTTCCCGCTTTATAACAAAGCACTGCTATCAGTGAAATGCTTCTTTTAGACAGAGCCTGGCGCCCCCCCTGGGATCACTTGAAAACCCCTGGTCCAGAGGCAAATGGGACTGCCTTAGAAATTTTTCTGAAACCAGGGCTAGTTTGGAGAGTATATTCTGGTTTGGTTTTGTCCATACAGGGTTGGTTACATAGCTGAGTCAACCCCATGACACTCAAACATTCTGTATCCATGTGTTGATATATATTTCTTATTGGTTATTCAGCCCCCTCTGACCAAATTAGGAAGTGTCAGAGATTCTTTGTTTCCTGATGAGCTAACCTGGCAGAGGTTTATGATAACCTCCTGAGTTACATTTCAGTTTAACTCAACAGCGATCAAACCCTCAGTCTGTATCTTCCTATACATCAATCTCCCTCAAAACTCTCTTCAGACCCATCGTGGCCACCGAGGCCTCTCCTCTGTGTTGCAGGTGCCGCAACTTATGCGATCAACAAAGTGCCTAGACAGTTGCAAAAGAATTACACTCCTGCAAGAGGGAAATGTTTTATTAGATGATTTGTCAGGTTTTGTTTGCCAGGAATATCTGCTGATCATTTTACCCACCTGGTCCTTCCTTCTCTTCCTGAGATCTTTCCTCTGCTGCTGGAGCATGTTTTTCTCAGTCAACATCAGGGCGGGGGATTGATGAAGACCAGGGAAGCTGTTTCTGGTCAAGAATACTGTGTCAAAAGAAGGACTAAAACCACCATATACAACAAAAAGAAAAGGAAAGCAGAGATGCTGTCCAGGAAAGCTGATTTTGCAAGCCACACACCTTAATGGAAGAAAAGAATGATTTGTGGCACAGTTCCATTACAGTTCTTGCTCTCTGATGAAGGATGGCCTGGAGCTGTCTTAAGGCTAGGCCTATAGTTCCTCCTCGAGTGCATTATTGAGGTTGCTGCTGGAGGCGGGCCCAAGGGAGAACAGTGTTTGACTAATTTCAGTGTGCTGCTTGTAGCATTTGGCTTTCCACCTGCCTGAAGTTGGCACTGTTGGTCATCGAAGATGGAATACTAATACATTGTGCTTTGCATGCATAGGTTTGTTTCCCATCTTTGTCACCATTGTTACATAACTGAAGTCCAAGTAGTTGTAGTAGCATTAAGTAGCTTTAATGAAGACTGTTCAGGCTTAGTAATAGGTATAATTATACTACACATAACACCCCACCAGGGACAAAGTTGACACCAGCTCAGCCCATTCTATTATGACCATACAGTGTTTAGACAGAAATACAGAAACAGAAATATCGTGGGACAAAATATCGTGTCAAGACTATCGAGGACAAAAATATTGTGAAGGTAAGTTTCTATAGGTAAACAATGTTTTACTATGTATACCTCCACATATATGTACCTTTATGATATAAATATCTTCAAGGTATGTAGATGTGGAGTTAAGAATAGTGAATCTATACTTAACCAATTTTCACTTACCTTCTCGATAGTTTGGTCTTCAATATTTTTGACACTATATTCTGTCCACACAATATTTTTGTTTTTAATATTCTGTCAGTGATCCAACCATACTATCCCTGATGGAATCCTTGGCACATTGTTCGATATACATCAAACTCATCACAGTATAATAATATAAACAAGTAAGACACAAATGAAAGACTAAGGAAGTCAAGATGCAACAAGAATCCCACACAAACATCCCTTGAGCCAATATACATCTTGTACTTTTGCTCCACAACTTATCTGTGTATTCCGCCCTGAGACACTGCCAACACAGAATAAGCATTGCCTTTGAAAGACATAAGCTGATCTTTCAGCTTTACCAATGCTTGTTGCCCATACTGAACAGAATAGGCAAAAAGAAAAAACAATCAATGGCAAATAAAAAAGACAAAAGTGAGCCCCAGCATGATAAAGCACATGTGCTTGAGCCACTACGCGTGTGCATGAAAACATCACAAAGCAGTTGCCATTTTGGCTTGTAGACAGCCTGATGGCATATACCCATGCATGTATCACCATACATGCAAACCCCTTCGTCATGATGTTCCAGTCAGCGGCGCTGGAACTAGGGGTGTCGGAGGTGCTGCAGCACCACCGTAAAACTTGAAAGATTTTAGATTGAGAATGAACAGTTATGAGGCCCTTCAAAGGTTTTTCTTCCGGCAGAATTGTTTTTATAAATGAAACATTGTCAAATACCCCCCTATTCTTTAGTGAGGTGACGTTATTGGACAGCACCCGCAGTCGAAAAATCGTTCCAGCACCACTCTTTCTAGCCATTTTTTCTTTTCATTTACAGTTCCACAATGGTGGACACTCACACTGGAAAGCTAAATTAAAAAATATAAAAAGTCTCTGAAAGTACATTTATTGAAAGGAGCAGCCCAACAGCAAACTGAAGGTTCTAGGCTCCATTAAAATTTTAAAAGATGTTCAACTTAAGAAAAACGCGACAGGAGGGGGATTAGAGGGAGCAACCCAACAATGCCGGGAGGGCCGGCTTTAGCACTGGTGGCACCCGGTGCAACAATGTCTGTTGGGGCCCCCCCCTCCATGGTGGAGGTGGTGCCCACCTCCACCACGGTTCCCTCACCACACCTTTTAACACTGCCCCTCAAGTATCCATAACCATTCTCTTTCAGATGCATTTTTATTAATTATATAGCGCCACTCATACCAGTGTACGGTGTAACAGCACTTTGCATCACACACACATTACACAGAGACAATCAATCATACTTGTGTTAAACAGCATATAGGAAATGTTACATAAGCCAAAGGACTTCAGGGTGTAGGAGTGACATGTCACCCACACTGGTAGGCAGTGTAGTTTAAGAGTGTGTGGTCTGGAGAAGCACAAACTCTCAATTGAAAACGGAACACCATAGTTGGGGTTTTTTCTTTAATAATAAGAATCACATTCTACCCAAATGAACCCTTTTTGCAACATTAATCTATGCACTAATCTTTACTTTGCAGTGTGCATGCAGTTCTTTGATGATAGTTAATAATTCACTGTTCTACATCAGGATTTTGACTTATAAACTGCAAGTAAGAAAAAGGATGTCTCTTAGAAAATCAGTAACCGACTGAACTATTTATGTTATATGCACTTTGTGATCTGCATGGTACACATTCACTGCAGCAGGCATGTTAACCCTCTGTGTTATTTTATTATCAGTCAAAACGTCAACTAGATAAAACTCCATCTCTCTTCAGGAAGAACATTAATCACCATAGTTATCTTGACATTTTTATTGTTGCCTGGAAATTGCTGGAGGCAAGGAACGCGGCAGCAGGTGCTTTTATTACCAAAATAAACTTGCAGCAGCAGGTGTTTTTAATACCAAAATAAACTTGCAAACACGGGGCAAAGTCTGCACCCGGTGCGGTGGCACCGGTCGCACCACCCTAGAGCCGGCCCTGAATGCCGAGGAAAGGTGGTGAGCAGCGAGGGCAGGAGGAACGCAGGAGCTGGCAGGGGAGTTAAAACAAAGTTAAGCCTGATGGGGGGAGGTAGCGGAACCAAGACAGGGTGGGGCCTGGGGTAGCAACACGTAGAAGTCAGTGGTGTTGGGACTGTGGAAGGGAAGAAGCCATTCAAATAAAAGAGAAAACGAGTGTTAAAAATTGCTCATAAGATGTAGTGAAGCCCAAGTCCAAACAGCATTTAATGCAAAATTGCAGACAACAAAGCAACAATATCAAAGACAATCGCCATTTCAAATGACCAGGGCTGGTGCTAGGAAATGGTCAGCTGGGCAGTGCGGTAACATGCGCTAAAATGTGAGAGGGTCATGTGACAACAATGAATTCATTTTTAGAGAAATGTATCTAACATGGATGGTGTCCAGAACTATTCACCCAAGGAAACACTGAACAGCCTTAAAGGAAAGATATCCACAAATACTAACTCTATTCTTCTCACAAACCCCACTTCCTGTGCCAGGGTTGAAAGCGTGGTTACGCTTGCTAAAAAGTGCAACGCATAATGCAAAATATCATGCTTTCTTGGCCTACCATGGTCTAGCGAAGCCATCAGCAAAAATAATACCATGTGAAGCCTTAAATCAGAATGAAACAGTTGTTTTGTAACTTGCACACAGTGGATACATGCAGAGTGGTTGACTACATTTTTAACATTTCTCTTTATGAATATATTGAACATAATCATTTCTCTTATTGACTATATTGGATACCATATATCATAATATAATATGTTTTCATATGAGCAAAAAAGTACCTGTCCTCTTATGGAGTTCTGAAAGTAAATTAATCAAGCTTTGGCAAAGCCAAGAGGTCTCGCCTTTGGGACCTATTGCCTTTGCCAATGCTTCCTTGCAGTGCAGTACAGCACTGACTAAAAACAGTAACACAGCCTTCCTTGCAGTGCAGTACAGCACTGACTAAAAACAGTAACACAGCCACTACATTTTGTAGGTGCATGCATGTGTGATGACATATGTACAATCATGTGTCATCACACAAGCCCACAGTTATGAAATGAAGCGGTGCCATATTTAAAAATTTACTGATCTGAGCTAGATCAGTAAATAAAACAAAATGTATTGAATAGTTGCAAAAAACATTTTTTTAAGGTGAAGGGACCAGCAGCAATTTGTCCCGTGGCTTTCCCAAAAAATAAAATATTAAAAAATACGGACTGTTGGGTGGTAATGGAGAAGTGGATAGAATGAACGAATGGGGGGAATAAAACAAAAATAAATCTGGATGTTGGGAGGAGGGGAAAAGCTGCACATGAGGTAAAGAGCAAGAAAAGGGGCAAGGGGAGAAACACAGAAGGGAGAGAGCAACACGGAGCGTGGGGAAGCAGGGGAGAAGCACATGAAAGGGGGAGCATAACAGAGTGCCTGGGAGGGGCAAGAAGCACACAAAGGAGAGAGCTGGAAAACACATGCACTCTCATGGAGCGCTTGAGCACAAAAGAAACAAGCATTGGCATAGCCAATAGGTCTCGCCTTTGGGGCCTTATAAGTGTTTAGCCAGAGCTATTGACTTTGCCAATGTCTTCAAGCTGTGCTGTAGAGAAGTGTGGCTGCTGTGCAGCATGCTGAAAAGTTATAATAAAAAAGTGTCAGAAGCATTTTTGTTACTTTATATATGACCAAGAAGGCATTATGTAAAACTGAACGACCATATTAAAAAAGGTATTTACAATAAAAAATGTCCTCAGTTTTCTTTTGTTGTTGCAATGCTGGCAACTTGTTTCTGCCTATTGCAATGGTTGTTTGTTAAAGCTTTTTTTGAGGGGGCATAAACAATCGGAGGGTGAAGGTTGGGAACTAGTACCTGTATTATAACACTAGCAGCGGCCAGACGCTAGGGGAGAATCAACAGATGCCAGATTCCGAGAGCAGGCTGAGGTGGTGCTGAATGATGCTGAGGTGGTAGTGGTGGTGGTGGTGACTGTTGCGGAGACGATGCTGAGGTGATGCTGAATGATACTCAGGTCTTGCTGAGTGATACTGCTGTGGTGCTGAGTGATGCTGTGGTGGTGCTGAGTGATGCTGTGGCAGCGCTGAGTGATGCTGTGGCGGCGCTGAGTGATGCTGTGGCGGCACTGAGTGATGCTGTGGTGGCGCTGAGTGATGCTGTGGTGGCACTGAGTGATGCTGTGGTGGCGCTGAGTGATGCTGTGGTGGCACTGAGTGATGCTGTGGTGGCGCTGAGTGATGCTGTGGTGGTGCTGAGTGATGCTGTGGTGGTGCTAAGTGATATTGTTGTGGCACTGAGTGATGCTGTGGTGATGCTGTGGTAGTTCTGAGTGATGCTGTGGTAGTGCTGAGTGATGCTGTGGTGGCGCTGAGTGATGCTGTGGTGACGCTGAGTGATGCTGTGGTGGCGCAGAGTGATGCTGTGGCGGCGCTGAGTGATGCTGTGGTGGCGCTGAGTGATGCTGTGGTGGCACTGACTGATGCTGTGGTAGCCCTGAGTGATGCTGTGGTGGTGGTGAGCGATGCTGTGGCGGTGCTGAGCGATGCAGTGGCAGTGCTGAGCGATGCTGTGGTGGTGCTGAGCGATGCTGTGGTTGTGCTGAGCGATGCTGTGGTGGCGCTGAGTGATGCTGTGGCAGCGCTGAGTGATGCTGTGGCGGCGCTGAGTGATGCTGTTGTGGCGCTGAGTGATGCTGTTGTGGCGCTGAGTGATGCTGTGGTGGCGCTGAGTGATGCTGTGGCGGCGCTGAGTGATGCTGTTGCGGCGCTGAGTGATGCTGTTGTGGCGCTGAGTGATGCTGTTGTGGCGCTGAGTGATGCTGTGGTGGCGCTGAGTGATGCTGTGGCAGCGCTGAGTGATGCTGTGGTGGCGCTGAGTGATGCTGTGGTGGTGCCGAGTGATGCTGTGGTGGCGCCGAGTGATGCTGTGGTGGCGCCGAGTGATGCTGTGGTGGCACCGAGTGATGCTGTGGTGGCGCCGAGTGATATTGTTGTGGCGCCTAGTGATGCTGTGGTGGCCCTGAGTGATGCTGTGGTGACCCTGAGTGATGCTGTTGTGGTGCTGAGTGATGCTGTAGTGGTGCTGAGTGATGCTCTGGTGGCCCTGAGTGATGCTCTGGTGGCCCTGAGTGATGCTGTGGTGGCCCTGAGTGATGCTGTGGTGGCCTTGAGTGATGCTGTGGTGGCCCTGATTGATGCTGTGGTGGCGCTGAGTGATGCTGTGGTGGCGCTGAGTGATGCTGTGGTGGCGCTGAGTGATGCTGTGGTGGCGCTGAGTGATGCTGTGGTGGCGCTGAGTGATGCTGTGGTGGTGCTGAGCGATGCTGTGGTGGTGCTGAGCGATGCTGTGGTGGTGCTGAGTGATGCTGTTGTGGCGCTAAGTGATGCTGTTGTGGCGTTGAGTGATGCTGTGGTTATGCTGAGTAATGCTGTGGTTGCACTGAGTGATGCTGTGGCTGCACTGAGTGATGCTGTGATGGCGTTGAGTGATGCTGTGATGGCGTTGAGAGATGTTGTGTTGGTGCTGAGTGATGCTGTGCTGGCTCTGATTGATGCTGTGCTGGCTCTGATTGATGCTGTGGTTGCGCTGAGTGATGCTGTGGTGATGCTGAGTGATGCTGTGGTGTTGCCGAGTGAGAGATAGAATGAAGATATAATGCCCAATTAGAGAGGGTGGTGAGAGAGAAAGAGAGAGAAAGAGTGTACATAGAATAAAGAGTGGAGCGGGATAGAGAGAGAGAAAGAAGGGGAGAGAGAGTGAATGAAGGAGTTTGAAAGAGAAACAGATAAAGGGGTGAGAGAGAATGAAAGGCTAAAAAAGATAGAGAGGGGAGAGTTAATTAAGTAGAGAGAGAATTAGAGAGGGGAGAGAGAGAGAAGGAGAGAGACAATAAGAGTGGGGGTGTGGAGTTTAAATAGAGTGAAGAAGTGACGCGGAAAAAGTAACCTTAAATATAGCTTTGTGCTTTGCGCGAATAAATATTTTTAAAAAAAACAGAGTGAGACAAAAATACTGGTAATTAGGCTGTGACTCCCAATATAAAACAAATAGCGATATAAGGTGAAATCAACCCACCGGAGCAATATTTCTAACTAGACAAAAAAAGCTTGCATTTCAATGCTAATCGCTGATGTTTTTCATGTGACTGTAGTCCAGGGCCGTCAGTTGGTAATGTGAGCTGCTGCTGCGATTGAAACATCAGAGTCCAGAGAGTTAATGAGCCATGACGAGGAAATGAGGAAGAGATAGGAAACCCAGATGGCAGCTGCGCGCGTGCACGCCATCGTGAACGCAAGCTGGTCGCCAGCCGAAAGCCAGTAGGTTTGCACTTCCAAAACCCGCTTACTAAAACTCTCGGCCAGACCAGCGCAAGCGCTGGTGCAGGCCGAGACCTAAAAAGGAGCTTGCGACCCCACCATGTGCGGTCGCATCAAGATTTAGCGGTCAGGATTGCCAACCAGAGGTCGGTCGGACCCGTATCCACATCGGTTGTGTCCTCCCGACATGGAAAAAGGCCCTTAGTGTGGATTATGAGCTACAGTAAAAGTATCCCTTAAATTATCTCATAAGCCCCGAACCCTGCACTCAACCCTGTCCTTCCGGCTCCCCCAATCCTTGCCATAACGTTATGAAGGGGGTCCCTACTTCCTAACATTTTGCTTAGGGGCACTCAGAGCAAAAACGTTTGAAGACCATTGGACTACAGGCTGCTTGAAGGAAGCATGGCACACATGCTCAGTAGAATTCTCTTTATCAACTGCTTATCATTGCTCTAAATCATCAGGCTGCCTAAGCTGTGTGACCTGGCTCGGCTACTACAGATTTTTGACCGGAAATTACCTTTATGCTGTTCTGTTAAATAACCTTCACAACGGTGCCATATTTTCCACCAAGAGTCCTACTGACAGCGTGGTCTAAAAATCATCATCCCCGGTAGAAATTTTAGCGCACAGAGATGAAGCACTTAAACAAGCAACGTTTCCCGGATTAGTGCACGTTCCCACACTCTGGTATTTGTAGTTTTGTCTGTCACAACCTCAGGGGCTGGATTCCGACACCGAAAGGAATGGGTATGTTCCATGCGAAAATTCCAATTTGCAAGTCACACCTGAACGCTTTTAATCTGCCATTCCCGCCGTCCGTGAATTACTAGGTTGTTTTTATTACCTCAACGTGGACACATCTCTTTCTCAGAAATCAAGGCCTACATTACAGACGCACAACACGCAACTGCGCCCTGTCATTAGAGCACGGTTACTGTCACTCTCGCGCTTGTTAAAAAACACACGAGCTCTAAAAACACAAAAGCATCGCTGAGAAAATAAAACAATATATTATGCGCAGCATCCGTTCAGTGATTTACTGCGTGATGGCAACTTAATGTATTTCTTACCGCAGGACGTGAATAGTTATCTAAATGGTTAAATAGCTCCATTAGGATCAGTATCACAAAGCAAGCATCGAGCAAATGGATCGTGACGTAATTTTATTACACCCTTGGCGATACTTCAGAGTAAAGTGGACATTTGTGTTTAGTAGTGACAGAATGCTGCCTTTAGTGCTTATCTTAACTGATATGAGCCTTGTTCATGAAACCACAGTCTCTCTGCTAAATCCATTTCGAGTCAGATTGTATCAACCCGAGAACCGGCAATGCTCAATTATCTACATTTTGGAAAAGCATACGATTGTTTGACTGAGCCCCAGGGATGCAACTGAAGTAGAAACAACAAGCATTGGCCGCGCGGCCGTGCGAGACGCGCTCTGTGGTGGGGGAGGGGGGAGGAGCGGGAGAGCAAGTGACGCGCAGCTGTGAAAGTGACACGGCCGCGCGGCCCCGAGAAGCGCTCTGTGGTGGGGGAGGGGGAGGAGCAAGTGAGAGGAAAGACATATGGCGCCTGGAGCATGCGAGGAATGCGCGTTACTGTGCGCGTACCCGCATGCTCTTGGCAAGCCCAAAAAAAAGTGGTCGCATTTCTAAAAGCCCACTTACAAAATGTCTCACCCAGATCAGCGCAAGCGCTGGCTTCAGGGCGAGACCTAAAACGTAGGCCCCTAAATGTGAGTAGTGGAAGAATACAAGTCAGCCAATCTGAGGTTATGCTCCAGGGGCTTGTGCGGTTTAGCATGCGAGACCTATTAAGCAGTTCCCTGAATGTAAGCAGCGGAAAAAAGTCGTCCAACCAAAAAGATGGTAAAGAAGCTTTGTTTCATTGGTGGTGCAAATGCAAGAAGAGGAAGGAAACAATTGAGATAGACAAGAAGACCAACCACTGATGGGCAATGGATGGACCCAATGGCCCACTGTAAGTACTGGAGTTTTACATAACGAAGACCTAAAACTGGCAGGAAGAAAATTCATACAAACCAAAGCCCTCAGAATATTGAAAGTTCCAGTTGCAATTACATTCTTGGTACACATTAACTTATGTTGTAATACAGTACTGGATTACAGTGGTTTATAAAAATAGCACACAAGATTGGAACATTGAGTACGTGGTATTGTTATATGGTTCTTAGGCACATTATCGACATTGCTAAGTTAGCATGAGCTTCGCTGCCATGATGCTGCTTTTGCGCATGCTACTATATGACTTTGTTTTTGCAAGACTTTGTTTGTGCCCTTCACATGAGAACGGGTTGCCTTTCGCGTTCTCTGCCTTTCCTGGAGTTTAGTCTGAACACGATATGCAAGGTCGATAAACAATGCCCCTTGTTATTCTGTTCTGGTCAGTCCCTAGCACCTAGACATAACATACTACACAGCTGCAGTACTGAAGACTCATGCTTTGATATTACGTTGTTGCATGTTGTTTTAACACACTTGGAGAAAGCCATTCCATGGAGAAGAGCTCTGCTGTTCCTATGATGTAAACCTTACATCCAGGCTTTAAGGTATGGGGTCTGCTGACAAAGCCCAGAGATCGTCCTTTTTATAAAATAAACTTCTTCTAGTCAAGGGGAAGGTGGTCAGGCCTATAGGCCCTTATTTCCACAGTCTTTATAAAATGACTTCTCTCTTTGTATTCTATGGAATTGTAACAATGCTAACTGTGCTGAGTTTATGCATTTTGCTGCTAGTAGTGGCACGTATACTGTATTGTAGAGCACGATAGTTAAAATAAACATTTTGAACTATTTCAGTGACTCTGCTTATTCTAATTGTGGACAAGTACGAGTGAGTGAGCGAAAGAGTACGTCTTGCTCCCGCGATTCCTGAGAGAGTCGGGAGTGTTGTGTTCTGGGTGTCTAATCATTTGTAGCTCTGTGATCTTTGGAGGAGAACGAATGAGACACTATAGCTAGTCGCTTTGGGATTTTGGATACTGATGTGGTAGGTTGGTACACCCCTATTCACTGAGGTCTTGTTTTCCTGCGCATAGTTCTGTGTATGTGCAGACTCCCTGCAACAGTATCATCTCATAAACCTGACCCTTTCTGAACCAAAACCACTTCATTCATGTGTTTCCAAGGCCCCCTGCCTTTTCTGGGGCTCTTCAGCAGTGGCGTAACACAGGCCCCCTCAGCCCCTGTGGAGCAGGGGGCCCCCGAGCTGCAGGGGGCCCCCTCAGCACAATACTCTGGCCTAAGAGCACCTGATAAAATCTGGAGCGGGCCCCTCCATGTGCCTTGCAGGGGTGCCCCCTCAAGGTTCGTTATGCCACTGCTCTCCAGGCACCAGGGCTACCTTTTGACCACAGGATACCTTCAAGGTCATTGAAGAAGGACTAACCGACTGAACACATGAACAAAAAACAGTGAACGGCGGGTCACTGAGAAGCATATTTATTACACAAACCTTCACCAGCACTGTTTGTATGAGATGGGAATTTCCCAGCCGAGCGTCATGCAGGTATCTGAGCTCACAGCTCTTTCCTTATTCCAGCCCTTTTCACAGTACATTGTCTACCGATTTGATGTGGGTAACACGCGCCTACGCAAATAAACACTTCTACGCAAACAAGTGTGTTTGAACATCTAGACCCTCTAACAAATGCATATAAGTACACACAGAGCAGCGAGCGCATGCTGATTCATGTGGATTCATCGGTGCACACTCATGCACTAGCAGCACAACAACTAAGCACATGAAAAAGCGAATATACATCTTAATTTCGAGGCGTGCGATCAAGGAAAATCTGCTAAAAGAGAGAGACTCTCCTACCACCCCTCCAATACTCTACTGAGAGTACACCAGATGGAACACTGACTACCGCAGTCTTCTCCAACAAGAGCTCGTGAGCTACTGGTAGCTCTCCACCTCCTCTAAGTAGCTCTCTTCTGTGCACTTCTGCCTTAAATTTGAAGCTTTTGCTTGGTTGAATTAATTTATGGAAACCAAAATTAAAATGTGTATATTTGAGATGAAAATGTGTGTTTTTTCAGAACTCATAAGATAATATTTGAACAAAAATGGTTGAGTTTCAAAAATATATTTAAAACTGATAGTTGAGTGATAAGTCTTGTGGCAGTAGACTTATTGATGCTCTGGCATTGCAGCTATGGCTGTTATGTATTACCCTTGCAAAGGCATTTCAAATTGACAAAGCCTTTTCCACATTTCTGCTAGTAACTCTCCTGGTGCACAGAGGTTATCACCGCTGGTAATCTTGCATTGGATAGCCACTAAGGTTATCCTGTCTGATGTGGTTACTGTTACAAAACTAATAATAGTAGCTCATGATGATTTTCATTGAACAAACATAGCTCTTACTACAGAAAAGGTTGGAGACCCCTGGTCTACCATCTGAGCCTCCTAGTGTTCTGTCAGTGAACCACAGCGGCTCTGTGACCCTTTAGTGTTTACACAACCATGAATAATGGCAAATTAGCCACCAGCATGTCTGGTGGAGTGATCTATATGGAAGGCCGCCATGGAAATTATAGTGGGTCACTTTCAAAGAAAGGAAAGTATAGTGTCCATCACTTACTGATAGCCCTTGCCCCTACCATGTAAGGGGAGTCAGATACATGGGTGAGCATTTTTAATGGCCACATTTGGTGGTGGAATTACCTAGTATGCACATGCATATCTATTCGAAGGCACACAGCTGTGCCCCATCCCCAATATATACTAGCACACACATTACATACTGCAGTGCACTCTTCAATACATGAATGCACACATACAGATACACATACGGCAAACCCATGCAAAGCTCACATACATCAATGTATATCAATGCACAAAGAAAGCCACAGGCCAAGATAGAGTACAAGCGAAATACTCCAGACAGATTCCTTGAGACAGTTTACATCTTTAGATAATCCTCTTCAACCTGCAACCATCCTCTCATCCGGGCCCCTAAACTCTAACATTGGATAACTTATCTGCCAATCCACCTGGAGTGACCCCCTCCTTCCTGTTCATCCAGTCCCGAGTTATTTGGCCTGAGATTTACTGTAGATATTTGGAGTACACTGCCAATGATGGCTGCTGTTTTCACTCAAATAGCTTCGGCAACATTCACCTACTGTTCTGTCAGTGATCCAGATGAATTTTAGCATAAGATTTCAAAAGTTCTAGTCATTATGTGGAATAATGAATGAGTAGCCTATGATTAACACAAGGGCAGCCAACATATTCCTGTATAAGATCTACTTCTGATCAATAAAAAATTACAGAGCGCTACTAACAATTTTCTTACAGTTACAAAAGTGACAACCTCAGACAAGAGTACAAAAGTGACCATTACATGTGGGATTACCAGGAGCAACCACCCTAGCACATTAGAACAGGTTGAAAAAAGTAATGTCATAAAAGGATTCATCGATAAGAAATTGCTTCACGTGAGTAATGAAATAACAGGAAAACATGCATGAATTATCATTCAAACATCAGTTTTAATTACAATGCAATAATTATGGGCACAAACAACTGCTATCAGGTTGGTGAATAAAGCATTCACATGCTAGTTTAGATTTTTGGCAGGCAGTCACAATTCTCCAAAACTTTAATTTTTAATAAGACATTTAGAGCCCTATTATGATGTCGGGCGGAGATTCCTCTGCCCGACATCGTATCGGTCATGGGACCGACCGACACCCGGTCTGCGGTCCCAACCGACTAATTAGGATGGGACCGAACACTGTTCGGTCACATTCCTATACTTTACAATGGGAGCATGAAGTCCGGCCAGAATGCATGCTCCCATTGTAAAATAGGAGATGCAGTTCATCCCTGCACCCCGTGGCAGGTACCTGAGGTGCCTGCCACGGGGTGCAGGGATCAACGGGGTGCCCCTTAGCCTCCAACCGGAGGCCATCCACCCAAGGGGTCCCTGCTGGGGGCCCCCAAAGTCGAGTTCCGATGGCCTTTCTGTGTCAGAAAGGCCGGCATGGAAAGGCTGCTGAAACCTGACATCGTAATCCCAAGTGTGGAAAGAGCCGCCCTTGGGATTACTGGCTGCATTCCGACTAGCAGACGGCTCTCCGAGCCCATCAGAAGCCAGTCGGAATGACCGTTTGGATTCCTTTCCGACCTCCTCCATCGTAATGACGCGGTCAGAAAGGAATCCGACTGGCATATTATGATGCGGTCGGAGACATTTCTGACCGCAACGTAATAGGGCCCTTGGTCTTGAATGAACAGTTTTACATCTTCATCAAATCTACATGTCCATATGTTACTGTTGCACATCAGGTTTGTCCACCATAATGACAAGGATGCCCATCTATCGTCAGGCCACCATTATACCAGTGGTGAATGCTATAATGCCCATAATAGGCCAAATGAGAGCAGGACCACAGTTATGCCTAGTCTGAACACTGCAATGCCATGAATACCCACAATATGTCAAGAGTGAGCAGTATTATCCCATGGTGGCCACCATTATGCAATGAAAGGCAACACTAAGGCCAATCATGCCCACCGTAAGTTGTTGATGGTCATAGTCATGCCTTAGGTGTCTTCTATTTAACAGGGGGTGGCCACTATTTTAGGGTGGCCTCTATTAGGCCAAAAATGCGAACAATATGCAAAGAATGGAAAGCATTATGTCATGGCCACCTTTTCACACTGGTGTGAGGTCCATGTCTGCAAGAAATTGACTTACAGGTTGTGAACTTCAGGTAGCTCAGTACTCACACTTTGGGTACCCAAGTGTTAGAACTAGAAGACAAGAAACAGACAGCTGGGGAATATGGCCCTGTTTTAACACAGTTTCATGTGACATGATAATAAAGTTTGTCATTGTCACCAAAACATTATAAATGTTATATGCTCCGTATATTGTTTATGGTATATGTTTTTCTAACAGGAATATGCGAATTTATAGCACGACTAAGCAATACAGTCGCATGTAGCAGTATATTATACATATCATTACCCATAATGCACATGTGTGATGTATATTCCATGAATTGGGGAAAACAAATAGTTTATGGCCAAGTATAATTTCAATAATATATGTATTTCCAGACAACTGGTGAATGTGCAATAACAATAGCCTAAAGGACAATATATGTTACAAAACTTAATTTGAAGTGAAAGGTGCGGTCATCATCCACAACTTTAAAAAGCACTGAATTTCGCCTGCTCGGCGCTGGGCACAATGTGAAAAAAGTCCAGAGGCTCCAGGCTTGTGGCAGGGGTAACAGATAACAACGTCACAGAGTAAACACGGTTACCAAGGGTAACTTTATATACACAAACTCAAAACTGGGCATTTTCTCGGTATCTGAAACAGGAGAGGCCTCGAAAATACGTGACAACTTTTGTCCAACCTCTTCCCTCCCCACCTCAAGGCATAGAATTCAGGAGCCCGGCCGGCTGATAAGATGGGGCTCGTGTTATTGTTATTCTCGCTGTCATTATTGCGAAGGGAGCTCTGCATGGAAGGAAGGTTAATCTGTTCTGCGGCTGCAAAGAGGAAGCTCGGTCGCCGCTGGGGATTTCCACCACCATAAATATCCGAGTGCGCGCGCAGCTCAGCGACCGTCCCCAGCACTGCCAGCACTGTGGGTGGGGTGCACTGCCAGGGACCAGAGGGCACCCGAAGGGATGCACTGGACAGGGCCGCTCTGGCACCTGGCCTTTGTGTCCTGTTCCTGATAGGCCGCTGGCTAGGGCCTGCTGTCAGAGCTCTATTGGATGCAATGACTCAACCGTGAAAACCACCAAAGCCCTATTTTCATCAAGCCGCCTGGCGCAGTGGGCACTGGTTTGAACATTTTTGCCAGGGCTGATTTTGGATTAATTCCAGCCCTGGATAGAAAGAGGGTGGAATGGAGGATAGGGTAGAGGGAAAGGGACACATAGGTGAGAAACACTGAGGCCACGAGAGTGGAGATGTGGGTGATAACACATAGCTGTAGGATGAGTTACCATCTTTCGGGGAACAAATTAAAGGCCCATTGTCATGTCACCTGCCACACATCGTAAACCAGGGTGTTAGACATCCATAGGGTGCTACAGGGCAGACAGGGACTACTGGGCCTCAATCATGGTGTATGATGCATTTGCCACTGGTGTCTTGGGGTCAGTCCAACTTTGGATATGCAAACTGGACCAAGTACAACCCTTTCTACGCTTGACTCTCAAGGTAGGAAGGGCAAGCAGTCACAGGCGTCTCAGGGAGAACATGTGGGGGGCATGAGCTCAGAACTCAACAGTCAACCTGTAAAAAGATTTGAACACATCACACCAACCCTCAACGCACTCAACTGGCTTCCCATGGAAGGAAGATGTATTTACAAACTGGCCTGCATCACACACAAGGCCCCTCACGCCCAATCCCCCAACTACCTAAACAGCAAACTGGTAAAAGCAGGAAAATCCAGAACTCTGAGAAGCACCAACTCACTTCTTCTCATCCCTCCGAAACTGAAAAGGAAAACGACCCAGTGCCGATCCTTCTCTGGTAACGTACCCAGGATGTGGAACGCACTCCCTATTGACCTCAGATGCAACCCCTCCTTCTCTTGCTTCAAAAAGGACCTGAAACTCCTTCTCCTCAACCAATACTTTACCGACCAAGTCAACCAACCTAGGCATCAATAACCTAATGGACTCCCACCTCACTTTGACCTTTAAGGATGGTGGTTATCTGACTGTTTCAATCACCTGCGTCTTTCTCCCCTCACTGTATACATAAGTATTCTGTCTTTGCTTATATCTTTATGCATCCTCATGTCCTGCGATGTTATGCAATTTTTTCTTTTCCTTTGTGTATGTAAAGCGCTCTGATATCCACGGGTCTAGCTAGCGCTATATAAAACTTTATAAATAAATAAATAAATGAACCGACAGACACAATAATTTCAATGTCAGCCCAGTGCTTGTTTTCTTAGAAAAAGAAAGAACTCAAAGAAGTACTAATTACTACACAGTTCAAGCAAGTATACACAGCGGTGATACTGGTCACAAATCTCCTTTGTGGAGCTGTAACCCCCACCTATCCCCCTTGTGCTATTCCCCATCTAGGTGACCTCTGATGACTTTGTCCCTCCAGGAATTATGGAAGAAGCAGGATTCAGGCTGAGGTGCACTTTCTGGTGCCCATCAAGTCAAATGTACCATCCGTTTATGTATTTCTCGTGCTCTTACCCCTGGTGTTGTAGTTGATAGGAAGTTAGTCTTTCAATCTCTGGCATTGGACTAATGCAGATCGGTGGCTAAGTCTTCCCACGCATATGGAGGCCTGCTGTAGTTGGTTTCAGTCCTTAGTAGCCATGAGGAGGCCAGGCATGGCCTGCGTCTCTTCTCACTCAGACACCTGGATGCAGTCTGGTGTAGGTGGCCCTGGTGCTTCTATGTGGGTGCAAATTCAGTTCCAGTGGCCCCACCTACCCCGCTTATATTGGTGGCTGACGCTGAAGCTGATAAAGGCCCCAACGGGGCCAATTAGATCACCAGCGCAAATATAGCCTCATCTGTGCTGATACGTTCACAAAAGCTGTTGAAGTCCTGACCATGACAATATATTCACAAAGGCGGTTGCAGCCCCGACCGGGCAGATTCAGTCAGCACAGCAGTTACAGCCCTGACCAGGCTGAAGCGGTAACAAAGGTAGGTGCAGCCCCAACTAAGTTCGTGCTTCGCAGTTCCAGAAACCTCCTGAGAGATCGGAGGACCCTCTAGGGCAAATGTCGCTCCTAGCTTCACAGTCAAGCAGTCTGCTTTCTCTAGATGCCCCTCTATCTGGGGACATGCTGGGCTTTTCCTCCTGGACAGTTTCTCCTTATGGAGAGCTAAGCAAATTCCTTGCCTTTTTCATCAGGTTGGTAGGATTCTAGGTACTAGGTAGACACACCCTCAGCTCCTCCACCAGAAAGTGCAGACATCAGATGATGTACCCTCAATGCTGGGAGACTGACTGCAATGAACCACCAGCCATGTTCACACAGAAGTCCTTCAAGCCTTTCATGAATTACTTAGATCTGGAACAAAGTGGGGTGGTTTGAGCTCCACTTTTACATACATGTTCTAGACAGGAGATGTGGATCGACTGTCTCAAACTGCAGTCAGTTTGGGGTGGTTCCCTTTCAAGTGCCCTTCTCAGGCTGCTCTATAGACACAGCATTTGTTTAAAGTAATGTTTCTTCAAGCAGGTAGCACTGTGGCTGTGTCCATTTTTGAGCATTCACAACATGGGCATAATGAAGTATGAGGTTTTTGTACCTGACTGCCATTAGCCTCACGGAAACAGCAATCATAAATAGACAAAAAGGGAAGCTTTCCATGGAGACTTCTTCACCTGGTACAACAAAAATTGCAGGCTCACCATTACAACTAACCACACTGCAGTGCTCAGGAACAACTTATCAGCAGTCCATTGCTAACAAACATCCACATGAAATTTCTAAAGGTAAACCATCTCCATCCTTCTCACTTCGTGTCAGGATCTCCACCCTTCAACCACAGGAATGCAGGCAATAGACTTCCCCTTTCAGAGGAAGCTGCACTCATCATTCATCTTGTGCCTTGGCAAACCAGGGGCTCCAAAGTGGATTCCACCAACTTATGTACTCAGATTCACTCACACACAGAGTCCTACTACTGCACATGTGCTACACGAACACCACAGACACACTCACTCTCGACCTACACACAGGAGGCCAATTCGAGGTTCTGGGCATTTAAATTACAATAGCCCTTTACATAAAAGGGGCCTGTGGGCCACAGTCTATGTGACACATCCTGTGTGCTATACCAGGACAAGGATAGTAGTTCCATGTCCATTATGAGAGCATGCTTTATCTGCCCCTCCAGGTCACAGGACAGGTCCAGGGACTCACCTAGTTATAGACAGTCATAGACAGGCTTAGCCTCTAAACTCATGCTTTAGCACGAAACTAGGCCCACAAAATAACAGTCAGGATACCAGAAACATATACAAAGTTGGACACTCAGTGCAGGGGAACATCTCCATGTACCATTCAGGGACACCTCTGTCTAAGCACAGGCTTGTTCTTTACCCCCAGTTTAGCAGCTTAAGTGTCCCTATGCAGTTTGTTGCCACTCGAAACATTTAAGTTGTTTATGATCCTTTGACTTTGATCTGAGAGTCTGGCTTCCAGAAAGCTCTTGCAGTGGAAGAAAGAGAGGGAGTGGGGGAGATGAGGAACAGAGTGAAGGATGGAGAGAGGATGGATGGAAGAAGAGATAGATGGAGTGATGGAGTGATGGAGGGACCGATGGGTGGGCTGTTGGATGTATGGAGATGATGAAGAGATGCATGGAGAGAAGGGTAGATGGAGAGAAGGTTGGGTGACGGGTAAATGGAGAGAAGGATGAATGGATGGAAACCAAATATAGAGTAATGTGGAAAGAAAGGAGGAATGAAGAATGTATATATGAATGGATGGATGGAAGGCTAGATGGATGGATGGATGATATATGTGGAAGTAAGGAAATAAATAGACAAAGATGGCTAGAGCGAAGGAAGGATGGATTAAGAAGAAAGATGGTGAGAAGGAAAGATGAATTGAGGATACAAAAGGATGGATGGATGGAAGGATAGAAAACGTACAGAAAGGATGAAAGTAAGGTAGGGAAGCTAGATGGACAAAGAGAGAAAAAAGTATGGAGAGAATTTTATGACTGCGGAGAGTCCATACTAGTGGCAGAGACTCTGCACATTAAAAGATAGACCTGTAATTCCTATTAGTAAAATTGAACTTGTAGTTTGTGAATACCAAAATAAATAGTAAACTTAAACAAAAGTGTAATTTACCTTTGCATTGGTATACACATGATAACTTTTCTAGTTTATTGAGACGAAAAACACATAGGGTGCAATTGGCATAAGAAAGTTGTAAACCTTCACATGCAGGCTTATGAACACATATGGGTGTAGTTTTTTAACTTTAAGTATTTACAAATTATTTCCAGATTATGCGTGGACACCTGCACCAATCACAGCTTTCCAGGCATGTACCAAGAAAAGTTTTCTGAACTCCTTTCTCTGGCATTTTTCTCAATGCATAATTGAATAATAGCCAGTACGCTGAAAGCCTCAGTCGAGCCTTGTTCGGCCTCTTGGCCCAGAAGTAACTAAAATGATAAACCATTAGTCATTCTCCTAGAACCAGCTAACAACTTCTCTATCTGAATTCTTTCCTTCGTTAGTAAGATGATGGAAGATGAAATGACCCTTCAGCTGCAAGAATTCCCTGAATGTAATGATGCTTCCACTGCTCTCCTTTTTAGACGAGGGGCAACCTGAAATCCATGTCATGCGAGGATCTATCAGCTGCATCTGACACTTTACATCATAATGAGTGAATGAGTTATTTATAAAGCACATATGCATGCCCTAAGGTTTCATGGTGCTAAAACTGCTTGAGAGCAGGACAATGCCCCAGCGGCACTTTAACGCCGTGGGAGCGTCACCTGTGTGACGCTTTGGGGTGCAGTGTGCCGGCCCATATTTACAAGGCTACGCAAAGCCACCCTGCGTGGCTTTTCATAGCCTTGTAAATCCAGAGTAAAGCAATGCCTTACTCTGCATGGAAGGAGCGTTCCATGGGTGTTGCTGTGGGTGTTCCCACGCAACACCCGTGGGTTTTGACACTGCCCCAGATTTACATAGCGTAAATTTGGGTCAGCGCCAAAATGAAGCCTTCCCAAAGCAGGCATAGCACAGAGAAATGTTTACATTTCTCCTCGTTTTTTCCTCTTTCCACATGCGCTGCATTCTGCAGCACACATAGAACATAGAAAATGCCTCCTTTCATTGTTTTGGAGCAGAAAGGTGTTCCTTTCTGCCAACAACCCAGACACCCTTGCACCATAGTGCAAGGGTGCCTGCGTTGGCACTCGGCTGCAGTTTGTGTGCTGGCAGAAAGGACAGGTATGCGCCATATCTTGAAGATATGGTGCATTTCTGCGCATTTCGTTTGACGTAGGGCAGTGCAGCTAGAAGACTTGCAGTGTTGCTCTATGCCAAAAAAATTTGACTTTGCCTCCATGTCTCTATACTATACTTCAGGACAATAACATAAACTTTAAAATTGATTCGTTTTTCAGCTGGAAGCCAGTGCAGAGTTTAGAGGGCCTCAGAGACCCTACCATGTTTGTGCAGGTTGAAAACTAACGCAACCGCTAGGGTCTGTGTCATCTGTTCTGCAAAAATCTAGTTGGGAGGCCCAGATAGCAGGCATTTTCATAATCCAGTCATGAGTTGATGGCTGAACTGGCAACTAAGGTTCTGAGGTGAGTAGCAGTAAAGGGGAGAATTTTCTTTAACATTCTCAGTTGAAGAAAACATGAAGAACCTTGGGCAAAATTTGAATAGTTTTCTTTGCAGAAATGATGTGAAATCCCCCCAAAAGTATGCAAATTATGTGTTATTAAACTAAATGTAGCATTTTGCACCAAAAAAGGAGTGCAAAATCACACATGACGTGAGAAACAGACACTTGTGGTTTGATAATTTGTGTTGTTCCTGTGCTCCTGCAATAGGATTTTTACCTGAACTTAATCACAATTATTCAATGTGGCGTAATGGTGCAATCTCAAGTATTTCGCACAAGCTTCATGCAAAATGCTGGAAATTACGGCATAAGCAAAATTTCAGCCGGGTCTAGAAAAAACAGAGTTAATTTGTGAAAATGAGCTCTTTATCAAGCAGAAACCCTAGGCGCTTTACCTTCCCAGCAGGGCCTGGTGCCTGCCCCAAATTAGAGGGCCAAAGAGAAAGCATTCATGAGTTATATTTGCCTAGTACTAAGAGTTTTTTCTTGGACCCATTAAGTCTCAGAAAATTACGTTCATCTGATGCAGGGTGGCTGAGAGGCACCCTGTTAGGCCTACTTAAATCCCAAGTAGAAGTTTATCGAGCCTGAAGATAAGCTGAGAGTGGTCCTCATAATATTGGCTAATGGCAGAACGTAAATGTCAAAGAGATTCGGTGAAATTAAAGAGCACTGTGGTCCGCTGCATTTAGATGTAGCAGCTTTGGAATATAAGAGTGGTAATATTAAGGAAACTTTGTGGTATGAAGAAATTATTTAAACCAGTCTATGGCAGTTTTTGTCAACTCACACCTCCTTCTTCAACCACATAATCAGTTTGAAATGATCCATGGTAACAAATGAGTCTGATAGTTTAAGAAGAATAAGGCAGATAGGGACGCTTCTATCTAGTTCGGCTCTTAGAATGATTATGATTCGAAAGCAGCTTCTATTCCTAATCCTGCTCGCGCCCATTGGACTCTCATCAAGGAGATGATGTTCTTCAAGATTTTTAGCCAGCCACTGGGCAAGGAATTTTTTTTCCAATATTCCAAAACAGTATGTGAATGATGAAAAACTGAAGGGTGGTGTAATAAATCTGTATGTGTGGATCTTGTCTATACTATAGAAAACTGCTAAAAAAAACACATAAGTAATTAGAAAAATACATTTTCTTTAAGAAGTTTTCTAAACTTGACATGGCAATATAACTAAAATTGCTTTATGCTGGGCTCTCAGTTGAAGACTCTTATTAAAATTGACAAGAGATATGAATACCATCATGGTAACACTAGCTTTGGGGGAAAAGGTCTGAATACTGGCAAATAACTCCGAAATGTCCCTTTGTTTCTCCAGTTCAAGTTGGTCATGATGTTAAGTGCCTGTCGCTTCCATGCTTGGAATTATTCACTGTGATTCCCGAATACTTAGTGTTATAAGTCAAACATTCTTTGGCAAATGTCCAACAGATGAAATCTAATCATTGTCTATGAAGTAAAGTAATTAGGTGAAAGAGAAACCTCAATCTAACAAAAGGTGTGCCAAGTTCATAACATATCTTGGTATTTGTTAAAATTCATTCTAAGAACCAAATCCCCCGCAACCTAAAAGCAAAATAAATCAAGGCATCATTTCGATAACTTCATTCTCTGGTAGGCAGAACGAATGGCATTGCTTATTTTTCCATCCCAGTAACATGTTGTTTTAGTGGCATGTGAGATCAGAGGCTCACAAGGAACAGGTCAGGTGTTGTTATTTGTCATTCGGCATGCACTTTATAATGTGGAACATTGATGTTTCACTGTAATCTGTGGAACAGAACAGGGCAGCAAAGGTTTTTCAGTTGATAAACATTACATTTCAGGAGACTGAAAAATGTCCTTAGATTTTAGGAATTTGGTTTGCTAGCAAGGGTACACTAAGCATAGGTCTTTGGAAGAAAACCTCAAGAAGTCTAAGACATCTGTTGTTTTACTTTTGTATACTGTACTCTATGATAGGATGATGCTGATATTACTGATGTGGAAACATGGTTGTTGGTATAAGGGTTGTGGTGAAAAGCAATATTTGATCCTGGAACTCACTTTCTGGTTTAATAGAATATCTATAGTTATTCCCTCAAATATGACATTGATTGTGGAGTAAAATGCATGTGTTTAACACGTTCGGATAGTAACGCTGTGGACAACTAACATAAAAGAGATAAAATGATTGGTGAGCACCGTGTACCACCATAGAACAGCTGCTTATGAAAGGAGGAAACTTTCTGAATTCAGTCTTCATGGGGCATGAAACTGAGTTGCACATACCGAAATAATGTTTTTTTCTCGCAGTAGTGGATTCTGATATGCACTTTAATATCTTGTATGAGCAACATTAGGATTCCACAGCAGGACAATTATTTTATGTATTTTATGCAAAGCACATTGAGGCACATGCATCAAAGGTTTTTGCGATCGCAAACGGTGCGATTCGCAAAAATCGGCCGTTTGCGATCGCAAATTTACTTTTTGCGATGCATCAAGGGTCAAGGCCCTCGCAATTTGAGAATTCGCAATTAATTGCGAATTCTCAAATTGCGATTGCATTTAAGGAATCGCAAATTGAGATTCCTTAAATGCAATGCATTAAAGTAAAAAAATTAGCGATTTCGCTAATAGGGGCGCAAATTACCATGAAGTTGAACTTCATGGTAATTTGCAAAAACTTTGAAAAATGCATCTAAAGTGCATTTTTCAAAGTTCCATTTACACACACACATGCCCTTGGGGCATGTGTGTGTGCAAGATGTACTCATATGCAGATTTCAGGGGTGCAACAGGGGTCCTTTTGACACCCTGGCACCCTTGAAATTGCATTCTCAATTTGCGATTCTCTAATTGCGAATCGCAAATTGAGAATGTCTTCCCATTCATTCCTATGGGCCTCTAGGCCCATAGGAATTAATGGGGAGGTATTCTTAATTGCGACTCGCAATTAGCGAGTCGCAATTAAGGAATGTTTAGGAATCGCTATTTTTATGGCGATTCCTACATGCATAGGCTTTTGCGATTCCTTAATTGCGATTCCTTAATAATCGCAATTAAGGAATCGCAAAAGCCTACCTTGATGCATGTGCCAGTATGGGGCACATGCATCAAAGGTTTTTGCGATCGCAAACGGTGCGATTCGCAAAAATCGGCCGTTTGCGATCGCAAATTTACCTTTTGCGATGCATCAAGGGTCAAGGCCCTCGCAATTTGAGAATTCGCAATTAATTGCGAATTCTCAAATTGCGATTGCATTTAAGGAATCGCAAATTGAGATTCCTTAAATGCAATGCATTAAAGTAAAAAAATTAGCGATTTCGCTAATAGGGGGCGCAAATTACCATGAAGTTGAACTTCATGGTAATTTGCAAAACTTTGAAAAATGCACTAAAGTGCATTTTTCAAAGTTCCATTTACACACACACATGCCCTTGGGGCATGTGTGTGTGCAAGTTGTACTCATATGCAGATTTCAGGGGTGCAACAGGGGGTCCTTTTGACACCCTGGCACCCTTGAAATTGCATTCTCAATTTGCGATTCTCTAATTGCGAATCGCAAATTGAGAATGTCTTCCCATTCATTCCTATGGGCCTCTAGGCCCATAGGAATTAATGGGGAGGTATTCCTTAATTGCGACTCGCAATTAGCGAGTCGCAATTAAGGAATGTTTAGGAAACGCTATTTTTATGGCGATTCCTACATGCATAGGCTTTTGCGATTCCTTAATTGCGATTCCTTAATAATCGCAATTAGGGAATCGCAAAAGCCTACCTTGATGCATGTGCCAGATTGTCTGTATGTCCAACTGATGTGTTGCCTTTTTTGCTGAAACAGAAACAGGCCTATAATGTGCAGCTTTATTACAAAAATAGCCAATGAGAAACATCCTGGTAGGATGCACAGGCAGGTGCTGCAGATCTGGCAGATGGTCAGGTGTTGTGGCCAGTCCTCGCTCTGCAAGGCGAAAGGCCATATGTAGCATGTTGGGTGTTGGGCCTAGCCATAGGCCAAGCCCTTTGACTAACCCTCCCTTCTCATAGCCAAAGACTGTGTGAGGTGAAGTGAGAGATTGCCACCTGCGATGGGTTGGGCTCAAGATCAAAGGCCAAAGGTCTCACTCAATGCAGAATGGGTAGATGGTAGATGGGTGCATAATATCATAAACACTCAAGAAATTCACTATAAAAACACAGTTAAAGGTTAGTTATTGTTCAGTGGACAAGAATCCAAAAAGCCTGAAATTTACTAGTTATGTATGGTAAGCAACACCAGTTTCAATAAATCAATTTGCCTGTTGTAGGAAGGTAGGATCTGACTGCATAATTACCCCCACTTTTTGCCTGGTGTTTTGCTGGTTTTTGACTAGTCTGACTGGGATCCTGCTAAACAGGACCCCAGTCTATCTGCTTTCTCCCTACAATTGTAATGTATGTACTTTGGTACACTCCAGATTGGATACTGGGGTACCCTTATAAGTCCCTAGTATATGGTACCCATGTACCCAGGGCATAGGTACCCCAGAGGCCTCCCATGGGCTGAAGCATGTATTATGCCACTCATGAGAGGCCATGCAAAATGGAACTCCAGGTCTGCTACAGCAGCCCGTGTAAGATGGTGCTTGCACCACTTACTTTAGATATAGGTTCACTATATCTATAGTTCACTACACTTAAAACATATAAGTCACCCCTATAGCAGGCCTTATCAATCTTGAAGGCAGGGTGCTGGGTTTTTAGTGAGAGGGTGCCCCTGCATGAGCAGAGCCTCTCTGCAGCCTTCGGAGACCATTCTCCCGGGTTGTCTGTGACTCAGCCGGACATATAGGTAGAGGTGCATTATAACCTTGCGGTAAATGCTATCTCGAAAACGGCTGCATAGAAACATATCGTGTTTGGTATCAAACACCTTGGAATCATACCTCCACATCGGTAACCGCTGTGGGAGGTATGATTCCACCCTTCTGAAGCAAGCTTCGTGGGGTCACTGGTCTATCCGGTGCCAGCCTTCTCGACCCGGTCAGCACAAAATGGATGCTGCCGACCAGAGACACATTTCTGCCCTCCTGCTGCTGAGCCAAGCTCGAGCAGAGGAAGGCAGCACAATAGGCATCCTGTCACAGGGAGGTGTGACCACCTCCAAGACAAGATTTAGTGTATTTGGGCTGGGTGGGTGCACTCTGAGAGAGCCTGAAAGTCTGCACTGGGGGCACATTTGGTGTCCCTGTGCATAGTCCAGCTCAAACCAGTTCTGGGAGCCTTTGGCTCCTGCTCTGGCGCGAAACTGGACAAAGGACATGGGTGTAACCACCCCTCTGTCCTGACCCTCCCCTAGGAGGGTCCCCCAAATCTGTCCAACCCTCTCCCGTGGGTGCATAAGGGCTTACCTGGCTGTAAGATTTTTAGATTTTATGTGGATAAGAATCTACAAGAAGAAACCACTGACCTTCGACCATCTGGACACTCTGGACTTCGCTGGACTTCGACTGTGACCGACTTCGTCTTCCTCTCCGTCCAAAGCTTTGTCTGTGCCCTTGCTCCATACAGGCTCTGTGCAGGACCTGTGGTGCACTAAGGACAACTGAAGAATCTCCCTTGGAGTGAAGGAGTCACTCCCCTGCCCTAGCAGGCACCGTAACGCAACTGACCGGTCTACTGCTCCTGAGCTCCTGCAGACTCCAAAGATTTCAGCAAAAGAGGAGGTGGGTTTCCGAAGGTCCCTGAGGTCGAACTGCCCTCTCAGCAAGTTTGAGGCCAGTATACCTCGTGGGGACTGCATAACCCGAACCCCTGTGCACTGCTTCCATTTGTAATTGCATATGCTTGTTGTCGATTCCCGAGCTTGTGCATTGGACTCCGTGTAGTCCTGACCCTTGCAGTATTTGTCCCAAAGAACTCCGGCCTCCTTGCACCGAGTGCTCTGTGAGCTGGTACTTTGCAATCTTGCCCGAGGTCCCCTCGCGACTCCTGGTCCTTTGGCCTGTGGGTCTCTCTGAGGGTCATCTTGATTTCTGTTGGACTTTCCTGGTTGCTCCAGACGTGCCCTGACTCCCCATTGCTTGGTGAGTCCCCTGGACCTTGCTGGTCCACACCGTAACCTGTTTGACCTTCCTTCGTGGGTTGCTTCTGCCAAGGCTTGTTGGTGCTCCAGCCGGACACCGACCCCTCAGCACTCGACATCCTTCGTGGGACAGCTCACCTCTGGCTTCTGGTCATCCTCGACATCTCCTGGTCCTCGTGGCTGCAGAGTCAAGCATCCCTTCTTCGCTCCTGAAGCAACCGACATCGGTGGACATTCGTCTACCGAGCCCCTGGTCACTCTGAAGTGACCCAGACTCTGTCCCCTCTGCTTTCAGGTTCCTTCCTTCCCGAATCCAGGCTTGGATTCCACCTGACCCTTTTCACCTTCACGGCTGCAGTACTTCTTCACAGCCCTCCACTGAGAACGATGGCAGTTTCCGACGCCACTCCAGACCTATGCACCCGACTCCTCTGGGATAGGTAACTCGGATACTACGGTATCCAGGGGTGCGGTGGCTCTTCAAACTCTTAAGTTCCAAAGGGTTCGCTCGAAGTCCTCCTAGAAGGGTCCTTAAACTTTAAAAGTGTAACCACGACTTCCCCATAGAATTGTACGGAGCCCGCGGTCGTGTTCACACACTGCACCCGTCCTCCGTGGGGTCCCTATCTACTCACCTTGGGTGGTTCCTTGGGGTCCCAGCGATTCTACGTGCTCCAGACCGTGTCTTGATCTCAGTCGTGACTGTTTTACCACTATTTTAATATATGGTTTGGTCTCCCCCGGGAGCCCACTGTGTATTGTGCTAATTACAACTGTTCTATTGATCTTGTATTGTGTGGTTTGTGTTCTATCCTCGTGTAGAGGATAGTAGAGAGTGTTATATTAATAAATACATATTTTTATATAACTACTGTGTGGTTCTCCTTTCATTTGGTCAATATAGGAGGTGATATTCTGGTAAAACAAGCTGCTTTACATTCCTTCAAGATTAAGCCTGAAGGCTGCTCTCCACAGCTACCACTAGGATAGCTTTCTAAAGGTTATCTTTGACCTCATACATCATAAGGGTCGTTTGGACTGGTGCAAGGTGCCCACTTTAATTAGTGGACAGCATATACCAGGCCAACTTCTCACATTGGTGGCAGCAGTGGGATTCAAGCCTGCATTGTTTTACCAGATGAATCTCTTTGTATTGATTAACTGAAAACCACTAAAGTATTCAGGCACATATAATACTTAAAGATTAGAATAAGTAAGTTCTACTGAACTTGGGGTTGGGTAAGTTAAGGGTCTAGCACACCCTTTCTCTAACCTAAGAGAGTTTAGGTCCCACTAGCTAAGGTAGGTGCATACACCACACCACACTAGTATGTCTTCTAAAGGAGAAGCCAGTGGCTCTCTGCCTTCTAGGTACAATGGTCTCACATTTCAGGATCTGAAAGCCATGTGTGCTTCTAGGAAGCTGAAGACAGGGAGAAATGCCAACACCCAACGTCTCATTGAGGTGTTACTCTTAGATGACCTTAGAAAGACCCCCGGGTCAGATGAGGTACAAAGAGGGGGTGGGGCAGGGAATGAAGACAGGTCAGGAGGTGACACCTTTTATGACCTAGACTCAAACCCTGGCCAGGAGGATCAAGATAATTCCAACCTGGACAACCTAGATCTTCAGGAAGAGGGTGGAGTAGGCCCCAGTGGCCCTCTCTTTACTCCTCCAGGAAGAGTGCAGAGTTTACCCAGGAGATCTAGATCTCCCTCTGCAGAATCTGACCAGTCAGGACATTCTATAGGGACCTCCATATCTCATAAGAGAGATAACTCTTATGAAAGACAGTGCCAATTTCTAGAGCTTGAGAAAGTTAAGCTTAGGCTCAGGCAAGAGCAATTGGCCCTAGATAAGGAATCCTTAGAACTCCAGAAGGCTAGGAAGAAATTGGGACTAGAGTCCCATGGTGGCAGCAACAGTGTCCCTAGGATTAAGGAGTATACTTATGACCATAGGAACCTGAGCAAGATAGTCCCTCCCTACCATGGTGGGGATGACATCCACAAATGGATAACTGCTTTAGAGACGGCCTGTAAGGTACAGAAGGTCCCTCAAGAGCAGTGGGTAGCTATCTTGTGGCTCTCCTTTGCTGACAAAGGTAAAGATAAGCTCCTCACTGTTAGAGAAGAGGATGCTGACAACTATTCAGTCCTGAAGAGTGCTCTCATTGATGGGTTTGGCTTAACCACTGGACAGTACAGGATTAAGTTCAGAGACACCCAGAAGACACAGACTCAGGACTGGGTAGACTTTGTAGACGGTGCTACAAAGGCTCTGGAAGGTTGGATACTTGGCAGCAAAGTGCATGACTATTTAGGATTTTACAATTTGATTATGAGGGAGCAGATCCTTAATAATTGTCAAAACAAGCTTTTGCACCAGTACCTGGTGGACTCAGATCTGACTTCTCCCCAAGAATTGGGAAAGAAGGCAGATAAATGGGTCAGAACCAGGGTGAAACAAAGGAACCAGGGTGGTGACCAGAAGAAAGATTCTTCCAAGACCCAAAAGAAAAGTGGGGATAAATCAAAAGATAAGTCCTCTGAAGGGCCTGCAAAATCCTCTTCTGGGGGTGGGTCCCAAACTCCTTTCTCCCCTGAAAAGAAACCTTATTACTTTGTCTGTAAGAAGGCAGGCAACACGAAAAATGATGCCATTTGCCCCAAGGTCAGCAATAAGGAAAATATTCCCCCAAACACTACTTCTACACCTCCTGGTACTACAGGTAGTAATCCCCCAGGTGGTGGTAGTGCACTCAAAAATTTGGTTGGGTTTTCTTGGGGACCTGCGGTGGACCCTGGCCTAGCCAGGTCCCCCACACAGGCCACTTTAGTCTGTGATGGTGGCATGGGGTTTGCCACTTTTACTGTCAGTCCCAATTCCTTGGGCAAGTACAGACAAGAGCCTCTGATCAATGGTCAGAAAGCTGTAGCCTATAGAGACACAGGAGCTAGTGTCACCATGGTGACAGGAACCTTAGTGCCCCCAGCTCAGCTTTTACCTGAGTTTAAGTACCAGGTGACCAATACTGATGGTGTGAGGACAGATCATCCCATGCCATAGTCAATCTCAGCTGGGGAGGGGTCACTGGTCCAAAGAGAGTGGCAGTGTCCCCAAACTTGCCTGCAGATTGCCTCTTGGGTAATGATTTAGAAACTTCAGCCTGGGCTGAAGTAGAGCTGAAGGCCCATCTACAGATGTTAGGCCTCCCTGAGAGAGTTGGTGAGACCCCTAGGGCCTCAGTCCAACCCCAGGAAACGTTTGGAGTAGTGGAACCTGAAACAATGGACCACTCTGCTCCACCAGAGAGCACAGGTAATGAAGAAAAGTCTTCTTCCCCCCAGACTATAGGTAAGGGTTAGCTTTCTCAGGGAACTGATCCTACCCCTTGTGAAGGAATTGCCCCAGAGGTGGTCAGGCCTGTCCTGGCAGAACCACTGAGGGCAGGGGACCCTTCCAAGGAGGTACCCAGTTTGGAGCAGGTATCCTGCCCCTCTCTATCCAGCCTCAGTCAGCCTAGGGCTGCAGAGATCAGGGATGTCAGTGGACCCCTAGGGGCCCACTGTCCAGAGGAACCCCCTCATCATCAGATTAGGGACACCCAGTCTAGTAGCACTAGCCAGGTGAATATTCCACAACATTCTGAGGGATCCCTCTTACCCTTAGGTAGTGACATCCCCCAGATGGACTCTGTTGGGCAAAGGAAAACCTGGGACAAAGCTGTCCCAAACCTTCCCTGGCCCTCCATTGTTTCAACCAGAGGGACTCAACCCCCAGCTGTAGGCAGCCAGAGGTTGACCCCTAGGGCCAGATATAAATCGGTCATGGAAAGAAAGGCCTCCATGATGACCAGTGCTCTGAGGAAGCTGAGACCAACCCTATTAGGGCCTCACTTCCCTACTCAGACACCCCACCAGCCTAATTCTTTACCAAAGCAAACTACAGGTAGTTATCCCAACTTTTGGAGAGCATCCAAACCCCTTCAGGGTAGGGACTCCTTAGTGGTCCATAAGACAGGGAGTGTCCATGCTAGTGCAGGACCTTCCTTATATGGCCACTTAGGAAATAAAGTCTCAACTGGGCAAGGTTAGCCTTATCTCCTTTTGTTTGGGGGGGTTATGTAGGAAGGTAGGGTCTGACTGCATAGTTACCCCCACTTTTTGCCTGGTGTTTTACTGGTTTTTGACTAGTCTGACTGGGATCCTGCTAAACAGGACCCCAGTCTATCTGCTTTCTCCCTAAAATTGTAATGTATGTACTTTGGTACACTCCAGATTGGATACTGGGGTACCCTTATAAGTCCCTAGTATATGGCATAGGTACCCCAGAGGCCTCCCATGGGCTGAAGCATGTATTATGCCACCCATGAGAGGCCATGCAAAATTGAACTCCAGGTCTGCTACAGCAGCCTGTGTAAGATGGTGCTTGCACCACTTACTTTAGATATAGGTTCACTATAACTATAGGTCACTACACTTAAAACATATAAGTCACCCCTATAGCAGGCCTTATAAATCCTGAAGGCAGGGTGCTGGGTTTTTAGTGAGAGGGTGCCCCTGCATGAGCAGAGCCTATCTGCAGCCTTCAGAGACCATTCTCCCGGGTTGTCTGTGACTCAGCCGGACATATAGGTAGAGGTGCATTATAACCTCGCGGTAAATGCTATCTCGAAAACGGCTGCATAGAAACATATCGTATTTGGTATCAAACACCTTGGAATCATACCTCCACACCGGTAACCGCTGTGGGAGGTATGATTCCACCCTTCGGAAGCAAGCTTCGTGGGGTCACTGGTCTATCTGGTGCCAGCCTTCTCGACCCGGTCAGCACAAAATGGATGCTGCCGACCAGAGACACATTTCTGCCCTCCTGCTGCTGAGCCAAGCTCGAGCAGAGGAAGGCAGCACAATAGGCATCCTGTCACAGGGAGATGTGACCACCTCCCAGACAGGATTTAGTGTATTGGGGCTGGGTGGGTGCACTCTGAGAGTGCCTGAAAGTCTGCACTGGGGGCACATTTGGTGTCCCTGTGCATAGTCCAGCTCAAACCAGTTCTGGGAGCCATTGGCTCCTGCTCTGGCACGAAACTGGACAAAGGACATGGGTGTAATCACCTCTCTGTCCTGACCCTCCCCTAGGATGTCCCCCAAATCTGTTCAACCCTCTCCCATGGGTGCATAAGGGCTTACCTGGCTGTACAATTTTTAGATTTTACGTGGACAAGATTCTACAAGAAGAAACCACTGACCTTCGACCGTCTGGACACTGTGGACTTCGCTGGACTTCGACTGGGCCTGACTTCGTCTCCCTCTCCGTCCAAAGCTTTGTCTGTGCCCTTGCTCCATACAGGCTCCGTGCAGGACCTGTGGTGCACTAAGGACAACTGAAGAATCTCCCTTGGAGTGAAGGAGTCACTCCCCTGCCCTAGCAGGCACCGTAATGCAACTGATTGGTCTGCTGCTCCTGAGCTCCTGCAGACTCCGAAGATTTCAGCAACACAGGAGGTGGGTTTCCAAAGGTCCCTGAGGTTGAACTGCCCTCTCAGCAAGATTGAGTCCAGTATCCCTCGTGGGGACTGCATAACTTGAACCCCTGTGCACTGCATCCATTTGCAATTGCATATGCTTGTTGTCGATTCCCGAGTTTGTGTATTGGACTCTGTATAGTCGTGACCCTAAGCAGTATTTGCACCAAAGAACTCCGGCCTCCTCTCACCGAGTGCTCCGTGGGCTGGTACTTTTCAATCTTGCCCAAGGTCCCCTCGCGACTCCTGGTCCTTCGGCCTGTGGGTCTCTCTGAGGGTCATCTTGATTTCTGTTGGGCTTTCCTGGTTGCTCCAGACGTGCCCTGACTCCTCATTGCTTGGTGAGTCCCCTGGACCTTGCTAGTCCACACCGTAACCTGTTTGACCTTCCTTCGTGGGTTGCTTCTGCCAAGGCTTGTTGGTGCTCCAGCCGGATACCGACCCCTCAGCGCTCGACATCCTTCGTAGGACAGCTCACCTCCAGCTCCTGGTCATTCTCGACATCTCCTGGTCCTCGTGGCTGCAGAGTCAAGCATCCCTTCTTCGCTCCTGAAGCAACCAACATCGGTGGGCATTCGTCTACCGAGCCCCTGGTCACTCTGAAGTGACCCAGACACTGTCCCCTCTGCTTTCAGGTTCCTTCCTTCCCGAATCCATGCTCGGATTCCACTGGACCCTTTTCACCTTCACGACAGCAGTACTTCTTCACAGCCCTCCATTGAGAACGACAGCAGTTTCCGACGCCACTCCAGACCTATGCACCCGGCTCCTCTGGGATAGGTAACTCAGGTACTACGGTATCCATGGGTGGGGTGGCTCTTCAAACTCTTAAGTTCCAAAGGGTTCACTCGAAGTCCTCCTAGAAGGGTCCTTAAACTTTAAAAGTGTAACCGCGACTTCCCCATAGAATTGTACGGAGCCTGCAGTCGCGTTCACACACTGCACCCGTCCTCCGTGGGGTCCCTATCTACTCACCTTGGGTGGTTCGTTCGGGTCCCAGCGATTCTACGTGCTCCAGACCTTGTCTTGATCTCAGTCGTGACTGTTATACCACTATTTTAGTATATGGTTTGGTCTCCCCCGGGAGCCCACTGTGTATTGTGCTACTTACAACTGTTCTATTGATCTTGTATTGTGTGCTTTGTGTTCTATCCTCATGTAGAGGATAGTAGAGAGTGTTATATTAATAAATACATATTTTTATATAACTACTGTGTGGTTCTCCTTTCATTTGGTCAATATAGGAGGTGATATTCTGGTAAAACAAGCTGCTTTACATTCCTTCAAGATTAAGCCTGAAGGCTGCCCTCCACAGCTACCACTAGGATAGCTTTCTAAAGGTTATCTTTGACCTCATACATCATAAGGGTCGTTTGGACTGGTGCAAGGTGCCCACTTTAATTAGTGGACAGCATATACCAGGCCAACTTCTCACACCAGTGGCTCACAAACAAAGATTGACTACCAAGAGTAAAACATGCAGGGCGTGAGTTATGGTGTGCATGGTACATTGTGCGTTGCTTACCAAAATTGGAGAATTTGAGGGATTTCTCGAGTTTGTGCTCGCTGAATCATAGCTAAGCTTTAACTCTGGTTTTCAATGTATATATTTGTAAAGCTTACCAGAAATCTACATAAGAAATGAGGAAAAAGCCATGTGGACAGGAAAAGCATGAAGTTAGGAAAAGTGCTTGACAACCAATAGCAGGAAGCAGATTTTACTGATAGTAATGTCACCAGTGATGTAATCGCTGCTTTCATGTCTAATGTTTTCCCTGTAGATAAAGACTGAAGCCTCTTGTAAGTTTAGTCAGTGACAATATGTAGCCACTTATAAATAAAGGTAAATTTACACATGTAGATTTGCTCCCAAGTAAGCCTACTAGTGCATGAAGGTGTTAATCTACTCTTTTTTGATAGTCATCATTTTGGAGTTTATATTTACACATGAATGTAGACTTACATGCCTTCACTCCCTGGTGCAGCCTCTTACAGTAGGATTTATGAGTGTAATGTTACTAGCAGTAAATTGTCGCACATAGGTGGAGATCTCTGCCTCCATGCTGGAGAAATACCAATGCAACAAGAGTCCACAGTTTTGTACAAAATGTCTACCCAACTGAAATACTTTCTACTGGTTAACTAGTAAGTGCTACTTCGTTGGGTAGATGTATAGTGCATATTCTAAGCTACAGCTGCGTAATGGACCATGAGAAAATGTCTCCAGTGATCTTGTGTTTGTTTCGGCAATGTGATTGTTCCTCTGCAAATTAATCCAGAAATCTGTGATAACATGAATCCTTCTATAGAGAAGACAACTAAACTACAAAGATGTAAATCTCCACCAAACAAGGCTCCATCCTCTTAACCATATGAAGTAAATGCTTCTTTGTTTTGTGGAGATGTTCGGCATCAAGAACGCGTCACTAAAATCAGTGGGAAATGCACTGGAGCGGCCTTTTGGTAAGCTGACCATCATACTGGTAAAAGGAGGGAAGACCTTTGCATACTACTAAGGTGGATGGAGCGGGGCCAAATGGGAAATGCCTCCAGGTAATTTTGCACGTTTGCATATTTGTAGTAAATTAATGTGAGAACCGTGGACTCTGCTCTCACCAGGAGATGCCAAGGAAGAACCCTCTCATCACAGTCACCACAGATTACACTCCGATAGATCAATGATGCATTCACCTCCCCCAAGTATTAAAGTTCATAGAATGGGAGGGAGGTCCGATTTTGGACTGGGGACTCCATCCCCCGGGGCCCAGCCACTTGATGCTGGGTGCCCTGGAGCCCACCTAGGACACCCAGTGTGCAGTGTTGGGGACCACAGGGTATCCAGGTAGTAAGAGACCCATCAACAAGTATGTTAACCAAATCTTTAGAATATATCGCATCTCACTGTTATAACATTCATCACAAGCCTTATTACTAAAAGTGTTGCAGGCCACAAACATCGCACTGCCTATTCCTAGCAGTACATGTTGTTTTCACCTGGCACTGTGCAAAAACAGCACAATGCATGATCCAGTCTCTGCTGCACTGTGTGTGTACACCACTGTTTCATTTCCATTTATGAGCCTTGTTATTATACGCGATGCATGTCACAGACATCGCACCTGCCGACATATAGCAGTGCATGTTGTGTCACCAGGCACTGCACAGAAAGTATCACGTTGCAGGATACCACCTGCACATTTGAATAGTCTGCATGAGAGTTAATGCAGAACCACATACAGCAGCATGCTACTGTTTCAATTCAAGGGCAAAGTGTTTCCATTTATGATGGATCCATTTGCATGATGGCATAAGAGCGCAGAGAGTGCTTAGCCTTTGACCCTTGTTTGTATTGTCTACTAAAGTACAAAGTCATGTGTTTCTCTCCTTTTATTTCACACAGAAACTCAAATTTAGCAAATTAAGAAATCTGTAAGTTGCGCACTGTAAAACTATTGCAAGCCTTAGTGCACACACAACCTTGGTCCTGAGGAAAGCCATACTGCCCCCTGGGGCGGCATAGACATTATGGCTGAAGCATGTTGACCTTTATGAAGGATGTGAGAGGTCACTAATTCCTCTCCATGCATCCACCACAGATCCTTGTCTAAGGTGCCATTATTAAATAAATACACCATGTTAGTGGGCAACCCAGAAGATAATTTTAATCTACTTGCTTGTATAATTTGAGGTAAATAAACCCCCCCCCCAAAAAACCAGTTCCGCTGTAATCAGGTGTCGAAGCACACCCGTGACGTGCTAGGTGTCTCGGGTGGGACCCACATTGATGGAGCATGCCACAAACTAGGTTGGTGGGTGAGGGGTCTTTAAAAAACCTAAAGGTGTTTTTTTCCCACACTGTGTGAGGGACATCTTTAAGAAACTTGGTAGCTTGCTCTTTCCTCTTTGATAAGTGATATTGATATGGGAAGGTGAGGGAGCTCTCACTTCTCACTCTCCTCTTTGTTATCCTTTCCAAGTTTCCTTTCAGTCTAAGTTGTATAGATGGGTGTGGGGTTTACTTTTAATGTGTATGTTTTCCATGTCTATGGTCAGAATGTGGAATACTGTGGTGGGGAGATTCTGTGGAGATGCGGTTGGGGAGAGAGCTGGACACGGTGAGGTGTTGGTGGTCACTTAACAATTCTTAATAAACTTAACTTATCCTACACCATGAGGATCGAGTGGATTTGTCCTTACAAAGTGGCAATGAGCGGGAATTGGAAACCTTATCCTGAACACCAGCCTGCCACCGTTGTGCCGTTCAGTAGTATCCACAGCAGTGTTGGCTCCTCGTTCTTCATGTGGCCTCTGTCATTGATTCGGTCCCTGGGGTGCTGCCTGGGATCATTTCATTTTCAGATCGCCTGGATCCCTTCATCTGCGGTGGTATATCGAAAAGGTTGGCTTTTCCTAAGGAGGGGGTGTGGCCCGCGACACATTCAGTATTTCATTACCTGACTGTGTCACATGATGCTTTCCATTTAGCATCTGCCTTTCTGCTTGACCTTTCTCCTTGTACTCTGTGACATGGGACCCCAACCGTCAGAATGTCGTGCCTGACTCTTCTGCTTTAGTCACTCCTTAGATGCTCCCTGTGCTGGGGTGTGTTGTCGCAGGAGGGTGTTGGTAGGTAGTGAGTTTGAAACTTTCCTATCTTTCTGGTAGGCTTTATGACATTGCAGTATTCGTGGAGGGTGTGTTGGCCCCGTCTCCATTTTCATCCGAGCCTGGCTTGCCTCCTTTGGATTGGCAGATATGAAAGGAAGCCCATTCAGTGCATAATCTAGGCCCGAGGGAAGGTCATTACTTAAAACTTTACCCATTCAGGAGGTGAAAATTCAAGTTACCCATAAGAGTGCCGCTGGTGAAATTATTTACGCAGAAGTTGTGGATGAGTATGCCACTGTCCTCAAGACATTGGATAAGAGGTGTTCTCCTTTGAGTAATGTAATGCCAGCAAGGCATTCATTTTTGCAGTGAGCACAGCAACCAGATGAATCTTTGAGAAAACAGTCTGTCACTTGTAACTATTGTGATCTCAGGAATAAGATCATATGGGACCAGTTAATCGAGAGAACCAACAATAATAGAGTTCAGGAGAAACTGTTATCTACTGATAACCCGGATTTGGAATCTGCTTTGAATATTGCTAGGAGCATTGAGAATTCTGACATGCACTTAAATTAGTTATCTAATTTGTCAGACGCCTTGCAGTGTTAGGAAGTTTAGGTCTAACGGGATAAGGATTTTTCAAAGATACCCTGAAAAAAGTCAGTTTAAAGAAGACAATCTTTCTGATACTAAGAAAGAGCATGCTAATGATGTTTGCTTTAGGTGTCACATTGGTTTGGCAAAGAATTATCCTGCATTTCATTCCACATGCTTTAAGTGTAATCGGAAAGGTTGTTATGCCAGGGTGTCCCAGGCAATGGGTTCAAAGAAAATGTTGTGTCAAATGTTGATGAAATGGTGTGATACCAACAAGGACGTGATTTTGTGGTATTGAGTAGCAGACTTAAAGCAACGACGACTCACAGCATGCACCTTTGTTACAAGGTGTAAAAAGAAAGTCATTGTTGCCAATTGTTTATCATGATTACCTCTTACTAAGATTGATTGTGATATTGACCCAATAAATGACATTGAAATGGTCTGTGCTGTTGAATGTGTATCTTGGGTCTTTTAAGGAGCTTTACAAGAAAATGAATAGAGAAGTGCGTTGGAGGAAGACAATGTGCTTGGTGTGGGTAAAAAGATTGGGTTATTTCTGAATGGCTCAAAGCCTAGTTGGTAGGATTGGCGTTTACATTGTATTTCCAGATTTCTCAGGAATTGTCTTGTGAGCCAGCAATTAGTGGTGCCATTGACTTTATGGAAAACAGTGCTCGATTTAGCCAAGGAAGTACATGTGGGAATCCGGCCATGAAACAGAAGGTGTGTGAGGAGTTTTGGTAGCCTGTGCAGGCAGGACTGTCGGAGAGTATTTCAGAGATTGCAGTGCTTGCGCTAAAAGCAATAAGGCACAGATAACGCATCAATCTTCTGTAACACTTATTGACATGCCAATGGTACTGTGGTATAAGTTGACATTTGATATTTCAGGCTCACAAAAGGTGTTGGGAGAAACTTCTAAGTATGCCATAGTTTTAATTGATTATTTGACCAAGTGGCCAGAGCTAAAATTTGTAAATGCTGTGAGAACCAAGTTGTCATACAATTTCTGCAGGAAGTGTTTGGAAGAGATGGGTATCCCAGTGAATTGGTAACTGATAATGGAACACAATTTGTGTAATTTGAAATGAAGACATTTTTGCAAGAATCGTTTGTTAAGCATATTTAGACAGCCCTTAAATTATCATCCCAGAAGTAATGGGTTGGTTGAACGTTAATCGAACCCTCAAGGGGCGTTGGCAATTAACTTCCATTAACAGGCTTAGTTCGAGGGGTGTGATTGATGACTTGAGAACCACTCCTAATGACAGTTCTGGTGTTTCTCCTTTTGTTTTGTTGAGGGCACATGTGCCTAATACTAATTTGTAGAGAGAGTGGATGGGTTTATCTAACATTGATTCTAAGTTGATGCAAAGAGTGGAGGATGTAAGGAAATGTATTCAAATGAAAGAGGTTGGTGGTGCTACTATGGGGTGGTGGAGGTACTCAAGACAGGTGTAGGTGGAGTGGAATAATAGGGTCTCTAGTAAGTCAAAATTCACTCCTCCTATTCAAGTTATGGAAGAATCGTCTAACAATGTGCGCACAAGTGATGGTAGGGAGTGGAACAAGTAGAGGTTGGTGATGGTTCCAGATGAACAATTGGATTTTGTGTGTCAGCAGA
Organism: Calotriton arnoldi; assembly: GCA_963921515.1. NCBI lineage: Eukaryota > Metazoa > Chordata > Amphibia > Caudata > Salamandridae > Calotriton > Calotriton arnoldi. The sequence goes on along the minus strand of CAWUFW010000825.1, from coordinate 2,485,672 downwards.
TGGAATGTGGGAGTGGAAGTAGTGTTTTAGAGAAAGACAAGGTATGCAATGATTACCCCTGTAGAAACAATTCTATTCCCAAGTATCTTGAAGATTATGTTTTAAACTATTTTTTATGTGAACCTCTTGGAAGGGCATGCTTCTGTTCCTTGTTATTGTAAGTAGAATTGATTTTGTATTATCTATACAGATACAAATTCATGGAGCCCAAAGAGAGTGCTTTTGTACATTCTTTGACTTTGTTATGTGGTTCCATGAGCCTGCATGACGGATTTGGAGGCATTCATTTGTGTGCAAGGGTTGTAGTGAAATCCTGTGCTTATTTCTGGAATTTGTTGCATTTACTATATAATCCATCATCAGCTGCATAATCTGCAGATTTTAACAAATCAAATGCTTCTAGGTCAACGGGCCAAACATTACTAAAAACGAGGCAGCATGGGTTCGTGCGCAGTGAAAGGCCCTTCGCAAAGATTGACTGCTCATCCTTCAGTTGCTTATTGCTTTATTTGGTTGGCAAACTAGTGCTATTGAGGTGTAATTGTTGCCCAGACAGTGTTAACATCTATAGAAACGACAAAATAATGAAGTAACACTATCACAAAATGTGCCATGTTGCACCACATCATTGCTTTTTCTTACCACATAATTTAGTCCTCAAATGCTGCATAATTTGGCCCTCACCGGCCACATGATTCCAGTGATCCTGTTTATATTCAATTGGCTTATTAGCACCATCTACTGTTACACCGCTGCAGAGGAAATGACAGCCCTTTCTAAAATTACTTCTCAAAGGGAATTCACAATCAAAATGATCAAAATGCTCTACCTTACGTTTGTGAATCAGGTATTGTACTAGGGAGGCTCAATACACATTTTCATATGCAAGGACAGTTACCCCAGTGCCCTGTTCACAATAGTGAACTGGATCTATTGGCATCTGTTTGCTGCTTCTGCCTTATTTGGCTCACATCAGTTTGCAAGCTAAGGAGCACCGTACAATCTTCATAACTACGAACACAGCACTCGGCCTATTTTTTTATGGACATGCTTGACTGTGCAGCTGTTGCCAGACAATTATGTGAGCATCACTAGAGAGGGTCTTTGGCTTTTCCCAGATGTTGGGAGCCAGGAGTACATGTTTTGATTGGGGCAGAAATTGTGTGCTTCCATAAAAAAAAAGTTCTTGCTCTCCGCACAGCTGTGATTATTATTTTTTTTTATCCAGCTGGCTGAGCTTGAATTTTCAGGGGCACACACATGACATTGCAATGCTGTAAAAGTGTCTTAGATACTTAGATCATTTATAGTGTTTGCCTTTCTCTGGAAGCAGCACAAATGGGAGAAGAGCAGTCATTAACCTACATGGATGACTTTTAGGTCTTGCTTGACAGTGCAACTATCACCTGACCTTTTAACCTACAGCGATATTATTCTGCAGTTCTTTGCTTCCACACAAATACATCCCCACCCCCACACTATTTACATGTAATGCTTCACATTTCTATACAACATTCCTTTAAGGCCACACCTATTGGCATTGTAAATGCTTGATTTGTTTCTGTATTCACTGTAACCCCCTTGTCCCCACCCTCCTTCATTTGGACGCGGCAGGAAGGTGAATGAGGTTTATAAATATTCTCTGAGTTCTTGTTCAGCATGAGTGGCATGAAATATCTTCTTGCACTTGGGCACAGTGGTGATGCCAGCCAATACATCCACTCTGCTGGGCACAGCAGGGTGGGAGCCCGCAAGAGACTGATGAGCACAGGGAACTCTGTCACCTATTTCAGGTCTCAGTGAGCCACAGAAGGGTGCCTCGCACCCTGTTCTCTATTGCAAACAGGCTGCTGGAGCAGATGTACGCTTTCCTGGGCCTCCTTCAGCCTTGCCTTCTTAGGGTGAAGGTTGGCAGGACCAGCTGGATGCTGACCTGGTCTCCTGTTTGGAATTTCAAATAGGGGGCCAGTGCTGCTGTGCTGGGCCTCCCACACCCTCATTATTGTGAGGGTTAATGGAACCCCTGTAATTGTGAATAGGACAGTGAAACAGCTGTTGCCTTTGGCAGCCATTTTTTGGCTACAAAACGCTGGTAGATTATGTCAGCTGACACCGACAATTGAGTGCTGTGTTCAATAGTGAACCGAGCAGCTGGGCAGCTGTTAGTGGCCCTGGTCTTCAATGGCCTGTACCTGTTTGTGACCTACAGGGAGAGCATGACAATCGGCACAGTGCCATGTTTGTACTCCTGTAGCTTTTGGGATAGAGGTGCGAGGGGTAACAAACATTCCCACTCTCTTGGTCTTTGTAGGCCTGTCAGAAGGGGGACAAGGGCAACGCTATTCCCGAGGACCTGAGCTTTTTCAGGTCCTGCAGTGCTCGTGCTGCAATATTTATTTACAAATTTTAATTTGTGCCTACTCTATTTGTTAATGATGAGGTTAATACCAGTAGGTAACGCCAGACATTGTGAGTTTGCTGACCCAGGCCTGGCAAAAAACGCTGTCATGCCTGGGTGTATGTGAGGAACATGAAATACCCCATACCTTTGAACTCTGGCCAGTCGCGGCAGGCATGACTTGCGGGTGAGGGTACGGGGGGGTCGCGCGTGGAGGGGGGAGGTTTAATTTAAAATAAAAAAAAGTTACCTTACCTTCGCAGGCAATGGCACCGTTGTGATTGGTTGGGACGTCGACCACACAGGCGTCTATGGGGAGGCCAGTCTATGGGTCAGCGCCCTCAGAGTGGGCAAGCCACTCCTCCCCTGCCCTAGAGCAGGACCGCCCACCAGCCCGCCCCCAACCAAACCCTTCTGCTTTCTCGCAGTGCGAGAAGCAGAAACATAAAATTGTATTTAAAATACCATTTTATGTTTCTGCTTCTTGCACTGTGATAAAGCAGTGGGGCGAAGCACCTCCACCCACATGGAGGAGCCGCCCCTGACTTTAGCACAGTGAAGTTGCCACTAATTACTCCCGATAGGATGAGCCAGCTGTCAACTGTTCCAAGTCTTTTTGGGCCACACAATGGTGCAGACCCTTGTCTGCTGACAGTTCTTCTGGTGCTCTGTTTACAGTTGTCAGGCATCTGCCCTCTGTGCCCCCTTAGGCTGCAAAGCATTATGGCCAAAGGTGGACAAAAGTAGTTGACATCCGGGGCTCTGTTACCTATCCTGGGCCTCCTGCTTCCTCTTTTTGTAAGGAAAGTCTGACGTTACGCTTCCATCATATCACTGATAAATTTTCAGGCAATTATTACGTTTTTTTATTACTCTGATTAGTAATTTATCTCAATAGATGATCACATTAGTACATGAATAATCAGCGATATTGTCCACCACGAAACCTTGCTCAAAACATAGAACCCTGTCCGTGAGTTACAGAGATAGGATGGCGAGGGGAGGTTTGAATGTATTAGTAAATTTTTGCCAGGAGGCAGATGGGCAGCAAAATCTACAAAATGTGTGCTTTATATCATATATTCAGTTAAACTGGTTAAAAGTGGTGACGTAATGAGTAATACAAAGAACAAGGTAAATGGTCACAGTGCGGGCAATCTGGCCAGCGAACTTGTGGGAGCAGGTTGAGGAAAAAGGGCTATGATGATAAAAGAAAAGGGATCAGGTAGAAGGTGCCCCTTCCTGCACAAAAACAATCCTGCCTACAACACAGGCACCATTGCACCAGGTTGCATGGGTGGCTGTGTTTGCGCTAGACTACCAAAACGGCACCAGTGCAAGGGAAAAGGACAGGAATGTGCTGTGTTAGATAAATAGTGTGCATTCTTGCCCTTTCCCCGTGATGCAGGGCCGCGCAGTAAGGTCACTTGCTGCGCTGCTCTGCGCCACAAAACTCATAAATATGCCCCCTAGTTGTTAGGCTGCAGATCCCTCCCAGCCAAGATGATATTTAAAAAAAAAAGAAGGGCTGATGGACCTTTAAATAAGGTTCTTGTTTTGGGCCAGGTGGATGTTAAAATAAAAGAAGGCCTTCGCTGCTGAACAGAAAGCAAGCAACGCGCGGGTGCTGCTGAATTTGCCCTGGTGTCAGAAAATGACACCAGGACAAATTCAGGGGCATATTTATGAGCCCCTTTGCGTCGCTCTTGCACCGCGCAATGAGGTGCATGAGTGACGCAAATGTAAAATTACATGTATGTACCCTTGCAAGGCCACCTTCCATGGTCCTGCGTGGCTTCATAAATCTCGAGTAATGTAACGCAGAGCAAATTGCTGCATTGCATTGCTCTGCACCAAGGAGGCGTTTCCATGGGTGTTGCGCGGGTGTTCCCACACAACATCCTTGGATTTTGATGCATTCCCGGATTTACGAGAACAGGTAAACCTGGGAATGTGCCAAAAAAAGATACACTTCCCCAGGAAAGGCTTAACGAGGGGAAATATCTTTGGAGCATATTTATGAGACCCTTGCATAATGTTTGCACCACGCAAAGTGGACCATGCATGACGCTATGCTTTGAGTCAGGTTTATGAAGGCACGCAAAGTCACATTGTGTGCTGATAAATCTTGAGTAAGGCAATGCAGCGCAGATCGCTGCGTCGCCACACTCTGCGCAAGGGAGGCGTTCCATGGGCATTGTGGTGGGTGTTCCCACGCAACTCTCAGGGGTTTTGATGCATTCCCAGATTTACAAGGACTTGTAAAAAAATCTTATGCCTCCCAGGGCAGGAGTAGCAAGGAGAAATATCTTTATTTCTCCTTGTTTTTTCTTTTTTCTATGTGTGCTGCATTCTGCAGCACACATTGAAAGAGGAAAACGCCTCTATGAATTGTTTCTGTGCAGGAAGGTGGCCCTTCGTGCATAAAAACAATCCTGTCGACAACACAGGCACCCTTGCAGGTGCAAGGGTGCCTCCGTTGGTGTTAGGCTGCCGAAACGGCGCCAGCGCAAGGGGAAAGGGCAGGAATGCACTGTATTGAATAAATACGGTGCATTCCTGCCCTTTCACTTTGACGTAGGGCAGCGCAGAAAGGTGGCTTGCTGCTGCGCTGCCCTGTGCCGCAAAGTCACAAATATCCCCTCAGAGTAGTTCCTTGACACAGCCAGATCCGGCCCAGAAATAGGTGCCGGGACCCAGATCCACCAGAATCACGTACTTTCCAGCACTGCTCCCAATAGATACATATTTACTCCCCTTCCACGTTGACAGTACTACTTGTGTATTGTATAAATATTTGTTTTCTATTTTCCTTGCTTACAAGGAAAGGGAATAGAGGTTACACGTGTCAATGCCGGTCTGGAGTTTGAAAAATATATTTCGCTGTGATGCTAGTGTCTAGAGAGGGCGGTCCAAAAAAAAGGGGTTAGGGACGAGGTTCCCGCTGTATGTCCTGATGCCACAAAAGCACTCTGTGATGCAATCCTATTGGTCAATGGCAGCTCTCGAAGCGGATTTTAAGGTAGGCACACATTAGGCCATAGATAAACTCTCTGGGGGCAGTTGCCCCCTGCCCCCTCCCACACTCTCAACTGGAAGTGACTTCTCTAGGAGTGAAGTATGCCATAGATGAACGTGCTGGAGGCCAGTTTACCCCTGAACCCCCTCCTTCCCCCACCTCCATTTGATCGTCAGTGCTAGTGGCTGCGTGAAGATATTGGTGCAGGAGTGAGTGGGGTAGGTAGTCTTGTAAAGAAAGGAAGGAATTATCGCATCGAAGCATCATAGTAGGATACAGAGCTGATGTTAGGCGGCGCGATGGCGCCATCTAGCTGCGGCAGGCGTCTTGACTGGACGAGTTTCTTTAAGAGTTGCGTTTTGCGTTTCCAGCAAGCTGTGCAGTGGCGCACGATAGAATGTGTGTGGAAAATAACATCATCCCATGCCTGGTCAGGCCTACCGGCCTCTGAACCCCAGGCTCCCTTGAAGACGCCGGACAAAACAGGTCTAGCGCTTTGCGCTTTTCTTTGAGTAAAGGTGTCAAAGTGCAGTACTGACAGTATTTGAGTAGAGATTAAACCCCAGCATTTTTTACGCACGGTTAATGTTGTGGAAATTATTATTGTCTCTGTAACGTGCAATGTTTGCTCCATACATTTCCAGCAGGAGTTATGAAAGTGGACCTGTGCCGCACTACCAACGCCCTCTACCTAACTGAAGGCACAAAACACGCAGCCCGTATCTCACGTGTGTTTTGTACACAAGGGCTGCCCTTGCTTTTAGTTGGGTGGTAAAAGTAAGGCATACGCGTGATGCCATGCGCCGCTCACACTCCTCAGACCTGGTGCCAGTACACCTGCTGCATAAGTGATAACCGTGCCCTAACGCACAGTTCTTTCAAGAGGCGTCTTCAGCACTTTCCTGGATAGGAGCTGCGAAGGTGGGTGATATGTGTAGGCCCCAGAAGCCACGTGCATCATCAGGTGCAGTGCTCTACGCTGCGTCTGGCCCTTCCACTGGAGCCAGTGGGTGCTCTGGTGTGCACGGCGGAAGTGTTTACGTTATTCATCTCAAGGCTCAATCTGACTGTTACTACTAATAATACTCGTCAATACTTCAGGTTAATACACCTCTACCCCGTATGTAGAAGTACTACGAACCCTTCAGCAAAATGCTTCTTTTGTGTTGTGGAAAGAAATGTGATGCTGTCGTACAGTCACTCGGGAAGAGCTCTGCACAAGCAGGGAGCTGCGTCATCACAACAATAGTGCTAACTATCCTGCTGTACATGCCAGGAATGAGCCTGCTTCCCAGGGAGTACCTACAGTTTCAGGAGCTTTAGTCCTTCTTACTCAGGCCTGCAGTTTGCTCATCATGTCCATATATTTCCCCTCAGCCTCAGCCTCTGCCTCCTGCTTCTCCATCTCCGCGTGCAGAAGAGACTGGAGCCTGGGATACGTCTGAGGGACCCTTTATCTCTTGTCCTTGTCTGCATACGTGCAGGGTTTGATTTATCATGCCTGGTCGTCCCTTCAGAAACACTAGGTTACCTTTTTACCTCGTATTCTGTAGGCAGAGTCTGAAATGATTTCTCTGGGGTACAACTGGAAGACTCCTTACTATCCATCTCGAGGGAAGGGTCAGTGGAGAGACGAGCCTGTCTTTTCTTTAGAAAAAAAGTGTTTCTTGTGAGAGGTGTGTCCGCCTCTTAGGACTGGCAGGGGTAAGAGGCTCACAGTGTAATATGGGACCTCCATGTTGCCAGGTGACATGTGTCACTCAGAGGCCAGTCTCCGATAAACAAACTGAACATTGTAAATGGCGCCACGTCGGAGGGATACTAAGGGCTTGCTTCTTATTTAAGGCAGGCCAGTCACATATTATTTTCTTTTCTTTCCTCTCTTGTAACTATGTAAACCTAGTGCACATTCAGGGTCGGTCCGGCCCATAGGGCAATCAGGTAGTAGTGCTCGACGGGCTGGTCTGACAGGTAACTGCGCGGGGTGTTGTTAGGCTGTTGTGGACCTGTCATAGGGTCTGCTGGGACGGTATTTACTGTTCATTCCCCTGAAAACAAGCTTTGGCTGCAGCAAGCTCATATCCAAGCAGTCTTACATATCCTGCAAAACGTTTCTACAGCGTGTTTTTACACGTTCATAATCGCCCCAAATGCAAACCATGGACACTTTTTTGGTAATCTTATTCGCAATGGGGCTACTTTTATTTTGGTGCCCTGGCTATCTGTTCTAGTCAGACCCATGCACATTGCACACTTTGCTCACTGCATAGAGCGTAAGGGATGTCGTTCAGACACCTGCCCGGCCCATACCCATGAAGGTTAAACTCTGGCTTCCGCCTGCTCCATGTCCCTGTGTCCCTGGATGTGTGCACGTGCATAGTGCCAATATCGGCAACACTCAGTTCTCATACAGTGACATACATAAATAAACCACACAACACCTTTTTAGTGGAGAAATTTTGCTGCAGGTTTATTTGCATAACCAATATGCCAACAGTGGGTTATCTTACGGGCGATCCCAGGGCAGGCCAGCCCCTATGCCGCCTGCCCACCTGATGAGCCAAATTGCACTGTGGCCGTCGCCAACCGGTGGTTACCAATTATTGGGAGAGGCCACCTCTCCCCTCAGTGGACCGCCAGTCCACTCCCTTACTCACGCCCCCCCACAGGTGGGCGGAGCGTTCCAGGCAGCCCCCGGTTGCTCAGACCCACAACCGCCTGTAGGCTAACGGGGCGCCGTAGTTCTTCCAGGGGACACGCTAAGACATCCCTGGGTATCCTTGGCTTAGCACCCTGTTGTGCTGCTGCAATATAGTACACTTCTGTACCTTGTAGACTCTGGATCGCCCTGTAACTCCTCCTGCAACACAAAACAATAAGTTAGATTCTTCCCCTCCCCGTACCACCCTTTGGCCGTCCGCAGGGTAAGCGGTAGGGCGGGAAACAGCGAGACGGGCAGCGGTCAAGAGACCCTCCAGTCGGCGGGGGAAGGCTTTTGTACCCCTGTCCCCCTCCCACGGCCGGAAGTGACGCGGCCAGCCGACCCCCTGGTCCCTAGCCCAGGGAGCCTGGTCTGCAGACTTCTGTGCCTTCCTGTTGCACTAAGGCGGCCGCCCTGTTGGAGGATCCCCTACGTGGCCCCCCGGGCAGCCTTGGCATAGTGCCAATATCGGCAACACTCAGTTCTCATACAGTGACATACATAAATAAACCACACGACACCTTTTTAGTGGAGAAATTTTGCTGCAGGTTTATTTGCATAACCAATATGCCAACATGGTGGGTTATCTTACGGGCGATCCCAGGGCAGGCCAGCCCCTATGCCGCCTGCCCGCCTGATGAGCCAAATTGCACCGTGGCCGTCGCCAACCAGTGGTTACCAATTATTGGGAGAGGCCACCTCTCCCCTCAGTGGACCGCCAGTCCACTCCCTTACTCACGCCCCCCCCACAGGTGGGCGGAGCGTTCCAGGCAGCCCCCGGTTGCTCAGACCCACAACCGCCTGTAGGCTAATGGGGTGCCGTAGTTCTTCCAGGGGACACGCTAAGACATCCCTGGGTATCCTTGGCTTAGCACCGTGTTGTGCTGCTGCAATATAGTACCCATCTATACCTTGCAGACTCTGGATCGCCCTGTAACTCCTCCACATCTCTGGGGGTGGCCACCGTCACCACCAGGGCCCCCCACCAAGGCAGATATTCCTACCTACAGCCTGTTGCTTCCCAGGCCTCCCCAAGGTCCATCAAAAATAGGTCCATGCCTACCCTTGAGAGGTGAATCCCATCCACTTCCCAACATCCAGTAGACTTGGCATGAAGTAAACCATGCCTGATGAAGCCAAATCCCCTTTGTTCCGTGAATTTACGCATGGCGCTGTTCACTCTCCTACGTGATATCTCAATTGCGTCTCCCGATCGGGCTCCTTGCCAAACTGGGCGAGGTAAGATTTCGGACCACCACAGTTCACATGCCCCCAGCTGAATACTCAATTGACACATGATGTCCCTCATATCTTGGAGCAGTCCTCTCCTCCCCAGAGTCGTCAGGTCATTCCCTCCCAAGTGTATGACCAGAATGTGAGGTGGACCGATCCCTCCCCCCAGTCTCTGCTGCAGCTTCCTCATCAGCTCGTTCCAGCGCATACCCGGGTAACCTAGCCACGTGATCTCTGTGGCGGAGAAGCCATGTCGCCACTTTCTTATCTCAGCCCACCGTGCCACTCTAACGATGCTTGAATGGCCAATTACCCAGACCTTGGTTCCTGGTAAATAAAGAGATGTTGTGTTTGAAAACCAGGTTTATTATAACGTTTATATTCAATAATCTACAATTGCACAACAAAACCACATCACTGCAACATCATTTGGCAATCCGGGCCAAAACCGTACACCTTTAAACACCTGTCAGTTGCCACATAGTACCTAAGAGTCCTCTCGCCATAACCTTCCGCTCAAGGCCTTATATATCGTTTGTAGCATTGCGACTCCCAGCGCCCTACTTGCTTGATTCGCTCTGGCGGCATCCCTGATAAGAAGGCAGTGGTTGCCGCCCCAATCCTGAAGGAGGGACTGCTGAATCTCTTGTCTCCCCCTGCCTGTCCTGACAATTGCAAGCATGTCTGCATGATGTGGTCTACTTGAAACTTTGTAACAGGAGACCCGTCCTCATGCACCAGGAAGTACCCCGCAGTCCCCGGGCGAAGGGCCAAATAAGCCTTGCCCAAGAGCAAAGGGCAATACCTAGCGTCCCCCAGCCCCTGTAACAGGACTACTCTCCCTTCTCCTGCCTGATCAGTTTTAGATTGTCTCACGACTATCCTGAGACATGATGTGCTAATGGTAACGTCCTTGAAATTCAAAGCCACCCCCGAGGTGTCCTGCTTGGATCGCGCCACTAGCTCCCCAATCCTAATGGCCCCGAAGAAGGCCAGCGAAAACTGGCAGAGAATACTATTGCCTCGTACCCCGAGCGGGTGGCCTTGGGCATGCTGTCCAGCATCCCTTGTAGGATCGGGTAACAGATGGGAGACCTGCTGTCAGGGGATCGGGGTTCGCTCCTTGCCCATCCCTTAAGTGCAGCCCTGATTACAAAGGTTTTGGTCGGGTCAGGTAGTCCTCTCTACCGGGCGTGATGACTGATGGCTGACAAATGACCCGAGATCCAGGGGTGGGATTTCCCACCATCCTTGGCCCACAGGATAAACTTTTGCACTCTGAGCTCTAGCGAAGACCCCGCATCATCCCACGCTCCCATATTCGCACAAAAATTGTCCACACAAGTCCTGTAGCGCTTCACCGTCCTGGGTGCCAGAGACAGCTCACCTAAACTCCTCATCCGCTGTTCCACCTCAGTAGAAGCCACAGGTGTTGTGGGAAAGGGGGTCAACTCCTCTCTCGCTCTCGGCCACGCCTCTCGGAAACGGCGCCACTGAAAACGAGAGAGAGCGTCAGCAGCCACATTCTGTACCCCTTGAATGTGGCGAGCCCTGCAGTCCACATTGTTTTTTAAGCATGCCCTCACCAGCTCTCTCAACAGGCACAAACCAGGGGGCAGCTTGCTGATTGTGAGTTGATTGCTTGGACAACTGCTAGGTTGTCGGACCAGAACAGGACCCTCTTTGCTGTCAGCACCCCCGGCCAAAGGTGGAGAGCTATCACTATGGGGAAGAGTTCCAAAACAGTGATCTTGGCAGTGATCATTCTCTTGTGCCAAGAGTTAGGCCACCTCTCAGCACACCACTCCCTGTCCAGGATAACCCCGAACCCTTCCCTTCCAGACGCATCTGTGAACAGTGACAATTCTGCACTGTTGGCCCAGGGTGCGCGCCAGATGACAGACCCATTAAAGTTCTCCAAAAAGTCCGCCCACATTAGCAGATCCTCTCTCATGCCTCTGCTCAATTTTACCATGTGGTGCTTCTTTATGACCGAAGCAGTAGCTCTGGCCAGCCTGCGCGCAAAGACCCTTCCAGCGGGAATGACCCTGGCAGCAAAGTTGAGTTTCCCTCCCTACTGGTGATAGATGAACCCCATCTATATCACAATAGCCCTTGACGTTAGCCTGGATCAGCTAGTATCTGATGAAACCAAAGGCCCTTCTAGCCTGTGAACATGTGCCAGGAACTAATCACCCTCCTGCGGGAAAGTTCCACTGCCTCACATGACCCAGCGCCGTGCCAACTCTGGGCGGGACGATTTCAGACACCATGGCTCACATTGCCCCATCTATTTGCTGATCTCACCTAGCTGCCGTCCTTCTAGCCCGTGTGTGCCTGAACACCTGTGTCCCCATCTATGGGACAGCAGCCCACTTGTTAGGTAACCGCTCCCAACCCCGCCTGCCTACTTTGGCTATTCGGGCGAGAATTGTGCTTAACATTTGCACCATCCCTTTGCTTTCTAAATCATGACGCATGGGCATGGTCATAACTAGAAGTATGTGCCAATGATCAAGGGTGCCCTCCTGCCCTTGCCAAGCATCCCTTATTCCTTATGGGAATTTCGCCAGCTCAACTCCCTCTGGTGAAACCCCCTAGGCATACCAGCTAAGAGAATCTGTCCGATTTCATACAGTGCGCACTGTTTGCGATATGGTGCCTAACATTAAGGGTTGACTAAGTCCTACTACACCCTCATCCTCGAATATTGCCGAATTAGGGGGGGGGGCATTCACACTGCCCACCCCTGGGCAACCCCAGCGGAGGAAAATTACCTGCTCAGTTAAATTTCCTTTTGTTGATCACTGGACATGCCAAATGTTCTTTTACATAGTAGCCTTTTGTGCTTGACACCTTGTTTCCCCATTTCTTGGGATGGCAGCACACTGTTGGCTGACAGCGTCACCACCCATTGAGGCAACTATTACTAACCGGGCGGGCAATTGCGCATAACTGCAGGATCATATCACCTGCCCTTGGTTCTGGGGTGCGCTTATTTCGCCTTGGCATGCCATCCCTTTAGCACAACGTTTACAGCTTTAGGCATGTCACTTAAATCGTCTCCATCTTGTGTTTAAGGCTAATTAGTTTGAGTTCTGCTTTTGACAACATCCCTTCTAACCAACAGTGTTGAGTAACCACTCATGGTCGTTTCTTGTACAAGTCGTCCCCGTTAGCCTGGCACTCGTTAGACCAAATGAAGCTTTTAACAAGCACCCTATACAAATGTATATCATGTTGCGCAACTTGTGACACTATTACTTCATCACTACGTACTTTCAGGCATGGAAATACTGGAGAATGGTCTTAGTGTGAGCCCTTTACAATTTCCGATTCAGACTGCAATTGGAGTGAGATTGCAAGCCCCGATCCCACACAGCCAAAATTAAACATTTCATCAAGGGCTACGGCCTGTCTTTACCCTCCGTGGTACGCTCTGGACTTCCAAGACAAAGCGCCAATGAGGCGTTACGTTCACGTGTATCCGTTCATCTGTGCCACACATACACTGTGATACAAATATGCTCCCCATCCGTGGTCCTTCTGGTGACAGGGCTTGGGCATCAGATAACTGCGACACAATGTGAGATTGTTGACCCATGTGGTGAAACTAATAGCTCAACTTAATCTCCTATTAATGAAAATGGGTTATATTAGTACCAGTGCTGTGGTTCGGACTGGTAGGGTGCTGTTGCCTACTAACACCTGGATTCACCCTTACTCCATCTAGGCTCTACTAAGCCAGAGGTTCGCTCACTGAGGTGTACCCGGGTTTTAACAAACTTGCCACCCCGTAGGTTTGACAGCTGCCATTTAACTGTCCTAAGAGCTCCGCAGTCTTTTTTTCTGCAGGAGGCAAATGGCACACTTCATAAGGCTCGACAGTGTGCTGTATCTGAAATTAAAAACGGAGGTCTGAAGCAGTCCTTCCCATATCCTTATGGTGCTTAGCTTGGTGAGCCGCCGGCTGGTATTAGCGGCATTTGTCATTGCCTCCAGATATATCCCACAAACGCAACACTCCACCTATAACAAGCAAGTACTATTGGCTTTGTCAATGCTGGTTAGTTGCATAGGATACCTAAGCCACCATTATGGCTTCGTTGCATTGCATATTGAAAAAGCTTCCATTCTACATGGTGAGACTGTCGCGTTTATGTTTAAACATAGAATTAAATGACTCAATTCAAATGAAAAGCAAGTTCTACAGCAAATGAGAGCATTACCACTACCGCACCACCAATAAACTGAAATCAACGGTACTGCCCTGTGAGGCAGATAAATGTATGTAAAAACCCTGCTGTACCCGCTGGAGCCAATAGAAGCGGATTAAAACAGGGAAACTGCAGTGACCCCCAGGTTTCCTGCATAGCAACCGGTACTTCCGCAACAGCCAGATTGGTCACATGCGCGCGTGCCGTGGGCCCAAACTGGAAAGCTACGGCCATATTGAAACCGGACTGGCGGTGTACAATCCTTACGCTGGTGGTGAAACAGACGTCCGCCTAGTACTGAGCTAGGTTTTCTTATAGAACAATGTTGCCTTCAACACTGTACTTTAGCGTGAACAGGAAGGTCTTTAAGTAGCCGCTGCACTTAACGTTAACCCAACACCGAATCTGCTCACCGGCCCAACGCAGCTTGGCACAGCAGGCGAGGCACCCTAGAACCAGTGCGCCCCAACGTGGCCCTCCGATACACATTGTCGAGCAAGAGCTCTGCCTGGCGCGCCAATCATGCAGTCAGTCACCGGGACCCGAACCCCGCTGCACAACCTAAGGTTCTGTCTGTAATACGTTCTTCCACCGTACAGGCGGCCTTCCCATCGGGGGGCCGTGAGCCACCTTCAAACCACCCAAGTGTTCCTCCGCTCCCGGCACCCAGCCGCCCTGAGCCACCTGGTGGCCTGTTGTCAGGTAAGGGTCTGGACACCGGCCGCGCCTGACCCTAGCTAGCCGGCCACCTCCCTCGCTGCCCGGGTTTCAAGTTGCTATGTGGGACATTTGCATGACTGCAGTGCAACTGTGGGTGCCCTTTCAAAGACTATGAGTGACACTTGCAAGCAAAATCAAAACAGGAAATGCGGGAAACATACAAATGTCAGTAATTACACCCATTTGGGCAACGGGAAACCCAGGGAGACCAAGTCTTAAAGGCTGTTTTTCCTTTAAACATTTCGCGCTAGGAGTGTACCCATGTGTGAAATTAGCATGTATGCGTGTATGTGACCCTTTGGGAGGCAAAGTGCCGGAAAGAGGATAAGCTGCCATCTTGGAATGGTGAGACAGAATACGGGCCAACCTGGAGCAAGCCCAGCGAGTCCCACTGCACAAGGCTGTACATTATAAAAGCCCAGCGCTGTGATAACTAGGCGCCCGCGCCCTAAAACACCCCCTGAGGATAGATGAATAGCATATGCTTGGGTTTCTTGCTGCCCGTATATTCCTGCAAACCGTGTACAGTGACCCGTGACACAAATGCCGAGCCGCCATGTCTGGTGCTCAAAACCATCAAATAAGGACGAGCATGTCCACTCCGCCTCAGTTGCCAATGGGAGAAAACATTGCAAACTAAGGCCCCAAAACCGGCTCCCGTCCATTGCTGCGCCACGAAATACAACCAATCGACCTCTCCACAATGAGTCACGGCGACACCATGAGTCGGGGCTGCAGATGACTGGTCCCGCGGGAGCCCCCTTGGCTGCATCCAACACACAAAATAACAGGGGAAAAGTTCCCTCAGCAGACGCACCAGCCAAAGCCACACAGCCCCTGACCCAGCCTCTCTAGCCCACAAACACACTCCTACCAGCACCGTCAATGCAAGCCTGATTGATGTTCGGTGGTTTGTAGTAAAATGTAGTAAAACAGAAGAAAGAAAATTTACTAGGTCATTGTCAGCTAGACCTATAATGCCATTTCGAGGCCTTCCACCAGGCTAGTTCTGCCTTAACAGAGGATCCGAGAAAAATAAGAATCACAGTCGATCCCCATAATCTATTTATTTAAACCCTGGCATCTTTCTTTGATCAGGGATACCGAAACCTGCCTCTTAGTATGAAAAACGCGAGTGCCAAACGAATTCTCGCTGGAAAGAGCAGGCTGTAGGTGCAGTGTCCAGCTTGCGTGCTATTTTCATCTCCTTTACCCGAACAGAGACTTGGTGCAAATTGTTGCGTCCTTTATGGAATAATTTAACTATCTCCGCCCCAGCAAGGCGCTTCCATTTTAAAATGGTCGACAACGTGCTGAGCCTCCCGACAACCGCGACTGAGCTGAGCCAAACATTATACATAGGCATATAAACATCAATGGCTACCGTTAATTTAGAATCCCACCTCCCCGTTGAGCACAGGACCGGTAAATTAACACATAGGTTGTTACCCCGCTCAATAGCACCAGGCTGCTCCTCGCCTGAAAAACAGCATAACAACCCGGCAGACGTAGCCACCAGCTCCGCCGAGATGAGTGGCCGGCGCCGAGCAACTCCCGCCACACACACGTCAGGCCCTGGGACGACCCTGAGCACCCCCGGCCTGACAATGATCCAGAGCCGGGGCCCGACCTCCCGCCCAGATGTGTGGAGGGGGCCTTTAATGCCCCGCACTCACTGCTACAGCACCGACGCACGTGGCTTCACCATGGCGAACAATACCTGCTCTTATGGCCCCCCCACCCACTGTCGGACAAAAGAGTGCCGAGAGCCGAGCAGTCCTATATTGGCACATGCCCGTCCTGATACCCCTTCGAGAGAACTAACCCAGGCCTAGGTGAGACCAGTACTCACTTTCCCGCACAGATGCGGGAAAGGGGGCCGTGCAGGATGCTCGGGAGAGGAGCAAAAATCGCTCCTCATACTACGGCTGACCGTGCAAGCCTATGCGGCGGATGGCCGGGGAGTTGGAACCCCCCCTGCCCTGCCCCCCATTCAAACCCCTCGCCACAACTCCACCCGCAGGAACTTGTAACAAGGCGGAGGTCCCACCCGGGCATGGCCTGCGTGGTGGGACCCGGGGGAGGGGGCAGTGGGGTATGGGTGACGCTCACCTCGCTTCCAACTTCGACCGACCGCACGACACCACGCCCCACAGCGGCTGAACCAACAACGCGACAGCACGACCCAACAGCGAGACGGGCAGCGGTCAAGAGACCCTCCAGTGGGCGGGGGAAGGCTTTTGTACCCCTGTCCCCCTCCCACGGCCGGAAGTGACGCGGCCAGCCGACCCCCTGGTCCCTAGCCCAGGGAGCCTGGTCTGCAGACTTCTGTGCCTTCCTGTGGCACTAAGGCGGCCGCCCTGTTGGAGGATCCCCTACGTGGCCCCCCGGGCAGCCTTGGCAGAGCATGGGACTTCGGCGACGACGACGTGACGTGACCTACATTTTAAAAGGGGAAACCTCTACCTCATTGTGCCTATTAGGACGCCTCATCTCGGCGCACGAACACTGCCACCTGTAAAAGTACCGGGTTACAACATAACCCACTAAGGAGGAAACCGTTTTTTAAAAATCGAACATAGCACCCCCTGTGGTCAGAGTGGAGGGATAAACAAGGTAGTCAGTACGAACAAATGCTTAGAGCAGTCTACCATATCTACTAAAAATACTTTTTAAAACCTCATCTAAAGGGAGGTTGCGCTAGAATATCAACCTACATACAAGTTATTTTTTTACTGCTTCTATGCATTTCTGGAGGAAATAGGATAACATCTTTCTGAAAGGCGTCTTCCAGTTTGCCCTTTCAAATGAACGACCAGTGCTCTGCCTGAAATCATAAAACACAGAGCTGACGATGCTAAAAGATTTAAACAAAATACAGCATGGCCATGATTTATAACCATGCAATGGGAAATGTGTTAAGTACTTTTTTCTTGCATGGCTGCTTTTTTCCCCTAAAAAAAAACACTTCGCAAATGTGGAACAGTAACGCCCGAATGAACGTGTCATTTCACAGTGCACCTGTAAAAAGGAAGTGGCAAGCGGCCATGCATCATGTAACACCTTGAGACGACTCTAGGGGACATATTTACAAAAAAAATATTGGAGCGCGGAGCCGCTCCAAATTCAGCAGTGCCGTTCTCCGACATTTTTAAAATGCAGGGATGTGCTGCATTCACAAGAATATGGCGCACCCCTGTGTTTCCCGTAGTGCTGGTGCAAACAAAGCTGCCTAGCGCCAGCGCACGCACCCTGCCTGCAAGGGTGTCTGTGCTGCAGGGGTGATTGTTTATGTGCAGGAAGGGACATCTTACTGCACATAAATAATCATTCATGCAATTTACTCTTTCTATGTGTGCTGCAGAGTGCAGCACACGTGGAAAGAGCAAAAAACAAGGAGAAATTAATAATTTCTCCTTGTATCACCATTCTAACGCCTGGTAAACCATGGCATTAGAATGCCGCTGTTTTTGGCGCAGCCTCAGCCTTGTAAATGTGGGGCAGCATCAAAAAGCAATGGGTGTTGCAGTGGAATGCCCATAGCAACACCCATTGCACGCCCCTTTGCCGCAGAGGACTTTGCCGGAAAAGGGCATATTTACAAGTGGTGTTAAGCCACTTTAGGTGGCTCAGCGCCATCTTGTAAATATGGTTAATGGCGTTATGCCACCGGAGCGTAAAAAAAAGTGATGCTCCAGTGGCGATAGGGGCTTGAACATATGCCCCTGGGTTTCTAGACTATGAAGCTCTGCTATTTGGAACTTCTACGCTTCCAGGAGAATATCACTGCTGGAAAAAGTGAAACTGAAAATCGCAGAAAACAAAGGGCCTCTAGCTGAATCACCAGACAAGGCTGAAGGTGTCATACCCCTCATATGAGGGGACTTATAACAACAGAAGTCTCCTACCAGAAAAAATGATGCTGTGCACCCGATGTTAACTTTCACTGGCAATGATCACATGATAATTACCTGTAGGTTCATAGCTCATTGCAATTGTTTTTGAAAGTTGCCAGTTTCTTTGTGAATGAATGTTTCAACTGCTGCATTGAAGTGAGCGTGTCTGAGTGAAAATGTGTGAGTCCTTTGAAAAGATGTGGGACATGTTTCTTTTCCACATCAGTTTCGAGTGTATCCTTCTGTACTTTACTGGCTGCCAACACATAGAAATACGGGAGCTATGAAAGCAAGTAAGTATACAAAAATCATTTAAATGACAACAAAGTTTAATTTAATGTCGCCAATTAGTTTTAACATGTTAATTGTTAAATGGGCTCTTATGTGAATAAATGAATTTTCTTCGAAAGCTCATATATATATATATATATATATATATATATATATATATATATATATATGCCACATCCACTTTTGAAAAAGAACGCTGCACTCTAGTCTCCGGTACAAATTCCACAATATTTATTAACGTAGCAAACCACCTACGCATTTCAATTCTTCCGAGTCTTGCTCGACCATGAGCAAGACTCGGAAGAGTTGAAATGCGTAGGTGGTTTGCTACGTTAATAAATATTGTGGAATTTATACAGGAGACTAGAGTGCCGCGTTCTTTTTTTAAAAGTGAATGTGGCATTTGTCAGGGGGACTTGGTCTACCCCCACCGCTAGCACCAACAGATGAGTGCGTTGTTATTTCAGACCGCTTTGGATTTTATATATGTCACGCAAAGGGGACCCTTCCAAAAGTGTTCAGGGTGCAGTGGCTTAACCCGGACCGCCCCACGTCCGATGGAGGCAGAAGTCTTTGCTGCCAGCTGACAGTCCGTGACTCACACGGAGAGACGGAGTTACTTTATCATCGTCTCCAAGCTTTGCCAACACTGGGACTGTGAGGTTGGAAGTGCAGGGCTCAGGAATCGTTTGTTGCCCAGCACAGTGCTACAATCTCATGCTAAACCATTCTTCAGCCACTCACTTTGAGGAGGGAAAAATCCGGCTGTAAGAGACATTCGTCCAGATTGCGAACATACTGCATGATGGGATCTGCAGTCCATAACTATGAACTGGCCAAGTGTTCTCTGATGAGATATGGTGCAGGTGTGCCCTACGCTACTTTAGAAGGAGGGGCTTAATAAATAAAAGGAAACTTTGAAATTTGTAACACCGGAGGCATCTGAAGAGGCTACCGCCGAAACGCGTCATGCCAGAGAATTCGAACAAATGATTCCTTGAAGCCCTGCCGTGTCCCCTTGTCTTTTCGAAGGAGGAGGATATTTTTGCATATTAGCGTGTAGCCAGTGTCACGCAAAGGGGACCCTTCCAAAAGTGTTCAGGGTGCAGTGGCTTAACCCGTACCGCCCCACGTCCGATGGAGGCAGAAGTCTTTGCTGCCAGCTGACAGTCCGTGACTCACACGGAGAGACGGAGTTACTTTATCATCGTCTCCAAGCTTTCCCAACACTGGGACTGTGAGGTTGGAAGCGCAGGGCTCAGGAATCGTTTGTTGCCCAGCACAGTGCTACAATCTCAAGCTAAACCATTCTTCAGCCACTCACTTTGAGGAGGGAAAAATCCGGCTGTAAGAGACATTCGTCCAGATTGCGAACCAACTGCATGATGGGATCTGCAGTCCATAACTATGAACAGGACGAGTGTTCTGTGATGAGATATGGTGCAGGTGTGCCCCACGCTACTTTAGAAGGAGGGGCTTAATAAATAAAAGGAAACTTTGAAATTTGCAACACCGGAGGCATCTGAAGAGGCTACCGCCGAAACGCGTCATGCCAGAGAATTCGAACAAATGATTCCTTGAAGCCCTGCCGTGTCCCCTTGTCTTTTTCGAAGGAGGAGGATATTTTTGCATATTAGTGTGTAGCCAGTGTCACGCAAAGGGGACCCTTCCAAAAGTGTTCAGGGTGCAGTGGCTTAACCCGGACCGCCCCACGTCCGATGGAGGCAGAAGTCTTTGCTGCCAGCTGACAGTCCGTGACTCACACGGAGAGAAGGAGTTACTTTATCATCGTCTCCAAGCTTTGCCAACACTGGGACTGTGAGGTTGGAAGCGCAGGGCTCAGGAATTGTTTGTTGCCCAGCACAGTGCTACAATCTCAAGCTAAACCATTCTTCAGCCACTCACTTTGAGGAGAGAAAAATCCGGCTGTAAGAGACATTCGTCCAGATTGCGAACCAACTGCATGATGGGATCTGCAGTCCATAACTATGAACTGGCCGAGTGTTCTCTGATGAGATATGGTGCAGGTGTGCCCCACGCTACTTTAGAAGGAGGGGCTTAATAAATAAAAGGAAACTTTGAAATTTGTAACACCGGAGGCATCTGAAGAGGCTACCACCGAAACGCGTCATGCGAGAGAATTCGAACAAATGATTCCTTGAAGCCCTGCTGTGTCCCCTTGTCTTTTTCGAAGGAGGAGGATATTTTTGCATATTAGCGTGTAGCCAGTGTCACGCAAAGGGGACCCTTCCAAAAGTGTTCAGGGTGCAGTGGCTTAACCCGGACCGCCCCACGTCCGATGGAGGCAGAAGTCTTTGCTGCCAGCTGACAATCCGTGACTCACACTGAAAGACGGAGTTACTTTATCATTGTCTCCAAGCTTTGCCAACACTGGGACTGTGAGGTTGGAAGCGCAGGGCTCAGGAATCGTTTGTTGCCCAGCACAGTGCTACAATCTCAAGCTAAACCATTCTTCAGCCACTCACTTTGAGGAGGGAAAAATCCGGCTGTAAGAGACATTCGTCCAGATTGCGAACCAACTGCATGATGGGATCTGCAGTCCATAACTATGAACTGGCCGAGTGTTCTCTGATGAGATATGGTGCAGGTGTGCCCCACGCTACTTGAGAAGGAGGGGCTTAATAAATAAAAGGAAACTTTGAAATTTGCAACACCGGAGGCATCTGAAGAGGCTACCGCCGAAACGCGTCATGCCAGAGAATTCGAACAAATGATTCCTTGAAGCCCTGCCGTGTCCCCTTGTCTTTTTCGAAGGAGGAGGATATTTTTGCATATTAGCGTGTAGCCAGTGTTACGCAAAGGGGACCCTTCCAAAAGTGTTCAGGGTGCAGTGGCTTAACCCGTACCGCCCCACGTCCGATGGAGGCAGAAGTCTTTGCTGCCAGCTGACAGTCCGTGACTCACACGGAGAGACGGAGTTACTTTATCATCGTCTCCAAGCTTTGCCAACACTGGGACTGTGAGGTTGGAAGCGCAGGGCTCAGGAATCTTTTGTTGCCCAGCACAGTGCTACAATCTCAAGCTAAACCATTTTTCAGCCACTCACTTTGAGGAGGGAAAAATCCGGCTGTAAGAGACATTCGTCCAGATTGCGAACCAACTGCATGATGGGATCTGCAGTCCATAGCTATGAACTGGCCGAGTGTTCTCTGATGAGATATGGTGCAGGTGTGCCCTACGCTACTTTAGAAGGAGGGGCTTAATAAATAAAAGGAAACTTTGAAATTTGTAACATCGGAGGCATCTGAAGAGGCTACCTCCGAAACGCGTCTGCCAGAGAATTCGAACAAATGATTCCTTGAAGCCCTGCCGTGTCCCCTTGTCTTTTTCGAAGGAGGAGGATATTTTTGCATATTAGCGTGTAGCCAGTGTCACGCAAAGGGGACCCTTCCAAAAGTGTTCAGGGTGCAGTGGCTTAACCCGTACCGCCCCACGTCCGATGGAGGCAGAAGTCTTTGCTGCCAGCTGACAGTCCGTGACTCACAGGGAGAGACGGAGTTACTTTATCATCGTCTCCAAGCTTTGCCAACACTGGGACTGTGAGGTTGGAAGTGCAGAGCTCAGGAATCGTTTGTTGCCCAGCACAGTGCTACAATCTCAAGCTAAACCATTCTTCAGCCACTCACTTTGAGGAGGGAAAAATCCGGCTGTAAGAGACATTCGTCCAGATTGCGAACCAACTGCATGATGGGATCTGCAGTCCATAACTATGAACTGGCCGAGTGTTCTCTGATGAGATATGGTGCAGGTGTGCCCCACGCTACTTTAGAAGGAGGGGCTTAATAAATAAAAGGAAACTTTGAAATTTGTAACACCGGAGGCATCTGAAGAGGCTACTGCCGAAACGCGTCATGCCAGAGAATTCGAACAAATGATTCCTTGAAGCCCTGCCGTGTCCCCTTGTCTTTTTCGAAGGAGGAGGATATTTTTGCATATTAGCGTGTAGCCAGTGTCACGCAAAGGGGACCATTCCAAAAGTGTTCAGGGTGCAGTGGCTTAACCCGGACCGCCCCACGTCCGATGGAGGCAGAAGTCTTTGCTGCCAGCTGACAGTCCGTGACTCACACGGAGAGACGGAGTTACTTTATCATCGTCTCCAAGCTTTGCCAACACTGGGACTGTGAGGTTGGAAGCGCAGGGCTCAGGAATCATTTGTTGCCCAGCACAGTGCTACAATCTCAAGCTAAACCATTCTTCAGCCACTCACTTTGAGGAGGGAAAAATCCTGCTGTAAGAGACATTCGTCCAGATTGCGAACCAACTGCATGATGGGATCTGCAGTCCATAACTATGAACAGGCCGAGTGTTCTCTGATGAGATATGGTGCAGGTGTGCCCCACGCTACTTTAGAAGGAGGGGCTTAATAAATAAAAGGAAACTTTGAAATTTGCAACACCGGAGGCATCTGAAGAGGCTACCGCCGAAAGCGCGTCATGCCAGAGAATTCGAACAAATGATTCCTTGAAGCCCTGCCGTGTCCCCTTGTCTTTTTCGAAGGAGGAGGATATTTTTGCATATTAGTGTGTAGCCAGTGTCACGCAAAGGGGACCATTCCAAAAGTGTTCAGGGTGCAGTGGCTTAACCCGGACCGCCCCACGTCCGATGGAGGCAGAAGTCTTTGCTGCCAGCTGACAGTCCATGAGTCACACGGAGAGACGGAGTTACTTTATCATCGTCTCCAAGCTTTGCCAACACTGGGACTGTGAGGTTGGAAGCGCAGGGCTCAGGAATCATTTGTTGCCCAGCACAGTGCTACAATCTCAAGCTAAACCATTCTTCAGCCACTCACTTTGAGGAGGGAAAAATCCGGCTGTAAGAGACATTCGTCCAGATTGCGAACCAACTGCATGATGGGATCTGCAGTCCATAACTATGAACTGACTGAGTGTTCTCTGATGAGATATGGTGCAGGTGTGCCCCACGCTACTTTAGAAGGAGGGGCTTAATAAATAAAAGGAAACTTTGAAATTTGTAACACCGGAGGCATCTGAAGAGGCTACCTCCGAAACGCGTCATGCCAGAGAATTCGAACAAATGATTCCTTGAAGCACTGCCGTGTCCCCTTGTCTTTTTGGAAGGAAGAGGATATTTTTGCATATTAGCGTGTAGCCAGTGTCACGCAAAGGGGACCCTTCCAAAAGTGTTCAGGGTGCAGTGGCTTAACCCGGAGTGCCCCACGTCCGATGGAGGCAGAAGTCTTTGCGGCCAGCTGACAGTCCGTGACTCACACGGAGAGACGGAGTTACTTTATCATCGTCTCCAAGCTTTGCCAACACTGGGACTGTGAGGTTGGAAGCGCAGGGCTCAGGAATCGTTTGTTGCCCAGCACAGTGCTACAATCTCAAGCTAAACCATTCTTCAGCCACTCACTTTGAGGAGGGAAAAATCCGGCTGTAAGAGACATTGGTCCAGATTGCGAACCAACTGCATGATGGGATCTGCAGTCCATAACTATGAACTGGCCGAGTGTTCTCTGATGAGATATGGTGCAGGTGTGCCCCACGCTACTTTAGAAGGAGGGGCTTAATAAATAAAAGGAAACTTTGAAATTTGTAACACCGGTGGCATCTGAAGAGGCTACCGCCGAAACGCGTCATGCCAGAGAATTCGAACAAATGATTCCTTGAAGCCCTGCCGTGTCCCCTTGTCTTTTTCGAAGGAGGAGGATATTTTTGCATATTAGCGTGTAGCCAGTGTCACGCAAAGGGGACCCTTCCAAAGTGTTCAGGGTGCAGTGGCTTAACCCGGACCGCCCCACGTCCGATGGAGGCAGAAGTCTTTGCTGCCAGCTGACAGTCCGTGACTCACACGGAGAGACGGAGTTACTTTATCATCGTCTCCAAGCTTTGCCAACACTGGGACTGTGAGGTTGGAAGCGAAGGGCTCAGGAATCGTTTGTTGCCCAGCACAGTGCTACAATCTCAAGCTAAACCATTCTTCAGCCACTCACTTTGAGGAGGGAAAAATCCGGCTGTAAGAGACATTCGTCCAGATTGCGAACCAACTGCATGATGGGATCTGCAGTCCATAACTATGAACTGGCCGAGTGTTCTCTGATGAGATATGGTGCAGGTGTGCCCCACGCTACTTTAGAAGGAGGGGCTTAATAAATAAAAGGAAACTTTGAAATTTGCAACACCGGAGGCATCTGAAGAGGCTACTGCCGAAACGCATCATACCAGAGAATTCGAACAAATGATTCCTTGAAGCCCTGCCGTGTCCCCTTGTCTTTTCGAAGGAGGAGGATATTTTTGCATATTATCGTGTAGCCAGTGTCACACAAAGGGGACCCTTCAAAAAGTGTTCAGGGTGCAGTGGCTTAACCCGTACCGCCCCACGTCCGATGGAGGCAGAAGTCTTTGCTGCCAGCTGACAGTCCGTGACTCACACGAAGAGACGGAGTTACTTTATCATTGTCTCCAAGCTTTGCCAACACTGGGACTGTGAGGTTGGAAGTGCAGGGCTCAGGAATCATTTGTTGCCCAGCACAGTGCTACAATCTATAGCTAAACCATTCTTCAGCCACTCACTTTGAGGAGGGAAAAATCCGGCTGTAAGAGACATTCGTCCAGATTGCGAACCAACTGCATGATGGGATCTGCAGTCCATAACTATGAACTGGCCGAGTGTTCTCTGAGGAGATATGGTGCAGGTGTGCCCAACGCTACTTTAGAAGGAGGGGCTTAATAAATAAAAGGAAACTTTGAAATTTGTAACACCGGAGGCATCGGAAGAGCCTACCTCCGAAACGCGTCATGCCAGAGAATTCGAACAAATGATTCCTTGAAGCCCTGCCGTGTCCCCTTGTCTTTTTCGAAGGAGGAGGATATTTTTGCATATTAGCGTGTAGCCAGTGTCATGCAAAGGGGACCCTTCCAAAAGTGTTCAGGGTGCAGTGGCTTAACCCGTACCGTCCCACGTCCGATGGAGGCAGAAGTCTTTGCTGCCAGCTGACAGTCCGTGACTCACACGAAGAGACGGAGTTACTTTATCATCGTCTCCAAGCTTTCCCAACACTGGGACTGTGAGGTTGGAAGCTCAGGGCTCAGGAATCGTTTGTTGCCCAGCACAGTGCTACAATCTCAAGCTAAACCATTCTTCAGCCACTCACTTTGAGGAGGGAAAAATCCGGCTGTAAGAGACATTCGTCCAGATTGCGAACCAACTGCATGATGGGATCTGCAGTCCATAACTATGAACTGGCCGAGTGTTCTCTGATGAGATATGGTGCAGGTGTGCCCCACGCTACTTTAGAAGGAGGGGCTTAATAAATAAAAGGAAACTTTGAAATTTGTAACACCGGAGGCATCTGAAGAGGCTACCGCCGAAAGCGCGTCATGCCAGAGAATTCGAACAAATGATTCCTTGAAGCCCTGCCGTGTCCCCTTGTCTTTTTCGAAGGAGGAGGATATTTTTGCAAATTAGCGTGTAACCAGTGTCACGCAAAGGGGACCCTTCCAAAAGTGTTCAGGGTGCAGTGGCTTAACCCGGACCGCCCCACGTCCGATGGAGGCAGAAGTCTTTGCTGCCAGCTGACAATCCGTGACTCACACTGAAAGACGGAGTTACTTTATCATTGTCTCCAAGCTTTGCCAACACTGGGACTGTGAGGTTGGAAGCGCAGGGCTCAGGAATCTTTTGTTGCCCAGCACAGTGCTACAATCTCAAGCTAAACCATTCTTCAGCCACTCACTTTGAGGAGGGAAAAATCCGGCTGTAAGAGACATTCGTCCAGATTGCGAACCAACTGCATGATGGGATCTGCAGTCCATAGCTATGAACTGGCCGAGTGTTCTCTGATGAGATATGGTGCAGGTGTGCCCTACGCTACTTTAGAAGGAGGGGCTTAATAAATAAAAGGAAACTTTGAAATTTGTAACATCGGAGGCATCTGAAGAGGCTACCTCCGAAACGCGTCTGCCAGAGAATTCGAACAAATGATTCCTTGAAGCCCTGCCGTGTCCCCTTGTCTTTTTCGAAGGAGGAGGATATTTTTGCATATTAGCGTGTAGCCAGTGTCACGCAAAGGGGCCCCTTCCAAAAGTGTTCAGGGTGCAGTGGCTTAACCCGTACCGCCCCACGTCCGATGGAGGCAGAAGTCTCTGCTGCCAGCTGACAGTCCGTGACTCACAGGGAGAGACGGAGTTACTTTATCATCGTCTCCAAGCTTTGCCAACACTGGGACTGTGAGGTTGGAAGTGCAGAGCTCAGGAATCGTTTGTTGCCCAGCACAGTGCTACAATCTCAAGCTAAACCATTCTTCAGCCACTCACTTTGAGGAGGGAAAAATCCGGCTGTAAGAGACATTCGTCCAGATTGCGAACCAACTGCATGATGGGATCTGCAGTCCATAACTATGAACTGGCCGAGTGTTCTCTGATGAGATATGGTGCAGGTGTGCCCCACGCTACTTTAGAAGGAGGGGCTTAATAAATAAAAGGAAACTTTGAAATTTGTAACACCGGAGGCATCTGAAGAGGCTACTGCCGAAACGCGTCATGCCAGAGAATTCGAACAAATGATTCCTTGAAGCCCTGCCGTGTCCCCTTGTCTTTTTCGAAGGAGGAGGATATTTTTGCATATTAGCGTGTAGCCAGTGTCACGCAAAGGGGACCATTCCAAAAGTGTTCAGGGTGCAGTGGCTTAACCCGGACCGCCCCACGTCCGATGGAGGCAGAAGTCTTTGCTGCCAGCTGACAGTCCGTGACTCACACGGAGAGACGGAGTTACTTTATCATCGTCTCCAAGCTTTGCCAACACTGGGACTGTGAGGTTGGAAGCGCAGGGCTCAGGAATCATTTGTTGCCCAGCACAGTGCTACAATCTCAAGCTAAACCATTCTTCAGCCACTCACTTTGAGGAGGGAAAAATCCGGCTGTAAGAGACATTCGTCCAGATTGCGAACCAACTGCATGATGGGATCTGCAGTCCATAACTATGAACAGGCCGAGTGTTCTCTGATGAGATATGGTGCAGGTGTGCCCCACGCTACTTTAGAAGGAGGGGCTTAATAAATAAAAGGAAACTTTGAAATTTGCAACACCGGAGGCATCTGAAGAGGCTACCGCCGAAAGCGCGTCATGCCAGAGAATTCGAACAAATGATTCCTTGAAGCCCTGCCGTGTCCCCTTGTCTTTTTCGAAGGAGGAGGATATTTTTGCATATTAGTGTGTAGCCAGTGTCACGCAAAGGGGACCCTTGCAAAAGTGTTCAGGGTGCAGTGGCTTAACCCGGACCGCCCCACGTCCGATGGAGGCAGAAGTCTTTGCGGCCAGCTGACAGTCCGTGACTCACACGGAGAGACGGAGTTACTTTATCATCGTCTCCAAGCTTTGCCAACACTGGGACTGTGAGGTTGGAAGCGCAGGGCTCAGGAATCGTTTGTTGCCCAGCACAGTGCTACAATCTCAAGCTAAACCATTCTTCAGCCACTCACTTTGAGGAGGGAAAAATCCGGCTGTAAGAGACATTCGTCCAGATTGCGAACCAACTGCATGATGGGATCTGCAGTCCATAACTATGAACTGGCCGAGTGTTCTCTGATGAGATATGGTGCAGGTGTGCCCCACGCTACTTTAGAAGGAGGGGCTTAATAAATAAAAGGAAACTTTGAAATTTGTAACACCGGTGGCATCTGAAGAGGCTACCGCCGAAACGCGTCATGCCAGAGAATTCGAACAAATGATTCCTTGAAGCCCTGCCGTGTCCCCTTGTCTTTTTCGAAGGAGGAGGATATTTTTGCATATTAGCGTGTAGCCAGTGTCACGCAAAGGGGACCCTTCCAAAAGTGTTCAGGGTGCAGTGGCTTAACCCGGACCGCCCCACGTCCGATGGAGGCAGAAGTCTTTGCTGCCAGCTGACAGTCCGTGACTCACACGGAGAGACGGAGTTACTTTATCATCGTCTCCAAGCTTTGCCAACACTGGGACTGTGAGGTTGGAAGCGAAGGGCTCAGGAATCGTTTGTTGCCCAGCACAGTGCTACAATCTCAAGCTAAACCATTCTTCAGCCACTCACTTTGAGGAGTGAAAAATCCGGCTGTAAGAGACATTCGTCCAGATTGCGAACCAACTGCATGATGGGATCTGCAGTCCATAACTATGAACTGGCCGAGTGTTCTCTGATGAGATATGGTGCAGGTGTGCCCCACGCTACTTTAGAAGGAGGGGCTTAATAAATAAAAGGAAACTTTGAAATTTGCAACACCGGAGGCATCTGAAGAGGCTACTGCCGAAACGCATCATACCAGAGAATTCGAACAAATGATTCCTTGAAGCCCTGCCGTGTCCCCTTGTCTTTTTTGAAGGAGGAGGATATTTTTGCATATTATCGTGTAGCCAGTGTCACACAAAGGGGACCCTTCAAAAAGTGTTCAGGGTGCAGTGGCTTAACCCGTACCGCCCCACGTCCGATGGTGCAGAAGTCTTTGCTGCCAGCTGACAGTCCGTGACTCACACGAAGAGACGGAGTTACTTTATCATTGTCTCCAAGCTTTGCCAACACTGGGACTGTGAGGTTGGAAGTGCAGGGCTCAGGAATCATTTGTTGCCCAGCACAGTGCTACAATCTCAAGCTAAACCATTCTTCAGCCACTCACTTTGAGGAGGGAAAAATCCGGCTGTAAGAGACATTCGTCCAGATTGCGAACCAACTGCATGATGGGATCTGCAGTCCATAACTATGAACTGGCCGAGTGTTCTCTGAGGAGATATGGTGCAGGTGTGCCCAACGCTACTTTAGAAGGAGGGTCTTAATAAATAAAAGGAAACTTTGAAATTTGTAACACCGGAGGCATCTGAAGAGCCTACCTCCGAAACGCGTCATGCCAGAGAATTCGAACAAATGATTCCTTGAAGCCCTGCCGTGTCCCCTTGTCTTTTTCGAAGGAGGAGGATATTTTTGCATATTAGCGTGTAGCCAGTGTCATGCAAAGGGGACCCTTCCAAAAGTGTTCAGGGTGCAGTGGCTTAACCCGGACCGCCCCACGTCCGATGGAGGCAGAAGTCTTTGCTGCCAGCTGACAGTCCGTGACTCACACGGAGAGAAGGAGTTACTTTATCATCGTCTCCAAGCTTTGCCAACACTGGGACTGTGAGGTTGGAAGCGCAGGGCTCAGGAATTGTTTGTTGCCCAGCACAGTGCTACAATCTCAAGCTAAACCATTCTTCAGCCACTCACTTTGAGGAGAGAAAAATCCGGCTGTAAGAGACATTCGTCCAGATTGCGAACCAACTGCATGATGGGATCTGCAGTCCATAACTATGAACTGGCCGAGTGTTCTCTGATGAGATATGGTGCAGGTGTGCCCCACGCTACTTTAGAAGGAGGGGCTTAATAAATAAAAGGAAACTTTGAAATTTGTAACACCGGAGGCATCTGAAGAGGCTACCACCGAAACGCGTCATGCGAGAGAATTCGAACAAATGATTCCTTGAAGCCCTGCTGTGTCCCCTTGTCTTTTTCGAAGGAGGAGGATATTTTTGCATATTAGCGTGTAGCCAGTGTCACGCAAAGGGGACCCTTCCAAAAGTGTTCAGGGTGCAGTGGCTTAACCCGGACCGCCCCACGTCCGATGGAGGCAGAAGTCTTTGCTGCCAGCTGACAATCCGTGACTCACACTGAAAGACGGAGTTACTTTATCATTGTCTCCAAGCTTTGCCAACACTGGGACTGTGAGGTTGGAAGCGCAGGGCTCAGGAATCGTTTGTTGCCCAGCACAGTGCTACAATCTCAAGCTAAACCATTCTTCAGCCACTCACTTTGAGGAGGGAAAAATCCGGCTGTAAGAGACATTCGTCCAGATTGCGAACCAACTGCATGATGGGATCTGCAGTCCATAACTATGAACTGGCCGAGTGTTCTCTGATGAGATATGGTGCAGGTGTGCCCCACGCTACTTGAGAAGGAGGGGCTTAATAAATAAAAGGAAACTTTGAAATTTGCAACACCGGAGGCATCTGAAGAGGCTACCGCCGAAACGCGTCATGCCAGAGAATTCGAACAAATGATTCCTTGAAGCCCTGCCGTGTCCCCTTGTCTTTTTCGAAGGAGGAGGATATTTTTGCATATTAGCGTGTAGCCAGTGTTACGCAAAGGGGACCCTTCCAAAAGTGTTCAGGGTGCAGTGGCTTAACCCGTACCGCCCCACGTCCGATGGAGGCAGAAGTCTTTGCTGCCAGCTGACAGTCCGTGACTCACACGGAGAGACGGAGTTACTTTATCATCGTCTCCAAGCTTTGCCAACACTGGGACTGTGAGGTTGGAAGCGCAGGGCTCAGGAATCTTTTGTTGCCCAGCACAGTGCTACAATCTCAAGCTAAACCATTCTTCAGCCACTCACTTTGAGGAGGGAAAAATCCGGCTGTAAGAGACATTCGTCCAGATTGCGAACCAACTGCATGATGGGATCTGCAGTCCATAGCTATGAACTGGCCGAGTGTTCTCTGATGAGATATGGTGCAGGTGTGCCCTACGCTACTTTAGAAGGAGGGGCTTAATAAATAAAAGGAAACTTTGAAATTTGTAACATCGGAGGCATCTGAAGAGGCTACCTCCGAAACGCGTCTGCCAGAGAATTCGAACAAATGATTCCTTGAAGCCCTGCCGTGTCCCCTTGTCTTTTTCGAAGGAGGAGGATATTTTTGCATATTAGCGTGTAGCCAGTGTCACGCAAAGGGGACCCTTCCAAAAGTGTTCAGGGTGCAGTGGCTTAACCCGTACCGCCCCACGTCCGATGGAGGCAGAAGTCTTTGCTGCCAGCTGACAGTCCGTGACTCACAGGGAGAGACGGAGTTACTTTATCATCGTCTCCAAGCTTTGCCAACACTGGGACTGTGAGGTTGGAAGTGCAGAGCTCAGGAATCGTTTGTTGCCCAGCACAGTGCTACAATCTCAAGCTAAACCATTCTTCAGCCACTCACTTTGAGGAGGGAAAAATCCGGCTGTAAGAGACATTCGTCCAGATTGCGAACCAACTGCATGATGGGATCTGCAGTCCATAACTATGAACTGGCCGAGTGTTCTCTGATGAGATATGGTGCAGGTGTGCCCCACGCTACTTTAGAAGGAGGGGCTTAATAAATAAAAGGAAACTTTGAAATTTGTAACACCGGAGGCATCTGAAGAGGCTACTGCCGAAACGCGTCATGCCAGAGAATTCGAACAAATGATTCCTTGAAGCCCTGCCGTGTCCCCTTGTCTTTTTCGAAGGAGGAGGATATTTTTGCATATTAGCGTGTAGCCAGTGTCACGCAAAGGGGACCATTCCAAAAGTGTTCAGGGTGCAGTGGCTTAACCCGGACCGCCCCACGTCCGATGGAGGCAGAAGTCTTTGCTGCCAGCTGACAGTCCGTGACTCACACGGAGAGACGGAGTTACTTTATCATCGTCTCCAAGCTTTGCCAACACTGGGACTGTGAGGTTGGAAGCGCAGGGCTCAGGAATCATTTGTTGCCCAGCACAGTGCTACAATCTCAAGCTAAACCATTCTTCAGCCACTCACTTTGAGGAGGGAAAAATCCTGCTGTAAGAGACATTCGTCCAGATTGCGAACCAACTGCATGATGGGATCTGCAGTCCATAACTATGAACAGGCCGAGTGTTCTCTGATGAGATATGGTGCAGGTGTGCCCCACGCTACTTTAGAAGGAGGGGCTTAATAAATAAAAGGAAACTTTGAAATTTGCAACACCGGAGGCATCTGAAGAGGCTACCGCCGAAACGCGTCATGCCAGAGAATTCGAACAAATGATTCCTTGAAGCCCTGCCGTGTCCCCTTGTCTTTTTCGAAGGAGGAGGATATTTTTGCATATTAGTGTGTAGCCAGTGTCACGCAAAGGGGACCATTCCAAAAGTGTTCAGGGTGCAGTGGCTTAACCCGGACCGCCCCACGTCCGATGGAGGCAGAAGTCTTTGCTGCCAGCTGACAGTCCGTGAGTCACACGGAGAGACGGAGTTACTTTATCATCGTCTCCAAGCTTTGCCAACACTGGGACTGTGAGGTTGGAAGCGCAGGGCTCAGGAATCATTTGTTGCCCAGCACAGTGCTACAATCTCAAGCTAAACCATTCTTCAGCCACTCACTTTGAGGAGGGAAAAATCCGGCTGTAAGAGACATTCGTCCAGATTGCGAACCAACTGCATGATGGGATCTGCAGTCCATAACTATGAACTGACTGAGTGTTCTCTGATGAGATATGGTGCAGGTGTGCCCCACGCTACTTTAGAAGGAGGGGCTTAATAAATAAAAGGAAACTTTGAAATTTGTAACACCGGAGGCATCTGAAGAGGCTACCTCCGAAACGCGTCATGCCAGAGAATTCGAACAAATGATTCCTTGAAGCACTGCCGTGTCCCCTTGTCTTTTTGGAAGGAAGAGGATATTTTTGCATATTAGCGTGTAGCCAGTGTCACGCAAAGGGGACCCTTCCAAAAGTGTTCAGGGTGCAGTGGCTTAACCCGGAGTGCCCCACGTCCGATGGAGGCAGAAGTCTTTGCGGCCAGCTGACAGTCCGTGACTCACACGGAGAGACGGAGTTACTTTATCATCGTCTCCAAGCTTTGCCAACACTGGGACTGTGAGGTTGGAAGCGCAGGGCTCAGGAATCGTTTGTTGCCCAGCACAGTGCTACAATCTCAAGCTAAACCATTCTTCAGCCACTCACTTTGAGGAGGGAAAAATCCGGCTGTAAGAGACATTGGTCCAGATTGCGAACCAACTGCATGATGGGATCTGCAGTCCATAACTATGAACTGGCCGAGTGTTCTCTGATGAGATATGGTGCAGGTGTGCCCCACGCTACTTTAGAAGGAGGGGCTTAATAAATAAAAGGAAACTTTGAAATTTGTAACACCGGTGGCATCTGAAGAGGCTACCGCCGAAACGCGTCATGCCAGAGAATTCGAACAAATGATTCCTTGAAGCCCTGCCGTGTCCCCTTGTCTTTTTCGAAGGAGGAGGATATTTTTGCATATTAGCGTGTAGCCAGTGTCACGCAAAGGGGACCCTTCCAAAAGTGTTCAGGGTGCAGTGGCTTAACCCGGACCGCCCCACGTCCGATGGAGGCAGAAGTCTTTGCTGCCAGCTGACAGTCCGTGACTCACACGGAGAGACGGAGTTACTTTATCATCGTCTCCAAGCTTTGCCAACACTGGGACTGTGAGGTTGGAAGCGAAGGGCTCAGGAATCGTTTGTTGCCCAGCACAGTGCTACAATCTCAAGCTAAACCATTCTTCAGCCACTCACTTTGAGGAGGGAAAAATCCGGCTGTAAGAGACATTCGTCCAGATTGCGAACCAACTGCATGATGGGATCTGCAGTCCATAACTATGAACTGGCCGAGTGTTCTCTGATGAGATATGGTGCAGGTGTGCCCCACGCTACTTTAGAAGGAGGGGCTTAATAAATAAAAGGAAACTTTGAAATTTGCAACACCGGAGGCATCTGAAGAGGCTACTGCCGAAACGCATCATACCAGAGAATTCGAACAAATGATTCCTTGAAGCCCTGCCGTGTCCCCTTGTCTTTTTCGAAGGAGGAGGATATTTTTGCATATTATCGTGTAGCCAGTGTCACACAAAGGGGACCCTTCAAAAAGTGTTCAGGGTGCAGTGGCTTAACCCGTACCGCCCCACGTCCGATGGAGGCAGAAGTCTTTGCTGCCAGCTGACAGTCCGTGACTCACACGAAGAGACGGAGTTACTTTATCATTGTCTCCAAGCTTTGCCAACACTGGGACTGTGAGGTTGGAAGTGCAGGGCTCAGGAATCATTTGTTGCCCAGCACAGTGCTACAATCTCATAGCTAAACCATTCTTCAGCCACTCACTTTGAGGAGGGAAAAATCCGGCTGTAAGAGACATTCGTCCAGATTGCGAACCAACTGCATGATGGGATCTGCAGTCCATAACTATGAACTGGCCGAGTGTTCTCTGAGGAGATATGGTGCAGGTGTGCCCAACGCTACTTTAGAAGGAGGGGCTTAATAAATAAAAGGAAACTTTGAAATTTGTAACACCGGAGGCATCGGAAGAGCCTACCTCCGAAACGCGTCATGCCAGAGAATTCGAACAAATGATTCCTTGAAGCCCTGCCGTGTCCCCTTGTCTTTTTCGAAGGAGGAGGATATTTTTGCATATTAGCGTGTAGCCAGTGTCATGCAAAGGGGACCCTTCCAAAAGTGTTCAGGGTGCAGTGGCTTAACCCGTACCGTCCCACGTCCGATGGAGGCAGAAGTCTTTGCTGCCAGCTGACAGTCCGTGACTCACACGAAGAGACGGAGTTACTTTATCATCGTCTCCAAGCTTTCCCAACACTGGGACTGTGAGGTTGGAAGCTCAGGGCTCAGGAATCGTTTGTTGCCCAGCACAGTGCTACAATCTCAAGCTAAACCATTCTTCAGCCACTCACTTTGAGGAGGGAAAAATCCGGCTGTAAGAGACATTCGTCCAGATTGCGAACCAACTGCATGATGGGATCTGCAGTCCATAACTATGAACTGGCCGAGTGTTCTCTGATGAGATATGGTGCAGGTGTGCCCCACGCTACTTTAGAAGGAGGGGCTTAATAAATAAAAGGAAACTTTGAAATTTGTAACACCGGAGGCATCTGAAGAGGCTACCG
The DNA here is from genome assembly GCA_963921515.1 of Calotriton arnoldi. Classification (NCBI taxonomy): domain Eukaryota; kingdom Metazoa; phylum Chordata; class Amphibia; order Caudata; family Salamandridae; genus Calotriton; species Calotriton arnoldi. Next base: position 2,450,556 of record CAWUFW010000825.1, on the reverse strand, counting down.
CCGAAACGCGTCATGCCAGAGAATTCGAACAAATGATTCCTTGAAGCCCTGCCGTGTCCCCTTGTCTTTTTCGAAGGAGGAGGATATTTTTGCAAATTAGCGTGTAACCAGTGTCACGCAAAGGGGACCCTTCCAAAAGTGTTCAGGGTGCAGTGGCTTAACCCGGACCGCCCCACGTCCGATGGAGGCAGAAGTCTTTGCTGCCAGCTGACAATCCGTGACTCACACGGAGAGACGGAGTTACTTTATCATCGTCTCCAAGCTTTGCCAACACTGGGACTGTGAGGTTGGAAGCGCAGGGCTCAGGAATCGTTTGTTGCCCAGCACAGTGCTACAATCTCAAGCTAAACCATTCTTCAGCCACTCACTTTGAGGAGGGAAAAATCCGGCTGTAAGAGACATTCGTCCAGATTGCGAACCAACTGCATGATGGGATCTGCAGTCCATAGCTATGAACTGGCCGAGTGTTCTCTGATGAGATATGGTGCAGGTGTGCCCTACGCTACTTTAGAAGGAGGGGCTTAATAAATAAAAGGAAACTTTGAAATTTGTAACATCGGAGGCATCTGAAGAGGCTACCGCCGAAACGCGTCATGCCAGAGAATTCGAACAAATGATTCCTTGAAGCCCTGCCGTGTCCCCTTGTCTTTTTCGAAGGAGGAGGATATTTTTGCATATTAGCGTGTAGCCAGTGTCACGCAAAGGGGACCCTTCCAAAAGTGTTCAGGGTGCAGTGGCTTAACCCGGACCGCCCCACGTCCGATGGAGGCAGAAGTCTTTGCTGCCAGCTGACAGTCCGTGACTCACACGGAGAGACGGAGTTACTTTATCATCGTCTCCAAGCTTTGCCAACACTGGGACTGTGAGGTTGGAAGTGCAGGGCTCAGGAATCGTTTGTTGCCCAGCACAGTGCTACAATCTCAAGCTAAACCATTCTTCAGCCACTCACTTTGAGGAGGGAAAAATCCGGCTGTAAGAGACATTCGTCCAGATTGCGAACCAACTGCATGATGGGATCTGCAGTCCATAACTATGAACTGGCCGAGTGTTCTCTGATGAGATATGGTGCAGGTGTGCCCCACGCTACTTTAGAAGGAGGGGCTTAATAAATAAAAGGAAACTTTGAAATTTGTAACACCGGAGGCATCTGAAGAGGCTACTGCCGAAACGCGTCATGCCAGAGAATTCGAACAAATGATTCCTTGAAGCCCTGCCGTGTCCCCTTGTCTTTTTCGAAGGAGGAGGATATTTTTGCATATTAGCGTGTAGCCAGTGTCACGCAAAGGGGACCATTCCAAAAGTGTTCAGGGTGCAGTGGCTTAACCCGGACCGCCCCACGTCCGATGGAGGCAGAAGTCTTTGCTGCCAGCTGACAGTCCGTGACTCACACGGAGAGACGGAGTTACTTTATCATCGTCTCCAAGCTTTGCCAACACTGGGACTGTGAGGTTGGAAGCGCAGGGCTCAGGAATCATTTGTTGCCCAGCACAGTGCTACAATCTCAAGCTAAACCATTCTTCAGCCACTCACTTTGAGGAGGGAAAAATCCGGCTGTAAGAGACATTCGTCCAGATTGCGAACCAACTGCATGATGGGATCTGCAGTCCATAACTATGAACAGGCCGAGTGTTCTCTGATGAGATATGGTGCAGGTGTGCCCCACGCTACTTTAGAAGGAGGGGCTTAATAAATAAAAGGAAACTTTGAAATTTGCAACACCGGAGGCATCTGAAGAGGCTACCGCCGAAACGCGTCATGCCAGAGAATTCGAACAAATGATTCCTTGAAGCCCTGCCGTGTCCCCTTGTCTTTTTCGAAGGAGGAGGATATTTTTGCATATTAGTGTGTAGCCAGTGTCACGCAAAGGGGACCCTTGCAAAAGTGTTCAGGGTGCAGTGGCTTAACCCGGACCGCCCCACGTCCGATGGAGGCAGAAGTCTTTGCGGCCAGCTGACAGTCCGTGACTCACACGGAGAGACGGAGTTACTTTATCATCGTCTCCAAGCTTTGCCAACACTGGGACTGTGAGGTTGGAAGCGCAGGGCTCAGGAATCGTTTGTTGCCCAGCACAGTGCTACAATCTCAAGCTAAACCATTCTTCAGCCACTCACTTTGAGGAGGGAAAAATCCGGCTGTAAGAGACATTCGTCCAGATTGCGAACCAACTGCATGATGGGATCTGCAGTCCATAACTATGAACTGGCCGAGTGTTCTCTGATGAGATATGGTGCAGGTGTGCCCCACGCTACTTTAGAAGGAGGGGCTTAATAAATAAAAGGAAACTTTGAAATTTGTAACACCGGTGGCATCTGAAGAGGCTACCGCCGAAACGCGTCATGCCAGAGAATTCGAACAAATGATTCCTTGAAGCCCTGCCGTGTCCCCTTGTCTTTTTCGAAGGAGGAGGATATTTTTGCATATTAGCGTGTAGCCAGTGTCACGCAAAGGGGACCCTTCCAAAAGTGTTCAGGGTGCAGTGGCTTAACCCGGACCGCCCCACGTCCGATGGAGGCAGAAGTCTTTGCTGCCAGCTGACAGTCCGTGACTCACACGGAGAGACGGAGTTACTTTATCATCGTCTCCAAGCTTTGCCAACACTGGGACTGTGAGGTTGGAAGCGAAGGGCTCAGGAATCGTTTGTTGCCCAGCACAGTGCTACAATCTCAAGCTAAACCATTCTTCAGCCACTCACTTTGAGGAGGGAAAAATCCGGCTGTAAGAGACATTCGTCCAGATTGCGAACCAACTGCATGATGGGATCTGCAGTCCATAACTATGAACTGGCCGAGTGTTCTCTGATGAGATATGGTGCAGGTGTGCCCCACGCTACTTTAGAAGGAGGGGCTTAATAAATAAAAGGAAACTTTGAAATTTGCAACACCGGAGGCATCTGAAGAGGCTACTGCCGAAACGCATCATACCAGAGAATTCGAACAAATGATTCCTTGAAGCCCTGCCGTGTCCCCTTGTCTTTTTTGAAGGAGGAGGATATTTTTGCATATTATCGTGTAGCCAGTGTCACACAAAGGGGACCCTTCAAAAAGTGTTCAGGGTGCAGTGGCTTAACCCGTACCGCCCCACGTCCGATGGTGCAGAAGTCTTTGCTGCCAGCTGACAGTCCGTGACTCACACGAAGAGACGGAGTTACTTTATCATTGTCTCCAAGCTTTGCCAACACTGGGACTGTGAGGTTGGAAGTGCAGGGCTCAGGAATCATTTGTTGCCCAGCACAGTGCTACAATCTCAAGCTAAACCATTCTTCAGCCACTCACTTTGAGGAGGGAAAAATCCGGCTGTAAGAGACATTCGTCCAGATTGCGAACCAACTGCATGATGGGATCTGCAGTCCATAACTATGAACTGGCCGAGTGTTCTCTGAGGAGATATGGTGCAGGTGTGCCCAACGCTACTTTAGAAGGAGGGGCTTAATAAATAAAAGGAAACTTTGAAATTTGTAACACCGGAGGCATCTGAAGAGCCTACCTCCGAAACGCGTCATGCCAGAGAATTCGAACAAATGATTCCTTGAAGCCCTGCCGTGTCCCCTTGTCTTTTTCGAAGGAGGAGGATATTTTTGCATATTAGCGTGTAGCCAGTGTCATGCAAAGGGGACCCTTCCAAAAGTGTTCAGGGTGCAGTGGCTTAACCCGTACCGTCCCACGTCCGATGGAGGCAGAAGTCTTTGCTGCCAGCTGACAGTCCGTGACTCACACGAAGAGACGGAGTTACTTTATCATCGTCTCCAAGCTTTCCCAACACTGGGACTGTGAGGTTGGAAGCTCAGGGCTCAGGAATCGTTTGTTGCCCAGCACAGTGCTACAATCTCAAGCTAAACCATTCTTCAGCCACTCACTTTGAGGAGGGAAAAATCCGGCTGTAAGAGACATTCGTCCAGATTGCGAACCAACTGCATGATGGGATCTGCAGTCCATAACTATGAACTGGCCGAGTGTTCTCTGATGAGATATGGTGCAGGTGTGCCCCACGCTACTTTAGAAGGAGGGGCTTAATAAATAAAAGGAAACTTTGAAATTTGTAACACCGGAGGCATCTGAAGAGGCTACCGCCGAAACGCGTCATGCCAGAGAATTCGAACAAATGATTCCTTGAAGCCCTGCCGTGTCCCCTTGTCTTTTTCGAAGGAGGAGGATATTTTTGCAAATTAGCGTGTAACCAGTGTCACGCAAAGGGGACCCTTCCAAAAGTGTTCAGGGTGCAGTGGCTTAACCCGGACCGCCCCACGTCCGATGGAGGCAGAAGTCTTTGCTGCCAGCTGACAGTCCGTGACTCACACGGAGAGACGGAGTTACTTTATCATCGTCTCCAAGCTTTGCCAACACTGGGACTGTGAGGTTGGAAGCGCAGGGCTCAGGAATCGTTTGTTGCCCAGCACAGTGCTACAATCTCAAGCTAAACCATTCTTCAGCCACTCACTTTGAGGAGGGAAAAATCCGGCTGTAAGAGACATTCGTCCAGATTGCGAACCAACTGCATGATGGGATCTGCAGTCCATAACTATGAACTGGCCGAGTGTTCTCTGATGAGATATGGTGCAGGTGTGCCCCACGCTACTTTAGAAGGAGGGGCTTAATAAATAAAAGGAAACTTTGAAATTTGTAACACCGGAGGCATCTGAAGAGGCTACCGCCGAAACGCGTCATGCCAGAGAATTCGAACAAATGATTCCTTGAAGCCCTGCCGTGTCCCCTTGTCTTTTTCGAAGGAGGAGGATATTTTTGCATATTAGCGTGTAGCCAGTGTCACGCAAAGGGGACCCTTCCAAAAGTGTTCAGGGTGCAGTGGCTTAACCCGGACCGCCCCACGTCCGATGGAGGCAGAAGTCTTTGCTGCCAGCTGACAGTCCGTGACTCACACGGAGAGACGGAGTTACTTTATCATCGTCTCCAAGCTTTGCCAACACTGGGACTGTGAGGTTGGAAGTGCAGGGCTCAGGAATCGTTTGTTGCCCAGCACAGTGCTACAATCTCAAGCTAAACCATTCTTCAGCCACTCACTTTGAGGAGGGAAAAATCCGGCTGTAAGAGACATTCGTCCAGATTGCGAACCAACTGCATGATGGGATCTGCAGTCCATAACTATGAACTGGCCGAGTGTTCTCTGATGAGATATGGTGCAGGTGTGCCCCACGCTACTTTAGAAGGAGGGGCTTAATAAATAAAAGGAAACTTTGAAATTTGTAACACCGGAGGCATCTGAAGAGGCTACCGCCGAAACGCGTCATGCCAGAGAATTCGAACAAATGATTCCTTGAAGCCCTGCCGTGTCCCCTTGTCTTTTTCGAAGGAGGAGGATATTTTTGCATATTAGCGTGTAGCCAGTGTCACGCAAAGGGGACCCTTCCAAAAGTGTTCAGGGTGCAGTGGCTTAACCCGGACCGCCCCACGTCCGATGGAGGCAGAAGTCTTTGCGGCCAGCTGACAGTCCGTGACTCACACGGAGAGACGGAGTTACTTTATCATCGTCTCCAAGCTTTGCCAACACTGGGACTGTGAGGTTGGAAGCGCAGGGCTCAGGAATCGTTTGTTGCCCAGCACAGTGCTACAATCTCAAGCTAAACCATTCTTCAGCCACTCACTTTGAGGAGGGAAAAATCCGGCTGTAAGAGACATTCGTCCAGATTGCGAACCAACTGCATGATGGGATCTGCAGTCCATAACTATGAACTGGCCGAGTGTTCTCTGATGAGATATGGTGCAGGTGTGCCCCACGCTACTTTAGAAGGAGGGGCTTAATAAATAAAAGGAAACTTTGAAATTTGTAACACCGGAGGCATCTGAAGAGGCTACCGCCGAAACGCGTCATGCCAGAGAATTCGAACAAATGATTCCTTGAAGCCCTGCCGTGTCCCCTTGTCCTTTTCGAAGGAGGAGGATATTTTTGCATATTAGCGTGTAGCCAGTGTCACGCAAAGGGGACCCTTCCAAAAGTGTTCAGGGTGCAGTGGCTTAACCCGGACCGCGCCACGTCCGATGGAGGCAGAAGTCTTTGCTGCCAGCTGACAGTCCGTGACTCACACGGAGAGACGGAGTTACTTTATCATCGTCTCCAAGCTTTGCCAACACTGGGACTGTGAGGTTGGAAGCGCAGGGCTCAGGAATCGTTTGTTGCCCAGCACAGTGCTACAATCTCAAGCTAAACCATTCTTCAGCCACTCACTTTGAGGAGTGAAAAATCCGGCTGTAAGAGACATTCGTCCAGATTGCGAACCAACTGCATGATGGGATCTGCAGTCCATAACTATGAACTGGCCGAGTGTTCTCTGATGAGATATGGTGCAGGTGTGCCCAACGCTACTTTAGAAGGAGGGGCTTAATAAATAAAAGGAAACTTTGAAATTTGTAACACCGGAGGCATCTGAAGAGGCTACCTCCGAAACGCGTCATGCCAGAGAATTCGAACAAATGATTCCTTGAAGCCCTGCCGTGTCCCCTTGTCTTTTTCGAAGGAGGAGGATATTTTTGCATATTAGCGTGTAGCCAGTGTCACGCAAAGGGGACCCTTCCAAAAGTGTTCAGGGTGCAGTGGCTTAACCCGTACCGCCCCACGTCCGATGGAGGCAGAAGTCTTTGCTGCCAGCTGACAGTCCGTGACTCACACGAAGAGACGGAGTTACTTTATCATCGTCTCCAAGCTTTGCCAACACTGGGACTGTGAGGTTGGAAGCGCAGGGCTCAGGAATCGTTTGTTGCCCAGCACAGTGCTACAATCTCAAGCTAAACCATTCTTCAGCCACTCACTTTGAGGAGGGAAAAATCCGGCTGTAAGAGACATTCGTCCAGATTGCGAACCAACTGCATGATGGGATCTGCAGTCCATAACTATGAACTGGCCGAGTGTTCTCTGATGAGATATGGTGCAGGTGTGCCCCACGCTACTTTAGAAGGAGGGGCTTAATAAATAAAAGGAAACTTTGAAATTTGTAACACCGGAGGCATCTGAAGAGGCTACCGCCGAAACGCGTCATGCCAGAGAATTCGAACAAATGATTCCTTGAAGCCCTGCCGTGTCCCCTTGTCTTTTTCGAAGGAGGAGGATATTTTTGCATATTAGCGTGTAGCCAGTGTCACGCAAAGGGGACCCTTCCAAAAGTGTTCAGGGTGCAGTGGCTTAACCCGGACCGCCCCACGTCCGATGGAGGCAGAAGTCTTTGCTGCCAGCTGACAGTCCGTGACTCACACGGAGAGACGGAGTTACTTTATCATCGTCTCCAAGCTTTGCCAACACTGGGACTGTGAGGTTGGAAGCGCAGGGCTCAGGAATCATTTGTTGCCCAGCACAGTGCTACAATCTCAAGCTAAACCATTCTTCAGCCACTCACTTTGAGGAGGGAAAAATCCGGCTGTAAGAGACATTCGTCCAGATTGCGAACCAACTGCATGATGGGATCTGCAGTCCATAACTATGAACTGGCCGAGTGTTCTCTGATGAGATATGGTGCAGGTGTGCCCCACGCTACTTTAGAAGGAGGGGCTTAATAAATAAAAGGAAACTTTGAAATTTGTAACACCGGAGGCATCTGAAGAGGCTACCGCCGAAACGCGTCATGCCAGAGAATTCGAACAAATGATTCCTTGAAGCCCTGCCGTGTCCCCTTGTCTTTTTCGAAGGAGGAGGATATTTTTGCATATTAGTGTGTAGCCAGTGTCACGCAAAGGGGACCCTTCCAAAAGTGTTCAGGGTGCAGTGGCTTAACCCGGACCGCCCCACGTCCGATGGAGGCAGAAGTCTTTGCTGCCAGCTGACAGTCCGTGACTCACACGGAGAGACGGAGTTACTTTATCATCGTCTCCAAGCTTTGCCAACACTGGGACTGTGAGGTTGGAAGCGCAGGGCTCAGGAATCGTTTGTTGCCCAGCACAGTGCTACAATCTCAAGCTAAACCATTCTTCAGCCACTCACTTTGAGGAGGGAAAAATCCGGCTGTAAGAGACATTCGTCCAGATTGCGAACCAACTGCATGATGGGATCTGCAGTCCATAACTATGAACTGGCCGAGTGTTCTCTGATGAGATATGGTGCAGGTGTGCCCCACGCTACTTTAGAAGGAGGGGCTTAATAAATAAAAGGAAACTTTGAAATTTGTAACACCGGAGGCATCTGAAGAGGCTACCGCCGAAACGCGTCATGCCAGAGAATTCGAACAAATGATTCCTTGAAGCCCTGCCGTGTCCCCTTGTCTTTTTCGAAGGAGGAGGATATTTTTGCATATTAGCGTGTAGCCAGTGTCACGCAAAGGGGACCCTTCCAAAAGTGTTCAGGGTGCAGTGGCTTAACCCGGACCGCCCCACGTCCGATGGAGGCAGAAGTCTTTGCTGCCAGCTGACAGTCCGTGACTCACACGGAGAGACGGAGTTACTTTATCATCGTCTCCAAGCTTTGCCAACACTGGGACTGTGAGGTTGGAAGCGCAGGGCTCAGGAATCGTTTGTTGCCCAGCACAGTGCTACAATCTCAAGCTAAACCATTCTTCAGCCACTCACTTTGAGGAGGGAAAAATCCGGCTGTAAGAGACATTCGTCCAGATTGCGAACCAACTGCATGATGGGATCTGCAGTCCATAACTATGAACTGGCCGAGTGTTCTCTGATGAGATATGGTGCAGGTGTGCCCCACGCTACTTTAGAAGGAGGGGCTTAATAAATAAAAGGAAACTTTGAAATTTGCAACACCGGAGGCATCTGAAGAGGCTACTGCCGAAACGCATCATGCCAGAGAATTCGAACAAATGATTCCTTGAAGCCCTGCCGTGTCCCCTTGTCTTTTTCGAAGGAGGAGGATATTTTTGCATATTATCGTGTAGCCAGTGTCACGCAAAGGGGACCCTTCCAAAAGTGTTCAGGGTGCAGTGGCTTAACCCGTACCGCCCCACGTCCGATGGAGGCAGAAGTCTTTGCTGCCAGCTGACAGTCCGTGACTCACACGAAGAGACGGAGTTACTTTATCATTGTCTCCAAGCTTTGCCAACACTGGGACTGTGAGGTTGGAAGTGCAGGGCTCAGGAATCATTTGTTGCCCAGCACAGTGCTACAATCTCAAGCTAAACCATTCTTCAGCCACTCACTTTGAGGAGGGAAAAATCCGGCTGTAAGAGACATTCGTCCAGATTGCGAACCAACTGCATGATGGGATCTGCAGTCCATAACTATGAACTGGCCGAGTGTTCTCTGAGGAGATATGGTGCAGGTGTGCCCAACGCTACTTTAGAAGGAGGGGCTTAATAAATAAAAGGAAACTTTGAAATTTGTAACACCGGAGGCATCTGAAGAGCCTACCTCCGAAACGCGTCATGCCAGAGAATTCGAACAAATGATTCCTTGAAGCCCTGCCGTGTCCCCTTGTCTTTTTCGAAGGAGGAGGATATTTTTGCATATTAGCGTGTAGCCAGTGTCATGCAAAGGGGACCCTTCCAAAAGTGTTCAGGGTGCAGTGGCTTAACCCGTACCGTCCCACGTCCGATGGAGGCAGAAGTCTTTGCTGCCAGCTGACAGTCCGTGACTCACACGAAGAGACGGAGTTACTTTATCATCGTCTCCAAGCTTTCCCAACACTGGGACTGTGAGGTTGGAAGCTCAGGGCTCAGGAATCGTTTGTTGCCCAGCACAGTGCTACAATCTCAAGCTAAACCATTCTTCAGCCACTCACTTTGAGGAGGGAAAAATCCGGCTGTAAGAGACATTCGTCCAGATTGCGAACCAACTGCATGATGGGATCTGCAGTCCATAACTATGAACTGGCCGAGTGTTCTCTGATGAGATATGGTGCAGGTGTGCCCCACGCTACTTTAGAAGGAGGGGCTTAATAAATAAAAGGAAACTTTGAAATTTGTAACACCGGAGGCATCTGAAGAGGCTACCGCCGAAACGCGTCATGCCAGAGAATTCGAACAAATGATTCCTTGAAGCCCTGCCGTGTCCCCTTGTCTTTTTCGAAGGAGGAGGATATTTTTGCAAATTAGCGTGTAACCAGTGTCACGCAAAGGGGACCCTTCCAAAAGTGTTCAGGGTGCAGTGGCTTAACCCGGACCGCCCCACGTCCGATGGAGGCAGAAGTCTTTGCTGCCAGCTGACAGTCCGTGACTCACACGGAGAGACGGAGTTACTTTATCATCGTCTCCAAGCTTTGCCAACACTGGGACTGTGAGGTTGGAAGCGCAGGGCTCAGGAATCGTTTGTTGCCCAGCACAGTGCTACAATCTCAAGCTAAACCATTCTTCAGCCACTCACTTTGAGGAGGGAAAAATCCGGCTGTAAGAGACATTCGTCCAGATTGCGAACCAACTGCATGATGGGATCTGCAGTCCATAACTATGAACTGGCCGAGTGTTCTCTGATGAGATATGGTGCAGGTGTGCCCCACGCTACTTTAGAAGGAGGGGCTTAATAAATAAAAGGAAACTTTGAAATTTGTAACACCGGAGGCATCTGAAGAGGCTACCGCCGAAACGCGTCATGCCAGAGAATTCGAACAAATGATTCCTTGAAGCCCTGCCGTGTCCCCTTGTCTTTTTCGAAGGAGGAGGATATTTTTGCATATTAGCGTGTAGCCAGTGTCACGCAAAGGGGACCCTTCCAAAAGTGTTCAGGGTGCAGTGGCTTAACCCGGACCGCCCCACGTCCGATGGAGGCAGAAGTCTTTGCTGCCAGCTGACAGTCCGTGACTCACACGGAGAGACGGAGTTACTTTATCATCGTCTCCAAGCTTTGCCAACACTGGGACTGTGAGGTTGGAAGCGCAGGGCTCAGGAATCGTTTGTTGCCCAGCACAGTGCTACAATCTCAAGCTAAACCATTCTTCAGCCACTCACTTTGAGGAGGGAAAAATCCGGCTGTAAGAGACATTCGTCCAGATTGCGAACCAACTGCATGATGGGATCTGCAGTCCATAACTATGAACTGGCCGAGTGTTCTCTGATGAGATATGGTGCAGGTGTGCCCCACGCTACTTTAGAAGGAGGGGCTTAATAAATAAAAGGAAACTTTGAAATTTGTAACACCGGAGGCATCTGAAGAGGCTACCGCCGAAACGCGTCATGCCAGAGAATTCGAACAAATGATTCCTTGAAGCCCTGCCGTGTCCCCTTGTCTTTTTCGAAGGAGGAGGATATTTTTGCATATTAGCGTGTAGCCAGTGTCACGCAAAGGGGACCCTTCCAAAAGTGTTCAGGGTGCAGTGGCTTAACCCGGACCGCCCCACGTCCGATGGAGGCAGAAGTCTTTGCTGCCAGCTGACAGTCCGTGACTCACACGGAGAGACGGAGTTACTTTATCATCGTCTCCAAGCTTTGCCAACACTGGGACTGTGAGGTTGGAAGCGCAGGGCTCAGGAATCGTTTGTTGCCCAGCACAGTGCTACAATCTCAAGCTAAACCATTCTTCAGCCACTCACTTTGAGGAGGGAAAAATCCGGCTGTAAGAGACATTCGTCCAGATTGCGAACCAACTGCATGATGGGATCTGCAGTCCATAACTATGAACTGGCCGAGTGTTCTCTGATGAGATATGGTGCAGGTGTGCCCCACGCTACTTTAGAAGGAGGGGCTTAATAAATAAAAGGAAACTTTGAAATTTGTAACACCGGAGGCATCTGAAGAGGCTACCGCCGAAACGCGTCATGCCAGAGAATTCGAACAAATGATTCCTTGAAGCCCTGCCGTGTCCCCTTGTCTTTTTCGAAGGAGGAGGATATTTTTGCATATTAGCGTGTAGCCAGTGTCACGCAAAGGGGACCCTTCCAAAAGTGTTCAGGGTGCAGTGGCTTAACCCGGACCGCCCCACGTCCGATGGAGGCAGAAGTCTTTGCTGCCAGCTGACAGTCCGTGACTCACACGGAGAGACGGAGTTACTTTATCATCGTCTCCAAGCTTTGCCAACACTGGGACTGTGAGGTTGGAAGCGCAGGGCTCAGGAATCGTTTGTTTCCCAGCACAGTGCTACAATCTCAAGCTAAACCATTCTTCAGCCACTCACTTTGAGTAGTGAAAAATCCGGCTGTAAGAGACATTCGTCCAGATTGCGAACCAACTGCATGATGGGATCTGCAGTCCATAACTATGAACTGGCCGAGTGTTCTCTGAGGAGATATGGTGCAGGTGTGCCCAACGCTACTTTAGAAGGAGGGGCTTAATAAATAAAAGGAAACTTTGAAATTTGTAACACCGGAGGCATCGGAAGAGCCTACCTCCGAAACGCGTCATGCCAGAGAATTCGAACAAATGATTCCTTGAAGCCCTGCCGTGTCCCCTTGTCTTTTTCGAAGGAGGAGGATATTTTTGCATATTAGCGTGTAGCCAGTGTCATGCAAAGGGGACCCTTCCAAAAGTGTTCAGGGTGCAGTGGCTTAACCCGTACCGCCCCACGTCCGATGGAGGCAGAAGTCTTTGCTGCCAGCTGACAGTCCGTGACTCACACGAAGAGACGGAGTTACTTTATCATCGTCTCCAAGCTTTCCCAACACTGGGACTGTGAGGTTGGAAGCTCAGGGCTCAGGAATCGTTTGTTGCCCAGCACAGTGCTACAATCTCAAGCTAAACCATTCTTCAGCCACTCACTTTGAGGAGGGAAAAATCCGGCTGTAAGAGACATTCGTCCAGATTGCGAACCAACTGCATGATGGGATCTGCAGTCCATAACTATGAACTGGCCGAGTGTTCTCTGATGAGATATGGTGCAGGTGTGCCCCACGCTACTTTAGAAGGAGGGGCTTAATAAATAAAAGGAAACTTTGAAATTTGTAACACCGGAGGCATCTGAAGAGGCTACCGCCGAAACGCGTCATGCCAGAGAATTCGAACAAATGATTCCTTGAAGCCCTGCCGTGTCCCCTTGTCTTTTTCGAAGGAGGAGGATATTTTTGCAAATTAGCGTGTAACCAGTGTCACGCAAAGGGGACCCTTCCAAAAGTGTTCAGGGTGCAGTGGCTTAACCCGGACCGCCCCACGTCCGATGGAGGCAGAAGTCTTTGCTGCCAGCTGACAGTCCGTGACTCACACGGAGAGACGGAGTTACTTTATCATTGTCTCCAAGCTTTGCCAACACTGGGACTGTGAGGTTGGAAGCGCAGGGCTCAGGAATCGTTTGTTGCCCAGCACAGTGCTACAATCTCAAGCTAAACCATTCTTCAGCCACTCACTTTGAGGAGGGAAAAATCCGGCTGTAAGAGACATTCGTCCAGATTGCGAACCAACTGCATGATGGGATCTGCAGTCCATAACTATGAACTGGCCGAGTGTTCTCTGATGAGATATGGTGCAGGTGTGCCCTACGCTACTTTAGAAGGAGGGGCTTAATAAATAAAAGGAAACTTTGAAATTTGTAACACCGGAGGCATCTGAAGAGGCTACCTCCGAAACGCGTCATGCCAGAGAATTCGAACAAATGATTCCTTGAAGCCCTGCCGTGTCCCCTTGTCTTTTTCGAAGGAGGAGGATATTTTTGCATATTAGCGTGTAGCCAGTGTCACGCAAAGGGGACCCTTCCAAAAGTGTTCAGGGTGCAGTGGCTTAACCCGTACCGCCCCACGTCCGATGGAGGCAGAAGTCTTTGCTGCCAGCTGACAGTCCGTGACTCACACGGAGAGACGGAGTTACTTTATCATCGTCTCCAAGCTTTGCCAACACTGGGACTGTGAGGTTGGAAGCGCAGGGCTCAGGAATCGTTTGTTGCCCAGCACAGTGCTACAATCTCAAGCTAAACCATTCTTCAGCCACTCACTTTGAGGAGGGAAAAATCCGGCTGTAAGAGACATTCGTCCAGATTGCGAACCAACTGCATGATGGGATCTGCAGTCCATAACTATGAACTGGCCGAGTGTTCTCTGATGAGATATGGTGCAGGTGTGCCCCACGCTACTTTAGAAGGAGGGGCTTAATAAATAAAAGGAAACTTTGAAATTTGTAACACCGGAGGCATCTGAAGAGGCTACTGCCGAAACGCGTCATGCCAGAGAATTCGAACAAATGATTCCTTGAAGCCCTGCCGTGTCCCCTTGTCTTTTTCGAAGGAGGAGGATATTTTTGCATATTAGCGTGTAGCCAGTGTCACGCAAAGGGGACCATTCCAAAAGTGTTCAGGGTGCAGTGGCTTAACCCGGACCGCCCCACGTCCGATGGAGGCAGAAGTCTTTGCTGCCAGCTGACAGTCCGTGACTCACACGGAGAGACGGAGTTACTTTATCATCGTCTCCAAGCTTTGCCAACACTGGGACTGTGAGGTTGGAAGCGCAGGGCTCAGGAATCATTTGTTGCCCAGCACAGTGCTACAATCTCAAGCTAAACCATTCTTCAGCCACTCACTTTGAGGAGGGAAAAATCCGGCTGTAAGAGACATTCGTCCAGATTGCGAACCAACTGCATGATGGGATCTGCAGTCCATAACTATGAACTGGCCGAGTGTTCTCTGATGAGATATGGTGCAGGTGTGCCCCACGCTACTTTAGAAGGAGGGGCTTAATAAATAAAAGGAAACTTTGAAATTTGTAACACCGGAGGCATCTGAAGAGGCTACCGCCGAAACGCGTCATGCCAGAGAATTCGAACAAATGATTCCTTGAAGCCCTGCCGTGTCCCCTTGTCTTTTTCGAAGGAGGAGGATATTTTTGCATATTAGCGTGTAGCCAGTGTCACGCAAAGGGGACCCTTCCAAAAGTGTTCAGGGTGCAGTGGCTTAACCCGGACCGCCCCACGTCCGATGGAGGCAGAAGTCTTTGCGGCCAGCTGACAGTCCGTGACTCACACGGAGAGACGGAGTTACTTTATCATCGTCTCCAAGCTTTGCCAACACTGGGACTGTGAGGTTGGAAGCGCAGGGCTCAGGAATCGTTTGTTGCCCAGCACAGTGCTACAATCTCAAGCTAAACCATTCTTCAGCCACTCACTTTGAGGAGGGAAAAATCCGGCTGTAAGAGACATTCGTCCAGATTGCGAACCAACTGCATGATGGGATCTGCAGTCCATAACTATGAACTGGCCGAGTGTTCTCTGATGAGATATGGTGCAGGTGTGCCCCACGCTACTTTAGAAGGAGGGGCTTAATAAATAAAAGGAAACTTTGAAATTTGTAACACCGGTGGCATCTGAAGAGGCTACCGCCGAAACGCGTCATGCCAGAGAATTCGAACAAATGATTCCTTGAAGCCCTGCCGTGTCCCCTTGTCTTTTTCGAAGGAGGAGGATATTTTTGCATATTAGCGTGTAGCCAGTGTCACGCAAAGGGGACCCTTCCAAAAGTGTTCAGGGTGCAGTGGCTTAACCCGGACCGCCCCACGTCCGATGGAGGCAGAAGTCTTTGCTGCCAGCTGACAGTCCGTGACTCACACGGAGAGACGGAGTTACTTTATCATCGTCTCCAAGCTTTGCCAACACTGGGACTGTGAGGTTGGAAGCGAAGGGCTCAGGAATCGTTTGTTGCCCAGCACAGTGCTACAATCTCAAGCTAAACCATTCTTCAGCCACTCACTTTGAGGAGTGAAAAATCCGGCTGTAAGAGACATTCGTCCAGATTGCGAACCAACTGCATGATGGGATCTGCAGTCCATAACTATGAACTGGCCGAGTGTTCTCTGATGAGATATGGTGCAGGTGTGCCCCACGCTACTTTAGAAGGAGGGGCTTAATAAATAAAAGGAAACTTTGAAATTTGCAACACCGGAGGCATCTGAAGAGGCTACTGCCGAAACGCATCATACCAGAGAATTCGAACAAATGATTCCTTGAAGCCCTGCCGTGTCCCCTTGTCTTTTTCGAAGGAGGAGGATATTTTTGCATATTATCGTGTAGCCAGTGTCACACAAAGGGGACCCTTCCAAAAGTGTTCAGGGTGCAGTGGCTTAACCCGGACCGCCCCACGTCCGATGGAGGCAGAAGTCTTTGCTGCCAGCTGACAGTCCGTGACTCACACGAAGAGACGGAGTTACTTTATCATTGTCTCCAAGCTTTGCCAACACTGGGACTGTGAGGTTGGAAGTGCAGGGCTCAGGAATCATTTGTTGCCCAGCACAGTGCTACAATCTCAAGCTAAACCATTCTTCAGCCACTCACTTTGAGGAGGGAAAAATCCGGCTGTAAGAGACATTCGTCCAGATTGCGAACCAACTGCATGATGGGATCTGCAGTCCATAACTATGAACTGGCCGAGTGTTCTCTGAGGAGATATGGTGCAGGTGTGCCCAACGCTACTTTAGAAGGAGGGGCTTAATAAATAAAAGGAAACTTTGAAATTTGTAACACCGGAGGCATCTGAAGAGCCTACCTCCGAAACGCGTCATGCCAGAGAATTCGAACAAATGATTCCTTGAAGCCCTGCCGTGTCCCCTTGTCTTTTTCGAAGGAGGAGGATATTTTTGCATATTAGCGTGTAGCCAGTGTCATGCAAAGGGGACCCTTCCAAAAGTGTTCAGGGTGCAGTGGCTTAACCCGTACCGTCCCACGTCCGATGGAGGCAGAAGTCTTTGCTGCCAGCTGACAGTCCGTGACTCACACGAAGAGACGGAGTTACTTTATCATCGTCTCCAAGCTTTCCCAACACTGGGACTGTGAGGTTGGAAGCTCAGGGCTCAGGAATCGTTTGTTGCCCAGCACAGTGCTACAATCTCAAGCTAAACCATTCTTCAGCCACTCACTTTGAGGAGGGAAAAATCCGGCTGTAAGAGACATTCGTCCAGATTGCGAACCAACTGCATGATGGGATCTGCAGTCCATAACTATGAACTGGCCGAGTGTTCTCTGATGAGATATGGTGCAGGTGTGCCCCACGCTACTTTAGAAGGAGGGGCTTAATAAATAAAAGGAAACTTTGAAATTTGTAACACCGGAGGCATCTGAAGAGGCTACCGCCGAAACGCGTCATGCCAGAGAATTCGAACAAATGATTCCTTGAAGCCCTGCCGTGTCCCCTTGTCTTTTTCGAAGGAGGAGGATATTTTTGCAAATTAGCGTGTAACCAGTGTCACGCAAAGGGGACCCTTCCAAAAGTGTTCAGGGTGCAGTGGCTTAACCCGGACCGCCCCACGTCCGATGGAGGCAGAAGTCTTTGCTGCCAGCTGACAGTCCGTGACTCACACGGAGAGACGGAGTTACTTTATCATCGTCTCCAAGCTTTGCCAACACTGGGACTGTGAGGTTGGAAGCGCAGGGCTCAGGAATCGTTTGTTGCCCAGCACAGTGCTACAATCTCAAGCTAAACCATTCTTCAGCCACTCACTTTGAGGAGGGAAAAATCCGGCTGTAAGAGACATTCGTCCAGATTGCGAACCAACTGCATGATGGGATCTGCAGTCCATAACTATGAACTGGCCGAGTGTTCTCTGATGAGATATGGTGCAGGTGTGCCCCACGCTACTTTAGAAGGAGGGGCTTAATAAATAAAAGGAAACTTTGAAATTTGTAACACCGGAGGCATCTGAAGAGGCTACCGCCGAAACGCGTCATGCCAGAGAATTCGAACAAATGATTCCTTGAAGCCCTGCCGTGTCCCCTTGTCTTTTTCGAAGGAGGAGGATATTTTTGCATATTAGCGTGTAGCCAGTGTCACGCAAAGGGGACCCTTCCAAAAGTGTTCAGGGTGCAGTGGCTTAACCCGGACCGCCCCACGTCCGATGGAGGCAGAAGTCTTTGCTGCCAGCTGACAGTCCGTGACTCACACGGAGAGACGGAGTTACTTTATCATCGTCTCCAAGCTTTGCCAACACTGGGACTGTGAGGTTGGAAGTGCAGGGCTCAGGAATCGTTTGTTGCCCAGCACAGTGCTACAATCTCAAGCTAAACCATTCTTCAGCCACTCACTTTGAGGAGGGAAAAATCCGGCTGTAAGAGACATTCGTCCAGATTGCGAACCAACTGCATGATGGGATCTGCAGTCCATAACTATGAACTGGCCGAGTGTTCTCTGATGAGATATGGTGCAGGTGTGCCCCACGCTACTTTAGAAGGAGGGGCTTAATAAATAAAAGGAAACTTTGA
The DNA here is from genome assembly GCA_963921515.1 of Calotriton arnoldi. Taxonomy (NCBI): domain Eukaryota; kingdom Metazoa; phylum Chordata; class Amphibia; order Caudata; family Salamandridae; genus Calotriton; species Calotriton arnoldi. Next base: position 2,432,582 of record CAWUFW010000825.1, on the reverse strand, counting down.
AATTTGTAACACCGGAGGCATCTGAAGAGGCTACCGCCGAAACGCGTCATGCCAGAGAATTCAAACAAATGATTCCTTGAAGCCCTGCCGTGTCCCCTTGTCTTTTCGAAGGAGGAGGATATTTTTGCATATTAGCGTGTAGCCAGTGTCACGCAAAGGGGACCCTTCCAAAAGTGTTCAGGGTGCAGTGGCTTAACCCGGACCGCCCCATGTCCGATGGAGGCAGAAGTCTTTGCGGCCAGCTGACAGTCCGTGACTCACACGGAGAGACGGAGTTACTTTATCATCGTCTCCAAGCTTTGCCAACACTGGGACTGTGAGGTTGGAAGCGCAGGGCTCAGGAATCGTTTGTTGCCCAGCACAGTGCTACAATCTCAAGCTAAACCATTCTTCAGCCACTCACTTTGAGGAGGGAAAAATCCGGCTGTAAGAGACATTCGTCCAGATTGCGAACCAACTGCATGATGGGATCTGCAGTCCATAACTATGAACTGGCCGAGTGTTCTCTGATGAGATATGGTGCAGGTGTGCCCCACGCTACTTTAGAAGGAGGGGCTTAATAAATAAAAGGAAAGTTTGAAATTTGTAACACCGGTGGCATCTGAAGAGGCTACCGCCGAAACGCGTCATGCCAGAGAATTCGAACAAATGATTCCTTGAAGCCCTGCCGTGTCCCCTTGTCCTTTTCGAAGGAGGAGGATATTTTTGCATATTAGCGTGTAGCCAGTGTCACGCAAAGGGGACCCTTCCAAAAGTGTTCAGGGTGCAGTGGCTTAACCCGGACCGCGCCACGTCCGATGGAGGCAGAAGTCTTTGCTGCCAGCTGACAGTCCGTGACTCACACGGAGAGACGGAGTTACTTTATCATCGTCTCCAAGCTTTGCCAACACTGGGACTGTGAGGTTGGAAGCGCAGGGCTCAGGAATCGTTTGTTTCCCAGCACAGTGCTACAATCTCAAGCTAAACCATTCTTCAGCCACTCACTTTGAGTAGTGAAAAATCCGGCTGTAAGAGACATTCGTCCAGATTGCGAACCAACTGCATGATGGGATCTGCAGTCCATAACTATGAACTGGCCGAGTGTTCTCTGATGAGATATGGTGCAGGTGTGCCCCACGCTACTTTAGAAGGAGGGGCTTAATAAATAAAAGGAAACTTTGAAATTTGTAACACCGGAGGCATCTGAAGAGGCTACCGCCGAAACGCGTCATGCCAGAGAATTCGAACAAATGATTCCTTGAAGCCCTGCCGTGTCCCCTTGTCTTTTTCGAAGGAGGAGGATATTTTTGCATATTAGCGTGTAGCCAGTGTCACGCAAAGGGGACCCTTCCAAAAGTGTTCAGGGTGCAGTGGCTTAACCCGGACCGCCCCACGTCCGATGGAGGCAGAAGTCTTTGCTGCCAGCTGACAGTCCGTGACTCACACGGAGAGACGGAGTTACTTTATCATCGTCTCCAAGCTTTGCCAACACTGGAACTGTGAGGTTGGAAGCGCAGGGCTCAGGAATCGTTTGTTGCCCAGCACAGTGCTACAATCTCAAGCTAAACCATTCTTCAGCCACTCACTTTGAGGAGGGAAAAATCCGGCTGTAAGAGACATTCGTCCAGATTGCGAACCAACTGCATGATGGGATCTGCAGTCCATAACTATGAACTGGCCGAGTGTTCTCTGATGAGATATGGTGCAGGTGTGCCCAACGCTACTTTAGAAGGAGGGGCTTAATAAATAAAAGGAAACTTTGAAATTTGTAACACCGGAGGCATCTGAAGAGCCTACCTCCAAAACGCGTCATGCCAGAGAATTCGAACAAATGATTCCTTGAAGCCCTGCCGTGTCGCCTTGTCTTTTTTGAAGGAGGAGGATATTTTTGCATATTAGCGTGTAGCCAGTGTCACGCAAAGGGGACCCTTCCAAAAGTGTTCAGGGTGCAGTGGCTTAACCCGTACCGCCCCACGTCCGATGGAGGCAGAAGTCTTTGCTGCCAGCTGACAGTCCGTGACTCACACGAAGAGACGGAGTTACTTTATCATCGTCTCCAAGCTTTCCCAACACTGGGACTGTGAGGTTGGAAGCTCAGGGCTCAGGAATCGTTTGTTGCCCAGCACAGTGCTACAATCTCAAGCTAAACCATTCTTCAGCCACTCACTTTGAGGAGGGAAAAATCCGGCTGTAAGAGACATTCGTCCAGATTGCGAACCAACTGCATGATGGGATCTGCAGTCCATAACTATGAACTGGCCGAGTGTTCTCTGATGAGATATGGTGCAGGTGTGCCCCACGCTACTTTAGAAGGAGGGGCTTAATAAATAAAAGGAAACTTTGAAATTTGTAACACCGGAGGCATCTGAAGAGGCTACCGCCGAAACGCGTCATGCCAGAGAATTCGAACAAATGATTCCTTGAAGCCCTGCCGTGTCCCCTTGTCTTTTTCGAAGGAGGAGGATATTTTTGCAAATTAGCGTGTAACCAGTGTCACGCAAAGGGGACCCTTCCAAAAGTGTTCAGGGTGCAGTGGCTTAACCCGGACCGCCCCACGTCCGATGGAGGCAGAAGTCTTTGCTGCCAGCTGACAGTCCGTGACTCACACGGAGAGACGGAGTTACTTTATCATCGTCTCCAAGCTTTGCCAACACTGGGACTGTGAGGTTGGAAGCGCAGGGCTCAGGAATCGTTTGTTGCCCAGCACAGTGCTACAATCTCAAGCTAAACCATTCTTCAGCCACTCACTTTGAGGAGGGAAAAATCCGGCTGTAAGAGACATTCGTCCAGATTGCGAACCAACTGCATGATGGGATCTGCAGTCCATAACTATGAACTGGCCGAGTGTTCTCTCATGAGATATGGTGCAGGTGTGCCCCACGCTAATTTAGAAGGAGGGGCTTAATAAATAAAAGGAAACTTTGAAATTTGCAACACCGGAGGCATCTGAAGAGGCTACCGCCGAAACGCATCAAACCAGAGAATTCGAACAAATGATTCCTTGAAGCCCTGCCGTGTCCCCTTGTCTTTTTCGAAGGAGGAGGATATTTTTGATTATTATCGTGTAGCCAGTGTCACGCAAAGGGGACCCTTCAAAAAGTGTTCAGGGTGCAGTGGCTTAACCCGTACCGCCCCACGTCCGATGGAGGCAGAATTCTTTGCTGCCAGCTGACAGTCCGTGAGTCACACTGAGAGACGGAGTTACTTTATCATCGTCTCCAAGCTTTCCCAACACTGGGACTGTGAGGTTGGAAGCGCAGGGCTCAGGAATCGTTTGTTGCCCAGCACAGTGCTACAATCTCAAGCTAAACCATTCTTCAGCCACTCACTTTGAGGAGGGAAAAATCCGGCTGTAAGAGACATTCGTCCAGATTGCGAACCAACTGCATGATCGGATCTGCAGTCCATAACTATGAACTGGCCGATTGTTCTCTGATGAGATATGGTGCAGGTGTGCCCCACGCTACTTTAGAAGGAGGGGCTTAATAAATAAAAGGAAACTTTGAAATTTGTAAAACCGGAGGTATCTGAAGAGGCTACCGCCGAAACGCGTCATGCCAGAGAATTCGAACAAATGATTCCTTGAAGCCCTGCCGTGTCCCCTTGTCTTTTTCGAAGGAGGAGTATATTTTTCCATATTAGCGTGTAGCCAGTGTCACGCAAAGGGGACCCTTCCAAAAGTGTTCAGGGTGCAGTGGCTTAACCCGGACCGCCCCACGTCCGATGGAGGCAGAAGTCTTTGCTGCCAGCTGACAGTCCGTGACTCACACGAAGAGACGGAGTTACTTTATCATTGTCTCCAAGCTTTGCCAACACTGGGACTGTGAGGTTGGAAGTGCAGGGCTCTGGAATCATTTGTTGCCCAGCACAGTGCTACAATCTCAAGCTAAACCATTCTTCAGCCACTCACTTTGAGGAGGGAAAAATCCGGCTGTAAGAGACATTCGTCCAGATTGCGAACCAACTGCATGATGGGATCTGCAGTCCATAACTATGAACTGGCCGAGTGTTCTCTGATGAGATATGGTGCAGGTGTGCCCAACGCTACTTTAGAAGGAGGGGCTTAATAAATAAAAGGAAACTTTGAAATTTGTAACACCGGAGGCATCTGAAGAGCCTACCTCCGAAACGCGTCATGCCAGAGAATTCGAACAAATGATTCCTTGAAGCCCTGCCGTGTCCCCTTGTCTTTTTCGAAGGAGGAGGATATTTTTGCATATTAGCGTGTAGCCAGTGTCACGCAAAGGGGACCCTTCCAAAAGTGTTCAGGGTGCAGTGGCTTAACCCGTACCGCCCCACGTCCGATGGAGGCAGAAGTCTTTGCTGCCAGCTGACAGTCCGTGACTCACATGAAGAGACGGAGTTACTTTATCATCGTCTCCAAGCTTTCCCAACACTGGGACTGTGAGGTTGGAAGCTCAGGGCTCAGGAATCGTTTGTTGCCCAGCACAGTGCTACAATCTCAAGCTAAACCATTCTTCAGCCACTCACTTTGAGGAGGGAAAAATCCGGCTGTAAGAGACATTCGTCCAGATTGCGAACCAACTGCATGATGGGATCTGCAGTCCATAACTATGAACTGGCCGAGTGTTCTCTGATGAGATATGGTGCAGGTGTGCCCCACGCTACTTTAGAAGGAGGGGCTTAATAAATAAAAGGAAACTTTGAAATTTGTAACACCGGAGGCATCTGAAGAGGCTACCGCCGAAACGCGTCATGCCAGAGAATTCGAACAAATGATTCCTTGAAGCCCTGCCGTGTCCCCTTGTCTTTTTCGAAGGAGGAGGATATTTTTGCAAATTAGCTTGTAACCAGTGTCACGCAAAGGGGACCCTTCCAAAAGTGTACAGGGTGCAGTGGCTTAACCCGGACCGCCCCACGTCCGATGGAGGCAGAAGTCTTTGCTGCCAGCTGACAGTCCGTGACTCACACGGAGAGACGGAGTTACTTTATCATCGTCTCCAAGCTTTGCCAACACTGGGACTGTGAGGTTGGAAGCGCAGGGCTCAGGAATCGTTTGTTGCCCAGCACAGTGCTACAATCTCAAGCTAAACCATTCTTCAGCCACTCACTTTGAGCAGGGAAAAATCCGGCTGTAAGAGACATTCGTCCAGATTGCGAACCAACTGCATGATGGGATCTGCAGTCCATAACTATGAACTGGCCGAGTGTTCTCTGACGAGATACGGTGCAGGTGTGCCCCACGCTACTTTAGAAGGAGGGGCTTAATAAATAAAAGGAAACTTTGAAATTTGTAACACCGGAGGCATCTGAAGAGGCTACCGCCGAAACGCGTCATGCCAGAGAATTCGAACAAATGATTCCTTGAAGCCCTGCCGTGTCCCCTTGTCTTTTTCGAAGGAGGAGGATATTTTTGCATATTAGCGTGTAGCCAATGTCACGCAAAGGGGACCCTTCCAAAAGTGTTCAGGGTGCAGTGGCTTAACCCGTACCGCCCCACGTCCGATGGAGGCAGAAGTCTTTGCTGCCAGCTGACAGTCCGTGACTCACACGGAGAGACGGAGTTACTTTATCATCGTCTCCAAGCTTTCCCAACACTGGGACTGTGAGGTTGGAAGCGCAGGGCTCAGGAATCGTTTGTTGCCCAGCACAGTGCTACAATTTCAAGCTAAACCATTCTTCAGCCACTCACTTTGAGGAGGGAAAAATCCGGCTGTAAGAGACATTCGTCCAGATTGCGAACCAACTGCATGATGGGATCTGCAGTCCATAACTATGAACAGGCCGAGTGATCTCTGATGAGATATGGTGCAGGTGTGCCCCACGCTACTTTAGAAGGAGGGGCTTAATAAATAAAAGGAAACTTTGAAATTTGCAACACCGGAGGCATCTGAAGAGGCTACCGCTGAAACGCGTCATGCCAGAGAATTCGAACAAATGATTCCTTGAAGCCCTGCCGTGTCCCCTTGTCTTTTTCGAAGGAGGAGGATATTTTTGCATATTAGCGTGTAGCCAGTGTCACGCAAAGGGGACCCTTCCAAAAGTGTTCAGGGTGCAGTGGCTTAACCCGGACCGCCCCACGTCCGATGGAGGCAGAAGTCTTTGCTGACAGCTGACAGTCCGTGACTCACACGGAGAGACGGAGTTACTTTATCATCGTCTCCAAGCTTTGCCAACACTGGGACTGTGAGGTTGGAAGCGCAGGGCTCAGGAATCGTTTGTTGCCCAGCACAGTGCTACAATCTCAAGCTAAACCATTCTTCAGCCACTCACTTTGAGGAGGGAAAAATCCGGCTGTAAGAGACATTCGTCCAGATTGCGAACCAACTGCATGATGGGATCTGCAGTCCATAACTATGAACTGGCTGAGTGTTCTCTGATAAGATATGGTGCAGGTGTGCCCCACGCTACTTTAGAAGGAGGGGCTTAATAAATAAAAGGAAACTTTGAAATTTGTAACACCGGAGGCATCTGAAGAGGCAACCGCCGAAACGCGTCATGCCAGAGAATTCGAACAAATGATTCCTTGAAGCACTGCCGTGTCCCCTTGTCTTTTTCGAAGGAGGAGGATATTTTTGCATATTAGCGTGTAGCCAGTGTCACGCAAAGGGGACCCTTCCAAAAGTGTTCAGGGTGCAGTGGCTTAACCCGGACCGCCCCACGTCCGATGGAGGCAGAAGTCTTTGCTGACAGCTGACAGTCCGTGACTCACACGGAGAGACGAAGTTACTTGATCATCGTCTCCAAGCTTTGCCAACACTGGAACTGTGAGGTTGCAAGCACAGGGCTCAGGAATCGTTTGTTGTCCAGCACAGTGCTACAATCTCAAGCTAAACCATTCTTCAGCCACTCACTTTGAGCAGGGAAAAATCCGGCTGTAAGAGACATTCGTCCAGATTGCGAACCAACTGCATGATGGGATCTGCAGTCCATAACTATGAACTGGCCGAGTGTTCTCTGATGAGATAGGGTGCAGGTGTGCCCTACGCTACTTTAGAAGGAGGGGCTTAATAAATAAAAGGAAACTTTGAAATTTGTAACACCGGAGGCATCTGAAGAGGCTACTGCCGAAATGCATCATGCCAGAGAATTCGAACAAATGATTCCTTGAAGCCCTGCCGTGTCCCCTTGTCTTTTTCGAAGGAGGAGGATATTTTTGCATATTAGCGTGTAGCCAGTGTCACGCAAAGGGGACCCTTCCAAAAGTGTTCAGGCTGCAGTGGCTTAATCCGGACCGCCCCACGTCCGATGGAGGCAGAAGTCTTTGCGGCCAGCTGACAGTCCGTGACTCACACGGAGAGACGGAGTTACTTAATCATCGTCTCCAAGCTTTGCCAACACTGGGACTGTGAGGTTGGAAGCGCAGGGCTCAGGAATCATTTGTTGCCCAGCACAGTGCTACAATCTCAAGCTAAACCATTCTTCAGCCACTCACTTTGAGGAGGGAAAAATCCGGCTGTAAGAGACATTCGTCCAGATTGCGAACCAACTGCATGATGGGATCTGCAGTCCATAACTATGAACTGGCCGAGTGTTCTCTGATGAGATATGGTGCAGGTGTGCCCACGCTACTTTAGAAGGAGGGGCTTAATAAATAAAAGGAAACTTTGAAATTTGTAACACCGGAGGCATCTGAAGAGGCTACCGCCGAAACGTGTCATGCCAGAGAATTCGAACAAATGATTCCTTGAAGCCCTGCCGTGTCCCCTTGTCTTTTTCGAAGGAGGAGGATATTTTTGCATATTAGCGTGTAGCCAGTGTCACGCAAAGGGGACCCTTCCAAAAGTGTTCAGGGTGCAGTGGCTTAACCCGGACCGCCCCACGTCCGATGGAGGCAGAAGTCTTTGCTGCCAGCTGACAGTCCGTGACTCACACGGACAGACGGAGTTACTTTATCATCGTCTCCAAGCCTTGCCAACACTGGGACTGTGAGGTTGGAAGCGCAGGGCTCAGGAATCGTTTGTTGCCCAGCACAGTGCTACAATCTCAAGCTAAACCATTCTTCAGCCACTCACTTTGAGGAGGGAAAAATCCGGCTGTAAGAGACATTCGTCCAGATTGCGAACCAACTGCATGATGGGATCTACAGTCCATAACTATGAACTGGCCGAGTGTTCTCTGATGAGATATGGTGCAGGTGTACCCCACGCTACTTTAGAAGGAGGGGCTTAATAAATAAAAGGAAACTTTGAAATTTGTAACACCGGAGGCATCTGAAGAGGCTACCGCCGAAACGCGTCATGCCAGAGAATTCGAACAAATGATTCCTTGAAGCCCTGCTGTGTCCCCTTGTCTTTTTCGAAGGAGGAGGATATTTTTGCATATTGGCGTGTAGCCAGTGTCACGCAAAGGGGACCCTTCCAAAAGTGTTCAGGGTGCAGTGACTTAACCCGGACCGCCCCACGTCCGATGGAGGCAGAAGTCTTTGCTGCCAGCTGACAGTCCGTGACTCACACGGAGAGACGAAGTTACTTGATCATCGTCTCCAAGCTTTGCCAACACTGGAACTGTGAGGTTGGAAGCGCAGGGCTCAGGAATCGTTTGTTGCCCAGCACAGTGCTACAATATCAAGCTAAACCATTCTTCAGCCACTCACTTTGAGGAGGGAAAAATCCGTCTGTAAGAGACATTCGTCCAGATTGCGAACCAACTGCATGATGGGATCTGCAGTCCATAACTATGAACTGGCCGAGTGTTCTCTCATAAGATATGGTGCAGGTGTGCCCCACGCTACTTTAGAAGGAGGGGCTTAATAAATAAAAGGAAACTTTGAAATTTGCAACACCGGAGGCATCTGAAGAGGCTACCGCCGAAACGTATAATTCCAGAGAATTCGAACAAATGATTCCTTGAAGCCCTGCCGTGTCCCCTTGTCTTTTTCGAAGGAGGAGGATATTTTTGCATATTAGCGTGTAGCCAGAGTCACGCAAAGGGGACCCTTCCAAAAGTGTTCAGGGTGCAGTGGCTTACCCCGGACCGCCCCACGTCCGTTGGAGGCAGAAGTCTTTGCTGCCAGCTGACAGTCCGTGACTCACACGGAGAGACGGAGTTACTTTATCATTGTCTCCAAGCTTTGCCAACACTGGGACTGTGAGGTTGGAAGCACAGGGCTCAGGAATCGTTTGTTGCCCAGCACAGTGTTACAATCTCAAGCTAAACCATTCTTCAGCCACTCACTTTGAGGAGGGAAAAATCCGGCTGTAAGAGACATTCGTCCAGATTGCGAACCAACTGCATGATGGGATCTGCAGTCCATAACTATGAACTGGCCGAGTGTTCTCTGATGAGATATGGTGCAGGTGTGCCCCACGCTACTTTAGAAGGAGGGGCTTAATAAATAAAAGGAAACTTTGAAATTTGTAACACCGGTGGCATCTGAAGAGGCTACCGCCGAAACGCGTCATGCCAGAGAATTCGAACAAATGATTCCTTGAAGCCCTGCCGTGTCCCCTTGTCTTTTTCGAAGGAGGAGGATATTTTTGCATATTAGCGTGTAGCCAGTGTCACGCAAAGGGGACCCTTCCAAAAGTGTTCAGGGTGCAGTGGCTTAACCCGGACCGCCCCACGTCCGATGGAGGCAGAAGTCTTTGCTGCCAGCTGACAGTCCGTGACTCACACGGAGAGACGAAGTTACTTTATCATCGTCTCCAAGCTTTGCCAACACTGGAACTGTGAGGTTGGAAGCGCAGGGCTCAGGAATCGTTTGTTGCCCAGCACAGTGCTACAATCTCAAGCTAAACCATTCTTCAGCCACTCACTTTGAGGAGGGAAAAATCCGGCTGTAAGAGACATTCGTCCAGATTGCGAACCAACTGCATGATGGGATCTGCAGTCCATAACTATGAACTGGCTGAGTGTTCTCTCATGAGATATGGTGCAGGTGTGCCCCACGCTACTTTAGAAGGAGGGGCTTAATAAATAAAAGGAAACTTTGAAATTTGCAACACCGGAGGCATCTGAAGAGGCTACCGCCGAAACGCATCATACCAGAGAATTCGAACAAATGATTCCTTGAAGCCCTGCTGTGTCCCCTTGTCTTTTTCGAAGGAGGAGGATATTTTTGCATATTATCGTGTAGCCAGTGTCACGCAAAGGGGACCCTTCAAAAAGTGTTCAGGGTGCAGTGGCTTAACCCGTATCGCCCCACGTCCGATGGAGGCAGAAGTCTTTGCTGCCAGCTGACAGTCCGTGACTCACACGGAGAGACGGAGTTACTTTATCATCGTCTCCAAGCTTTCCCAACACTGGGACTGTGAGGTTGGAAGCGCAGGGCTCAGGAATCGTTTGTTGCCCAGCACAGTGCTACAATCTCAAGCTAAACCATTCTTCAGCCACTCACTTTGAGGAGGGAAAAATCCGGCTGTAAGAGACATTCGTCCAGATTGCGAACCAACTGCATGATCGGATCTGCAGTCCATAACTATGAACTGGCCGATTGTTCTCTGATGAGATATGGTGCAGGTGTGCCCCACGCTACTTTAGAAGGAGGGGCTTAATAAATAAAAGGAAACTTTGAAATTTGTAACACCGGAGGCATCTGAAGAGGCTACCGCCGAAACGCGTCATGCCAGAGAATTCGAACAAATGATTCCTTGAAGCCCTGCCTTGTCCCCTTGTCTTTTTCGAAGGAGGAGTATATTTTTCCATATTAGCGTGTAGCCAGTGTCACGCAAAGGGGACCCTTCCAAAAGTGTTCAGGGTGCAGTGGCTTAACCCGGACCGCCCCACGTCCGATGGAGGCAGAAGTCTTTGCTGCCAGCTGACAGTCCGTGACTCACACGAAGAGACGGAGTTACTTTATCATTGTCTCCAAGCTTTGCCAACACTGGGACTGTGAGGTTGGAAGTGCAGGGCTCAGGAATCATTTGTTGCCCAGCACAGTGCTACAATCTCAAGCTAAACCATTCTTCAGCCACTCACTTTGAGGAGGGAAAAATCCGGCTGTAAGAGACATTCGTCCAGATTGCGAACCAACTGCATGATGGGATCTGCAGTCCATAACTATGAACTGTCCGAGTGTTCTCTGATGAGATATGGTGCAGGTGTGCCCAATGCTACTTTAGAAGGAGGGGCTTAATAAATAAAAGGAAACTTTGAAATTTGTAACACCGGAGGCATCTGAAGAGCCTACCTCCGAAACGCGTCATGCCAGAGAATTCGAACAAATGATTCCTTGAAGCCCTGCCGTGTCCCCTTGTCTTTTTCGAAGGAGGAGGATATTTTTGCATATTAGCGTGTAGCCAGTGTCACGCAAATGGGACCCTTCCAAAAGTGTTCAGGGTGCAGTGGCTCAACCCGTACCGCCCCACGTCCGATGGAGGCAGAAGTCTTTGCTGCCAGCTGACAGTCCGTGACTCACACGAAGAGACGGAGTTACTTTATCATCGTCTCCAAGCTTTTCCAACACTGGGACTGTGAGGTTGGAAGCTCAGGGCTCAGGAATCGTTTGTTGCCCAGCACAGTGCTACAATCTCAAGCTAAACCATTCTTCAGCCACTCACTTTGAGGAGCGAAAAATCCGGCTGTAAGAGACATTCGTCCAGATTGCGAACCAACTGCATGATGGGATCTGCAGTCCATAACTATGAACTGGCCGAGTGTTCTCTCATGAGATATGGTGCAGGTGTGCCCCACGCTACTTTAGAAGGAGGGGCTTAATAAATAAAAGGAAAATTTGAAATTTGTAACACCGGAGGCATCTGAAGAGGCTACCGCCGAAACGCGTCATGCCAGAGAATTCGAACAAATGATTCCTTGAAGCCCTGCCGTGTCCCCTTGTCTTTTTCGAAGGAGGAGGATATTTTTGCAAATTAGCGTGTAACCAGTGTCACGCAAAGGGGACCCTTCCAAAAGTGTTCAGGGTGCAGTGGCTTAACCCGGACCGCCCCACGTCCGATGGAGGCAGAAGTCTTTGCTGCCAGCTGACAGTCCGTGACTCACACGGAGAGACAGAGTTACTTTATCATCGTCTCCAAGCTTTGCCAACACTGGGACTGTGAGGTTGGAAGCGCAGGGCTCAGGAATCGTTTGTTGCCCAGCACAGTGCTACAATCTCAAGCTAAACCATTCTTCAGCCACTCACTTTGAGGAGGGAAAAATCCGGCTGTAAGAGACATTCGTCCAGATTGCGAACCAACTGCATGATGGGATCTGCAGTCCATAACTATGAACTGGCCGAGTGTTCTCTGATGAGATATGGTGCAGGTGTGCCCCACGCTACTTTAGAAGGAGGGGCTTAATAAATAAAAGGAAACTTTGAAATTTGTAACACCGGAGGCATCTGAAGAGGCTACCGCCGAAACGCGTCATGCCAGAGAATTCGAACAAATGATTCCTTGAAGCACTGCCGTGTCCCCTTGTCTTTTTCGAAGATGGAGGATATTTTTGCATATTAGCGTGTAGCCAGTGTCACGCAAAGGGGACCCTTCCAAAAGTGTTCAGGGTGCAGTGGCTTAACCCGGACCGCCCCACGTCCGATGGAGGCAGAAGTCTTTGCTGCCAGCTGACAGTCCGTGACTCACACGGAGAGACGAAGTTACTTTATCATCGTCTCCAAGCTTTGCCAACACTGGAACTGTGAGGTTGGAAGCGCAGGGCTCAGGAATCGTTTGTTGCCCAGCACAGTGCTACAATCTCAAGCTAAACCATTCTTCAGCCACTCACTTTGAGGAGGGAAAAATCCGGCTGTAAGAGACATTCGTCCAGATTGCGAACCAACTGCATGATGGGATCTGCAGTCCATAACTATGAACTGGCCGAGTGTTCTCTCATGAGATATGGTGCAGGTGTGCCCCACGCTACTTTAGAAGGAGGGGCTTAATAAATAAAAGGAAACTTTTAAATTTGCAACACCGGAGGCATCTGAAGAGGCTACCGCCGAAACGCATCATACCATAGAATTCGAACAAATGATTCCTTGAAGCCCTGCCGTGTCCCCTTGTCTTTTTACAGGAGGAGGATATTTTTGCATATTATCGTGTAGCCAGTGTCACGCAAAGGGGACCCTTCAAAAAGTGTTCAGGGTGCAGTGGCTTAACCCGTACCGCCCCACGTCCGATGGAGGCAGAAGTCTTTGCTGCCAGCTGACAGTCCGTGACTCACACGGAGAGACGAAGTTACTTTATCATCGTCTCCAAGCTTTCCCAACACTGGGACTGTGAGGTTGGAAGCGCAGGGCTCAGGAATCGTTTGTTGCCCAGCACAGTGCTACAATCTCAAGCTAAACCATTCTTCAGCCACTCACTTTGAGGAGGGAAAAATCCGGCTGTAAGAGACATTCATCCAGATTGCGAACCAACTGCATGATGGGATCTGCAGTCCATAACTATGAACTGGCCGAGTGTTCTCTGATGAGATATGGTGCAGGTGTGCCCCACGCTACTTTAGAAGGAGGGGCTTAATAAATAAAAGCAAACTTTGAAATTCGTAACACCGGGGGCATCTGAAGAGGCTACCGCCGAAACGCGTCATGCCAGAGAATTCGAACAAATGATTCCTTGAAGCACTGCCGTGTCCCCTTGTCTTTTTCGAAGGAGGAGGATATTTTTGCATATTAGCGTGTAGCCAGTGTCACGCAAAGGGGACCCTTCCAAAAGTGTTCAGGGTGCAGTGGCTTAACCCGTACCGCCCCACGTCCGATGGAGGCAGAAGTCTTTGCTGCCAGCTGACAGTCCGTGACTCACACGGAGAGACGGAGTTACTTTATCATCGTCTCCAAGCTTTCCCAACACTGGGACTGTGAGGTTGGAAGCGCAGGGCTCAGGAATCGTTTGTTGCCCAGCACAGTGCTACAATCTCAAGCTAAACCATTCTTCAGCCACTCACTTTGAGGAGGGAAAAATCCGGCTGTAAGAGACATTCGTCCAGATTGCGAACCAACTGCATGATCGGATCTGCAGTCCATAACTATGAACTGGCCGATTGTTCTCTGATGAGATATGGTGCAGGTGTGCCCCACGCTACTTTAGAAGGAGGGGCTTAATAAATAAAAGGAAACTTTGAAATTTGTAACACCGGAGGCATCTGAAGAGGCTACCGCCGAAACGCGTCATGCCAGAGAATTCGAACAAATGATTCCTTGAAGCCCTGCCTTGTCCCCTTGTCTTTTTCGAAGGAGGAGTATATTTTTCCATATTAGCGTGTAGCCAGTGTCACGCAAAGGGGACCCTTCCAAAAGTGTTCAGGGTGCAGTGGCTTAACCCGGACCGCCCCACGTCCGATGGAGGCAGAAGTCTTTGCTGCCAGCTGACAGTCCGTGACTCACACGAAGAGACTGAGTTACTTTATCATTGTCTCCAAGCTTTGCCAACACTGGGACTGTGAGGTTGGAAGTGCAGGGCTCAGGAATCATTTGTTGCCCAGCACAGTGCTACAATCTCAAGCTAAACCATTCTTCAGCCACTCACTTTGAGGAGGGAAAAATCCGGCTGTAAGAGACATTCGTCCAGATTGCGAACCAACTGCATGATGGGATCTGCAGTCCATAACTATGAACTGGCCGAGTGTTCTCTGATGAGATATGGTGCAGGTGTGCCCAACGCTACTTTAGAAGTAGGGGCTTAATAAATAAAAGGAAACTTTGAAATTTGTAACACCGGAGGCATCTGAAGAGCCTACCTCCGAAACGCGTCATGCCAGAGAATTCGAACAAATGATTCCTTGAAGCCCTGCCGTGTCCCCTTGTCTTTTTCGAAGGAGGAGGATATTTTTGCATATTAGCGTGTAGCCAGTGTCACGCAAAGGGGACCCTTCCAAAAGTGTTCAGGGTGCAGTGGCTTAACCCGTACCGCCCCACGTCCAGATGGAGGCAGAAGTCTTTGCTGCCAGCTGACAGTCCGTGACTCACACGAAGAGACGGAGTTACTTTATCATCGTCTCCAAGCTTTCCCAACACTGGGACTGTGAGGTTGGAAGCTCAGGGCTCAGGAATCGTTTGTTGCCCAGCACAGTGCTACAATCTCAAGCTAAACCATTCTTCAGCCACTCACTTTGAGGAGGGAAAAATCCGGCTGTAAGAGACATTCGTCCAGATTGCGAACCAACTGCATGATGGGATCTGCAGTCCATAACTATGAACTGGCCGAGTGTTCTCTGATGAGATATGGTGCAGGTGTGCCCCACGCTACTTTAGAAGGAGGGGCTTAATAAATAAAAGGAAACTTTGAAATTTGTAACACCGGAGGCATCTGAAGAGGCTACCGCCGAAACGCGTCATGCCAGAGAATTCGAACAAATGATTCCTTGAAGCCCTGCCGTGTCCCCTTGTCTTTTTCGAAGGAGGAGGATATTTTGGCAAATTAGCGTGTAACCAGAGTCACGCAAAGGGGACCCTTCCAAAAGTGTTCAGGGTGCAGTGGCTTAACCCGGACCGCCCCACGTCCGATGGAGGCAGAAGTCTTTGCTGCCAGTTGACAGTCCGTGACTCACACGGAGAGACGGAGTTACTTTATCATCGTCTCCAAGCTTTGCCAACACTGGGACTGTGAGGTTGGAAGTGCAGGGCTCAGGAATCGTTTGTTGCCCAGCACAGTGCTACAATCTCAAGCTAAACCATTCTTCAGCCACTCACTTTGAGGAGGGAAAAATCCGGCTGTAAGAGACATTCGTCCAGATTGCGAACCAACTGCATGATGGGATCTGCAGTCCATAACTATGAACTGGCCGAGTGTTCTCTGATGAGATATGGTGCAGGTGTGCCCTACGCTACTTTAGAAGGAGGGGCTTAATAAATAAAAGGAAGCTTTGAAATTTGTAACACCGGAGGCATCTGAAGAGGCTACCGCCGAAACGCGTCATGCCAGAGAATTCGAACAAATGATTCCTTGAAGCCCTGCCGTGTCCCCTTGTCTTTTTCGAAGGAGGAGGATATTTTTGCATATTAGCGTGTAGCCAGTGTCACGCAAAGGGGACCCTTCCAAAAGTGTTCAGGGTGCAGTGGCTTAACCCGTACCGCCCCACGTCCGATGGAGGCAGAAGTCTTTGCTGACAGCTGACAGTCCGTGACTCACACGGAGAGACGGAGTTACTTTATCATCGTCTCCAAGCTTTGCCAACACTGGGACTGTGAGGTTGGAAGCGCAGGGCTCAGGAATCGTTTGTTGCCCAGCACAGTGCTACAATCTCAAGCTAAACCATTCTTCAGCCACTCACTTTGAGGAGGGAAAATCCGGCTGTAAGAGACATTCGTCCAGATTGCGAACCAACTGCATGATGGGATCTGCAGTCCATAACTATGAACTGGCCGAGTGTTCTCTGATGAGATATGGTGCAGGTGTGCCCCACGCTACTTTAGAAGGAGGGGCTTAATAAATAAAAGGAAACTTTGAAATTTGTAACACCGGGGCATTTGAAGAGGCTACCGCCGAACGCGTCATGCCAGAGAATTCGAACAAATGATTCCTTGAAGCACTGCCGTGTCCCATTGTCTTTTCGAAGGAGGAGGATATTTTTGCATATTAGCGTGTAGCCAGTGTCACGCAAAGGGGACCCTTCCAAAAGTGTTCAGGGTGCAGTGGCTTAACCCAGACCGCCCCACGTCCGATGGAGGCAGAAGTCTTTGCGGCCAGCTGACAGTCGGTGACTCACACGGAGAGACGGAGTTACTTTATCATCGTCTCCAAGCTTTGCCAACACTGGGACTGTGAGGTTGGAAGTGCAGGGCTCAGGAATCGTTTGTTGCCCAGCACAGTGCTACAATCTCAAGCTAAACCATTCTTCAGCCACTCACTTTGAGGAGGGAAAAATCCGGCTGTAAGAGACATTCGTCCAGATTGCGAACCAACTGCATGATGGGATCTGCAGTCCATAACTATGAACTGGCCGAGTGTTCTCTGATGAGATATGGTGCAGGTGTGCCCCACGCTACTTTAGAAGGAGGGGCTTAATAAATAAAAGGAAACTTTGAAATTTGTAACACCGGGGGCATCTGAAGAGGCTACCGCCGAAACGCGTCATGCCAGAGAATTCGAACAAATGATTCCTTGAAGCACTGCTGTGTCCCCTTGTCTTTTTCGAAGGAGGAGGATATTTTTGCATATTAGCGTGTAGCCAGTGTCACGCAAAGGGGACCCTTCCAAAAGTGTTCAAGGTGCAGTGGCTTAACCCGGACCGCCCCACGTCCGATGGAGGCAGAAGTCTTTGCGGCCAGCTGACAGTCCGTGACTCACACGGAGAGACAGAGTTACTTAATCATCGTCTCCAAGCTTTGCCAACACTGGGACTGTGAGGTTGGAAGCGCAGGGCTCAGGAATCATTTGTTGCCCAGCACAGTGCTACAATCTCAAGCTAAACCATTCTTCAGCCACTCACTTTGAGGAGGGAAAAATCCGGCTGTAAGAGACATTCGTCCAGATTGCGAACCAATTGCATGATGGGATCTGCAGTCCATAACTATGAACTGGCCGAGTGTTCTCTGATGAGATATGGTGCAGGTGTGCCCCACGCTACTTTAGAAGGAGGGGCTTAATAAATAAAAGGAAACTTTGAAATTTGTAACACCGGAGGCATCTGAAGAGGCTACCGCCGAAACGCGTCATGCCAGAGGATTCGAACAAATGATTCCTTGAAGCCCTGCTGTGCCCCCTTGTCTTTTTCGAAGGAGGAGGATATTTTTGCATATTAGCGTGTAGCCAGTGTCACGCAAAGGGGACCCTTCCAAAAGTGTTCAGGGTGCAGTGGCTTAACCCGGACCGCCCCACGTCCGATGGAGGCAGAAGTCTTTGCTGCCAGCTGACAGTCCGTGACTCACACGGAGAGACGAAGTTACTTGATCATCGTCTCCAAGCTTTGCCAACACTGGAACTGTGAGGTTGGAAGCGCAGGGCTCAGGAATCATTTGTTGCCCAGCACAGTGCTACAATCTCAAGCTAAACCATTCTTCAGCCACTCACTTTGAGGAGGGAAAAATCCGGCTGTAAGAGACATTCGTCCAGATTGCGAACCAACTGCATGATGGGATCTGCAGTCCATAACTATGAACTGGCCGAGTGTTCTCTCATGAGATATGGTGCAGGTGTGCCCCACGCTACTTTAGAAGGAGGGGCTTAATAAATAAAAGGAAACTTTGAAATTTGCAACACCGGAGGCATCTGAAGAGGCTACCGCCGAAACGCGTCATGCCAGAGAATTCGAACAAATGATTCCTTGAAGCCCTGCCGTGTCCCCTTGTCTTTTTCGAAGGAGGAGGATATTTTTGCATATTAGCGTGTAGCCAGTGTCACGCAAAGGGGACCCTTCCAAAGTGTTCAGGGTGCAGTGGCTTAACCCGGACCGCCCCACGTCCGATGGAGGCAGAAGTCTTTGCTGCAAGCTGACAGTCCGTGACTCACACGGAGAGACGAAGTTACTTTATCATCGTCTCCAAGCTTCTCCAACACTGGAACTGTGAGGTTGGAAGCGCAGGGCTCAGGAATCGTTTGTTGCCCAGCACAGTGCTACAATCTCAAGCTAAACCATTCTTCAGCCACTCACTTTGAGGAGGGAAAAATCCGGCTGTAAGAGACATTCGTCCAGATTGCGAACCAACTGCATGATGGGATCTGCAGTCCATAACTATGAACTAGCCGAGTGTTCTCTCATGAGATATGGTGCAGGTGTGCCCCACGCTACTTTAGAAGGAGGGGCTTAATAAATAAAAGGAAACTTTGAAATTTGCAACACCGGAGGCATCTGAAGAGGCTACCGCCAAAACGCGTCATGCCAGAGAATTCGAACAAATGATTCCTTGAAGCCCTGCCGTGTCCCCTTGTCTTTTTCGAAGGAGGAGGATATTTTTGCATATTAGCGTGTAGCCAGTGTGACGCAAAGGGGACCCTTCCAAAAGTGTTCAGGGTGCAGTGGCTTAACCCGGACCGCCCCACGTCCGATGGAGGCAGAAGTCTTTGCTGCCAGCTGACAGTCCGTGATTCACACGGAGAGACGGAGTTACTTTATCATTGTCTCCAAGCTTTGCCAACACTGGGACTGTGAGGTTGGAAGCGCAGGGCTCAGGAATCGTTTGTTGCCCAGCACAGTGCTACAATATCAAGCTAAACCATTCTTCAGCCACTCACTTTGAGGAGGGAAAAATCCGGCTGTAAGAGACATTCGTCCAGATTGCGATCCAACTGCATGATGGGATCTGCAGTCCATAACTATGAACTGGCCGAGTGTTCTCTGATGAGATATGGTGCAGGTGTGCCCCACGCTACTTTAGAAGGAGGGGCTTAATAAATAAAAGGAAACTTTGAAATTTGCAACACCGGAGGCATCTGAAGAGGCTACCGCCGAAACGCGTCATGCCTGAGAATTCGAACAAATGATTCCTTGAAGCCCTGCCGTGTCCCCTTGTCTTTTTCGAAGGAGGAGGATATTTTTGCATATTAGCGTGTAGCCAGTGTCACGCAAAGGGGACCCTTCCAAAAGTGTTCAGGGTGCAGTGGCTTAACCCGGACCGCCCCACGTCCGATGGAGGCAGAAGTCTTTGCTGCCAGCTGACAGTCCGTGACTCACACGGAGAGACGGAGTTACTTTGTCATCATCTCCAAGCTTTCCCAACACTGGGACTGTGAGGTTGGAAGCGCAGGGCTCAGGAATCGTTTGTTGCCCAGCACAGTGCTACAATCTCAAGCTAAACCATTCTTCAGCCACTCACTTTGAGGAGGCAAAAATCCGGCTGTAAGAGACATTCGTCCAGATTGCGAACCAACTGCATGATGGGATCTGCAGTCCATAACTATGAACTGGCCGAGTGTTCTCTGATGAGATATGGTGCAGGTGTGCCCAACGCTACTTTAGAAGGAGGGGCTTAATAAATAAAAGGAAACTTTGAAATTTGTAACACCGGAGGCATCTGAAGAGGCTACCGCCGAAACGCGTCATGCCAGAGAATTCGAACAAATGATTCCTTGAAGCCCTGCTGTGTCCCCTTGTCTTTTTTGAAGGAGGAGGATATTTTTGCATATTAGCGTGTAGCCATTGTCACGCAAAGGGGACCCTTCCAAAAGTGTTCAGGGTGCAGTGGCTTAACCCGTACCGCCCCACGTCCGATGGAGGCAGAAGTCTTTGCTGCCAGCTGACAGTCTGTGACTCACACGGAGAGACGGAGTTACTTTATCATCGTCTCCAAGCTTTCCCAACACTGGGACTGTGAGGTTGGAAGCGCAGGGGCTCAGGAATCGTTTGTTGCCCAGCACAGTGCTACAATCTCAAGCTAAACCATTCTTCAGCCACTCACTTTGAGGAGGGAAAATCCGGCTGTAAGAGACATTCGTCCAGATTGCGAACCAACTGCATGATGGGATCTGCAGTCCATAACTATGAACTGGCCGAGTGTTCTCTGATGAGATATGGTGCAGGTGTGCCCCACGCTACTTTACAAGGAGGGGCTTAATAAATAAAAGGAAACTTTGAAATTTGTAACACCGGAGGCATCTGAAGATGCTACCGCCGAAACGCGTCATGCAATAGAATTAGAACAAATGATTCCGTGAAGCCCTGCCGTGTCCCCTTGTCTTTTTCGAAGGAGGAGGATATTTTTGCATATTAGCGTGTAGCCAGTGTCACGCAAAGGGGACCCTTCCAAAAGTGTTCAGGGTGCAGTGGCTTAACCCGGACCGCCCCACGTCCGAGGGAGGCAGAAGTCTTTGCTGCCAGCTGACAGTCCGTGACTCACATGGAGAGAAGGAGGTACTTTATCATCGTCTCCAAGCTTTGCCAACACTGGGACTGTGAGGTTGGAAGCGCAGGGCTCAGGAATCGTTTGTTGCCCAGCACAGTGCTACAATCTCAAGCTAAACCATTCTTCAGCCACTCACTTTGAGGAGGGAAAATCCAGCTGTAAGAGACATTCGTCCAGATTGCGAACCAACTGCATGATGGGATCTGCAGTCCATAACTATGAACTGGCCGAGTGTTCTCTGATGAGATATGGTGCAGGTGTGCCCCACGCTACTTTAGAAGGAGGGGCTTAATAAATAAAAGGAAACTTTGAAATTTGTAACACCGGAGGCATCTGAAGAGGCTACCGCCGAAACGCGGCATGCCAGAGAATTCGAACAAATGATTACTTGAAGCCCTGCTGTGTCTCCTTGTCTTTTTCGAAGGAGGAGGATATTTTTGCATATATATATATATATATATTCTCACAATCCCTTGTTGGTGCCGCCGCGGCTGCAAGGAAGCCCGCACACCAGGTTAGGTCCAAGGACAGATTAATTTTCACTGACGCGTTTCGACCTCGCGGTCTTTATCAAAGCTGGGGAAACATTACAGAAGTGTTCTCTATATAGCCAGAGAAACACTGTTACACAAGTGATAAACATAGGAAAAGACTTCTAGGCACTATTACATAAAAGTGCCATTCAGTTACAGGAAAACAGACTCAAAAAGTCGCAAAAATGACAAAAAATAGAAATAAAAGAAATGTTTCTTCCCATAAATTAACGAAAAAACATTATATTTCATGTATCACATAAAAATAAGTGATTGAAAAAAAATAACAGAATTTAGTCAATAAGAAGAAAACACACAAAAATGGATCAGTTTATCACATAAATCAATCAATCATAGGTTATGCAAGTGCATGTGTAGTGTAGCGCAACAGTAATAGTATCAAATGCCCTCCTTGACGGTTACAAGAAGCTGAGTATCGGTCCAGTGACCCGGGGAATTGAAGAGGGACATACACAGAGAGTGTGAGGAGATCTTTTGCCTTGGGCACATCACAGAGGAGGATGGCCATAGGACAAGAAGGAAGAGTCGAAGGGGTTGGGGGGGAGGGGGGCGGGAAGGGCTGGGAGATGGAAGAGAGAAAGGGAAGAGACATAGATAGAGGGGAGGCGAGTGTAACATGGAGTATACATACATCCGTTGTTCTTGTGTTCAGAGTATGCTATCCCAGATGTACATGAAGCTCCTCATCCTGGTTGAGGCCTCCCGGGGTTTTGCTGCATATGTAAATTATGTAACGGGATTCCATTCTTCTCAGGGCTCATTCCCTGTCTCCACCTCTGGTGTTGGTTGGAACCCTGTCAATTCCAAAAAATGAAATTTTCAGACTCTCGGCTTCCAAGAAGCTGTGTGAGGTATTACAGTGTCTGGCCATGGGGTATGTCCTATCATTATTCCGAATAGCCCTAAGGTGTTCTAGGATGCGTTTCTCAACAGTAAAAATGGTACTTCCCACATACCTTTTGCCACACACACACACAAGTACATAGACAACATAGTCACTATTGCAGTTAATGAAGGGCTTGATTTTGTGCTCTTTGCCATTGGTCAGTTTTATCGATTTGATGTTGGTGCTATGTGTGCAAGCCATGCATTTGCCGCATTTGTAGAAACCCGGGAGTTCCTTCAGCCAAGTGATGCCTCGTGATTTATCCGGTTCCATCACGGTATGCACCAACATGTCCTTTAAAGACTGACTCCTGCAGTAAGTGATTTGTGGGTTGGGGCTAACCAGTTTGCCTATGACCTGGTCCAGCTTGACTAGGTGCCAATGTTTCCTCACTATGGCCTGAACATAAGTGAAGTTCGAGTTGTAGGTCGTAAGGAGTCTGATCTCGGGTTTAGCGCATGCGCGTGACTTGGGTTTAAGTAAAACCTTTCTGTCCACATCCCAGACCTTGCGCCAAGCATCATCCAGGACTTTGCGAGTATACCCCCTTTGGATGAATCTCTCAATCATTCTCTTCTCCTCTAGTTCATAGGCTTCCAGGGTACTGCAGTTTCTCCTAGCCCTGAGGAGTTCCCCGTACGGAATACTGCATTTTAGTTTGGGTGGGTGGTGTCTTCTCGCATGCAAGATGCTGTTCCCAGTTGTTTCCTTCATGTGCAACCTTGTTTCAAATTTCCCCTCATGGACTATGACCTCAACATCTAGGAAATCAATCCTCTCTACACTGGTTTTATTAGTAAACTTGAGGTTGAGGTCATTGATGGAGATGATATCAAGAAATTCATCCAGCATGGTTTGTGGGCCATCCCAGATAAGGAAGATCTCATCAATGTACCTGATCCAATGGACCAGATACTTGGTATACTTGTCAAGAGTCTCTGACCACACACATTCCGACTCCCACCACCCCATGAACATACAAGCGTAGCTCGGCGCGAAGCAACTGCCCATGGCAGTCCCTGTCAGCTGCCTGTACCACTGTTTGCCGAACAGGAAGAAATTATTTTCCAAACAAAATTGGAGAATCTCAAGTAGAAGGTTAGAGTGATCTTATGTGGCAATGGGTCTGTCCTTAAAGAAATGTTTACAGGCCTGGATCCCCAGTTCGTGTTGAATGCATGTGTAAAGTGAGACCACATCCACCGTTCAGAGGATGTAGTCAGGGTGCCATGGTATGTCAGAGATCTTGGATATGCAAAAAAAACAATTGATGGACAGAATGCAGAACAATGTCATACATTCACCCCAGTACAGAGATCTGGGCCTAAATCCATCGTTTTTTTGCTCACCATGCCATTCCAGTTTGAACCCAGCCATATGCAAATCAGTCTTGACCCTGTGCCCTATGGGAACAGTCCAGCCCGAACTGCCAGGCCAGGTCCTCCCTGGACTGGAAACAATCATCCTAGGACCGGTTTCGGGGTAGCGATCTTGGATATGAAATCCATGCTGTCCCGACAGTAAGAGAGTAGGCTGCAGACACAGGGAAATAGGAAATGGTTCAAGTATAGCGAGGCATTCTCTAATAGACTGTCACTGGCTGAGATGATGGGCCTGCCCGGTGAGTTGGTGCTGTGCTAGTGGACCTTAGGTAACATATAAAAACATGGACTGACAGGTTTTTTGACAGTTAAAAATACAAGTTCTTCTTGATTCAAAAGCCCTGAGGTTTGCCATTTAGAGAGCAATTCATGAGAACAATCAATGGTAGCAGTGTATTGTTCAAAATTAGTCATTAATGTAACTTCCAGAAAAGTCAAGCTGTCTCTTGGCCTCCGCCATATACTTCTTGGCATCCCATAAAACAACATTTCCCCCCTTGTCAGAGGGCTTAATCACAAATGAGTTTGCTTGCTTCAGATAGAGAAGTGCTGTTTGTTGGCCCTTGGTTAAATTCGTGGTAGTGCAGTTAGAGTTCCTCATACCCAATTTACAAATGTCACGTACCACCGCTTCATGAAAAGAGTCAATGTTATCGTGCGGGGTATTGGGGTTGAATCTCGATTTAGGTCTAAAATCACTGCGACTCCTCTTGCCAGTCTCCAGATCTAAGAGACTCAAGAGTTCCCTTTCAGTGGTCCAATCCCTGTCGCCCAATTCCAGCTCCCTGAGGGAAGCTAGGTCGGCGATATCCCCAATTGAAAGGACATTCGGGGGGTATCGGGGTTAGAGGAGCCCCCCCCACACAGCTGTAACATCTCCCAAGGCTCTCATGCCTTTCAGGGTATGGATTTTGAGCAGCTTGAGTTTTATAGCAAATAGGAACATGTCCATACGTGTTCGGGAGTAATCAAAATCATTAGTGGGACAGAAAGAGAGACCCAATTCCAACAAGGTCTGTTCGTCACGGGTGAAAGTGTGGGAAGACAGATTAATAACTGTTAAAGTTGGCTTACCCATCATTTGTTTCTCTTGCTCTGCCGGATTCCTCTCCCACGCGGCTTCTCTGTCACCCTTTCCTCCTCTACCCCTGTCGTAAAAAACGATATTCCTCAAGTGTAGTGAAGGGAATCAGGCCAGTTCCTGAGGCTGCTTGTCTGTCATCAAAATCAGAGACGTCTGAACTGGAATCCGATGTAGCTGTCTCCTGCTGTCTCAGGGCATACATGTGCCTGAACTCTTTCCTGGCCACGTCGAATCTCCTGCCAAAAGTTAGTATGCGCCCTGACGCATAGTCAATTTTATCCCGTGTGAATTTCCATTTCTTCTTGGTTTTGATTTCGTCCTCGTACTTTGATAGTCTCCCTTCCATTTCGTTCAGAAAGTTCTGTACCCCCTCCTGTTGGGGATGTTTGTCCAATGTCTCTTTCAGGGTTTTGATCTCTCCTATCACCTGTTCCAGTGCCTCATATTTGGAAAGCAAGCCAAGCATTTGTTTGCATGTTGATGCCATAAGTAATGACCTATCCTCCAGCAGTTTAGGATGTGGGTCTTGGTATGTTGGTGTGGATACGCAGACATAATATCGAGTTGTAAATATCGATATGCTATAATATCGATGTTTAAATTTCGATATGACAGAATGTTGACCTGCAAGAATATCGACTACATGAATATCGACATGCAGGTAAGAAATATCGTTTTACTTAATATCGAAGTTAGCAATATCGTAAGTCAAAATATCGTTGTTAATAATATCAAATTTTTTTTGTGTGTTTTTTATGTTAGTATATGTGTTACAAGTATAGGTTATTTTTTAATGTATGTTTGAATTTTTTATAAGTAAATAATTTTATGTTAATTTTGTTTTGCGTATTTACGTTCCGTAGCGGGTTGTGGGTTTATAGGGGAATAGGGTGGGAAGTAATTTAATTATAATATATTAATTTATAATTTTTTTAAGTTATTAATTTTTAAAATAAATAAATATTGCGTTTTAGTTCTGTAGCGGGTTGTGGGTTTATAGGGGAATAGGGTGGGAAGGAATTTAATTGAAATTAATTAATTAATACATTTACTAATTAATATTAATGTATTTAATAATTTATAATGTTAATTGTGTTAATTAATTAGTTATTAATTACATTTTAATTGATTATTAATTAATAATAATAATTAATAGGTAAATATGGTAAATGTGTAATTTTTTAGGTGTGGGTTGTGGTTTTATAGGGGAGTAGGGTGGGAAGTAATTTAATTATAATTAACTAATTAATTTTATTAATTAATATTTATGTAATTAATATTTCATATTGCTAATTGTGTTACAGTTTTTTATTAATTAGTTATTAATTAGATATTAATTATTAATAATTCATTGGTAAATATGTTACTTGTGTAATTTTTTAGGCTCGCGCCTAGCGTTGCAGTGCGCGACCCTGCTCGCACAGCGCGAGACCTCTTGTATGGGCTTCAGAAAGCTAACCACACGCTCGTGCGTGTGGTTTTGCTTTCACAGGCTGGCATTGGCTGTAGCGTGCTTTTTAAAAAAAAAAAAAACGGCACGCAATTGTGCAAAGGCGGGAGCATGTCCCGCCTTTGCTCCGCCCATTCCCGTCCGTGTCTAGGACGCGCATCAGCGCGCGGCACAGACGACAGGCTCCCTCGCCCCCCCGCTCCTCTGTGGTGCGCACGCACCACTGGTTTCGATTCCTGCGTTCGGCTCCTCTGTAGTGCGCGCGCACCACAGGTATCGATTCCGTGCTTGTTATTTGTAGTCGCCGCTCTCCGTGCGTGCATGCACCCACCCTCCCACCCATTTGCCCGCCGCCCACCCCTGCTCTTCCGAGTTGCCGGCTGCTGCTGGGTAATGGACAAGCAACTACAGCCAACACATGAGGAGGAAAGGTATGCAGCTTTTGTACCTCATCTTTCCTGTCAAAAGTCATTTCGCTGCCTGCACTGCACCTCATAAATAAACACCACAGCAGAGGCATGTGGCAAAATGCCCGTCAGCAGGGCGGGAAGAGGGAACAAGAGCACAGCGGATACCACCTATAAGTAAAAAAGAACACAGGTGCCCCCCGTAAATAAAAAATAACACAGCGCAAGCACCGCGGGGCAAACATCTGCATCCAGAGTGAGTTGGTGTTTGCCTGATAATTAAATATCTGCTAATCGTTTAAATCCCAGTGCGGATGCAGATGTGAGTTTTATCCTGAATTGGGATTTAGAGTGATGTGGTAATTACAGTACACTTGCAAATTTCATCACGAAACATGGGAAAGGTTGTCTGAGCAAAAATATATTGCAGTGCGTAGCTGCAAAACTCAAATATAGCATGTCATTCCCATGTTCGTCGCTCGGAATGGACACGTAATCTGACAGGGGGTAAATAACGCATCCTATGATATCGGTATGTACTGATTGTGGTATTACCACTCAAAATAATGGAGCACTTGAAATAAGGGCCCAGATATGAAAGGAGATGCGCACGGGGAAGCCTGTTCTTTACCTGAACTTCTGGTGTCAGGCACCCTCATTATTTCTAACTTACAACCAGTAATTTTAGTGATATAACTTCTTTTTTTTCAGCCCATAAACAATACAACGGATGCATTATAACTTTGTAGAGATTTTGTGAAAGGCATTTGATAAATTGCGGAAACCAGCATGTAACGACCATCCTAACTACGTCCTATTTGTCATGAGAGTGAAAATTGATCATGCAAAAAATAATGCTTATATTGTTGCTTGCATATTCCATTTGTTGACGTAGGATGATTCTAATTATCTTTGCAGGATTATTGGAAGTAACTTTAAATAATAAACAAAGAATACATCAATCAAAGACATAGGCCATTATTCCAGGTTGCTCAGTAATATTGGGTGCAATAAATCTTGGGTATAAATACAGTTTGTCTATGGTATTCAGTCTGTTTTTGCTCCTGATCATTACTTTTGGGGTGCATAATAGGGAGTAATGAACAAAACCTGTATTGTGCATAGTAGTATTCCTGCCACAGCAGATAATTACATGCATAATTTACTACAAGTATGCCCAAGAAGAATTTGATGTTGCAGAAGCCCTGTATGAGAAGTATTTCTACTTATTCCATAATGGACAAAGTGGCAAACTAGACACATTTTCCTCTTTGTCCCAACTTGAAATGATGTCTTCAGACTTATCATTTTCCCCATTCAAATACATTAGTATAATGATACTACCAAGCCAAGATCTGGGGACTTGTGAGTAAAGGTTTCTGCTAACCATTTAGACTACAATTTTGTTTCAATTTTAAATAATTCACTTTGTAGGCTAATTTGAATTGAGTACACATCTGGTCCTTAAACCTTGGGCTGTTTCTAGTACTTCTAACTGCCTTTACCATTACTTGTTATGTTAAGTTATGTTATCACAACTAAACAGCGCACTACTACCCTTAGGTGTCTAGGCGCTTACGGACAGCATACTGTACAGGGAACTTAGTTTTTGAAAAGCCAGGTTTTAAGATTTTTCCTGAACTCAATCAAAGAAGGTATCTTCCTGAGAGCAAGCGGAAGAGAGTTCCAAAGCCTAATGGTGCTATGACTGAAACTCCTCCCCCCCCAGTTCGTTGTCCTGACTCTAGAAGTGGGCATCAAGAAGGCATTAGCCGATCGTAGTTGTCTACTGGGGGAGTACCAATTAAAAGTATGCCAAATAAATCGTGGACCCATTCTGTGCAGTGCCTTGTGTGCTATACACAGTGCCTTGAATTTCACGCGTTGAGCGACTGGCAGCCAGTGCAGCTTTTGTATCCCGGCCCTAATGGACTGATGTTTAGGGACATCTAGCACCAATCTGGCAGCAGCATTCTGTGCCGACTGCAGTCTTCTAAGTTGATTGGACTGTAAATTCATATATAAAGTTGTTCACGAATCAACAGAAGGTTTTAGAGCACAAATGCTGAACACTTGTTCCGGTATCCACGATTAATCATAGTTAATGGTGTCCTTAGTACAATTGAGAGGATGTTTATATTCACCCCACATGCTGCTATTTTCTGTTTTATAGTAAAAACACTTTTTCTTTATGAAGATGTCACACGTTATAGATACAATACTGTTGCAACATTTTTCACAAGTAGTTTACCGCTGCTAATCTCTAGATACCACTTTTGTCATACAATTAGCAATATTTAATTTAACAGTCATGGCTCTTAATGTTCTGATCTGTAACCCAATCCTCTAGTGCTCTTAAGATCAATTTGCAATACATTTGACAATCAGTATCAATGACATTGACCTGTGTGATTTGGGCTTATTTATTGAACATTTCTTAGATTATAGATTGATGAGGATTTTCAGCCATGAGGAAGGGCATATCTGGTAGACTGATTTCTAAATGAAGTAGATTGAAAGCTTTTGTTCCAAATCATTTCTGTTGATGTGTTGATGCGTTAACTCTTGAGCAGAGATCATTCTTGGCCTTGCGGCCTTTTTTGAGTTGCATCAGTTATCGCATCCTAGCATTTATCTTCTGAGAAAATTGTGGAGAGCTTCGCTTTGACTCCATCCACTTCATCCTTCAGTCCAGGTTTTTTTTATGGGACTAGCAATGATCCTTTAAGGTTATTGAACGTCATTGAAAATTCCCAAAACGAAATCAGCTCGCTCCTTTTTAGCTACATTAGCCTTGAGGGAGTTCCTTACTCCACAAAACCCTGAAAAAATTGTATACCAAATAGACCAAATCCATAGTTTGAGGGACAGTAGTATGCCAGGATGGACATTACATCCACCACACTAATAAACTGCCATCTGCCAAATTTTGAGATCACCAATGGCCCAGAGGAAATATCAGACATTTCAACACATGTCTTTACCCCACAGGCATTACAACACGTTCACATTTACAATGTGTTGTAATACCACACAGTGCTTTACAACGCATGTCTTTACCAAGAAATACAGTTGTTACATCTGATATTCATACATTCACACACACACACAAACATATATATATATATATATATATATATATATATATATATATATATTCAATCACTCTCTCCGCCATAGCCTCTCAGCGCAGCGGGTGCCTCAGCTTGTGAGAACGGACTCGTGAACACACTGCAACTTGTCAACAAAGATGCTGCGCACTCCTAGGCTATAGAATCAAGTAATTATTTTATTATAGTGCAACCATCAAAAAGAAACTGACAAATGCATTTCGGCCTCCTGGTCTTTGCCAATATCAGTAAACCCCAGTGAAAAATCCCCTTTTAACAAACATCGTTTCCATTTGGCAGATAGGTCAGTGCAAAATCGACGAGGGCCTAGAATGTGTGTTCCGTTCTATCTATTTTATAAAGTGCCAAAATTATGATTAACATATCGGAGGTTTATCTTCACTGCATACATTACACATTGAAGTCGTTATCCTATTAATTCAAATTCATAAAAAAAAGTCACTGAACATTCATTGAATGTAAAATCCAGACAATACCCAAATATACATAGATAAATATATTAATTAATTTCATGCCTGATCTCTGTAATCCAATCCTCTTCATAAAAATAGTGCCCTGAATGGGCTTACTGTTACTAAAATGTATCAAAACAATCGATACTGAAATTAATATGAATTAATGTATGCATTGTAAAAAATATATATAGACACCCCGTGATGATCATGTTATTCACATCGCCATCACAGTGATGCCAAAAACATATCTACTTCTTTCACCCTAAATTAGAGTGGGTAACCCACCATAGCTCGCATGGAAAAGTTCTAAAATAGCTGGTTAACTGGAAAAACACCTATTTACATCTACGGCCCCCTCCTGTCCAAATATTTTTACATGATTGTATTGTCTAATGTATGATGTGCAGCCTACGATTTGAAACAGATCACAACCGACATGTCTTAATCGTATGTGAATCCACAGTTCTTTCTCACTGTAAAGGCCCCTCCTGTCAAAATACTGATACCTATGTGTGCTGTCCAGTGAAAGTTATTAAAGTTTGAGCTATTGGCATTGCTAAATAATGCAACACCAATAGCTCAAACTTTAATAATGCGAGACCTATTGCATTGCAAATGCTTGTTTAGGTGTGGGTTGTAGGGTGGGAAGTAATTTAATTGCAATACATTTTTAAATATTTTTATATATAATATTTATTTAAAGTTATTTTAAAATCTTAATTGTGTGATCTAATTTATTTTTGATGGTTTTTAATTTGCTTGTTAATTGTTATTAATTAATTAATTAATTAATTAATTGATATTTAATTATGTTAATTGTGTAATATTTTATAATGTTGGTGTTGTTGTTTATAGGGGAATATGGTGGGAGGTTAATTATTTTGGAGAAATTAATTATTTGTTAGTTAATGGTAATTATTTTGCAGGAGTGGGAATACTAAATTATTCCCCTCCGCTATCCAACACTTTCCCTACTGTTGCATTTGCTGGAGTAGGAATAGTAAATTATTCCCCTACGCCAGAGGTCTTCAAACTTTTGGGTGCCGAGACCCCCCTGTCAACATTTTCAGTCGTAAGGACCCCCTCCTGACAAACATTTCTAAACCTGTAGGCAGGGCTACTGGAATTATGAGGCAGGTGAGGACCAAATTACACGACAGGCTTGACTAAATTGTGTGGGAAGAAAATTTAAATAATGTTATGTGATGCTGCGTTATTTTGGGATAGAATTGCTTCATTATTTTGACATTTTTTGCACACAGTAACACTGAGGAAAGATTTCACCCCATCAGTACCAGTTTATAACCAAAATACAGCAATTCACCTCAGAAAGATGTCTAGTCAACCTCTGTGATGGGCCTTCCACTCTGCAGGAATACGTGCTGCCACATTAGAAGCTCACCTGGCCCTGGCTGGGTCCCTTAAAACCCAGGTGGTCTTGTGCAGAGTTAAGCAATTTACCATGCCGCTTTCCTCTCACCCCTCCCTTCCATCCCTCTCTCCTCTCCTCTCCTCTCCCAATCCCGGATCCCTCTCTCACTTTGCAGGCCATTTTCTTTCACCCCTTTTTACAACTTCTGAACTCTCCCCATTCAACTTCTCACTTCACCCTTAATCACCTCTTGCCATTCTGTCTTTCCACTGCCCTCATCTCTAACAGTCGCTCGCATTTATCTCATGGCCTCTCTGGCCCCGTCACCTCCCGTGCCCATCTGCACTTCTCATTCACCTCAAGTCTCTCCATTCAAATTGTTGTCTATTTGTACCTCTCACCTCTCCAGTCCCCCCATTCATCTTTCACATCTCCCCTTTGTTCTTCCACACCTTCTTGAACCAATGTCCCTCTACCCCGTTACCTCAGCACCAGTGCTTAATTTGAGCAGGTGGTTTCCGGTGCTCCGCACTGGCACCTAATTGTGCACACTGGCACTGTGATCGTCTGCCACATGGTGGCTCTGTGTGTAATTTAGAGACGAGCAGAACAGCTGTTTATTAATTCAATATACATTAAAAACTATAAACTCCTGACATCCATGCCATTCTTATAGCTTTGGGGGCTTGAAATAGTCTGAACAGTCACACTTGTACAAGTGTTATGGTTGGTAGTTGCATAGGTATTGTCATTGGCCGCACAGACAAGGCAATGGGTGGGTGGTTAAAGTTGCAGTGGCCTACTGGTGAGGTCCCTGGCACATGTTTTATTACAAATTAATCTGCTCAGCACCCACCCCAGTACTCCCTCTCTTCCCCTATCGCTGCTGTCCCTCACCCATGTTGCATCAAATTACTTTTAGGTCACAGATCATCTCTCAGCTATCTTCTCTCACAGTTCAACAGTAGCCCTCCTCTGTGCCCTCAACTTTCCCTCACACTCACTTCTTGCGTGTCTGCACTTCCCTTCGGCACTTCACATTTCTCCTCATCCCTGACCTCTTCAATCGAATTCTCTCACTCCCTTGCTGTCCTTTCTCATCCTCTCATCTCTCCTCACCGAGCACACAGGTTGGACCCGTATGCTCTTCTTGGCCTGTGCCACTCTGCTTATTGTTCCCTAATTCAGGAAGGCACGAATTGTCTGTCTAGCTGTTTTGGTGCAGGCCGCACAGTTATGGAACGTGCACCCTCTTTGCTTCGCTCCACCAAGAATCTATTATTCTTTAGGAAGATATAAAAACCTGGCTCTATGCTCTGTAGGTTACCCGATTTGGCTGGTTCTCCTTCCCCTTCTGTGTGTTTCTCATTTGCCTTCAGGCAGCAGATGGCTATTAGCCCCAGGACACCTTTTGGTAACAGTAGCGCGCTACAAATGTAAATAATAATAGTAATAGGCAGAAGCAGGTGAGCCACTAGACCCAAACTTCGCGGGGCCTACACTCCCAGGAAGGGCTGGCCCTAGCACTGGGCACACACGGTGCAACAGTCTTTTTTTGGTGCCCCCTCCCCAGTTTCCTCCTTCTCCATAAATTCCTCACTACCACTCACCAACAATGCACCTCATCCCTCTGTAGCAACTTTCTGACAAACATTTTTTTTTAATAGCGCTACTCATAGTTTACTCACACTCAGGTGTGTGATCTGCATAGTACATGTTCTTTGTAGCAGGCACATTAACCCTCTGCACTGTGTGGGTGACAAGAGTGCCCATGTGAGTGCACGGTGAGTGATGCAACAGTGTGAGAGTAGGGAAAGAGGAGTGACTGCAGGGTGAGTGAGGTGACCATATGAATTTGGGTGCGGATGTAAGTGCAGAGTGGTACGAATGAATGCACGGTTAATGATGGGCTTGTTTGAGTGAGTTGCAAATTGAGCAGTGAGGGGGCAGGTGAATGAGGTGTCACATGAGTGCAGATGAGTAGTGTGACTGCAGGGTGAGGTACAGGGTGAACAGCGCAAGTGCATTGTGAGTGCAGAGTGATCACTGAGTGCAGGGTGAGAGGGTGAATGATGTGAGTGCATGGTGATCAGTGTGAGTGCATTGTGATCGCTGTGAGTGCAGGATAAGCGTGAAAGTGAAGTGCGAGAATGAGGAGCGAGTTGTCTGAATGCAGGGTGCATTCCCAGACACTTGAAGTGACTCAGCATATTATTGACGGCGGCGTAGGGTTTAAAGATATAAGTTAAACTATTGCTATTATGGCATTAATCAGGGATCGAGGGTGGAGGAAATAAATGATATGCTAATCCTGCAACACACTTACAGTCTTATGATTAGGGTTGCCTGCTCATTATTTTGATGTCCCAGACGGTACAAAAATAAGCAGTCACCTAAAGCTGTATATTTCAGCACTCATCTGTGCGTACTTGGAACAGCAAATATAAATAGAAAGCACTTTTAATTGTGTTCTAGGGCTGCCTCAATGATCTATGACTGATAATTAAAGGGAACAAAGACAGAAAAGTCCCATTACGAATGAACGCATATGATTTTATTTACAATCCTATTTAGTGTCAAGAGGAGGCCTTTGCAGGCTCTTTAAACATCAAATGGCTGGTATTTTTCTTTTGGCAACCCTACTTTATATTTCTTTTCATGAAATGCATTCTCACACTACTGCAGTAAATGTAAAATACAAATGTAAGGAATAAGCAGAGTGGGGGCCCAGGGGGTACTGGAACTAGAAAAAAGAAACTAAGCCTCAGTAACCAGTTTACAAAAGGTATGTAAACATGCAAATGGTCTTTAAAGACCTGTGAAAAACTCAGAGCGTGCCGTGCTGTGCTGGAGATAAGACTGCAGACACAGCCCAGCGGAGGCCACAGCAGCTCGAGCTGAGACACACTATGGGGGAGGAGGGGGCTGAATCCCTTGAAGTCCTGGGCAGAAGTGGGCCTGGGCAGAAGTGTGACCGGGAATGAGCGACCCCCTTTCCATCACTCCACGGCCCCCCTGGGGGTCGCGCCCCACACTTTGAAGACCCCTGCCCTACGCTATCCAACATTTACCCTATTGTTACACTTGGTGGAGTGGGAATAGTAAATTATTTCCACTGGCTATCCAACAATTTCACTACTGTTGCACTCGCTGGAGTGGGAATAGTAATTTTTACCCCCCGCTATCCAACACTTTCCCCTCTGTTGCATTCGCTGGAGTGGGAATAGTAATTTGTACACACCCGCTATCCAACACTTTCCCTACTGTTGCACTCACTGGAGTGGTAATAGTAATTTTTACCAACCCGCTATCCAACACTTTCCCTACTGTTGCATTTGCTGGAGTGGGAATAGTAAATTATTCCCCTACGCTATCCAACATTTTCCCTACTGTTACACTTGGTGGAGTGGGAATAGAAAATTATTCCCACCCGCTATCTAACACTTTCCCTACTGTTGCACTCACTGGAGTGGGAATAGTAATTTTTACACCCCGCTATCCTACACTTTCCCTACTGTTGCACTTGCTGGAGTGGGAATAGTAATTTTTACATACCCACTATCCAACACTTTCCCTAGTGTTGCACTCATTGGAGTGGGAATAGTAATTTTTACCCACCCGATATCCAACACTTTCCCTACTGTTGCACTCACTGGAGTAGGAATAGTAATTTTTAGTACTCCGCTATCCAACACTTTCCCTACTGTTACACTCGTTGGAGTAGGAATAGTCATTTTTACTTTCCCGCTATCCAACACTTTCCCTACTGTTGCACTAAGTGGAGTGGGAATAGTAATTTTTATCCACCCGCTATCCAACACTTTCCCTACTGTTGCAGTCGCTGGATTAGGAATAGTAAATTTTACCACTTTGCTATCCAACACTTTCCCTACTGTTACACTCGTTGGAGTGGGAATATTAATTTTGACCTCTCCTCTATCCAACACTTTCCCTACTGTTGCACTCAGTGGAGTGGGAATAGTAATTTTTACCCACCCGCTATTCAACACTTAACCTACTGTTGCATTTGCTGGAGTGGGAATAGTATTTTTACCCTACGGTATCCAGCACTTTCCCTACTGTTGCAATAACTGGAGTGGGAATAGTAATTTTAACCCCTCCGCTATCCAACACTTTCCCTACTGTTGCAGTTTTTGGAGTGGGAATAGTAATTTTATTCCCTACGCTATCCAACATTTTCCTATTGTTATAATGAATGTAGTGTAACATATTTTTTTAGAAATAAATATTAATTTTAATATTTTAATATATTATATATATAATTTATTTTTATATTTATATTACAGCTTTATGTATATATATATATGTATTTATACTTTTTATTATGTTTCTGACATTTTATAATTAAATAAAATAATTATTTATTAATATTTTTAAGTTAATATATATATAATTTTTTTTAAATGTGTTTTATTTTTTATATATTACATTTATTGTTTATCATTTTTAACTATTTTAAATAATTGTAACTATATTTTTATTAATTATATTTATTTTTAAATTAATTTTACATTATTTTTAAGACATTTAAGAAAAACGATATTTTATACAACAATATTTTAAACAACGATATTTTGGTTTCGATATTTTTGTACTTACCTTTGTA
This sequence comes from Calotriton arnoldi, assembly GCA_963921515.1. NCBI lineage: Eukaryota > Metazoa > Chordata > Amphibia > Caudata > Salamandridae > Calotriton > Calotriton arnoldi. The sequence goes on along the minus strand of CAWUFW010000825.1, from coordinate 2,396,638 downwards.
GAGATAGGATGTCGATATTCTGTCCATCGATATTCTGGACTCGATATTGTTGTAGGTCGATATTCGGGCCGTCGATATTATGTCAGTGATCCGTTGGTGTGATAAGAATGCGCAGTCCCCTGGGCACCCTACCTACTTCAATGTAGTTATCGAGCGAGATGACCTCCCAGCTCCGATTTATTTCTTTTCTACACAGTTTTTCAAAAGACCCCAGTATCTGTTTCAATGTCCTGTTGCCAGTACGATTGCCCTCCACCTCTGCCCTGGTGTTGGTAAGGCTTGGGTCTTCCTCTTCATTAAACAAATCTTTTGCGACCCCTAGTCGCTTTCGAATTGCCTCACACATCTCGTGTTGCTTATTGCCCTGCTCGCTCAGCACTTGAAAATGCAAAAGCAGAACATGCGCTTCAATCTCCGTTGGGCACTCGGGGATACTGTTGCACCATTAATAAAAGTTTTCCGGAATAGTTTGGTAAGCCCCCTTGCCGTAATGAAAGTTAGTTTAAAAATTCGACACAAAGAAACCTGCCGTCTTCAGCGTATCTAGAGCTGCACGCTCTAAGCTGAAACGGAGCCTCTGCCAGTGTTGTATTTTTCACGAATAATGGCAGGCGCGCCCTCCGGGAAAGATTTCAGCCGCCGCACGCCTCTGGAAAAGAAGAGCGCTTTGGAAGAGCAATGTCCCGAGAGCGCTTACCTGCTTCCAGATCCGGAGTGTTTTCTCACTGCTGCCGGCGGGAATCGGTGATCGGATAACTCCGTGAAAACATTGGCGCTGCTGAAACCGATTTCTTCCACCTCTCGAGGCCGGTGCTGGGCAGATGGGAGCAGAGCCCATCAAATATTCTCACAATTCCTTGTTGACGCCGCCGCGGCTGTAAGTAAGCCCGCACACCAGGTTAGGTCCAAGGTCAGTTTAATTTTCACTGACGCGTTTCGACCTCGCGGTCTTTATCAAAGCTGGGGAAACATTACAGAAGTGTTCTCTATATAGCCAGAGAAACACTGTTACACAATTGATAAACATAGGAAAAAGACTTCTAGGCACTATTACATAAAAAGTGCCACTCAGTTACAGGAAAACTGAATCACAAAGTCGCAAAAATGACAAAAAATAGAAATAAAAGAAATGTTTCTTCCCATAAATTAAACAAAAACATTATATTTCATGTATCACATAAAAATAAGTGATTGAAAAAAAAATAACAGAATTTAGTCAATAAGAAGAAAACACACAAAAATGGATCAGTTTATCACATAAATCAATCAATCATAGGTTATGCAAGTGCATGTGTACTGTAGCACAACAGTAATAGTATCAAATGCCCTCCTTGACGGTTACAAGAAGCAGAGTATATATATATATATATATATATATATATATATATATATATATATATATATTCCGTTTTCGTCCTCGCCAAAGTTGCCGCACCACTCGACACGGGTGCAACCTCCCGTGCTGGCGAAAGCATGTATATTTGCCAAAATTGTGGTTCTGTTCCTTTAACCACGAACAAGGTGCATCAATTTTGTAAATATTTATTGCCACGACGTTAAAAAAGTACCCCGGACAGACGCGTTTCGGCGCTTCTGCCTTCCTCAATGTCGGTGTAACCACAATTCTTTTTGCCATTTAAACACGAAGGGGCAGTTCAATATTGCACGTAACTAACATCGACAAGGGGTAAAGAATTAAATTCTTTCCTTGAATATGGCAGCCATTTTGAAGTGGTAACTCTTTCTAAAATTCAACATAATATACGAATTAATATTTTCCACATTTATAATAACTTCATTCATCTTGTTTATTTTCAAGAATATCCACTCCATTGTTTCCCCATTATACATGATTTAAAGCGCTTAGCATGGTATTTCAAATCACATGTGGTCACTTCACTTCATCAGTTAATTCATTCAAATAAAATTTTAAAAATAATTAACAAAAGAATATAATAATGATCCATTCATTAAAGTGACTCTCTATTGTGCAATAAATGAATATTTAGTTATATCAATTCGAATTGCGCAATAGCCCTACCAAAATCAATTCATTTGGCCAATCACGGAAATAAGCAGTTTGCCTTCACTCCATCACGCCCTGAATGGGCAGGCCTTTACCAACATTAGAACATAAATGTAAATCCATAATGTTAAATGTACGAATCATAACATAAACTATTAATTCACCTTCCTACTTCATAAATGGTTAAGTCCGTTAATGAGCAGTGGGAGACCACATCGCATACCAAAACCATTTCTATATACAGGCCCGTCCTTACTGCAAGTGTGTTGTAATGTACTATCATAATCTGCCTACATGGTCCCATAACTGTTCCTCATTGTTGAGTCCTCCAGGACTCTTAGGGGCCTATTACGATGGCGGTCGGAAAACCTCCCCAGACCGCCATGGTAGCAGGAAAAGACCCGCATGGACCGCGACATCACCGCCGGTCGAATTACGATGACCCGCGGTCGAAATCCGACCGCGGCGGTCGGATCGCGGGCATTGACATTGCTGCGGTTGCTTCTGCCCGCAGCACCGCCGCGATGTCCAAAGGCGCATGTCCTGCATTTCTCTGCACTGCGTGGCAGGCACTGCACAGTGCCTGCCACCTGGTACAGGGAAATGTAGGGGGGGGACCATGGGTACCCCCCCAGTGCACCCACACCCCCCCAAAAACATTGGGGGCCCGCAACGGGCCCCCGGAAGACAATCTCTGCATGCCTTTCCATGGCGGTTTGACCGCTGAGGAAAGGCTGGCTACCGCCGGCATCATAATCCAGCCGGCGGAGCCTGCTCTGCACCGCCATGATTATCCCGGTCCCGCTCCGTCCGCCAGGCAGGAGTGCGGATGGCAACCGGCGGAAAAGAGGCAGGCGGAATTTCCCACCGCCGCGGTCACCACCGCCATCCAAATTTGACCGGCGGTTTTTTGGTTGCGATCGCGGGCGGATGTCCACCGCCGGTCCGGCGGGCGACACCGCCGGCCCGGCGGTGGACATCCGACCGCCATCGTAATAGACCCCTAAGTTTGGAGTTCAATTATATATTTCAACTCCAATGTCCTAAGTTTCTTTACCCTATTGCCTCCTCGTTCTTCCTTCAGTACTTGATATAAGCAAAAAAACTTAAGTAAATTAGGATTCTTCTTATGTTTCTCTTCAAAATGTCGGCCCACTGGGTATGTGTGGTCCTTGTTTTTTATGGCCCGCATATGTTCTAGAACCCTTTTCTAGGCGGTATGTATCGTGCTGCCGATATGCATTGTTTTTATTTTTGTGGTATGTTTATTTTTGCGTGAAATGCATCCTCATGTCTAAAATAGATGCGCAGACATATTTTATACAATCAAACATTATCAAATGTGAGTTTTTCATTTCACATAATTACAGGTTACTGCACGCAATTTTTGGGAAAATTTGGGTAATTATGCAAAAGCAAATTTCACAAATTTCGCACACCTCTAGCTGTAGGTTTAGCAAACAAAGGTAAAGCATACCTCCATGCGGCCAGAATCCAACTAAAGTTAGAAAGCATGTTGGCGGACATGATGCATGTTGGAATTACAGAAAGGGATTTAGTCTCACTTTTATTTTCATGGGAAAAGTATGTGAAAAGAATGTGGAGCGTGGAGTGCTGTAAAACACTGCATGTAAGAGGAGCCATATTGAAAGGACAAGATCACCGTTATGATACTTAACTAGAAAACAAGACATGAGTCGTGAAACGCTAAGAATAACTTTGTTGCAGGGACGGATTGGTAACGCGGGCACTCGAGAAATGGCCGATAGGGCCGGTCGCCCAGTTCTAGCTGTGGGCTGCTTTTTTGGGCAGCCTGGGGGCTGTCTGTGCTGTTAGGATGCCGCCAGCGTCCCAGTGGGTGCCTGAGTGGCCTTTCTAGAGGCAGATTGGCGGAGGTATCACTTCTTTTCTCTCGCTGGGCCGGCCCATTAATGTAAGCTGATTGAGCGGGGGTAGGGGGCCTGAGCAGAAGCGGTCTCACTAATCTGTGCAATTTTTTTTTATCTAAGTGAAGTTAATAAAACATGCCCTCCACCCCCTTTCTTTTCATAAAACTTCGCTCAAGCAGTGTTTTGCGGAAAGGCAATACGGAAATGTGGGCCACTTTTTTTTTTAGTGTGCCCGGCCCGATTTTTGATCCCAATCCAACCCTGCTTTGTTGAAAATGTGTCACATAAGAAGAACAGAAAAACACAGTAATAAAATAAGGTTAAGCTGACACATAATTAAAGTGGGCTAAAAAAGCTGTGTTAAGGAGAAAAACATGGGGATCGACAAGAGGGAATACTTAGGGATTCTGTTTCATAGTGGGATACTTAACCAAAACGTATAGGTGTTAAAACAAAAGGGAAGCACCATGATGGAATGGGGAAAGTACGTTTCTATTAGCAGCCAGATGCCTGTGGTATCTAACAAAGGCCCAAGTAAAACATGTGAAAGGGGAAATGATCTGGAACATGTATAGCCCAAGGAGCGAGTGTCAGAAAGAAATGTAGAATTATTAGGATGATCCAGTTAAAAAAAGTGCGAGGGTGGGCTTAATGGAGCGGTTATGGAAAGGTCAACCATGAAATGAAAACATAGACAATGCGCGGACTAAAGATAAAACAAAGGCCTTTAGATCGCCAGGCACTGATTACCTGATGGCAATTTTATAAATGCACTGAAATCTTAAATGAACAGTAAAAAAAAAAATATGTAAATCCGTATTTGTAAAGCGCGAACTACTCACCCTTACGGGTCTCAAGGCGCTGGGGGCCGTCGTGTAAAGGATACTTATACAAAGAAATTACATTGCCACCCTGTAATTGAGGCCTATTGTTTGGATATTATGCATCTTCATCCAAGTGATTTATTTTCGTGGAGTAATCTTTCCATATCCTGTTTCACATAAGGTTGTAGAGTCTCCAGAATTTAGAAATGTACTTGGCTTATTTTGTGTCTGAATTCATCAAAAAGATTTGCAAATGTTGAGTTTGGATTTTGCTTGCATGCATTGCTTTTTTGCTCAGATAATCTGTTTTTCAGTTTCCTCTCAATTTTGCGTATGTATATGCTTACATATGTCAGTCCACATAGGCACTGTAAAGAGTAAATGCAGTTACTTGTGTCGCAAATGGTGTCATTTTTTAAAAACTAATCTTCTTGTCACTATATGAGTGAGAAACATAGTCGCCTCAAATTACTTTGTTGCACTTCATACAGTTTAAGCAAAGGTAAGGACCTTTTAGTGAGGAAATACGACCACATAAGCACTACCATAATGAAATTTCACTATCTACCCTGCCAGTCAACACTACCTTCAAAACCAGCTGTATCATGACAGGCATCCCTGCCTACCTGGTTGACAAGCTCACCATCAACATTGGTTCTATGCACACTTGAAGACACTATCGTACTGGAGATGAAGAAAAGAAAAAAATAAGGCAGCAGGCCTTCTCCGTTTATGAAAACAGGATCTGGATAGTGGCGGCTCCGCCGCTAAGGCGGAGGAGCGTCACCCCACTGTTTTTAAGCAGTGTCACTAAAGGAAAAATAAAATGATAATAACTCTAAGTTATTAGTATTTTATTTTTTCCTTGTTGCGGCAGCTTTGCGTGCAGGATGGGGCGAGGCTGCTCTGCTGACAGAGCAGGGGAGGGAAGGAGTGGTTTGCACTCCCTGAAGAGCGCCTGAATGTTTGTCCGGCCCTCTGGGGCCAGCCAAACATTCATGCGCACTTTGCATGTTCTCCTTGCAGGCTGCATGAAGAACATGCCCAGCCTTCCATTCTCTGGCTGAGGGCCGATCCACAGCACTCAGACCAATCACAATGGTGCATTGCATAGTTGTGATTGGCTATCGGGAGGCTGGGAGCCGGGTACATCCTGCTTCCTGCCCTGGAAGTGGGGAAGAGGACCGAGAGGAGGTGGTGGCGACAGCGGGCGGCAGACAGGTAAGTTTGTATTTTTATTTTTTATTTCATTTCGTCCGGTCCCCCGCCCCCCCCCCCCACTGCCTTCAAATACCAGCCGTCACTGTATCTGGAACAATATCCACAAACCCATCTGAGCTGTCTCAATCCTGCTTTGATTTAGCAAGAGCTGAAGACTCATCTCTTTTAAAGAACACTACATCATTATGCATTAATATTTCACAAACCAGCTACCCCTCCTATCATATGTTGACTGTGTCTTTGATTGGGACCCTGTACAGCCATTCTACAAGATTTCTTTTGCTATGTAAATCCAATATACCTACATGCATACAGATAGGTAGTGTCAGAGTCCACTTATTATTTTGTCTTAATTAAAAGAGAGAGCACGTTAGACCCATCAACTATCACACTTCATACTCATCAGAACTAGCAACCATCACACCTCACACTCCGAATAACATAAACTCATTCCACCTTACGCCTATCACATAACCACTTAGCCTGCCTCCTACCCATCTCACCTCACACCTACCAGAACTAGCAGGAAAAAACCTACATCTAATAAGAACTATCAACCATCACACCTCACACTCATCAGAGCAGGCAACCGTCATGCCTCTTGCCCATAGGACCTCACACTCATCAATATGCATGCTCATCACACCGCAAACTCATCATATCTCATGACCATCACACTTTACACTCTTCAGACGTGGAACACCTCACACTCATCAATATGCATGCCCATCACACCTCAAACTCATCATATCTCATGGCCATCACACTTTACACTCTTCAGAAGCGGAACACCACACCTTACACACCACACACTTATAACAGCTAATGCCCATTACACTTAACACTCTTCAGAGATACCTTTTACGAACATTCCGATACTCCTCAATAAACGTTTTTTTGTTACACTTCACTCCCTTCTGATGCGGCTTCTCTGGGCAAATAAATCTGCTTGGATTGCCTGGGATCTGGTGGTCCTACCCTACGAATGGGGAGGATTAGTAGGTACCTAGACACCTAGCTTGCTACTTGCCTGTGGCCTCCAGTTCTTGCTTGATCCATACTGATCCAGTGACACCGCAGCTGCTTGGGTTTTCCCACTGGGGTTTTCCTGACCGGGTTTTCCCACTCACCGTTCTTCCCACCAACAGAAGACCAGCTCTCTCCAGGGACTACATAATGCAGGCCTCAAAGCAACCACGAGCAGCGGGCACGCCTCTGCCATGATGAAGTCATGCCAAAAACAAGCCCTTCTGCGCCTGTCCGCACCTGGACCACGGCCAGTGCCACGACCCCTGGCCCTCGCGCTCCCCAAAGATACACTATCCCCACTCTACTCCATCGACCCCGGACACCGCAACAAACACTGCCACCGCACCGACCCACAATCCACGGTAGGACATTTTTCCTCCATCCACTGCCACTTCACCTGTCACTGCACATACACCAGCCCATCGACCAGCCCCTCCCCGAACACACCACAGACTCCACCTGAACAAAAACACCAACTAGCTTGCGCCCTTCTCAACACATGCTCACTATGCAAGCATTCCACTGAAATATGGGATCTCATCGCCACCCTTGCACCTGACATCATATTCCTCACTGAGACCTGGCTCAACCCCACATTTGCCCTGACTCACCACCCTACTCAACAACTCTATCACCACCGCAGTATTTCCCGATGCCTGGAAACACGCCTAACTCAGACCATACTCAAAAAACCCTCCGCTGACCCCAGCAAACTCAAAAACTAATGACCAATCTCCCTGCTCCCATTCCCAGCAAAGGTACTGGAAAAGATCATCAACAATCAACTGACATACCTGGAGCAGAACCAGCTCCTCAATGCCTTCAAATCCAACTTCCACTGTAATCACAGCACCTAAACCGCCCTGATCGCAGCCACCGCCAACATTCAAACCCTCCTCAACTGAAGAGAAACAGCAGCTTTTATCTTCCTCGACCTCACGGCAGCCTTCGACACCGTATCCCACCACACACTGATCGAAAGACTCCACCACGTAGGCATACAAGGGGATGCGCTCAGATGGATTACTTCCCTCCTCACCAGAAGAACCCAGAGGATCACCTCCCACCTTTCGCCTCTGAACACAAGGAGATCACCTGACATGTCCCCCAGGGCTCAACCCTCAGCCCCACACTCTTCAATGCATATATGACCCCACTGTCCAACATCATCAGATCCCACGGTCTCAAAATAATATCCTACGTAGACGACACCCAACTCATCCTCTCACTCACCGACGACCCCACCATCACCAGAACCAACTTCCACAGATGCATGACAATTGTCATTGACTGGATGAAGAATAACTGCCTGCAGCTGAACACAGAAAAGACGGAAGTACTGATCTTTGGCAACAGCAGCAACACATGGAATGACATCTGGTGGCCATTAGACTTAGTGTTGTATTCCGCTTTAGGTGTCCGTATATAGGTTTTCCTGAAACATGTCCTTATATAGGCACAATTCGCATTGCCCTTATATAGGCATAAGATCCCAGTCCTTATTTAGGCATTGGCCATGCTATCCAAATACAGGCATGGTCACTTACATCCGTCCACCCCAACGTCACAACGAGTTCTTAGAAACCAGACCCTTAAGCTCTTGGGAGTTCCCCTAGCACAGGATTATTGATTTCTCCAAGAACTCATTTATTATGCATGAACCGCTATACCTTAAGGGTTCATTCCTGACGTCTTCCTCTGCCCGACTTTACGTCAATGCTAACATTCCAAGGCACCTACCAGGTATAAATATACCTTCCCTTGCCCAAGCAAGTAGGAGGAGACCTCGACTTTAGAGGAGCCCGTGTCCTGGCCTGACGCACTGACAAGAGACGCTGTCATCCCTGCTCGCAGAAAATCCAGCTCCCAGTGTTCTGACTCCCTTCGCGGGGTGTTAGAGTTCGAGACCCGGAAGGAGATTCCCACCTCTCTCATTCTCAAGGTATGGAGCTGACTAGAACCTAGAGGGGCTCTTGGCATACCAGACTCTTAGTATACCATACTATAGAATACATCACCTACTTCTTACCTTACCGTACACTTAGGTTAGGTACACTGGGGTAGAACTAGCTTAGAGAAGCATCTTATGAGTACTCGCATTTTTAGCTTATGTTATTTATGTATATGAATATATGTGTCATAGCTAAAAGATAATGCTAGCGCAGTATTATTTCTTTATACTGCTTACGCTGTACATTATATATCTTGCATACTGTCTTGTGATCATAACAGCTCATATCTCTTACACGAGAAACAAGACTGTTCAATAAATCCTTTTATTGAAATGCCCGTCTATTCTTTCTGTGTAACTCTGAAGAAACTAAGCATGCACGATTAGCTGAGTGAAACTGTTATCTATTGTTTCCACGATTCTGAGAGTGTTCCGATTCTAAAGGGAAACAAAGTTGTCATGTTTATGCGGTTGCCAGAAACTACTCCCTTCTTGTTTACAAGGAGTTTCTAGTGGCCTCTGAGTTAGCTGGCACAAAGTAATTAAGTTTAATATACTCGATAGGGACATACTGACCTCAGTCCTATGTCAAACCTATAGGGTATATTATTCCAATGCGCAGAGCCTATTAGGGAAATAGGAACTACACTACATGGCGCCCAACATTTTGGTAAGGCACTAATTTAATGCTAGATACTGAGTAACTCAGTCGTGCTTTTCTCAGAGACCCCTACTCACATACTCCATAAGACATCTGGAGTGGGTAGGGTTAAGTATCCGCCAAAGCTAAATAGGACAAAAACCCTATATATTAGCTGTTTGGTTTGTTCAACGTTGAAGGATACAGAGTTTCAAAATATTGTGCACCTTATCTTTTGTTTCCTTGAAACTTGTTCTACATTTTTCAAAAAACAAATGTCCCTGCACGGGGATAATGGCACCGAGAACGGTGTAGCTGCGGCTGACCCAGTCGTAACAGCTTTTAATTTTACAGGTTTAAATGAAGCCGATGAGGGTGTTATAAACATCCATCCAAACTTAAGGAGAGCCATCACTCTAAAACTTATAAAACATGGCCTACCACCAAGAGGTGGTAGAGCAGTTTTCGTGATAGAGGCACACGAATCATTTCAGACAGAGGTATTCTATTCATGGATAGTATTCCCAGAATCAAATCCAATAACAAAACTGTTTCACTTCTTTAAAGAAGATGAACCACCAGAGGAATATATTCCTTACGAGGATATTGAAATTCCACTCACATACCAGGAGCATAATCTCTGGTTTAAAGGCGCCCTAAAACATCACAAAAACATTACCAGGCTCGGTCCACTAGGTAGACCAAGAGCAACATGGCCGATTCTAGCCGGCTACACACCTCATCCTGACATCGATGTAATGTCAAACGGGGAATTACTTACTCAACTACAAGAGTTAATAGAAATTTACAGACAATTAGTCCAATATGTCATGCAGACTTTCACAGTCCAACCACCAATGACCATTCCAAATCAAACCCCTCAACAGGGGAATACACTAAAAATTACTCCACAGACTTTACACGGAGTCATGGGTAAAATGCCCACAAAACGTGAGCAAATTCCATTCTGGATAGCTCAAAAAATTACTCAAATCGAAGCAGTATTTCCTAATACTAGCCCTTATGAGAAACACAGAATCCTAACAATCTGTTTACCAATGGGGATCACACCACAGCTGGAAGATTGCACCACTTGGGGCGCAGTCTTTGCTGCCATCTATACTAAAACACATGGTGTTCCGTCAATTGCAGTAATACCAGATGTCCTGAAACAAATTCAAAACGAATACGGGGCAGAACCTGCTCTGAATTTAGGTATGAAATTACTGAAAAACTTCGACCAGGTCTCAACAATAATATTATCTAATATTAAAGGGGAGGCAGCATCAGTGGCGATCCGCCAACGCTTAAGGGAATTTGATGTAACAGAACATCTACATGAACTACCCAGAATAATAGAACAATCTTATGCAGAAATAGGCAGAGATAGTTTGGGTGGAAAACCATTGAAGCCAAAACTATCTGAAAGTCCTGAGAAGGACTCTATTAAACAAAATCCTACATCTTGTAAAAGGAAGTGGGAAACTAATAAACAAAATTCAAACGAGACACGTTCTCAATCCCGAGGTAGGTCTCCTCAAAGGAGGTATAACCTCAGGAATAGGGATAATTTAAGAAAACCTGACAGGTATCAAGATACTAATACACATTCCTCTCGTACCTTTCAGATATCGTCACAGACATCAGAAAGAAGAGGATGGTCAGAACACAGAGAAGAACGCGTGAAATCCAAAGACGACAAACACGTTCAGAAAAATAAATCAAAACCTCAATTCACAAAAGAAGGTAGCAGGTCTGAAGATCAGACATGCCGAGAATACTGAGAACACAGCTCAAGAACGGAGAATGGGCTCAGACAATGCTGGACAGTGCAGCAGAAGTCACAATAGCTCGCCAGAACCTGAAGGAACTTCTGGAGATAGTGGACTCGAATGAGTACATCACAGTAGAAACTGTAGACACCAGGGTTAGTACTCCACAAAAGTTATATGAAATAACACTCCGAATGGAGGGAGACATACCAAGAAAAGTGAAAACACTCTTTTGGGAGAAACTTTCCAGGGGTTTTGATATACTTCTAGCAGAAAAAGACTGGCCACCACACTTTGTCAGGGAGTGCCCACATGCCGAGGACATCATTATGCCAGCCTTCTCCAACCATATTCCAATTCACCTAAAATATACTTATGCCAGGAAATGGGCAGTTGCCCAGGCCCCAGCATTATACAAAAATTATGTAGGATGGGATGAGGACTCACCTCACCACAAAATACAGCTAAAAAATGAACCTACTGCTCAAAGGCAGTACCCAATAAAGCAAGAAGCTAAAAACAGGTCAGGGAGATCTTAGATCAACTTGAATACCAAGGGGTGATTGAAACATACACCTCCTCAATGAACAATCCTTTGTTTCCTGTACCCAAACCAGACAATACATATTGTCTAGTTTTGGATTACAGACACTTGAACACTTGTTCCAAAACATTTGCAATGCAAAATGCACATAGTACAGCATTAATGAATAACATTGTGCGCAAAAAATATAAAACCACATTGGACATTTCAAATGGTTTCTTTTGTCAAAACATAGCACCTGAAAGCATGTACTTAACAGCTTTCTCAATAATGGGGACCCAGCGTCAATTTTGTAGACTCCCACAAGGGTTCAAAAACAGCCCGGGGTTATTCTCAGCGAGGGTAACAGAGTTACTACAAATTTATGATAATGAGGCATTGTCATATGTCGATGACATCTATCTGACAGACGATGACCTAGATAGGCACTTGAACAGGGTGAGTACCATAATATTGGGCTTCGCCTCTGAGGGCTATAAATTCAACTTTAAAAAATCCAGAATTGCCCATCTCAATGTCCTTTTCCTAGTATATGAGCTTTCAAGTGAAGGCAAGAGCTTGGCAGCTAACTTTTTAGAAAAGTGCCGCTGCTCCAACCTCCAAAAACGCTGAAAAATGTACAATCCATCTTGGGTTTCCTAAATTTTGGAAGAACTTACATTCTAAATTACGCAGAAAGGGTTACACCTCTCTACGAATTAATCAAACCTGATTTTTCAACAAAACATTGGACACAGGAACACACAGAAATCCTGCGTTCACTCCAAGCTAACATGTTAGCAACAAATCACTTACAAACACTTGTAAATACACGCAATTTAGTGATCTGAATAATTTCGGGACAATGCGGATTCACCTATTTAACATTTAATGAGGGTGAAAAAGTACCAATAGCATACAAATCACATTTGTATACACAAGCAGAAATGCGCTTCACTTCAACAGAAAAATACTGACAGCAGTTCAAACCACTGTAGCAAAAGAAAGAGCTCTAGCTCAAGGAAAACGCATTATTGGCGTAACCCCAGTATCAGCCTTAGAGGCGGTCACAAAAGCGAGCATTCCAAATGCAAAAGCTTTACATCCTAGATGGATACAATGGGTTAATTCTCTTGCTGCAACAGATGTTGAATATGTTTTTGATCCTGATTTAAAAACACAAGCGTTCCTGCAATATGAACATGAATGTCCTCTGCCCACTGAAATTTTGCCTCTTGATCAGTATGAATTTATAATTTACACTGACGGATCAGCACATCCCGCTACAGGGAGTAAGCAAGCTTACAGTGCAGCGTGCGCAATCGTTAAAGGTCGCATGCAAGATGGTAACTTCAGACCAATGGTCACTAAAACTCAATCTCTAGGAGATTGTACAGCTCAGCGAGCTGAACTACAAGCATTCAAACTGGCACTTGAAAATACAGATCGCGAATTCCCCACACTCATAGTGTGTGATTCTTATTCTGTGTTCAGTCGTATAATGAATATATACAGAATTGGCTTGAAAACGGGTTCAAAGATGCAAAAGGTGGCACAATAAAGCATAAAACGCTTTGGGAACAAGTAATTCAGTTAAAGACGAACTACCAAAAGCTCACGTGATACACACGCTGAGTCATCAACGTGATGGCGTTCACGTTGCAGGGAATTCATTGGCTGATGAAGCCGCAACGGGTGATGTTCAGACGGCTTCCGTAGCTGCGATCACTCGTTCAAAAATGAGAATAGACAGTGAGATATTGTTGGCTGTCAATGCTTCAAGCAAAGGCAGTGGTGAAGCGTTACCAAAGAAATTTCCACTCAAGTACTCTTATGTAATTGATGCGAACAACGTTCCTTTTACTCGAATCCCTGGAGTGGGGGATAGGGTAATTCCAAACATGGAACGTAGATTAGGACTGATCCTAGGGATGAAAGGATAGCCTCTGCCCATGCAGGTGTTTCTGCAACAGTATCTTTACTAAAACAAAGATATTGGTGGCCTGGCATTAAGAAACAGACCAAAAACTATGTTTTGGAATGTGAAATATGCCAACAGATGAAAGTCTCCACAGTGAAACGTCCTGCGCAGACACCCCTGTTGATTTCAGACAAACCATTAGCTTGTGTTTACCTGGACCACTGCGGTCCCTTGCAAAGGGACGGTAACTATAAATATATAATGGTCGCAGTGGATTCGTGCTCAAGGTTCCTATGGATATGGCCTCAGCGCTCGGCTGACGCTCGAACTGTTATAAAAGACTTGCGAGTCTTTATCGGCACATGCGCAATAGGCACACTACATTCTGACCAGGGCCCTGCGTTTAGCTCTCGGGCTTACAAAGAAGCCATGGCCAGTTTGGGCGTTCCATTGCCGTACTCCTCTCCGTTTCATCCTGAGGGAAATTCTGTTGTGGAAAGGAAAAACCGGGACATAAAGCAGTCTATAACAGCTAGAGTATTAGGTTCGGGTGATGGGTGGGTCAAACATCTTTATGGGGTCCAACGCTCATTAAATAATTTGCCAAGAAGTTCTCTAGGGGGGGTCACTCCATATGAGGTCCTATTTGGGACAAGAATGTGGGTTCCTGATCTCGAATGTAAAGGCACAGTGGTGGAAAATAAACCCTTTGATATCAAAGATCGTTTGGCTGTTTTACAGGATCTAAATTAACTAAGATCGAAACAAAGCAACGTGTTCCTGAAGCCAACCACCACTGGGGAAACACCGGCAGTCCCAGCAAGGCCTGTCTGGATCCCAAAAGTTGGGGATCTAGTCAGAGAGAAGATTGCGGACAAGAAGGAATTTGGACCTTCTTACAGACAACCAGTAACTGTGCTAGCCATCCACGGAACAAGAACAGTACTTCTGTCGCCCCTTGCTGGAAAAAAGGAGAAAAGATTTGTGTCAATCGACCTCATCAAACCACAGTATGTGGCCAATACTAAATAGTAGGCCTCGTGGACTCCGACCTAGTAGCAGACGCACTCCTCTCGCTACTATCCAAGAGGTTCAGACTGAAAGACTCATAACCATCGAGAATTCAGCAGTAACAGATGAAGGACTAAGCAACAATGCTATGTAACTCATCCCTCTTGAAACTCAAGTAACAGTTCGTCCAAATACACCTGTCTACACCAACGTAACAAGTGATCAACTGGTTCCAGTGATTTCAACAAATCCTGATGCAATTCCAACAATTGACCGAACTGCTTCTGGCTACTTCATTAACTTTGATACGTTTCCTGAGGATCCGAGTGAGCCTGAAACGACGCCAGCACTAAAAACTTTCAAACAACAAGTACAAGACCTTTTTCATTTCCTGAAAGAGACTTATCTGGTTTCACCATGGATTGAAATATGGATTATTTCTGGAATATTTTTCTTTCTGTTTTGGCTAGCTTTGGATATGACTCTTAGCATGCTTATAAATGGCAGATACATTCGTATGGACACTGAAAGTAAAAATGTGAACTTACTTTTAAAACCACACAAATCTTCCCATCGTGAAACAAGAGACTTGTCAGCAGTGAACATCACAGCCGTTCCTATACAGGATGGTATAGTGTGGGACAAAACTGATTTCGATATATTCGGCCCGACGGAACTTTTGAACATTCCACATTTATTTAAAATTTCATTAAGTGATTTTATTACCTCCAGTACCTATTCTCACCCACGCACACAAGGCCCTCCACGGCACCGGACCAGCATACCTGAACAGCCGACTCAAATTCCAAGCACCCCAAAGGACCCTACGATCAGCCCAGCTCTCCTACGCCGTGGTCCCCCGCACCAGAAAGACCAGATCGGGAGGCCGCTCCTTCTCCTTCCTCGCGGCCAAAGCATGGAACGCCCTTCCGCTCCACCTCAGACAGACAACATCGCTCCCCATCTTCGCAAGAAACCTCAAAACCTGGCTCTTCGACAGACCCCCTCCTTGATGGATGGAACCTGCACCCCCCTCCCACCCCTAGCGCCTTGAGACCCTTACGGGTGAGTAGTCGCGCTTTAATAAACCCCTGATTGATTGATTGATATTCTGATGATTGGGACTTTGAGACTGTTAATGATATGATGTCTGATCTAGAAAGGTCTGCTGCGTTCTCTAACAATGAATATTTAGAGGGTTCATCAGACTATGAACAGCTTTATTGTTACAACCACTATGGTCATCATTTCTTGCATAAATCTGCAACGCCTAGAAATGTGTATGTTTAACCAGTGGGAACATTGTCCTACACCACCAAAGGGTAGTTCAAAAACGTTTGCTAATAAGTTTCCATATTTTTGAGGGTACAATATATCTGATCCAGAAACATTTTTCTATAAGAATGTAAACAAAACAGGACAGAAAATTATGTTAACTAATACAAAACAGATTTATTCTGCAGCCTTTATTACCCAACTGTCTAGACAAGGATTTGACTTTTGGAAAGACACAATCGACACAAAATCTGTCTGGGGTTCTAAAGATTGGCAAGTGCAGGGGATAGAAGCTTTGTTTAGAGCATGTATCATCCCACATCAAATAATGTTTTTGAATGACACTGTGCAACAAACGTCTTGCCTTGGTTTAGCCAAGATCAAAGACATGAACACACCTTCGGTACCAACACCTGTAAGTAATAGCACTACACAGGGAGCGGTCACAGTAGACACTATACTACAAAACAACAGAACTGATCCTGATTGGAAAAAATGGTTACTCTGGCCCACAGACACAAACATCTGTCAAGAAAGATTCCTGAATAGAATACAGGGCTTTACAATCCATAGGCCGGACCCACGATATGTTCAACGACAACATCCAGGGGTAGTAACAACATACAGTGTAGGAAAATTGTGCCTCGACTGGTTACAAAAATCTACACTCGATGATGTGAAACAACACTTATCTTTACTTAAAGAAGACGCAGACCTTAGGGAATTCTTGCTAGGACCAAGAAAACCGCGTCAAAAACGTTTCATATATGCCGGCATTTATGCTGCTTATAATGAAATATGGAAGGTTTCACAGGCAGAGGCCGCAGAAAGAATAAGTGAACTTGATCGTATTAACCTAGAGAAATCTCTCACTGTGGTCGACAATGGGTTAACAACCTTGTCATCCAGAATTTATTCATTGGACAACATTGTATCCTCTGCTATTGACATACTGGAACAAGATTTAGCCATGTTACAACAAGGCCAATCTCAGTTCTGTTCTTTTATGTTATTAGGCTGGACGCTGCAATCTTTGCGTGCAGGCTTTGTGCCTTGGCATTTTATCAACACGTCGTCTCTGTTTGCAGAATACAATCTAACGGATAAACAGATTGAACTGGCACAAAGGGGAGCAAAGTATACAGTGCTGAGCATTGAAAAACTGGAAAAATTACCATTTACGGTAGCATAAAAACCAGCTACAGAATGGCTTATTCATGGCAAAATAACTCTGCCTGTCACTACTTTTCATTTTCAGTATTGCCTCAAACAAATGCAAGCAGGCAAATATGAAAGGTTGGGTAAAGAATACATTAGGACATCCTGGGATTTACCTTACAAATACAGATGTTCGAGTGGGGATCGTGAAGTGTTTCTAAGCGGTACACACTGTGAAAATTCACTAGGCGGTTCACTCATATGTCAGGACATTTCTTTACAGGGGGCTTGTAATGGTTCTGTGGCAAGCTTGTCCTGCCACCAGCAGGGTACACCAGCTACTGTGATTAAACCAACGTTTGGCCAACTTTCTAACGGGAGTTACCTCATGTTGAATGATCAGAGTTGCTGTGGCATGTTGCCAGGCATCCCATATCTGGTAACGGTCGGCTCCAGGGTTACTTGTTGTATGCAAGTATTGTTCCCCCCAATAGACACAGTCAGGGAGTCGCCTCTATGGCCTTCATTGAATGTTTCTTTTATACGTTTTGATACTTTAAGCAGAATGAAAGCCATGCTTTTGCAACAGACCGTGCCTTTGACCTCGGCCAAAGAAATCTATGATTTACAAATTGCAAGGACTTCGGCTAAGATACAGGCTTTAATTCGTACAAACTGCCCTATACATTTCGTAGAAATGATGGGACGTATCTTAAACATGTCTGATACGAGCGGGATTGTACATGTATTTAAGACCATCTGTTCAGGACTGTTAACACCTTTTCAGGCAGTCCTCGGAATCATTCCAAACTTCGCACATTCGGTGTTTGGTGGTGTGCCATTAATTCTAGCACTGGTTGCGGGAATCCTGTTTTTATTCCTACTGCTACGCTATGGCAAGCCTATCCACCAGCGTCACTCCCAGCAATTTGGAGAAAGCTCTCCTAGAACGGAAGTGCCGTGAGCGCATAGTGCAACTTTTGGGCATACCTCGTCTACGGGAACTTAATACAACATGGTTTCTGTCATTTAGACCAATCTGGCAAGATTGCATCTTACCTGTTCTACGCTGCCTGCTTTGCGGTGAAGAATGCGTGCTAGACACCTGTCTAACACTCCCATCAGTCATGCCAACGGATATCGATACTCTTCTGGACCCGATAACGGCCCATGCTCTGTGTTGTCCCTAAAGGCTACCAATCCTGATGACGGCATTCCTTGAGATCTCACAGACTCTTCCTGCTGCTGCTGAGGTACGAGATGGATCAACAGGCACACAGGTAACAACGGACGCGAACATTGCTGCCGCATCCTATGCTGAAGGCGATGCTTCACATCTATGTGCAGTTAACCTTCTAAGTGAGGTATTCCAACTGTCACCGACATCGGTAGACGATCTTTTGTCTACAGAAATAGATGATCTCATGTTTACACCAGACCCATACACTGACTTTGATTCGGCTCACAGTGTACCAGGGAAGCAATGAAATTTGGCCTCCATATTTTTAAAACAGAACAAAACTTGGAACTCTTCCTAAAATTGAACTTTTTCTTTTTCTCTATTTTTGAAAATACATGGCAACTAAATCTGCTTACAGTAGAACTATTCATATAAAACGGACTTCTTTGAATACTTCCAGGGACACATTGTCACCTTATTTTATTATAATTTCATGTTAGCACCATGTTATGAAATGGCCTTGATTTTTGGAAAACTTGTCAACCATTTCGTCATATGTATATATTTCTGTTTATTCATTCATGTTGCATTTATTTCCAATATATGCTTAGAATGAAAAAATGCTTTAAAATGTACAGTACCTATTGCATTCAACAGTTTATTTTAAACTTCTTTTAATATGCTTTTAGAAATGTTTTTAGCAACATGTGGTACTCAGTTTAATGTTTATCATTTAATGTTTAGCATTTAGTACTATCGTTCATTCGAAAGTGGAGTGCGTGTTGTATTCCGCTTTAGGTGTCCGTATATAGGTTTTCCTGAAACATGTCCTTATATAGGCACAATTCGCATTGCCCTTATATAGGCATAAGATCCCAGTCCTTATTTAGGCATTGGCCATGCTATCCAAATACAGGCATGGTCACTTACATCCGTCCACCCCAACGTCACAACGAGTTCTTAGAAACCAGACCCTTAAGCTCTTGGGAGTTCCCCTAGCACAGGATTATTGATTTCTCCAAGAACTCATTTATTATGCATGAACCGCTATACCTTAAGGGTTCATTCCTGACGTCTTCCTCTGCCTGACTTTACGTCAATGCTAACATTCCAGGCACCTACCAGGTATAAATATACCTTCCCTTGCCCAAGCAAGTAGGAGGAGACCTCGACTTTAGAGGAGCCCGTGTCCCGGCCTGACGCACTGACAAGAGACGCTGTCATCCCTGCTCGCAGAGAATCCAACTCCCAGTGTTCTGACTCCCTTCGCGGGGTGTTAGAGTTCGAGACCCGGAAGGAGATTCCCACCTCTCTCATTCTCAAGGTATGGAGCTGACTAGAACCTAGAGGGATTCTTGGCATACCAGACTATTAGTATACCATACTATAGAATACATCACCTACTTCTTACCTTACCCTACACTTAGGTTAGGTACACTGGGGTAGAACTAGCTTAGAGAAGCATCTTATGAGTACTCGCATTTTTAGCTTATGTTATTTATGTATATGAATATATGTGTCATAGCTAAAAGATAATGCTAGCACAGTATTATTTCTTTCTACTTCTTACGCTGTACATTATATATCTCGCATACTGTCTTGTGTTCATAACAGCTCATATCTCTTACACGAGAAACAAGACTGTTCAATAAATCCTTTTTATTGAAACGCCCGTCTATTCTTTCTGTGTAACTCTGAAGAAACTAAGCATGCACGATTAGCTGAGTGAAACTGTTATCTATTGTTTCCACGATTCTGAGAGTGTTCCGATTCTAAAGGGAAACAAAGTTGTCATGTTTATGCGGTTGCCAGAAACTACTCCCTTCTTGTTTACAAGGAGTTTCTAGTGGCCTCTGAGTTAGCTGGCACAAAGTAATTAGGTTTAATATACTCGATAGGGACATACTGACCTCAGTCCTATGTCAAACCTATAAGGTATATTATTCCAATGCGCAGAGCCTATTCGGGAAATAGGAACTACACTACATGTGGAGTCTGAGGTTTCTGGCGCATGCCAGAAACCTCAGACTCATCATTGACAACAAGCTCACCATGAAATCACAGATCAACGCCATCTCCTCTGCCTGCTTCCTCACTCTGCGTATGCTACGTAAGATCTTCAAGTGGCTACCCCTACACATGAGATGCACTGTGACACAAGCCCTCATCACCAGCTGACAGGACTACAGCAATGCCCTCTATTTAGGAAGTGCAGCGACAACTGTTGAGAAGACTACGCTCCACCTCCCTTTCACTTGCCCATGTTCCCCGCATCTACCGAAGCAGGAGTGGAGGACGCTCCTTGTCCCACATTGCAGCAAAGACCTGGAACAGCCTCTCCATGCACCTCCAGACCATCGCCTCACTTCCAGAATTCCGAATGGCCTTCAAGACCTAGCTGGTCGAATAAGTCTTTGAGACCTGCAAGCTCTTGCATACCCTATCGGGTGATTAGCCACGATTTGTAAATCCTGATTGATTGATTGATTGATTGATTCGAGATTCCAGACCTGAAATGTATTATTATCCAGTGCAACTCCACTTCACTAGGTCCTGGTATCATCCCAATGTATGTATTCCCTACCTTGTCCAGACAGACAGGATACAATTGGCCTCTCTCCTACCTACAGGCCTACCTACACCACTGAAGGAAATCCATACCGCTGCTACTACTTGTTGGACCTGGAGGACATTATGTCGTAGGGCTAGCATGGCCTATTTTTACTCTCCGGCTGTTAAATTATTCCCTAACCCCACTCTGCCATTCACACTCAAGTGCAGGGTGAAGAATACCCTGTGAAAGATGCCAATGTCAGAGATGGGTTGTACATACATCAATGGCACTTTTATATCTCTGGAACAATTCCAATCTCGGGGTAATGCTATGGCCCTTGATATTTTTACATATGCTTATTTTCGGGATACGATGAAAAAGACCCTTCCGTGGGAATTTATAGAGTTAAAAACTATTTGGAATGTAAGCAGTCAGTTTTCCTATTTTTACACTGATTGGGTGGAGAAAATATCTTCCTTTACCATTCCCATCTCTCAAAGCAAATAATACATTCTGAAATGTTCAAACCTTGAACAGGAATCAATCAACGTTTCAATGTTCCAAATATAGCTCATAAGTTACATTTACACAATAGGAAATGCTGGTGTGCTTTTAAAGAAAATGTACAAATTTACACATTTTATTAGACGAAGGCCCAGATTTTAAAAAGTGTCACGCATCGCAGCAGCCAAAAATGCTGTGCTGGGTTGTGTGACAGGGAGAGAGCAGGAAAGCGCTATATCTACAGAGATATGGTACTCTCCTCCACTCTTCCTACTGCCGGCACAGAATTTTGCTGTTGAGCACCACATACACACCATTGCGCCGTAGTGCAAGGGGGTGTGTGTGAGTCTAGCATAGGTTTTGTATTAGAAGGGTTTCCATCTAGTAGAAAATACTATGCTTAAACAACTTTTAAGACTTTTCATATTCTGTTTGTGTGCTGTACATGCAAAGTCGGAAAACAAAGGAGAAATTAAAGCATTTCTCCTTTCAATGCCTGCTTTTAATGTGGCGTTTATGTTTGCAGCAAAACCTTGTCTACTATTGTTAGCAGATAGGATTTTGCATCAAAAACCATGGGTGGTAGCACAGGAACGCTCATGTACCACCCATAGAATGCCCCCTTGACGTAGAGGAACACGAAGCAGCGCTTTGCACTGATTTGCATTATTTTTTCTTACAAACCAGCATAAATACCAATTTGTATTGGTTTGTATTGCCCAAAAAGTTTTGTGTCAGATCTGTTTTTAAAAAGTAACGCAATCCTCATGCAAAACCTTTCTGAATCTATCCCTATGTGTTATTTTTATCAGTTTTTCATCATTTTTTAAAAGTCCGTTTTTCCGTCTTCCTGGTGGCGTTAACTCCTTCGCCTTATCTACAAGGCGGCATTAAGCCACTTAACGTAGCTTAACGCCACCTTGTAAATAATGCCCCTATTCACACAGCACTAAGTGTGAATGGAGCGTGCAATGGGTGTTGCAGTGGACGTTCTGCTGTAACACCCATTGCTTTTTGATGCAGCCCCATATTTACAAGGTATGGGGCAGCGCCAAAAATACCGCCAGTGAATACCTGGTCTTAAGCAGGCGATACGAGGAGATATGTTGTATTTCTCCTTGTATTTTGCTCTTTCCACGTGTGCTGCATTCTGCAGCGCACATAGAGCAAATCACCTGTAAAGATTGTTTATGTGCAGGAAGGTGTCCCTTCCTGCACATAAACAATTGCCCCTGCAGAGCAGGCACCCTAGCAAAATGTAGTGGCCCTTGCAATTTATTTTGCAAAATAAATTGCAAGGGCCACTACATTTGTAGGTGTGGTTCTTATAGGTGAAACCAAACATTTAGCATTCAGCATCTGGACACCATTGTTGGTATAATTTAAAAGGGGCTCAGTCTAGTTGCTAGGTAAGGGCCCAACCCCCTCTTTCTTACATTGTTGAGAGCGAGCAAAAGCCTGTACTGGCACTAAGCAGATTTGTTAGCACTATCGCTAGGGGAAACGCAGGGGTGTGCCGCAATCTTGTGAATACGGAGCATCCCTGCTCTTTGAAACTGTTGGAGCGCGGTGTTACCAATTTTGGTGTAACACTGCGCTCCACCACTTTCTTGTAAATATGCCCCTATGTTTATCAAGTATGGAAATGTGACCTGTGAATCAGCTGAAGTTTTGTTGGTGAACATGAGGTATATTGGTTGGAAATAGGACCTGGGCTTTTATTATTGCTTTAAGGAATGAGTGTGTTTTTAATGCTTGATCTTATATATTAGTGTAAATTATATTTTGCTATAATCCAGTTTTATAAGATGTATTTTATGAGTGAAATACATATATTTTTACTATTGTTGCATAGAGTGTGGTACAAATAAACATAATGTTGAGAATGAAATTTCTTAATGATTGTACATGTAACAAGAATTCTAGCCCATAGAGACATTACAAATTTAAGAGTAATATGTCATATATTTCATAATGTAGATAATTACTCAAAAATTACAATCATTCCTTAGTACTGGAAGTTACAAAAGACATATTTTAGCACAGCCAGAATCCTTTTAACATACCAGTCCTGATGATTCTGCAAATGGTAAGTAGCAAAAAATGTCAACTGCTTAATTTTTAAAGAAATTTTAAATTTCTTCTTGGTACCTTTCTCCCATCCAATATACTTTACTTACTGTGACGAGGTGGGATTATATGTCCACGGGCAGTTACCAAGGCAGGGGTGGGGCGGGGTTGGGGTCGGGTAAGTCGACATACAACTGAAGAAGTAAAATTAAGTTAAAAAAATATATAACCACTTACCTTGCACTCGGCGATGTCGGTGAGCACAAAGTAAGTGGTTTTATTATTTTTTTTATTAACTTTTACTTCTCCCGTCGTATGTCGACTTACCCGACTCCCACCCCGCCCCCCGCCCTGCCCCACCACCTCACCGCACTTACCTGTGCCAGCCGCTACTGAATCTGCTGCCACAATAGCATTGCATGTTTGCACTGCCATGGAGCCCAGCTTGCATCTCCACTGCAGCGGATATGTCATGCAAGGTATCAGCTATGGCAGGCAGGCATTAAGGCCTTTATGGTGGGTCAGGAAGCTGAACGACTTCTCATGGGCAGGGCTAGAGAAGGGGCCACGGGTTGGCAATAATAGGACAATCAGAGATGAGGGGTCAGTAGCAGAACAGACTAGTGGGCATATTCACAAGGAAGTGGCGAAGTGAGGCGTTAGCCGTCATGGCTTAACGCCTCACTTCGCCACTTCAGAAACGCAAGACTGCACCATATTCACAAGTATATGGTGCAGCCTTGCGTATCCCCCTGTGCTGGCGCTAAGTGTAGCAGCTTAGCACCAACGCTGGCACCCTTGCACCATGGTGCAAGGGTGTCTGCGTGCAAGGGAAGATTGTGTATGTACAGGAAGGTCCCCCTTCCTCCACATAAACAATCTTGAAATGCCGTTTTGTGACTTCTATGTGTGCTGCTTAATGCAGCACACACAGAAGTTGCAAAACGGCATTTTCCAAAGTTTATTGTTCATGTGCAGGAAGGGGAACCTTCCTGTACATACAAAATCATTGGCCTTTTGCTGTTTTCATGTGTGCTGCACAACGCAGCACACAAGAAAACAGCAAAAACGAGGAGAAATTAAACATTTCTCCTCGCTTCGCCAGGTTAAGACCAGGTTTTCCTTGGTCTTAATTCTGGCGCTGCCTCCTATTTACGCTGCTCTTGTGAATAGGAGGCAGCGTCAGAAGCAATAGGTGTTGCGGTGCAACGCCCACAGCAACACCCATTGCCCTCCGTGAAAGGGTGCCTTATTCACAAGGCAGCGTTAAGCCACGTTAGGTGGCTTAACGCTGCCTTGTGAATAAGGTGAAGCCCCTATCGCCACAGGAACGTCGAAAAAAGTGACGTTAAAGTGGCGATAGGGGCTTGTGAATATGCCCCTAGGAGTCCAGGGAAGAGTCCTGACTGCTGCCTTTTCTCTCCCCCTGGGTGCAGAAAAAATACCAGGATCTCGACTAGAAGAAGAAGAACTGTGGAAGGGAAGAAAGCGGTCAAGGACCTCTCATCCCTATAAATGTCTATAATAAATTTCAACTTATAAGACCTGGGAAAATCAGTAAGACCCGGGTCCAGAATGTTTCCTGTGTTCCAAAAAATTAAGTATACCAGAAAATTAAGCCAACTTTCTACTCCCTTTCTCTCTTCTTACATACACAGACCAAATAAGATGGTAGATGATTTTTGCCATTGCATCTGGTCATTTTACTGACATTCTCTTAATGGCGATTGATAAGGGTATTTAATTTATTATCAGGAATTGTGTAATTCGCCACTAGACAGGAGCAGAATGCAAAGCAAAGGATTATAATTCCTGTTCACGTGGCAACATCTTGTGCTGCTTCTGTCCATGCTGGTTTGGTAACCCTGAACTCCCAAGTACTGAAGAGCAGCATGACAGGGTTCTCGTGTGTGGTGATAAATATCTATGGACCCCAGTTTTTTGTCTGTAAATCTGGTGTACGTTTCCCCAATCCATCCAATTTGTGAGGAAATCAGAATGAAGAAAGTATATCATGCCTCCCGAATTGGTGAGGTGGTGAAGTCTTATCGCTATCAGTTCCAAATCTTAAGACCCATTTTGCCTTTTGTGTCAGGAGCAAACCACGGCTTGGTTGCTTTAGGGATGGCTCTGTCTCAGCTAGACTAGTTTAGATATAAATATAGAAAGCTTACCTGATGTTGCCTGTCTTCTATGTGAGGAAAGACTGCATCGCTGATGCACTTGATGTACCTATTGTTCTCTGTTCAAGGGAAAGTTGATCTTGCTGTACTCTTTTTGAATATGAGTATATATATCTATATATATCTATATACATATATAGATATATATAGATTTATATGCTCCTTCACGGCGTTCACTTCCTGAACCACCAATGCAGCGGCACAGCACAGATTCTCGGCATCCAGGAGGTATTTATCAAGCTTATTTTTTATTGTGCAACACCAAAACATTTCCATGACACTGAATAATTAAAAATGTATAGACTGATGCGTTTCGGTTGACGCCTTCAACTATATATATATATATATATATATATATATATATATATATATATATCTCCTAGTGGTGGTTGCCAGTACGTAGTTATAGTTAAGACCTAGCTTCCATAGGGAAAGCATTTTTTGTTTAGCCAATAACTATGGCGCCGTTTGATGAATCTACTCAAAATTAGTACGACGCTCAGTTCAGCTGCTGTGTTGAAAGTTTCGGGGTGATCCGTCAAGCGGGTGCCAAGAAAAAGTTTTCCCCATGCAATTCCCCTTAGGGATTTTTAACACAACTACAGCCCGAACCGCTGGACAGAATTACACCAACCTTGGCAAAAAACTAACTCTTGGTCCAGAAAGCGTGCTGTTCTTGATTTGGTGTAAATCCGTTCAGTAGTTATAGAGATATTAACAGAAAACCAAATTTGTATATCTAGGGACGCGGATCCTGCATGGATCCGACAGTCCCGGTGCTGAAATCTGATTGGCTGCCAACACTTAAAAAAAAAAAAAAAAAAGAAAATTCAACCAGAAACTGTTGGCAGCCATCTTAGGACTTGGACTCAGCCGAGTCCCAAAGAAAATGTTAAAAATAAAGAAAAGGGGGCAGGGTTGGAATACCCTGACCCCCTAGGTATGGTGGTGTGGTTGCCCAGTGACCACACTGGGGGTTAAAAACATTTTTTTTTCAATTTTCCGCAAAATCGCAGGTAGATCCACGAATTCGTAGCAGAATTTGGGGGGAAAAAACAAGTGTGGTCTTCTGCGCTTGATTTTATTTCAGCCCCCAGGTAGGCCAGGTTC
Source organism: Calotriton arnoldi (assembly GCA_963921515.1). Taxonomy (NCBI): domain Eukaryota; kingdom Metazoa; phylum Chordata; class Amphibia; order Caudata; family Salamandridae; genus Calotriton; species Calotriton arnoldi. The sequence continues at coordinate 2,369,797 of CAWUFW010000825.1, read as the reverse complement.
ATCCAGGTCCATGCACTTCATGCAGACAACATGAAGCGCATTTTCTTTTTTTTTTTTTTCACTCTATAAATATTTTATTTAATTTCAAATACCTTTATTGAATTTTCAAAATAACAAAAATAACCAAGAATGACACAAATGGACCAATATACGAGCGAAATATACGTAGCAAAGTTACAAACTATCAACGCATAAAATTTATAAGATATCAATGACTGAATTCCAACCCATACCATATATAAACCAAAATTAGAGAAGAAAGGAGAGGGAAAGAAGAGGAAGAAAAAGAAAAGAAAGAGATAGAGAAAGTAAAAAGATAGATAATAGTTACCAAGAGAAAACCTATATTAATGAACTAATAGCATAATATATAACTATTGGAAATCTCCCTGTTACCACAACAAATAGATAATAATAATAATAATGTGTCTATTCTGCTATTCCACCGTGTGCTCTCCTGAGGCATTTCAAATCAGCACTTTATTTCCATCCAGGGGCCAGAAGAAAGATGTTCTCGCCTTGTCTCGCTCTAGACTATATTGACCTTGAGTGTCTAGGCCTGTTCGCTTCCCATTCAGTCCAGGGCCGAGGTGCTGAGAGCTCGGACCATGGGCACCATCTACCATTGTAACAGGACCGCGCGGCCCCAGACACCTCACAATTGTACCTCGAGCAATAATGTGCATAAAAATGCAGCCTATGGCTTACATGTGTGGTGGTAACTATGTGGAAGTGCATCACCCTTGCTCCTCGAATGTGTGATTAATCAGAGCCTCAAGGCATTCCAACAATTTCAAACCACCAGGGAGGGTTTCCATGCCGAGGGAAAAGTGTGCTGTCTGTCTAGTGCAAAGGAAGTCGTACGGCCCAGAAATCACCGAATGGGAAGACCTCATGGGCTACTACTCACTACACAACCCAGATCACACTAAAGAGGTGTATCATGCGTGTCCATGTTGCATGCCAGCGCCTATGGCTCCTGTTTAATGAACAATACACAGTCCCAAATAAACAAATACTGTATGTTTCCCAGGTAACAAACACGCTACCAACCAAAGGAACAGTTCAAGGGCCCTAGAAAGGATGACTCCACAGTCCCAAATACAGGAATCGTGACCGGGCCTTATTAGATGGATACCGCTTAGTTTTAGCTACACAGACAGTGCACGGCCCAAACTAAATTCAAATTACACAGTCCCGGTTTGACTGTGGTGCAGGGTCCCTACTGTATTAATTCTACACAGGCCCTATTATATATTATTCAACTGTCTCTAGTAAACGACAATAAGCAGTCTCTACGCTGGAGCATTCCTTTTGTACAAATAGTGAATGGTCCCTAATACATGAACACTGCACAGTTCCCTCCATAGTAACAGTACGAGAATAGAGCAGGGTCCATGTAAGCAGATGGCCTACAGAAATATACATAGTGAAGGGTGCCGAGTAGTGAACATAGTGCAGCGGCAGTGTGCTGCTTTCTTTGCAATGAAGCACCATGCAGGAGCATCATGAAGGAGTAGTTTCATGGGTATTCGATGCGCAACATGATGGAGGGGCAATATGGGCATACCTTGCGGTGGGGCATTGAACGTGGGTAATCAATGCACAGTATTGTGCAGGGCCACTGTTCAGGTGGGCTGAAGAGGGACGTTGTGCATTAGGCGGAGTGCAGGTGTATTTTTCTGTGATCATAGCGAATGGGGCAATGCGCAGGTTTGCGATGGGCATTAAGCAGATATTTTTCAGGTGCGTTGTATGAGGGAAAAGTTATTTTACAAGGACATTGGTGAAGTGGCGTTGTGCAGGTGGCATTGCAAAGTCTGGATAACACACAAGGCATTATACTCAAAGAGCAATAAACTGGTAGTGGCGCAGGTGGAAAGTGGGAAACTTCTCGGAACTGGTTTTGACGTGTTTGATATTGAGTGATATAGAAAATATGAACATTTCCTGCAAGGCCTGTGATGGTTAGAAGGGGCAGTTGGGGACAAGGGAGGAAGCTGCAATTAGAGTGCTGTGGGATAGCAGCTCACACCACCTCTGAGCAGCCCTGGGCTGTGATGGCTGGTAGAAATCCCAATACCCTCAGCACTGGGTGGGGGTGGGGAGAGAGGTTGAGGACGGCTGTGCCAGAGAGGCTGGGGGGTGACACGGGCAGGGAAGTTTCAGATCGAGCCCATGAAATGAGACGCGGGCACCAGCTGGGGTCAAGCACGTCTTTATTCTTTTACAGCGAGACCCTGTCTGGCGCTACTCTCCCCACTCCTCCCCATCCGCTTCCGGCCATGCCTGACCCTGACGTCACAGGCGGGTCAGGCACGGCGATACAACATCTCCCCCCTTTTTACTTTAAGTGTCCCAGGTTCACTTCCTTAGAGTTCTTCGATGAGCCGGGTGGGTCTCCGGATAATTCTCTGTGGTCGGCGAGAGAGGCGCCCCTCTCCTACCTCATTTGCACTCACCACACCTCGGGGTTCTTCTTGATCGTCCACCCCTTGACTTGATTCGTCCGTGTCCCAGTCAAGTCCTTCTGCTCGAGTGTACACTGCCGGATTGCATTTCTTGAAGTGTGACACGTTTCTTGTTGTCCTCTTAGTTCCAGAGGTGGCTGTGATCATAGTTCCTTTCCACCTCGTTACTTGTAGCGGGTGAGCACAATATCGACTGTCGACCTTGATTTTTCGCTCTTGCCTTACTAGCACCCAGTCTCCTTCTCGGATGTCGGATGTCCTGGCATGTCGATGGTTATCAGCATACTCTTTCATCTTTGCTTTCTTGGTCCTGTCAAGATTCATTAGGGTCTCATCGTCCGAGGTCGGGGACCTGGACTGCATGGCAACGTCTGCAGTCGGTACCCTGGTGCGTGGGGTTCTTCCGAGCATCAGAGTGGCGGGGCATCTGTTGGTGGTGCTATGTGGCATGGTCCTGTACGCTCGCAGTACTTCATTGAGCGCTGGTTGGATGTCGCGTTGAGTCAGTTCAGCTTGTTGTATTGTTTTCTTTATGGTGGCCATGAATTGTTCCACCATCCCATTGGCCTGGGGCCACAGGGGAGTGATCTTTCTGTGTTTGAAGTTCAGGTGGCTCGCGAACTCTGCAAATTCATGCCCATTGAACGGTGGCCGCAAACGCTTCGTCGATGACGGGTATTGCGGCGGTCACTCTTGTGGATGATATTTGTTGTGCAATGGGGAATCGGGAATATTCATCCATGATGACGATGATGTATTTCCCAGACTTCAGCGGACCGAAGAAGTCAACAGCTACTTGCTGCCACACGCTATCTGGGAGGTCAGACATTTGCAGTGGGGAGTGTGGTTTGTTCGCCCTACTAGTTGACATTGCGGGCAGTCTTGGAGTGTGGCTTCTACCATCTGGTCGAGGGACGGGAACCAGACTCGCTCTTGCAACGCTTTCTTCGTGGCCACCTCTGTGACCTTCGTGTGCTAGGTTGACAGTTCCTTGTCTCAATTGTTGAGGAATGACAATTCTCCTGTCTCTCAGTAGTAGTCCATTGGCGCTGATCGTGAGATCATCCTTGACGTGTCTGAATGATATGAGTTCTTGCGTGTCGATGGCGTCATTGTTCTGCGGGTCCTCCAGATGTCTCCAAGAGTCTGTGCGGATTCGCTGCATGATGTTTTGGAGCGTGGCATCTTTGGCAGTGGCTTCTATAATGGCGTCCAGTGGGACGGCAGGTGGTCATGCCTGATCAATAACAAAGTGGAGATATTCTTCGGCTAGCGAGCCGCTTGTCCGCGTCAAGGCTTGTGGATGTCGCGATATATAGTCCGCCGGGTTCTCCGCCTTCCCCGGTTTGTGAATGATGGTGTATGTGTAGTCTTGAAGGCGAATCCCCCACCACTCAATCCGTGGAGGCATCTTCGCTCGGGGGTTTCCGAACATAGTTATTAGGGCCTGGTGATCAGTGATGAGCGTGAAGTGCTTCCCATAGACGAACAGATGGAAATGCTCACACGCCCACACGACCGCCAGGCTTTCCTTTTCAGGCTGTGAGTAGGCTTTCTCCCTGTCAGTGAGGCTGTGACTGGCATATGCCATGATGTGGCGTTGTTCTCCTTCGTCATCGTACTGAGCTAGAATGGCGCCAAGTCCGACATGGCTAGCGTCCACTGTAATCTCTGTCTTCCTCCGAGGGTTGAAGTATGCTAGGTTGATGGCAGAGCTCACAGCTGTTTTGATTTTGTTGAAAGCGTGCTCGCACTTGGCTGACCAGTGGAAACTTTGGCCTTGTCTTGTGAGTTCTCGCAGCGGATAGCTGATGGTCGCGTAGTCTTTGATTTAACGGGCACAATAGCTAACCATGCCTAGAAAAGATCGAATGTCACTGACATCTTGGGGTTGTGACGTATCAGATAGCGCCAAGACTTTTTCAGGATCGGGTCTCATGCCGTCTTTGGAGAAGATGTGACCGTAGAATTTTAGAGTTGACTTGTGGAACTCACATTTGTCTCGGTTGTACGTGAGGTTGGCATTGAGAAGGGCATGACATACGCGATCAAGTGCTTTGTCGTGATCCTTGCGGGTTTCACCAAACACTAGGATGTCGTCGCTGTAATTAAATGAGTTCGGGATGTGCTGGATTACACGCCGTACTGCCTCTTGAAAGATCTCTGCTGCCGAAGAGATTCCAAAATTTGAGGCGCTTGTATCTGAAGAGCCCTTGGTGTGTGGTGAACTTGGTGATGTGCCTAGACTTCTCATGAAGTTCGAGCTGGTGGTACCCCTTGTTGAGGTCCAGTTTCGAGAAGACTGTTGCTTCATTGAGGCGAGTGATCATGTCGCTGATATGGGGTCCTGGATGCCGCTCCCGCTCGATGGCTGTGTTCGGGGCTCGCATGTCCACACACAAGCGTACTCTATTTTCTTGTCCTCATTTGGGCACGACTACTACCGGCGACACCCACGGAGTAGGCCCTGTTGACCTTTCTATGATGTCCGCTCTCAGCAGGTCTTGGAGTTCGTCATCCACTGCTTGTTGGAGATGGAATGGTACTTTCCTATGGTGCTGAGCCACAGGCGCCACCTGTTCATTAATGTGCAATCGGACCTTGAAATGAGCTAGTTTTCCTAGACCAGAAAATAGCTTTGGGAACTTGCTGATGATATCAGGTGAGTCGTCAACTCTATATAGAATCTCTACTAGTTTCAGACGTTCATCCGTTGGTAGGCTGAGGAGGCAGTCAGCTGCTTCAGGGCCTTCTATTACGTGAATTTGTGCCTGAACTGTCCTGTCTTTGTAGGTCAAAGTCGTACGAAATTGTCCCAAGCACAGCAGCGGTGCTTTGGACATCCACGTGTAGACACGCACTGCGGCTGGTTCTAACTTAGGCTTTGGGTTCATCTTCTTGTACTCTGTCGCACATATATAGTTAAGTGACGCTCCGGTATCTAAGACGAACTTTGCAGAGTGATCTCCCATTCGAATGTGTAGCCGGGGGTACTTCTTCAGTCGGTCGGGGTCCGCTACCATGCACACGGACTCATCACTGTCTTGTGATATGGGAGTGAGGGCGGACGATTCTCTTGAGGTTGATCGTCGGGATCGATATGAACCTTGCGACCGGGTGCTGGATCTCGACGAGCTCGTTGATCGATCTCTTCTCCCTTGCACTGCCCTCACGTGGTGACGAGATCCTGTGCTTCGCTTGGTCGGCCCGGCTTCCTTGCGACGGGTTTGGCACGCTGCTTCGAAGTGATTGTCCTTCCCGCATCGGTGGCACTGTTGTCCGATGGCTGGGCAGGGGCCCGTGTGAGGATAGTCCTGGCCACAGCGATAGCACTGCAGCGGTTGTTTCCGAGTGTTGCTGCTCCTGTTTCCGCTGCGGGGCGAATTTGTGAATTTTCAGGTTTCCGATGATCCGGTCGACGTCTTGAGTCTGTTTGAGAATGTATTCGGAAGGCTTGTTCCAGCTTCTCTGTCTTGCTAGCTTCCATCTTTTTCGCATGCTCTTCCGCTTGGTCATTTATTCGTGTGAGCTCCTCAATGTCGTCAAGCGAGTAGTGCTTCTTCAGCAGCCGGCGGCGTAGTGACTCTGATTGGCACCCCTCAATGATTCGTAAACGAAGCGCATCCTCAGTGTTAAAGTTGTCGAATTCACAGTAGCGGGCCAACCGCTTGAGGCGAGAAATGAAGTCGCCCATGGACTCATCTCGTTCTTGAGACGCGAGATTGAAGGTGTAGCGTTCGTAGTCCAGGTTTCGCTTGTGGAGAAACTTTCTGTTTAAGGCTTCCTTCACGTCTGTGTATGACGCAGCATTGGCCGGGGGTAGTTCTTTGATGATTTGTCCGACGTCCTTGCCCACCAAATTTCGCAAAGCGATGAGTTGTTGGTCGGGGTCACTGACTTGTGAGCCCTTCATAAAGTCTTCAAAGTCTTCTATCCAGCTTTTCCACTTAGGACCCATGCTGTTTCCGGAGGTTAGCATCAGGGGTTCGGGAGGGCGCAGAAATGATACCCCCATCAGTATTGGTCCGGGTAGTGAGGTTCGTGCTGGCCCAGGTGGTGCATTTTGCGAGGAGTCAGGTTGTGTAGTCATGATGAAGCACAGCCGACCTCACTCTCCACTCCAGCAGTCTGCGGCAGCGTCTACAGGGGGTCTCAAATTCTATTTTGGCGGGCACAGGAATGCTTTCCTCTTTTTGCCTGACTCTAAGATGGCCGCCGTACTGGTGACCTGGCCTTTCTGGTATGGTGTGCCTGATTTCAAGATGGCCGCCGAATGCGATCTTTGCACACCAGCCTTGGTAATGAAGTAATGGCTTTACCGCAGCTCACCGTGACGTTCGTTTCGTCTGAGCACCAGGGGGTCCTTCGACTTCAGGCTGCTGGCGGTTAATTATCTGCTACAAAGGGAACTGCTGCGCGCGCTCACATCGACTGTGGCGGCGCTCGGTTTACCGTGGGCACTGCAATGCTGTCGGCGCATGCCGAATGTGCCAAATTAGAGGGGGGTGTCTCCGCATCCCACCCTCGTCGCCAGGTTTCAGATGAAATGAGACGCGGGCACCAGCTGGGGTCAAGCACGTCTTTATTCTTTTACAGCCAGACCCTATCTGGCGCTACTCTCCCCACTCCTCCCCATCCGCTTCCGGCCATGCCTGACCCTGACGTCACAGGTGGGTCAGGCACGGCGATACGACAGGAAGCTCCGATAGTGATTCTGTTCTTTATCCCCAGACCCCATGAGAACTGCAGTGCTTCTACAGCCCTGCAGAGTGAGCGCACTTGACATGCGCTGGATTCAGTTTGCACTTCCCTGCAGCCCTGCAATGAGTGCCAGAGACGCGGGATGCGGACAGGTCCCGCAGGTGTGATGGCACCATTACTCGCCAGTCAAGTGTCAGGACAGTGAGGGGCACTGCATGGGCACTGGCGGGGAACTGGAAAACGAGCATTTGAGAACTAGTGCCGGAACACCCCTATGGCATGGTTCGGACTCTGGTAAACAAGTGCACAGAGGTGAAAGGAGGGATACTGGTAAAAAAAAAGTTGAGTGCGGCAATCCCGGATATGCATGCGGTGGATATTCAGGGGCACGGAATGACACCTGTCGGGTAGACATTGCCAGACACATGGAGAGATGCTGTTTGGGCATAGAGGCCCTAACAGATGCCAAATTGCAGAGGGGCATTGAATGGGCAGCGACAGACAAGCTTAGGGTAGGTACCAACAAACAAGTGGCAGAATACTGATGTGGTGTGGATGGCATCGTCACAGGTGCCAGATTATTGAAGGGAATTGGATGACCATTGTCAGGGTGCACTGGCAACGGTGGGGGCATTGGACTGGCATTGACATGTAAGTTGACGACCAGTGTGCCGATTACTCTATGGGGGCCGGTACAAGTGTTGCAGAGGGGAGGAGCGAAAGCTGGACCAGGCAGTGTATGACAAGCAGTGAAATATTTCCCTGCAGGCCAGGGTCAGAAGCAGTGTTACTCCTACAAACCATACACAGGCTGCTCTGTTCTGTGCCCCGTGACCCCCTGACCCCACATTGTGAGCTAATTCTGGACTTATAGGTGGCATTGCTTGTGGGGGGAGGGGGAACTAGGTTGTCGTGCTGCTTCAGCCAGCGGTGTGTGAGGGAGGAGGTGTGAGTGGGGCGGCGGGACTCTTTGCGAGGCAGTGGCCTCTTATTACATCTATAATGCGATGCCACACACAATTTTCGTTTTTGTTATCGGAGCAGCAACCTGTAGAGACTGTGATGAGTGGGTTCTTTCTTGGCCTCTCCTGGTGGGAGCAGAGTCCATGTCTCTCCCTTTAAATGACTACGAGTATTCAAATGTGCAAAATCACTTGGAGACATCGCCCGTATGGCCCTGCCCCGTCAACCTTAGCAGTATGCAACTCACAGACCCATACAGACACTCACTCACACACCCACTCCCACACCCACAAAACCACTCACACACCCATGTCACTGACCATGTCATGAGGGCACAAGTTATAGTTAGCTTAGGTAACTATACCTGCTGGTTTGTATGACTGAAATCTGAGTCTAACTATAACAGCCCTGTAACCTTTGTTTTTTTCAGTGAATATGTGTGTGTGTGTACGTGTGGCCGCGCCTATTGTGTGTGTGGGAGATGGAGAAGGTCATACTGCTGAAGTCTGTTATGTACCATATCTTTGTGTGAGCAGGAAGCATCTGCTGCAGTGTTTGGGTTTAATGCCTGGTCTATACATTAGCTCCCATGAATCCCTTCTTTGCCATAAGGACTGCAGAACATGATCAATTTACAGACAAGAGGCTATTTCCAGCAGAATAGTGAGGAGTTTAATTGGGTTCTTCAAAACATTATTTACAAAGGGTTTCCTCAACAGACTACATAGCGTGTTAAGATCAGCCGCCCTAAACACTGGATCAGACTAACACAAACATTACAACAGCTACAGGACACAACCACCCACCCCCATCACTCTCTCTGGCTTGGCTCTTTGGTTCTTTATACTTCTGAAGAGTGCGCCTCCTTTCAAGTGGACCACGTGTCTTCTCCGAACAAATGTAAGCAACATGTAAACACTGAATCTGGATTTTGTAGTGGTGTGGCGGTCACGCTGCTGACATTCACCTAGTCATCTCCACCACAGAGGGCCAGTAGTGCCTTGCGGTAATCTCCAGACGTCTCGCTCTGTGAAGGACAAATGGAAATGGGTCAAAAAGAAAGATGGTTGTTTCAGCACATTCTGGCATTCCTTCCATTCTGTGAGTCTGGAGCTGAGCTAATCTTGGAAGGCTATACTTTTTTCTCTCTCATCTGGCTTGGAAACAGTGGAGGTATGATATAAATTGTCCTGCTCAGTTGGACTTCAGCCTCCCACCTACACACACTTTCAATCCATCCTCTCAGTTTCTGCTGTGTTTAAGATTAAAGCAGGGTGTCTGCTTGTACTGGTAGATGCATTTAAAAAAGGGTAAGCACATGTTGTTGGCCAGTACTTCTTGTATCAAAAACTGTTGTTTCCAGTGAGCTGCTGGTCGTTGGGCACTACCAGTACTAATGCAAAACAGCAGAGCCCTAATTGGATTTCGAATAATAAGGAGGCGCCTCCTTAGCTATAAGGATTAAAAGCCTATGTGGGTGACAAGGAGGTTTTCCACAGTACCAGGAGCTGATGTGGCCAGCAGGAGGTGTGCACCTTGCATTTTGATGTAGTCCCTCCCTTTCTCAAAGTCAGATCTTCCCTCCTCATCCATGCTCATCTCGGTTAGACTGTGTGCTTTCTTCCCACCCCTGCTCTTTGAGGCCTTCCTTCCATTTACTTACGTGTATTCCCACAAGTGCGTCAACTCACCTCGATGCAGTGATGGAGAGACTTCTCGTACGCCTCCTTGAACTCCTGCCTAATGTTTAGTAAGTCAACTTCACTTCTGGAAATCAGGATCCGGCTGAGGGTCTTCTCATCTGTTCCTGCTCCCTGTCAAGAAATAGAAGTGTCAGTAAATATGGAGTGGTCTTGCCAAGTCCAGCCATTGACATACTTCTCTGTGTGTAAGACAGCCATTGGCCCTTTTGACCTCCCATTCATCATTGCCTTGTTGCCCATTTAGAACATCATCTCTGAGACTCATCCATATCTGTCCCTGACGGAAAAATCCCTTCTTTGAAACAGTAAGAAATGGTTCTCGTATCTTAACACAAAAAACAACATTATGGTTGAGTGTCATTGTCCTTGGTATCAAAAGGACAGCTGGAAAATGTGGCTCCAGTTAACGAATCCTGGGGAAAATTCTAAGGCAGAAATTTTGGGCAGAGGTTCTTGCAGAGGATGGGTGCAACTATGGGCTTACAAAATACAAAAAATACACTTTTCTATCTAAATACATTAAGCACTCAGTGTTTTGTTTGCAAGGGGGGGGTTGATGAGAGCCACCCCAAATAAAAAGGGGTTGGCAGGAGGACCACGGCCGGGGCAGAGTTGGGAAATAATTCTCTAATGTTTTTGCCCACCAAAACAGGTCTGCATATGAGATCATCAGGGGGGATCCCACTCTGAAGGGAAGTCAGGGATGTCTTGAGCTGTAGACATGGCTGAAGGGCGGGTTTGCTCGACACATGGACATTTGTTCACAAAAATGCTTGGCTAGCGGAAGTGACATCACAAACCACTTGACCTCCAGTGACAGCACAGATGTGATCCCTTGCCCCACCCTTCACAGCTTAACAGTCTCCTATTATATCTGGAGGTGCAAAGATAAGGGCAAGAGCAGCGGCGTAGCAAGGGTGTCATGGCCCATAACGCATACTCCTCCTCTACAACTAGGTCATGTAATGAACGCACTATTATCATGAAGTCTATAAATCTGTAATACACTTATTATTTTGTACCTAACAGGCTGTCCTTCAAGAATCAAGTCTCGTTTGGCACCTAAGTTCCCTCCTCTGGGACTACACAGGTTCCACTGGTCCAACAATAGGATAAGAAGGCATGTGTAACAGTTACAAGCCCACTGATGGTTCCCAGTAAGACGCTTGAGACAGAGCATAAAAAAGTTAAAAAGATGAAAAAAGTGCTCTTGTCCTGCACAATGCGTATCGAAACCTGAATTAACTCTAAAAGTCATTGGACCCAATGTACTGAAATTAAATTCACCCCACCAAACCAAGGTATGTCACTGGCCATTTTAAAACAAGCATTTGCAAAGCTAATAGGTCTGGCTTTAATATGCTAATGCATGTAAATGCAGGCTTTAGCAAATGTTGCTCACATGCATTGTATGCATAAATGCTGGTTTTTCTGTTGAAGCCTGCCCTATTTGCTTTGTCAATAAGGGGGAAAGTTGCTAAAAAAGGATTGTTTTCCGTATAAAATGCATATAGGAGATAAATAACTGACTGTGACAAACAGTGTGACGAATGAATGTAATTTTCAGATGTGAAACATTGCTCATGCAGTCCAATGAAAGCACTTCCTGGAAGGTGGAACAGAACAAAAGCATTAGGTGAGAGGGTAACACTCCCCTGGGTGGAATCAAGCCCACCCTACTTATATTTTAAAGAATTGGTAATAATATGTCTAGCTGAAAGCTGCATTGTCTAGCCAGGCCTAAATAGACCAGCCAGAAATATATGTTAGTGCAAGTCCACTCATGGATGTCAATTGTGGGTCGCCAGGGGTCGCAACTGTGACCCCCAAGCAACCTGTTGCGACCCTTAGCTCTGTTTATCATGACAGGGGTTTACATTTATCAGGACACAAGTTAAAATGTAAAAATAATGCATTGTGATAGCGTCTTATTCTTCCAGGCTTAAAATAATTGAGGTGTCATTGTGAGTGTGCAGAGGCGTGCATTAGAAGCAGCATGCACATGCGATGTGGGAGAGGATGTAGCCTTACAGCTAGAGCGGTCCACCTCAAAGCTGGGGAAGCGGGTTCGAGTCTCGGCAACGATGCTCAACTTCTTTTGATTCTGGGCAGATCACTTAATCTCCCCGTGCCTCACAAAAATGAATGTGTCCATCTGTAACGAAACCGGCGCTAATGTAAAGCGCTCTGATACTTGATATCTTCGGGTCTAGTTCGCGCTATATAAAACTAAAAAAAAAAAAAAAAGTGGCACGGTATTTATACAGAGGCGTACAGTAGTAGTAGCATGCACATGTGCATATATGGGCTTGGCTCGGTGGGGACCCATAGGCCGGTGGAGCAGTTTCAATCCAGTGCCCAATCACTACACTGAGATCCCCCTGGGCCCTGTCTTGTCCTGCATTGCAATTGCCATTAGCAGTGGGGCACCAAGGATGGAGTTGACATGGCATGCATCCCTGCCTGGCCCTGCAGTGTCTCCTCGCCCGACCCCTGTCTGCATCGCACTTCTAATATGCATGCAGGTAGGCCCTATTGCTGGGACAGCGGTTAGGAAGCAGTTGGTCAGTGCTTTGATAGCACTTACGTAAAACGACAGATGACATGTGCCCAGGGACGGATTGGTAATGCGGGCACTCGGGCATTGGCCGAAGGGCCGGTGTATCAGTGCCCTCTGTGGGTCGTTTTTTCCCCCTTTCCCAGTCCACAGAGAGCACTGGACAGGGAGAGGAAAGCAGCCTCGCTGTGCGGCCGTTCAGCGATGATCAGCTGTGGCCTCTCCTTGACCCCCTGCCCTGCCAAGCAATCACGCTGATGGTGGGCTGGGGAGGGGTGATTGTGTGCCAGAATCGGCCTCCCTGGGGGCCAGGTGTTGCTCAGGCCTTTGAGCCATTTTCATCTCGACCCCCCCTGGGGCCCACGAAGCATTGAAACAGTGTTTGCATTAACACCTCGCCCACAGCCCTTCTCATTCAGGGCATAGTGGGCGAGGAAGAATGGGTCTCGCTGTGGGGGCCAGGTAATGTTGGGAACTGGCACCATCTTCACCTTAGCCTCCCCCCCACCCCCATGGATGGCCCAGCAGCTGTGTTTTTTTTGCTTTATCCCCTCTCCTGCCAGCACATTGCCCGAGGCAATGAAGGGCTGGGGAGGGCTGAGTAATTTAGAAGTAGCTGGGGCCTCACTGTTTTTCAGGTGCTCCTGCGCTGGAGGGATGGGGAATAATTTTTTAAGAGAAAGGGGCCTCGCTGTTTTTCAGGTGCTCCTGCCCTGGAGGGCTGGGGAATAATTTTTTAAGAGAAAGGCGCCTCGCTATTTTTCAGGTGCTCCTGCGCTGGAGGGCTGGGGAATAATTTTTTAAGAGAAAGGGGCCTCGCTGTTTTTCAGGTGCTCCTGCGCTGGAGGGCTGGGGAATAATTTTTTAAGAGAAAGGGGCCTCGCTGTTTTTCAGGTGCTCCTGCGCTGGAGGGCTGAGGAATAATTTTTTAAGAGAAAGGGGCCTCGCTGTTTTTCAGGTGCTCCTGCGCTGGAGGGCTGGGGAATAATTTTTTAAGAGAAAGGGGCCTCGCTGTTTTTCAGGTGCTCCTGCGCTGGAGGGCTGGGGAATAATTTTTTAAGAGAAAGGGGCCTCGCTGTTTTTCAGGTGCTCCTGCGCTGGAGGGCTGGGGAATAATTTTTTAATAGAAAGGGGCCTCGCTGTTTTTCAGGTGCTCCTGCCCTGGAGGGTTGGGGAATAATTTTTTAGGAGAAAGGGGCCTCACTGTTTTTCAGGTGCTCCTGCCCTGGAGGACTGGGGAATAATTTTGTAATAGAAAGGGGCCTCGCTGTTTTTCAGGTGCTCCTTTGCTGGAGGGCTGGGGAATAATTTTGTAATAGAAAGGGGCCTCGCTGTTTTTTAGGTGCTCCTGCGCTGGAGGGTGCGGAATAATTTTTTAGGAGAAAGGGGCCTCGCTGTTTTTCAGGTGCTCCTCCGCTGGAGGGCTGGGGAATAATTTTGTAATAGAAAGGAGCCTCGCTGCTTTTCAGTTGCTCAGCTTGTAGGACATTGTCACCTTGGCCCTGTGTCCTTCCCAAGAACAATATCCTCCCACTTACATTCCTTGTGTTTTTCATGAAAAGGCATGCCCCGCGAATGTGGGCCACGCCCCGCGAATGTGGGCCATGCCCCGTGAATGTGGGCCATGCCCCGCGAATGTGGGCCACGCCCCGCAAATGTGGGCCGCGCCCTGCGAATGTGGGCCACGCCCCGCGAATGTGGGCCACTTTTTTCGTCAGTGCCCGGGCCAAATTGTGATCCCAATCCGACCCTGCATGTGCCTCCTATATTTTAACATGAATAACTTTATTGTTATGAAGGGGCAATTGTTAATCATTTTATTTTGCTGAACACCAGGTGCGGATGATTTGATGTAATCAATGCATGATAGCTTTTATAGTTTATAGTTTTTATTCATGCATGATAGAATTGCCAGGTTTTCATGGAACATATCTGGCATTTCCATTCTTTTAATATGCTTATGAGCGATATTTCTTTGCCTAATTTACGTCAGAGTGGTGTCATACAACTAGTGAAATCAAGCAGTAGTTAAATACATAGTGGAATAAATCTTCTCCTATTCTGCAGTGAAAAGCTCTGGTGAAATGTCCTTCTAGCAGCTGCCACAACCCCCAAGTGCTGATGGAAGAGCACTAACCCGTTTCCCTGAACTATAATGTTCGTAGTAGAAACAACTGTGACATCATGATATTTAACGAGCACTTCGATCCAACCAGATCCTGAGGCCATTTTTCACATTTAACTAAATTATGTTAAATGGATTTTAGTGTGCAACATTTCAAAACAGGTGGTATATGTTTTGTAGGACTGTTACATATGTTAACAAGTCACCAGCAGGCTCGAGCTTTGCAGGCACCAGACTTGCAAAACAAAACAAAAAAATGTGACCTTGCGTAATGTAGCTAGTGCTCATGCAAAGCTCTCCAATACCTTGGGGTTGAGTTTGCCGTATATAAAAGTGAAAAAATATATATCCTGCCTTATATTTTAACACTCTCAAACCACTCTTTGTGGTGAGTAGCGCTTTTATGCCAGCCAGCTATGGGTACATAAAAAATACATGCAAACATAAGCACTGCGATTTAGATTATTGTTTACCGATGGGTGCTGCCTCCTCCTCTTAGTCAGCCTAGGCCACAAATGCACTTTTTCACCTGCAGGTTTATGACTGCACATTGTGAAGACACAACTTTGATAGTATTACACTTTTCATTTACAGATCATTGTTTTCAGATGGTATAGTTCAATTAGATTAATTTAACTACACCAGGACTTCAAGTCCCAGCATGCACTGATGTGATGGGAGACTGCCTTAAACAAGTCAGTGACAATATAGTATTTTGAGATCACCAGCCAGAATGAGCATGCTGTGGGATTGTGGAGAGGAAATGCCCGCTTCAGATTGCCCTCTGTGCCAAAAAGAACAGCGTCACGAGGGTCCACATGATGACACTTCCTATGTTGTCAGCTGGTGAAAGGTGTTGTGATGTCACTTCCTGTGCCATCATTAGGGGGTTAAAGGGCATGTAATATCACTTCTGCACCCCTGCATTTTGGTGAATCGACGGCCATGAGTCCATTATGCAACCCCCAAATGCATAAAACCTTTCTTTGTGCTGTACTTGATTTACCTTCATTGCCTTACGGAGCCTCTCAGCGAAGAACGCAGGCTTGTTCCGGACACTTTTGACTTTAGACAGAAAGAGACAGAAGATGTAGAGATTAGAAAAATTAGCTAAAAAAGACTGATTTTTTAATATTATTCCAAACAAAACGACTGGTTCCATGTTCTCATTTGTAAGTGGACTGTAAAATAGAAGGAAACATGTGGCAACGTGACTGCTAGATGTCCTTCTGGGCATCTGAACACACTCTTGTGTCTAGGTGATAGCAAGTATCGATCTGTAATCTGAGGCCAGGAGAGTTCCCAACAACATGATGCCACTGAAAGAGAGTATGGCTCAGAGCAGAGTTGTTCACAAGCACAGTAAGCCCCATGCACTCTGGGCAAAGTTTGGGCTGACACTGCTTGAAGACCAGCCCTGGTACTGAACACCATCAACAGTCACACTTCAGAGATGCCAACACATGAAAATGCCTTTAAGAAATGTCCCAGACTCCCAGCTCACGGGATGTGGAACCTCATCACAGAAAGCAGTGTGTCCTGTCATCAGCGGGTAGTTTGCGAGGATTGTGTAGTATCCTACTCATGTTCTTGTTATGCCTCTTACATCTCCTGCTCAGCCAGTGCGTTTGTGTGTGTGCTGCACGGAATGTTGGAGTGATGATGCGATTGGAATGTTGGGTGCCTGAGAGGTTGGAAGTGCCAGTTGAGAATGGGCTCAGCAGCATGCAGGCTGCTCCTGGTGGGGCTGCTTCACAGAGCTTTACTACTTGCTCTACAGAACCTATCTACATGCTGTTCTGGATTCATCCTTCATGTAACTATCTTCAATAAAGCTTCCTGTATTTCATCCTTCCTGCATGGACCTCGTTACTACAGATTGCATTGTCACAATCAATGCCTGTGTCTCCAGTAATATTGGCAGCGACATCTAACCTTCATCGTAGCACCAAAATATTTACATTTGACACTGTTTTAGTATCTCAAGCACAATCTAAATATACTCTTCTTTTAAATACTATATTTTGTGAGCTGCCTACCTGCCATGTTGGTTTTAGAGTTTTGGATGTGTTTTAAATTCCCATAACTTGCATATTCCTGACATTAAGAGGCTCAATGCAGAACAAATTAAAGTGATTTGATGAACAATTTTTTCCTGACCTTCGTGATGTCATCAGGACGCCCAGAATCGCCCTTCATTTAATTGTCTCTTCTGACTCTTTTTTAAACTAACGTGAGACCATCTCATTGCTTTTTGAACATTTCCATCTGGGTAAGGAATACTGCATCAGTATTGTCACACAAAATTACCAATATGTATAGTATCGAGGAGTGGATTACCATGGTTTTCAGAGCAGGACACTGTGCAGCACCTTGGAAATGGAGGCTTATGACTGGAGTTGGTGTTACTACACCGGATTCCTTTGGTAACTCCCCATTCTTAGGTGGTTTCAAATCTTGGATGGGACAGCAATTTTCCCTCATTTTTGGTAATCCCAATTTGGCTGAATCGGGAAGAGCGGATCACTCAAGCAAGACGTAAGATTTGCACAGAGAAGCAAGTAACGTAGTGTAGATGTGTGTCCAGCAGCCGCGGTCCGTGCAGGTAACAGCGGTGGGGCAGTGAGGCCGCATGGGGGGGGGATTTCGAGGGACGATGCAGAGGGAAAATTAAATAAATAATTAACTTTCCCTCGGCATCGTCCCTCGAAATCCCCCCCACGCGGTCCTACTGCCCCACCGCTGTTACCTGCACGGACCGCGGCTGGTGTCCAGCTATAGGTTTTGTCACAGAGAGGGGTACAGTCATATCCCACGATGGACGGGAAACTGTTGATCATCTTTGCCTGAGTAATATATTTATCATTATCATATGTCTATTTAAATAGCACTATAATTAACTCAGGAGCTGTACCCGCAAACTGCAGAGGTGGCACTAGAGATCAGTAAATCAGAACACTAGGACTCTGATGAGTGCTCTGAAGTGATATTCTTAGTCTCAGACATGGAAACAGGAAAAGAGTGTCCTAGTATGCAAGCATGCAGTGTGAGGAACTTGTTCCCTGGATGTCATTTTTTAACTTGGGATATTTCTACCAGGTTTGTGCCCTGAGAAATGGAGGCTTGGTAATGGACAGTGGGAAATTGCGCAAGCATCAAGATGTGCTGAGAGCTAGAATAGGACAACAGATGGCTGACACTACTCATGCATGGAGAGAACAAATGAAACACTGAAAAATGTGTTATTCCCAGAGGGACTGGTTCACAAAAAAGAAGGCAGAAATCTGCATCAGCCCTTTTACGACTTTGCATGGGCAGAGATTTACCAATTTTGGGGAATTCACAAAAGATTTACATGTAATGCCCAGAAAACTGCTACAGTCTACCTTTCCAGACTTAACTATGGGGGTCTTTTGTGAATTCCATTTTCTTATGCAGAAATAGACACACATACAGTTTTTTAATGAAAAAAATAAGTGATGCACGTGGAAATGCGCAGGCAACTTTTTTTCTCTCCATGGGGAAATATTTTTTTTCCCATGAAGATTTTTCTCCTCCGACCTCCATACCATTTTTTGGGCTTTCCTCTTCCCATTGTGAAAAGGATTGGGATATACTATTACCCATTGCCAGGGTAAATATTCAACCTTTGTAGGCTAGGAAAGAGTCAGAGACTAGGTTCTGATTACCCACAAATGTGTAGGTTTATGGTTGCTCAGAAACTCTGAGGGCATTTCAGCCTAGTAACATCCACTTCCTGCCTTCTCCCTATCGAATCTTATAGATACACACGAAAAAAATCTAAAATCAATTTCTTAGTGCAAAAGCAACATTTGTGCATTGTTAAAGTGGTTTTGTAGTCGTAAAACATGCTTTTGGCATCTGTTGGGCTGCAATATATCAGTGCCATTAAATAGTCGAACCATGTCGTACCATTGTGCCCAGTGTGCGTTTGTTGTTGACTGGTGAAATGACGACCACCTGGAATAGATGACTGTGGAATGGGACGGAAGAAGAGAGAGGCCTCAGCCACTCACAGCCTGCAGTGATGGGCTGCTGAACCCTCTGATGTTGCAGGAAATGCCATAAACTCCATGTATTGCACCCGCTGCTGGCTGGCCCAGCCTCAGTAGGTTCCATCAGCATCTGCTCATTCGGTCTTGCGCTCTCTCTCATCTGCTCCCATTTGCACCCTTCACCGTTTGCTAGTGGCTCACACTCTAGCCCACTTCAATACCCATAATGTGGTTAAATAACCTTTTCAAAGGGAAGACTATGTCTGAGACACTACCTCTTCTGAAGCTTTCAGATAATTAACTGTTGTTCATAGATCATCAGTCTTGGCGGCTTTGAGTTAATTGCTAAAATGCCTTTATTGTGTGAATGTTGCACTTTGCAAGGGCCAATTAATATCACATAATTTATTAATCAAAGGGTGAGAGAGAGCCCAGGGTAATCAGGATAATGCAAGATTATAGGGTAAACTCACCAATGGCCACCAGCGCATCTTTAAAATCTCCTGACATCTCCTTCTTGATGGTGTGCTCTACATCGTGGTTGGTCAGTTTAATGAATTCCTGGAAGACTAGACGAAAGAGAAAAGAAGAAGAAAGCGTCATCACAAGGAGAGGTTCATAATAATCGCATCCTTACAATAGAAGGATCAACAGCAAAGAAAAAGAAGTTCAAGTCGTTTATTTCTGATCCTGAGAAGGACTGTCGAGAAGTAGAAAGATTACTTATCTTGGACTCAGTCTTCCAACTTCTGCAGTGTCTGCCATCCACCCAGATGTTATGAATTGAGGTTTGCAGTAGGCCTGGGTGAAACTTTAATCATGCCGGAGTAATCAGAGTGATTTTGGTAATTTTGCGTTACTCTTTTGTCACAAAATTACAGAAAATTATGCGATTATGGCCGTTTGTGCTATTATGAATAATTTGGCACAGAAATCCTACTGCGGAAGCACAGGAACAACAAACTTAGCAAGTGCGAATGGCTGCTGGCTGTTGCTGTCCATGTTCTGTTGCATTTATTTTCTTAGTGCAAAATGCATCCTTGGGGCCATTTTGGACACAAGTGTGAATTTTGTGCTAAGGTATTAGCGTGAAAGCTGGGTTATGCGTCTCACATAATTCCCTGTGATAATGCATAATTCGGCTGTTATTTTGCCTAATTGTGCTACAGCATATTAAGTAAGTTATGCCCACCCCTAGTTTGCAGTCTTTTGGCCACAAACACATATTTCCCACTTACAGATCCTGAAGGTCTCACTATACGCTGGTGCGGCAACTCATGGCTGCTTAAAGTTCAGTTGGAGTTTGAATTAAGGTACAAAGACCAAACAAACATGGGAAATGTTGATTGCCTAGGAATATATTAGGTACATCTGATAACTTAAATGGGTGCAATGCAATCTCCTACATTTGAAGGCAGATTTAATCAGTGGAAGAAAAACTTAGTCAGCAGAAGACAGTCACCCTCAGTCTCAAATCACAGAAAATTGTACCAACATTAATCCTCAGTCTTACTTATTGATGAGTCTAACAACTTTTCAGAAACAGGGTTCCTAAGTTAGAGGCAGCTTCACTGTATACAGATAGTTTCCAAGTTATTATAGAGCCGTTTAATTCACATGGGTAGATAACTGCCCTTAGTGTTACATTATGACGAGAATGTGCAACCCCAAAGCAACAGAAACCCATTGGCTGCCTCTGACCCAACAGTAGCCCTCAAAGACCGATCATGGTGTGGAAGACACATTCTTTGCAAACTTGGAGGCTTCCTGACCTGAGGTACCCTGGAAATAGGTCACCCAATATACCCTATGGAATCAACTGGAAAATAAATCACAAAACATTTATGGGATTTAGTTAGAAACAATTATATTTGTAAAACTGTTTTATGTACCATGTATGTCTATAAAGTGTTGCTCATAAGAATAAAGGTATAATGGAACCTTTGTCATTATTATGAAATTTACCCTGGTATTTTAGTGACTTTGCAATTATTTGTTCGTTATCAATTTTATCTGAACCTGAGAACACTGGTTGTAGCAGACAATTAGAAGGTACAAGTGTGGGGGCGGGGGCACGCGAGACACCGCCTAAGATGGCCACCTAGATACGGAGCTCCGTATCGCATCGGGACTGCTGCTTACTGTTTTGCGGCTCCCGCGACCCTAACAGGGTGTAATTGGTCAGGTAATTGCAGCGGAATACTCCCTGCACACAATGTCACCCTTTTGATTCTGGTTCTTGGCTCCTCTGCTTGTTTTCTGTTGCTTGAGCCCCGGCTGCCATTTTGTTTTTCCTCACGTGCTGAAGTCTCTTCAGCTCTTGGCTTTGTCTGAGGTGCTGGCTTTTTCCACATTCTTGAATATTTTCTCTAGCTTTTCCTGTGGACCTTCTTGGGATTTTAGAACTATTAGACGCTCTGGTTATCTTGTTGGCTGACTGACTTTCTTCATCAGGAGCGGGGAGTTAAGGAGGACCCTGCATATTTGCTTGTGACTTCCCAATTGAGGCTTTTATTTCAAGTCACTTATGGGCAGAAGTAAGAGTCTAATATATTCAAATAAAAACCGCACTGCCCATCTGCCTATCTCTGAAGCTTCCTCTACTGTGCCCTCAATGGATGGTTTGCACTCTCCTGACGTCATGGCTCAACCCACCTCCTCTCGGACTGCTGCTCTGTCCTTGTCATCTTCCAAGACACATGCAACCTCTGGCGCTAATAAACGTCTCAAACAGGACCCTCCCCTCCTCCTAAATCTCTTTCTCCTGTACTTTTGGACACTGTTCTTGAGGAGGTACGTGCGTTATGACCATTTGTTTAGGAGACTAACACTCGCCTACAAGTTTTAGACAATAAGTGGTCGTCTATGGAATCCCGTCTTTCCCTGGTGGAGCGGGCACGTTAGTGACATCCAGGATGCATCTGTGAAAATTGCGACTTTGGAGAAAGATATTGTACTGCTTAAAAAATCAGCGGAGGATCTTGAAAACAGGAACAGACATAATAACCTTCATCTTTATTGTCTTCTGGAGGGTCTTGAGGGGAATGATCCGGATGTTTTTTTTACTTCCTTTTTTCCAAAGCTTTTGGATCTTCCTGCATCGACCAATTTGAATATTCAGTGAGCCCATAGGTTGGGTCCCCGCCTGTCTTGAACATTGGCTCCATCTAAACCTCGTGGAGTGATTATTCCCTTATTGCAATTCACTGACCTTCTCAAAGTGTTAAATGCAGCCAAGATTAAAAAACATCTTGTTTGGTCTGGTGCCAAATTATTCATTTCCCGGGATGTATCCACAGGAACAGTTAAGCGACGGAAAGACTTCCTTGAACTAAGACCTGCACTACAGGCCTTGGGTGCACCTTATGGCCTATTTCATCCATGCTTTTTCAAGGTGACCTTACAGAATAATACCTCTATGTTTGAGAATCCTTCAGACCTAAGGAAATTATTTCAATCTCATTCTGCAACATCGATGGAGATTCCTGGTTCCTCCTCTTTAACTTGACTTTTGTGCAATTGTTGTTATATCTGATTTACTCATATATGCTTCCTTTACAGGTTTTTCCTTGATGCTTGTTCCTTTACTTGTTTGACGTTTTTCTTCTTTATTCCCTTTGCAGATTATTTGGTGCCTTGTTGTCCGTTTTCCTATTAGTCATGCTTGGCGTCCCAATGTGATGTTTCCTCCCCTGTTGGAGGGTCATCTTTGTCTGTTTGTCGCCACTCCTTATTTGTTTCCTTCTTTTTCTCTTGAATGGTACGTATTAGAGTCGTCAGTTTGACATGTACTGTCCCTTCTTGCTGTGTTTTTTGTCCCTTCTTTTCTTTTCCTACCCTATTTTCCCCCTTTTTCTTCTTACTTTGTATATTCTAGTATTTATTTTCTTCTATTCCTTCTTTTTTTCTGCATCACTTTCCCTTCTTTTCATTACTGATGGTCGTGTAGTTTCTTATGTTTTGTTGATGTTTTTCATTCAGAGTCATATCTTGGAATGTGAAAGGTTTTATTAATCCTATTAAGAGGCAGAGAATCCTGTCTCAATTAGCTTCCTATAATCCAGATTTGGTTCTTTTGCAAGAAACACACCTTACGGAGATGGAAGCTTTCAAACTTAAACGTAATTGGGTTGGCTCAGTCTTAGTCTCTCCCACGTCCACCAATAAAAATTGGGTAATTATTCTATGTCATAAAAAGTTGAAATGTTCTGTTTTGTCTCAAGAAATGGATTCTGAGGGTAGGCGGCTGTTGGTTAAGTTACTTATTGATGATATCTCTCTAGCTGTTTTTATTAATGTTTATGGCCCGACTCAACCTGACTATTCATTCTCGCCTAATGTTACAAAAAAAATGTATTCAATATAAAGCTGAATTCTTTATTTTGGGTGGTGATTGCAACCAGATTATTGATCCATTTCTAAATCGGAAGTCCAATGTATGCTTTGTCTCTCATAAATCTCATAAACAATTCCATACCACAATCTCACAAACTCACCTTGTGGTTGCTTGGCGCCTTTATAATCCAGATGCAACTGAATTTTCCTTTTTTTCGCCCCCTCATGGATCCTTCATCCAACTGGACTGTATTTTTCTTTCTAAGTCTCTGTCTCAAAACCTTATTTCTTCTTCACTTGAACCTATTGTTATTTCTAACCATGCCCCGGTTGTTACTGATTTTGATTTGCTCCCTCCACTGTCCAAGTCCAATCGATGGTGTTTTAATAATTCTCTTTTGCAAGATCATGCTTTTTCCTCTTCATTCACTGCTTTTATTAATTAATTGTTTCTATTAAATACAGCCCTGGATACCTCTCCTCAATTATTGTGGGACACCTTTAAAGCTGCTGCACGTGGCTTTATTATTGACTATGTTTCCTAATAAAGAAACTTTCCCTTAACCAACACAAAGTTCTCTTGGCCAACATTAAGCGTATAGAACACCAATTCTATACTACTTCTTCTGATGCTACTCTACAGGAACTTGTCCGTGCTAAGCTTGATTTTAATAAATCCTCTACTGATAATGCTTCTTCTATATTATTACGTATTATTGCTCGCTATTATGGTGGCCGTAATAAGGTGGGCTCCCTTTTGACTAATTACCTTAAGTCATGGAGAGAACGTACTCTCATTAAATCCATTCAGTCATCAGATGGGACCATTCTCTTTAAAGATAGAGCTATATTGGAAGAATTTACAAAATGTTATCAACAATTATATACTCTGGAATCTCCTGCCTCCTTGTCTCTTATTGATTCCTATCTTAGAAATATTCCATTTCCTTCTCAGGACACTCTTAATTTCACATCACTTGAATCTGATCTATCACTTGTGGAACTCTCTAATGCTTTAAATCTTCTAAAAAAAGGTAAAACTCCAGGGCCGGGTGGTTTTACGTTAGAATTTTATGTACATTTTTCAAATGTATTACTTCCTAAGCTTTTACAACTTTTTTTTTACTTCCATGAGACGGGTAGAGCGGGAGGCACATTTCTAGAAGCCATAAAATTACTAAGGAAGGCCGGGATCACGCCTATTTTAAGAATTATCGGCCCATTTCTTTGGTAAATGTGGATTATAAATTCTTTGCCAAAGCCCTTGCTTTGCGACTCGATCCTTTCTTATCTCACCTCATTGGTAAGGAACAATGTGGATTTGTTAAGGGTAGAGTGACCTCAGATAATTCTCGGTTATTCTTTAATGTTTTAAATAAGGCTCCTTATCTTTCTTAAGCTTTAACTGTGGTCTCCATTGATGCAGAAAAAGCATTTGACAGGGTTGACAGGTCTTTTTTGCTCAAAGCTCTTGCCTGGCATGGTTTTGGACACTCTTTTATTTCTCTTGTTCCTCTACTTTATACAGTCCCGTGTGCTTCAGACTTTGTTAATGGACATACTTCTCAGTATTTTCCATTACAACGGGGAGTCCGCCAGAGTTGTCCTTTATCACCTCTTTTATTTATCCTAGCCCTTGAACCCTTTTTATCTTGTATCCGAAATAACAATTCTATTTCTGGCTTTCAATATGATGATTGTCATCTAAAATTGTCTGCTTTTGCTGATGATATTTTGCTCTTTATTGCCAATCCAGATGTATCTATCCCCCCGTTACTGCAGGAAATTTCTGAATTCTCTTTAGTCTCAGGATACAAAATCAATTCAGATAAAACAGAGATTCTCCCTATTACTAAATTTTGTATAAAGCAATCTTTTGATTCTACTGGTTTCCTTTTGGTACAGTTCTAGAATTAAATATCTAGGTATATGGTTTACTGACTCTATTTTAGATACAATTAGAATCAATATGAAGGAAGGATTTAATACAGTTGAAAAACTTCTTTCTTATTGGAATCCGTTATTTCTCTCAGGGTGGGGACGTCTTGACTCCATTAAAATGATGACTATTCCCATTTTGTTATAAATTTTGTCTATGATTCCACTTCATATTCCAGCCATTTATTTTACATGCATAGACTTGGTACTTTCTACATTTCAAAACCTAGACTCTCCTTAGCACATCTTAGGAAATCCAAATCCAATGGAGGGGTGCACTTTCCTGACTTTCGACTTTACCATAAAGCTTTTTGTCTTCAACAGGCTTCGAAATGATTCTTCTCTGATTCCTCCCCCTTTTTACCTTTATGGTGTTTTATTCAGCGTTCTTTACTTACATCTTTTTCTGTGAAAGAGGCTCTTGCGTTTCTCCTTAAAGAATGCTGTTACCTCTCTTCCACTAATCAAGCATACCTGTTCTTTGTTACGTCCCCAATGTCACTCTAAAGTTCTTTCTAGAGATGATTTTCTCCAATCTCCCTTATGGTACAACCATCTTATCACTCTTAATAACAGACCTCTCTATTGGAAGGCATGGAGACTTAGAGGCATAATTTGGGATCAAGATTTGTTTGATGGTATGACTCCTTGTTCTTTCCCTCAATTTCAGGCTACTTTTTGTTGTCCTCGTTTTTTTGGCATAAATACTCAATTCTTGTAGAGGTAATTCTGGAGGAGTTCTAGTCTCTCCCGGCATCTGTTGATATCCCCTTGGAAGACTCCCTTCTCAAGATACTTACTCTCTTCCCAAAAGCTGCTTTGATTTATAATTATTTGTCAGCTCCAAATCCTGAACGTATTAAAACTAAATTGGAACTTGCTTGTGAGGCTGATTTGGGATGTGTTTGGAGCATTGGTTTCTGGGACAAGATTTGAACTAGACAAAATCTCTAGAGCAGCATCCACTACTCAAACCTTGTTTTTTTTAATATCATAGATTATATTACACACCGGTATTTATTGTCACTTTTTCTCGCACAAATAATTTGTTGTGTTGCTCTTGTGGTCATCCTTCTGCGGATTTGATGCATCTTCTCTTATTTTGCACCCCTATCGCCTCCATTTAGAAAACAGTTTGGTCCCGTATTTTGCTCATTTTTAATTTACAATGTCCCATGCCCAATGCATTACTTTTTCTCAGTACCCTAGCTACTGCTTTGGATTTAACTTCCTGTAAACATGGTTTATTTGACCTCATGTTAGTTTTAGCTTTTCAACAAATTACATTATATTGGAAATGCTCTTCTAAAATTTCAATTAAAGCTTGGTGAAATAATGTTTGTCATTATCATAGATTAGATGTTGCATTTGATTCTTCATGTAAACAGCATGTAAACAGAAACTTATTTTGGTGACCGTTAACTTCTTATTTGAATAAGGCTGGACAGCAACAGGTACTCCGCAATTGATCCGAAAACTTTAAGCCTCCATGAATTGTTTTTCTCTCTGCTCTCTTTTATTTATTAGTTTTTGACACTAGATTTATCCTCTAGATATTTCAGCCATTTAGGTTATTTCATATTATTATGCAATGTTAATCGGCTCTCAGTTGTATGATGTATAATTTATTTTATTTTTCTTTCTTTTCTTTCTTCCCCATATTTTTTGTTAAAATTTTAAATAGCTTTCTTTTCTGCTGCATTGTTATTATACTCACCAATTGATACTTCACTCATAATAATTGTATTTTACCCTTTGCAATCTTTGTTTAATAAAGCTTATTAAACATAAAAAAAGAAGGTACAAGTGTGCACAATATGGGAACATATACCCTATAAGACTTGCAATCTAATATCTCACAAAGGAAAATCTACTGAGCAGGGCATCTTCATCTGTCTGGAGCTTGACAAAGGATACATATTTGGTTTAAATGCTTACCTCTCTTGAGATGGGGGTAGCTCCGTGTGCAGAGAATCGACATAAACCGGGTTTCCATGGAACTGGAGTCGCTGTCTCCACCAGCATCTGAGATCTCCTGTCCTCACCAAAAGCAAGAAATGAAGGGGCAGGGAAAAGTGATAATTGGGTAGGAAGGGGATGGTCAAGAAAGGTGGAAGGAAAGATGGGCAGAAAAGGAGGGTAGGGTCAAAAGTGGGAAAGAAAGATAGAGAAAGAAATAACATGACAGGATGGGTAGAGACATAAAGATGGAGATACAAAGTGAGAAGAAAAAGAACAGAGAAAGGGATTGAAAGAATTAGTGAAGAGGGGTCCAGGGAAGCAAGAAAAGACCAGGTTAATACTCACCACAGCAGATAACTATCTCAAAACCCACAGATGGAATAAGTAAATGTAGACACTCACCAGGATATCAGCAATGACCTGACAGCAGGTAGAGAGAAGGAGAGAGAGAGGGAGGAGCTCATGAATGAGAGAACCTCAATGGGAGAAATGTAATTTTTCAGAATACAGAGAGAGTAACGTAGGCCACGAGGAAGCGCATGTGGAAGGGTGATTTATCCACACAAGCACAAACTCCACAGGACCCCGGATTCATTGTATGACTATGCACCAAATCAAACTATGCAGGCAGTTAGGCAGGGTACTTGAGGGAGAAGAAAAAGTAGACAATGAAAGACAGAAGGCAGAGAAAGGGGCTACTTTACATAATCTTTACACCCAATTTGTGCAATTTTATTTGGGCTGCCCAGGGCAAAATATGCATATTTTTATATTTGCTCAGTGCAAATGTTGTTTTTGCAATAGTGGACTACATTAGGTCAGGGACACCTCAGCCTGTCTAGGGTATTTAAGGCAGGGCAGAAAATTGTGAACTGTAAGTAATGCCAGAAAGCAATACCATGGGGTTGTTTATCTTAATCTCTCTTTTTCTCTCTCCTCTGCATCACATGGTTTATATTTATTTCTCTTTTCTTTCCCTTGATTCCCTTTCCTCTGTTTCACTCGATGATACTCTCTCCTAGCTTTTGCCTCTCCCATCTTTTTCTTGTTCACTCTATCTGATATCTGGCCTTCGTCCCCACCTTTAGTGTCCTTTGTTCTTTTTATAGTTGTGTCCTCTCATTCTCTCTTTCACTCTGTCTCTAAATCAGTTTCTGCCTGGCTTCCTGGCAGAAGCTCACAAATCGGAAAATGCTCTGCCTGATGCACTACATTTACATACAAAACATATTCATACTAAAATGAACCTGGGTGGTATATACCAACAACTTATTTTCAATGCCTCCCAATTCTCAGTATTTAAATCCAGAGCCATAACAGGGCAACAATCAGTTTCAGAGGAGATGCAATGTATTGCTTAGAGTTCATGACAACTTGGATGGTGTCTCTACATTTTTATTAGTTCACTTCTCTATTTTTCATGCCAGACTACTCCATTCCTTTCTCCAATTTTCTCCTTTAGCACAGAGTTGGTAATCAAGTTTGTGTTTTACTTCTCTCTCAGTTCATCCATTTCCCTTTTGGTCCAATAACTCAGCATATAGTTGTTTGTCTATATCGCTCTCTACACTCTAGCTCCTGGTGGCACTGGAGTAGTATACTGGAGGGCAGTGAGAGTGCTCATCAGATGTGCTGACACATCTCTCTCACTTCCTTTCCCTCATATGCCTGCTCTCCTCAGAGAACCATAAAAGAGAGCTCAGGAGCCTGCTGAGGCCTCCAACTAATGTTCCCAAAGCTAGGAGGCCCACTGAATGGCCTGATTCATAGAATGAAGTAACAGATTAGTGCTGTCGCAACCTAACTACACATCCAATCACTTGTTGGCTGCATCTTTGCCTTTGACCCTGTGCAGCAATCCACTGCCTTATGTATAGGTTCACCCTACACAAATAATACATACATACACATCCAAGGGTGGGCCAGCAATCATGATTTACATGAGACATTTAAGTTCAGAAATAATGTGGAAAAAATCATGTGCACATGCACAATTCCCCATACATTAACCCAGTAGATTATTCAACTGCTGACAATATGCAGCTGGCTGTGAAAAATCTAAATTTTATGGCATGACAGGGAGGCTAACATTATGCAAATGTGGAAATGTCAGATGCAAATAGAATTTCAGGCATACGTCTGGAGATTTTTGTGAATCACAAAAAGTTAGCAAATTTAAGTAAATCGGAGGTGAGCTCAACAGCTTGTAGATGTTCTCATTTTTTAAGTCAGAGGTTCAAATGTTTTATCTTACATCACACCAAGAATAAAGGACTGAAAGATTGCTTGTTTATTTTCAGCATTTTATCCTTGGATTCAACCCTTTGAGTATATTTTCTCCAGAAAAAAACATATATTTGGGGTTTTAGACATACCAACGAATTCAAACACGACCTTACAAAGCACATTAGGAAGTCTGTTTGATCGAAAGTATCCTAGCTGGCTCAACATTATTATGCAATTCAACATTAAAATGTGGACTTGCTTAAAAGTAGTGCTTAATACCAACATTTAGCCAATTTGTGAATATCCCCAATATTTGTCACAGTGAGAAAAAGTGGTTACCCAATGTCATCAAGGAAGAAGGTGAGAAGTGGACATGGGGTTTCCTAGTATCGCACTCACTATCTTAACACAACCTCACCCTGTCCCTCAGTCCCTACGTGTCTACGAAGGTGAGCCATACTTGAAGGAGGAATCTTCCTTCCTTGTTGCTGCTAACACATGGATACCATCCGCACAGAAAACTGGGATTATTTAACTGACCACAGCAAATGTCCATACCTTTATTTCCTGTGGATCAAACTAGAAAACCGGAAGTTTCAGTTTGGTAATTTAATGTTCCTCTTGTGTTGATCACACGTTCTGACTAGAGAAATAGTGGGACAGTACTGAAACTTCTGTCTTGGTTGGAGGTCATGTCCCCAGTGGGGTAATTGGATGTTCCATCACAGTTCTGGGGCAGGAAGGAGAAAATGGCTGTTCTGTGTAAAGGGGCTTATTTACAAGAAACTGACGCACAGGCCTACTGATTTTTCGAAGCCCATAGATGGCTTCATATTCCTAAATCAGAGTGTGATCACAAATCGAGAAGTCGATATTGATGCAAACAACATTAGGAACCGTATACAAAACAGATGCTCAAACTCCTCAAGAACATCACACACGTGACTTCTTACCAGACTGATATGACAAGGCACTATGTAGTCTACAGAAAAAATAACTCCTGGCCCTGCTTTTGATCACACTCTGATTACGGAATACAAAATCATCTTCGTGACTTGAAAAAATCCCAGACCTGTGTGCCATTGGGGGGAGAAACCATGGGGTATATTTACAAAGGAATATCGCCACCAGAACGTCACTAAAAGTGACGTTCTGGTGGCGATATCCCCTTCTTCTTATTTACAAGGCGGCATTAAGCCACTTAACGTGGCTTAATGCTGCCTTTAAAATAAGGCCCCTTTTCACTCTTCACTTAGCATGAAAGGAGCGTGCAATGGGTGTTGCAGTGGGCGTTCCACCGTAACACCCATTGCTTTTTGACTCTGCCCCATATTTACAAGGATCAGACAATGCCAAAAACTAAGACCAGGATGGCAATACGTGAAGAAATTATTAATTTCTCCTCGTATTTCGCTCTTTCTATGTGTGCTGCATTCTGCAGCACACATAGAAACAGAAAATTGCCTTTAAAGATTGTTTATGTACAGGAAGGTCTCCCTTACTGCACATAAACAATTGCCCCTGCCGTACAGGCACCCTTGCAACATGGCGCAAGGGTGCCTGCACTGGCACTAGGCAGCTTTTTTTGCACCAGTGCTAGGGGAAAGGCAGGGGTGCACCGTATTTTTTGTTAATGTGGCGCATCCCTGCCTTTAAAAAATGTCAGAATGCAGCGTTACCAATTTTAGAGTAACACCGCGCTCCGTCATTTTATTGTAAATATCCCCCATGCGTTGGCTGCTACACTTTGAACAACAAACTAAGAATAAAAGAATACAATACAACAAGCAACTCTGCTGCAGCGATTTATGTATTAATGATATAGTACTGCTGTATACAATTGTCCAGGACCATGTTCTTTTTGATGTATATAGACGAGATAATATAATTCAAAATAAGAGCTGCAAGCATTCCTTTCCTCAATTTGACTATGTTCTGTACTGGATTGCTAGGTACGGTAAAATCCTAACCAATCCAGTCAATGACTCCTAACCTCATGTCTGGAGACGCCTTGGTTAGATATGCTTGTTGTTAAGTTGAAACAAAGTTTGGATTTTTGGTGGGGTAAGGATGACTTAGGTGATTTCTAGTCTGCAGAGCAAAGTTTTCTGTGGTGAATGCAGATTTCTTGGTACGTGTATATTTTAGAAATCTTATGCAAATTTCAGAAACTACAAATAAACTTTGGAAATATCTTGAACCTCCAGGTAGAAAGGGCAAAGAAGTAACTGAAATAGAGACTGAATAAATAGGGCCAGATAGAGAGGGCAGCAGTGGCAGCTGTCAATTTAGGCTAGAACCACTGCCTGCATTGACTGGAGACAGTACCAATTTATTGTAACAGTAAAACACTAAGCATTTCCTATCACTTGCTTTCTAAACATACAAGAATGTTGAGCTATAAGAAGAACAGCGATTGTCATTTCATGTACTTTGCTGATTTAATTTGCATTACATTAAAAAATGACATTTACACTCTTGTTGTAAGTACGTTTTCTTGAGTAATGTACTTTTCTGGTTACGTAAGTTTGAAAACTTTTCAGCAGATTTCGACATACTTCTACAAAAATCTATACTATTTCTAATCACATCTTGCTTCTATGACTTTGGGAGGAAGTGTACATCTGATGGTAAAGGCCCTGGATCCAAATTGGGGGCCTCATTGACAGAAAAGTGGTAAAAGAACTTCAGCCAGAAATTAGCACTGTTCAACATCTTCTCACAACCACTGGTCCATGTAGAGCGCAGAGGTTAGTGGTGTTTCTGTTGGCAGAGCCAGTGCTGGCGTCCTTATTGGACGTACCTTTTTTTGTCATTAATGACTTCAGTGGGGCTGCCCAATGAAGGGCAGTTCCTTCTTCTGTATTATTGTTGGTGGCCATTCTGTCAAGGACTTCAGATAAAACCAGGGTGGCCCTGGAAGGAAATTGTTTAAATATTCCTAAGATGCTGGGAGACAACTCCCAGGTCACGGGTGACATATCTTATGTGTGTCCTGCAAATTGACTACTAGTTTTGGGGATGTCTGGAATGGCGGTGGTGGAACCTCTGCCCCAACAATGGTTCAGTTGTTGAGCTGCCAAAGTATGAATGAACCCCTATATCCCAGGGTTGTGAGAATGGGGTTGGGTCCATATCTTACAATAAGGACCCAGGTGGTGATGTGCATTCCATGAGTTTAAATGGCGAGGGGTGCACAGCAGCGGCCAGTGCAGGTAAGAGCGGTGGGGCCAGGTGAGGGGGAGGAGGATTTCAACAGACGACAACGAGGGAAAATTATTTATTTATTTAATTTTCCTTCATGGTCGTCTGTCGAATCCCCCTCAACCCTGCCCCACCACTCTTACCTGCACAGGCTGCTGCTGAGGGTGCATGCGTTGCCTCTTTTCCACCTACCTTGGCATCCTCCAGCGCTTTTGTGCGGTCCTCATCACCCTCGTCTCGGTTACCCTACAAGTGAAAGGAATGTATAACTGGAGGAAAACATCCCAAACCAGTGAGAATGCAATGATTTCTTGGGACCATTCATTAACATTGAATGCATAAAATTATTAGGCAGAAGCTACTAAACACGCTCAAGCCTGCCCAGATATAAATATGGCAGTGTTGTGAGTGTTTGTGGGCATCTAGCAGTGTTGCAAGTGTGTGGCTGTGCAAGGGATTCTATGAGTTACTCGGTTGTTGAAGTGTTAGGAGACGTTTGCCTGACGTGTATGTGCAGGCTGTATAAGAATGTGTTCTACATTTGTGTTTGTTCATTGTAATGGATGGAACTTTTTGTATCACAATGTAATCTAAGTAAGAGCCTCTTGAGTGATCGTGCTGTGTGTAAATGTTGCATAGGTGTGCACACATAAGAGATAGCCCTGTAAAGGCTGTCTTAGAGTGTTATATGAGTGTGTTGGTGCAAGACGTGTAACTGCATGTGACAGACCGTTCCATGTGTGTGACTGTCAACATACCACAGCCAGGGAGATCAGGACCCTTCTGAAATGTCCTGAAGTGTCCGAGGTCAGGGAATCCTCCATTGACTTGTTGAAGGCTGAAAAGGACAGAGAAGAGGTTACAGTGAGGCAGAGCACACAAGTGGCAGGAGGGACAGGAGGAGGAGAGAGGAATAGAGAAAAGCCGAGTACAAGGAAGATGATAAGGCGCATAAGAAGATGACAGGAGGGCGCAAGGGGATATGGAGTGATGGGAGCATGTTCAGGTTAAGGAGAGAAATAAGCGACAGGAGGGGAGGAAAGGAAAGGGGAGGCTAGAGCGAGGAAAGGACAAAGTGAGGGAGTGGAAAATCATTGAAAAATGGAGTAAATGTTTTAAATCCCAAGAAAGTATGTTCCATTTTCTGATGCGTGGCCTATAAGAGAAATGGACACATGAGATTGATGGAGGCCAGAAGCTACTGCTATCCGAGTGAGAATTATAAGCTGGGGTTCATACCCTATACCAGCAGCCTCTCCATCAGTCATCATACTTTTCAAGCTGTATCTCTCTTTTCTAGAGAGATACTGCCCACTGTTCGTCCGGAACTTCACCACTCCCCACCCACAAATGTGATGTGTGTTTTTTCACTCCTGGCGAATGTGCTCCACTCCTGTTGCATCTGACCCACACTCCTTCAGACCCTCTCCATTCACTTCTCCGTTAGACCTTGTGTGACAGGATACAGAATTGGGTTGCAGAGAGCATATTGTGTACAACTGGTGTTTTGCTTCTACCTGTGACACCCCCACGCTAACATGAATTCGTATAAGTGTAGGCTTGCATAGTTTTCTCTTCTACACATAATCTGCACAGTTCCTTTCTCTGCATCAAACTTTCCACAAATAAAGGTGATCCTCTTCCTCCCTCCATGCCCTGATTGCTCTTAACACCACATCTACGACACACTGAATCGCTGTTTGGAAGGAATTACTACACAACGCCACTTCCAAACAGCGATTTGGTATGGAATTTAAAAATGTACTGACTTCTAAAATGCCTTTACTATATTGTAAAAAAAATGTTTACAGTTGCAAACATCTATTAAGATAGTTTGCAACTGTAATAATGTTTAATATTCCGTCACTAGGAACTCATCAGTCAAAATATGTTGCTGAATTTGTAGGAAGGCAGAGCTGTGTCTCGATGCCACGCAGTAGTCTTGTTACAGATGCTCTCTCATTCAACACTCACTTTGGCCAGAAAAACAGTGCTGAATTTCCCTCGCAAACAGTAATGGAAGGAATAGCCACTGCATGAGAATCTATATCAGATTCAGGCTCAAAAACAATTTTAAAGTGGGATTTGATGTTGTACTATCCATTTTAGAGAGAATTAGGTAATTATTGGGAACATAAGATTAGAGAATTTGGAGGCAAATAATGACGGTGGTTGGAGAGGTGTGGCGCAGTGGCCAGAGCAGCTGCCTCCGGAGGGAGCGCGGGGCTCATGGTTCGATCCCCGGCAGCAGCTCAGCTCAGCATCACGTGACTCTGGGCAATAGCTCACTTAATCTCCCCGACGGCCCCCAGCGCCTTGAAACCTTCAGGGGTGATATGTTCGCGCTTTACAAATATTGATTATTATTGTTACCTCATATCCAATGCAGTTATCCTGTTCCTGGAACTCCTTTAAATGTTCGTGCCTTAGTCTGTAGCCAGGTGTATCCTGGCTTAGGCCCCCATTCTGAGGGGCCTAATGTATTCCTCTTTATTTCCTCAACCCCAAAACTACCATTACCAGAGGTCCTGTAAATTCCGGGGTGGGGAACAAGGTGGATTCAAAGTTTTTGATGAATAACAAGCAGGAATCAGTGTTTCTGCACTGATTCCTGAATATGCACCACAGCGTTTCAAACACAGATGAAATTTCATTGTGAAACCCCACAATGTACCATTGCAAAGGGCCCAGTAACCTCAGCTACCGGGTCCTTCAGAATTAACAGGCCTCCCGTAAAGAGGGCCTTAGAGATTTCAGTGATTTAAAAGATATAAGTGACTCTTTGCTATTGAACCTTGAGCTCCTTTTTTGTAGGGCATCACCATGGGGCCACCTGAGAATCTACTGCACTGTTATCTTACAGCACACTAACAAAATGAAGTGTGGGTTATCGGTAAAGACTCAGGTTAGACAAGCAAAAAGAGTGTGCATGGGTCAGGTGGTCCTAGGTCAGAGTTGACGTCCTTCTACACTACTGTTGGAGAAGCTTTCTTTCATCATTAGCAATGGACTGGTGGAGTAGAGACAATACTGATTTGATAGAATACTTCAGGGTATAACATTAACATTGCACCATACTATTTATGCACCATTTAGTAGGTTCAAATTACATTTTCGACTGGCTGGTTTGTGCAAAGGCTGTTCTGCATTGGGTTGTCATTAGAAATGTTAGTGTAAACGTGCATAATGCTAGTGCAATGATGAAGTTGTTCATGTCACAAGTAGTGAGGAGGGAGCAGCAACTTAGGGGGCGTATTTATATTTATGAGAAAATGTTGGAGCGTGGAGCTGCGCCAAATTTGGCAGTACCGTGTTCTGAAATTTTCAAAACGCATGGATGCACCGTATTCACAAGAATACAGTGCACCCCTGTGTTTTCCCTAGCGCTAGCACTAAATTTAGCTGCCTAGCGCCAACGCAGGCACTCTTGCACTATGCACCCTTGCACCATAGTGCAAGGGGGACTGCGTTGAGGGAATGATTGTTTATGTGCAGAAAGGTGTCCCTTCCTGCATGTACACAATCAATAACGGCGATTTTTTACTTCTATGTGTGCTGCAGAATGCAGCACGCATAGAAGTAGCAAATCGTCATTATTTCATTATTGTTTATGTGCAGAAAAGGACGCCTTCCTGCACATAAAAAATTATTAATGGCATTTTGGTCTTTCTAAGTGTGTTGCAGAATTCAGCACACATAAGAAAAAGCAAAAACGAGGAGAAATAAAACTATTTCTCCTTGTTTCACCATTTTAACGCCTGCTCTTGCATGGCGTTAGTTTTTGGCGTTGCATCCTTGTAAATCTGGGGCAGCATCAAAAGCAATGAATGTTGCTGTGAAACGACCACAGCAACACCCATCGCACACCCCTTTCATGCTAAGTGATGCATGTAAAGGGGCCTTATTTACAAGGCAACGTTAAGCCACAAAAAGTGGCTTAATGCCTCTTTGTAAATACGGAGAAGGGCATATCGCCACCGGAACGTCGCTAAAAGTAACGTTCTGGTAGCATTATCTCCTTGTAAATATGCCCCTTAGTGTTGCTTCCAATAACAAAGTGCGTCCCTTGGTTTTCTTCACCGGTATCTGCAGTAAGCTGTGGAGAAATGGCAGACTACAGTTCACCACTCCACAGCGTCATTTGTCTGGTTTTGAGTAGGGAGCGAGAGAAAAGCATTCTATGATTGGAAGAGGCGCTAAGACCTGATTCAGAGAGTAACATAACATAACATGACATGACAACATAACATATAACACAACACAACATTACATAACTTCAGTATTTGCAGAGCGTACATTCACCTCTTGGAGCATCTTAGGCTGAATAACAGCTGTTTATTGTTACCCAAATGTACTCTATATAATTCTGATTCCTGCTCAACCTCCTGCTTCCATAGGGATTAAAACTTCGAAATGTGCGACAAGTAAGGCAATCCCTCTGCGTCTACAATTCTTCTCAGGTTAATTTCAACAGGTGAAGACAGTCGAATTTTACTGGGAGAAAAGGCCCTGTAAATAGTGATAAATGCGGTATTAAATGCGGTAAGCGCCGAATTCTGCATATTGTCCCCCATTCTACGAGTGAAAACGCGGGTTAGGAGGTATCACACCCGGTAAGTAAGTAAGTACCCATAGCTGCCAAGGTTTCAGATTGCCATGTGTGACATTTTCATAATTTCAGTGTAAGAATGAGTGACATTTCACCGACTATGAGTGACACTTTTTCGCTAGCAAAATCAAGCAATGAAGGTGCCCAATGACCTCTGAAGGATGACTCACAGAGCAGCCCTGCCGCTCGGCCCTACAGATTACTGATGATTAAATCTGCAGATGTCATCTTGCAGATAAACGTCCTCACACTCAGTCAGACAGGATGAAGAGTCAGAGCAGCCCTGCCTGCAGAATACAGTCTACAGAGTCTGAAATTAAATGAGATTATTTGCAGCGTGCGTGCGCTCGGTGCTAAAGTTAGTACATAACACAGAGAGACTAGTTACTTAACAGAGTCAGTGGCGGAAACGAAAAACAAATAGTAAAAACTTACTTGAACAACGTCGGTCTGCTCTGTCAGTCAAGCCTGACTGTCTCACACCGACACGGACCGGTCTCGTCCGGCGGCCGTGAGCCGCACTGGCACGGGGTCACCGACGAGGTCACGGCCGCACTGGCACACATGATGACCGGCTGCACCACTGCTGGCAGACTCCCCGCAGCACCCGTGATCATGCCAGTCATGCAGCACCACTGCCCGGCGGGCCATCATTGCTGAGCAGAGTGAGTCAGTAGTAGTGCGACGAATGCGCGCTGCCGTCGTCCCGCCGGCTGCCCGGAACGCCGCTGCTGCGGCTGCCTGTGTGGTTGGTGGTATAATTATTAATTTATGCGCCGTGCAGCCAGAAGCAGCTGAGGCAGCACTGCTGTGGCGGCGAGCGCACTTCAGACCCACTACTAGTGACTCCGAGTCCCCCGCCGCTTCTCAGTGGCGACCTCACTTCCTGCAGTGCAGGACTGCACGGCGTGAGATCACATCAGTGTGGGCTGTGTGTCAGTCAGTGACTCCTGCTGCGCGGCGCCGCGGGCAGCCCGGGAATTAATTAATGCACATTGCAGCCAGACTGGCAGTCGGCTGAGGCCCGGCCGCAGATAAATAATTGTAACATTGTAGCACTCACTGCAGCTCTCTCAGTGACTCAGCCAGAGCTGAGGAGCAGACAAATTATAGATCCTTAACTGTTTATGAGCCAGAGCTGCTGGCGGCAAGTCTGCTGGGAGCAGCAGAGCCTGCGCTCGCACGGCGGCGTAGCCAGTTTCAGTGGCATAAAATGCGTGACAAAGCATTTCAGTGCGGTGATGCGGAACACCACACTGAAATGCGTTAGTGTCACACGTGGTGCGTGATACTTGGCAGGGCTGAGTACCTCACGCTGAGGTCACTGGCGTAACGAACCTTGAAGGGGCCTCCCTGCAAGGCACGTGGAGGGGCCCCCTCCGGGCTCAATCAGGAGCTCTGCAGCCAGAGTGCTGTGCTGAGGGGGCCCCCTGGAGCTTGGCCCCCCCCGCACCACGGGGGCTGCGGGGGCCTGTGTTACGCCCCTGGCTGAGGTGTCTTCGTTTGCAGGGCGCGGTGCTTAACTCACCACCACCACGTGGCCCATTCATAATCGGTGCTAATATTGCTGTTCCCTCCATTTCCGCCCTCCCTGCGATGTGGCCTTTTTCAAAGCGTTGGAATAGTATGGCTGTACCGTGACCAAAGTGCCTGTCCAATTGTCACAATTAACAACATTCACCCAAAATAAAGGAGACTACGCCGATTTTGATGGAACGGAGTAATTTAATTTGACCAAGGCTTCTGTTTCACGTATCAGATGCTTCAAGTCTGCCATCTAGTGGTTGCAAACTCTTTTACAGCAGTGTCTGTGTGATGGTTGCACAGAAGTTGCTGACACAGTTGCAGAGTATTTTTTTGGGTGACAGGTTTATGGCCGAATCACACTTCTCCACAGAAGCACTCTCCAGTATCCGAAGATTCATCCTCGGACCCTGACATCAAGTCTATCCCCTTGAACCTGGTGTCATTAAAATCAAATACCAAGTAAACTTTCGTTTAGTCTGTGCAAAGAAATTCTGTTGCTACAGACTAAAAGTAGGGAGAGGGGGCAACGTCTGTATTCCTAGAGAATCTCGAGAAGATCCGATAATAAGATTCATAAACATCTGTGCAATCCTACCAGGACACCACTAGGAGAATCGAAGGCACAACTTCCATTTTGAAAAATGGTGGAGTTAGGATGCATGAGCCTCCAGTGTCAAGCGCCATGGGGGAAATCCCATGGTAGGTTAGGAATCAAGTGCTAGGGAGGAAGTAAATGAGGTTGATGGTGGAATTACAAACAAACACAAACAGCATTTGTAAAGCGCAACACTGTAACCGCTAGGGGTATCTGGACTCTGTGTCTGTGTCGAAGAGCCAGGTCTTGAGTCTCTTTCTGAAGTCTGCCAGTGAGGGGGCTGTGCGGAGCTGGAGGGGAAGGTCGTTCCAGGTCTTGGCAGCGATGTAGGAAAAGGAGTGGCCACCGCTGTGATGGATGCAGGGGGTGTGTGCGAGGGCGAGTGAAGAGGAGCGCAGATGTTTAGCGGGTTGGTGGAAGCGATGGTTGAGGTAGGCAGGTCCTATGTCGTGGAGGGATTTGTAGGTGTGCGTGAGGATCTTGAACTGGCATCTTTTCTGGATGGAGGTCTCTCAGGTGGAGGGGCAATGTGGGTTCATGTGGGGAGGTCCAGGATGAGTCTGGCTGCAGCATTCTGTATGGTCTGGAGTCTTCTGAGGAGCTGGGTGGGGATGCCGGTGTAGAGGGTGTTTCCATAGTTGAGGAGGCTGTTGATGAGGGCCTAAGTGATGGTCTTTCTGGTGTTGGTTGGGATTCATTTGAAGATTCTGCGGAGCATGCGAAGTGTGTGGAAGCAGGTCGAGGCAACTGCGTTAACTTGCTGCTTTATGGTCAGTTGGCTGTTGAGGATGATGCCGAGGTTGTGTGCGTGGTCATTCGGTGTGGGTCCGTGTTCTGCAATCCATCAGCTGTCGTCCCATGCGAGGTGTTGTTCCTGAAGATCAGTAGTTCAGTTTTGTCGGAGTTGAATTGGAGGCAGTTATCTCTCATCCATTTGGCTATGTTGGTCATGGCGTTGCATGGCATGGCATTACACGGTAACATGGACAAAAGAAGCCATTTCTGAGGAGAGCACTCATGAACTGCTGCAGTATGGTCTGGCACCATACCAGGAGCATGATGTCTCTGCAGCAGAAAATCAAGTAGTGATCTATGAGAAAGGTAGCCTCTCTCAGATGTTTTCAGGACTCAATGGGCATAGGATTGATTAATAAGGCCATCCAGACCTGAAAAGCACTCAATTGCCCTTCCTAGTGGTTTCCCTGTGTCTGGTATTACCAAACCAGTAGGGCCCACTAGCCTCAGAGGTGATGCATTAGCCCTATGATCACATGAGGCAAAAGGAAATCATTTTAGTCGTGATATCATTCACGAAGTCATGGAATGCACTCTGAGTTGACAGTAGGAATCACATATTATGCGAGGGGAACCACTTTCATGTGGTGAATGACACGATTGACGGGTAAATCATAAGAAAGATTGGGGAATAAAATGTTAGACTGAGTAAAATCCCATGCTAATATGCAGAATTATGTGGTAGACAGTGTTAAATTACATGCTAGGCTAGGAAACCTTAAACTGGGTTAGTCAGTTGCAGCCTAGACTGTGAGGAAGGCGAAGGG
The DNA here is from genome assembly GCA_963921515.1 of Calotriton arnoldi. Lineage (NCBI taxonomy): Eukaryota > Metazoa > Chordata > Amphibia > Caudata > Salamandridae > Calotriton > Calotriton arnoldi. The sequence goes on along the minus strand of CAWUFW010000825.1, from coordinate 2,329,303 downwards.
ACCGAGCTTTCTACCCATTTGTCTATCATTATATTATGTACCGAACTGCAAAACACAGCAGTCTATTAGTAAAGGTGATAACCTGTCTCAGAGTCACATTGCAAGTGAAGTCCCCACAGACAGTATTAGTCTCCTCCCACTTCATATTGCGCAACTGAGCCACATAGTCCAACTCCTCACTCTGCCACACATGCTCAATCATGTCTTGCAAAACTCAGGTTCCGTTGTCCCACTCATATCTCTACCTTCCTGGTAGGCCTCGTTGATGGCCTGGATCTCCTGGTTGTTCCTTGTTGCCAAGATTTCGATAAGCGTCTTCTCTTCCGTGCCAGCACCCTGGAAACACAGGAAGAAAAAGACACAAGGCAGCTTAGGTAACACAGAGAGCAGCAAACATGTGTTTGTCCTTTGAGGAGTTCTCACCCTGCGCAGTACTGCAGAGTTAGTCTTAACTTCAGGTCTGAGATTGGGTGTGCCTGTGCATGTGTGGCAGACATGCAAAAGTTATGTGCTATTACAGACTCGACAATGGGGGCAGCAATATCAGTGATGATGTGGGAGAACTTGGTGTAATAAACAGGGGTCACAAAGCTACACCCAGTGAGGAGTTCTATATTATCCAATTCATAATAGATGGTCAACTGTAAGAAGAAAAAAAATCTCCCCTGCACGCCACCATCTCTGCCTACCCTCTTGGACTCACCTGATACATGTATATATGGAAAGGATACTCGATCGCAACAGTGACAGAGTACTGTTCCTGTCAACATAATGGTCTGCCCACCAGATTTAGAAGCCGGAGGACCTTTGGTGTAACGATGGCAGAGACTACTGTTTCTCAGCTGTGGCTAGACCAGTGCTTAATTTGAGCTGGTGGTTTCCAGGGCTCGGCACTGGCACTTAATTGCCAACACCGGCTCTTGTAAGAGTCTGCCACATGATGGCGCTGTTTGTTTTATTTAGAGATGTGCGCAACTACAGCTGTTTATTAATTTAATATATATTACAAATGACTAATACCTGCCACCTAAGCCATTCCTATAGCTTTGGGGCCTGTAATGGTCTGAATTGCCTCATCTGTGGAAGTTTGATGGTTTGTAGTTGTGTTGATACTGTCATTGCCAGCAGAGGCAATGGGTGGTGTAAGGTAGGCTCTCGACGCGCGGCCCAGGCACTTATTATTTTACAAATTAACCACTGGGCTGGACCCCTCCAATGGCCCGATGGTGTAAGGGCCCTTGAAGGTTGACCTGTAGATCTGCCCACCTAATTTAAATGGGAGGACATACTGGTCAGTTTTCACTGCCTGTCATGACCAGGAAAACCCGGGCTGTAAAGTGCAGTAAAAACTGCAAAAAGCCCACCTGGCCATGGGAGATAACTCCCATGGTAAGGGGCGCATTGTTTTTTTTTTATTTACAAAAACAAAATCCCAATTTGAGGTTTTTCCCTTGAAAATCAATTTTCTTTTACATTTGCTGTACGGCTCTGTCATGTTTGACAGAGCCAAAAGGCAAAGATACAATTCATTGATTATAACCGCCTTGACAGCGGTTCCTGTCAAGGCATTAAATGTCCGCTGGCCTGATAGGCAATTATTAATTTAGTAGTCGAGACCTCCACCAGGGTGAAGGAGTAAAATACACCATTGCACTGACAGAGGATGGACAGACTGCCAAAGTATAAATCGAGCCCTTAACTGTTATACTGTGATGCATCATTCTGTTCAAGAGGATACGCTTGTCACTGGTACAAATTTCAGTTTTCTTTCCATCTGGAATTTGGACTTTTGGCTCTCTAAGAAACAAATTGTCCTCCGATTTTTTAACCAACAGCATCCATTTTGCTAACTGTGAAACAGCATCTCAGTTTCACAGCTCTTCTGCTAAATACAGCCATTCAGGTCTAATTTCCACATGCATTTTACACCTACGACAGAATCGGTAAAGAAAATATTAATTTAAATATTAAAACATCCATTAGTTTTAGGAATGATGATAAATTCTAATAGCAATGTTTCATGGTCCTGGATACAGTCTGAAGTCAAGCAATGTTGATGGAAGGTTGAGAGATAAAATAGATGTGCGAGCTGCCCTTTTTCTAGAATGCAGCAAGCCACGAAGAGAGGGGAGCATGTTTACAAATGCACATAAGGGAAGACAAACATGAACGAACCCAGTGTGGGTACAGCTACAAGTTATGTTAAAGCAATGAATGGAACTTCAGGGTGATTTATTTGCACGTCTCCAAAATATGTCTATGTAGAGAATGGAAATGGTTCATCTATATAATAACAGAAATGCACAGAGCACTTGTGTGAATAGTAGTTCGGAATTTTTTTGGCGCCTTGAAAATAATATTTATGTGGCAGGTTGTGACACTTGTTCGTGAACTTAAAAAGAAACTAAGCAGATGGTACATAGTGTCTATGCTTCAGCCCCCACTGATCTCTTCACCAGATGGTGGGAAGGTAGAAGTAAGTACAAACACATCAAGATGTGTTTACAGAAGAGTGGCGTTTGTGATCCTATATTTAGAGGTATTTTAGGACAGTCAAAGCACAGGAAAGTGTCTGCAAAGTCATTCAAGAGGCCACAAAGACATATGGAACTTGGATTACCAAAAAATGCAATTGAATTTGTGTAATTTAAAGAAGTCGGAAAGATTATAGACCACGTAATGTACTAGCTATTAATTGCCTTTTCAGATGGATCGGGAAGTGCTCATTATGGATTTATTATATAGTGCTTATGGTTCAGATTACCATAAGCGCTTGCTTATTTCAAATGTCTGAATTAAGCTGATCCTGGAGGATTCCAGTTTCCAGATTGGAGCTGCTGTCAGGTACAGAGACTTTTGTAAAAGACACCTGCATGTCAGAAATCTGAAGTCGAAGTGACATCACAGAATACCCATAATGCACTACGAGCCATCATGGCCTAACCACAGGCTCATCTTGCTTCCTGCTCTGGGGATTCTTTGCAGGCCTAAGAATGCATAGAAAGGACCATTTTAAAGATAAATGTGAGTGTTTTTGTTTGAAAAGTGTTCTCTTTCAACTCAGGTAGTTATTGGAGTGTGTCCCTAAAAAACATCAAATCAGTATGTGTTCACTTTTTGCCTGCATTAGTCTCAGCTGAATGTATTTGTTGTTTTTTGTGACTATTTAAATTTTGTTGACTCTTACAAACTGTGGTAACATAATTTGCACATGAATGCTTTCTATAAAGTGCAATATTAATTCCACAGTATTGAAAGCATGTGTATGTAGTTCAAGACTACTCGGTTTCAACTTGTAGTGCTACCCTTGATGCAGCCATATATTGTGTGTGCCCTCTGAGCTCTCGTTGGATTGGCAGCAAATTTCTACTTTATCATGAATAGCAATGTCAAAATCCCACTCAGAATAACTGTTGTGGTCACATTATAGGCCCGAGTAAAGACACCACCATTGTACATGCTCAAGTTTTTAAGTTGCCTTCCTTTCTTAAACACGATGACATGTGACACACATTTACTTGCGTGCCTGTCCAGAATAACATTCTCTGAAACAGCTCAGCTTACATTTCTACTTCGTAGGCATATTATCAAAAACCTTGAACATTCTTTACAAGGGCTAAGATCACTGCGCAAAATATTGTTGGCTATAATTGTCCATCGGCAACTGAGATATCACAATAGAATCAACAATAGCAGCCTGACTGGAACTTCAGCATGGCAACATGGGCGATATCTATTATATAAACATCACTCCCTTGTTTAGTTAGAGCATCATTTCGCTGTCACTGAGAGGTAGTCACATGCTGGAATTCCAGCCCAGCTGATTCCTATTTATCACAGAGAGGGATGAAGCCCACCTCTCCACCAAGACGGGCTTTTTGATGACACTTACCCACAGATAAAGGGGGAGTTAGATCACCCGAAAGGGATTTTGGCAGATTCACCCACCCTAGGCACACTAAAATAGGTAGCGCTAGGTAGGAGGAAAATATAACAGTATTTATATGCTTGCTTATATTCTCTGTAAACAGCACAATGGGTGAATTATTCATCTTCTTCGTTATTCTTGTATTGCTAATCACACTATTCAGTTCCTTCTATTGGTTATTGCAGCGCATGTATTTTACACAAGAATCACAATGCTTCAATAAATATTGTAGCGTCATATGTTGTGTATTTCTTGTGAATCTCTTTGGGTATGCATGAGTTACCAAATGAAAAGGTTCTTGATCTGTTACCACAATGTCCTTGGGGAGTCAGTGTTGCCATGTTCTAAGGTTGCATATTCCACCTGTTACATTTAGTACAGATGGTGCACTGTGAGCTAGCAGGACTAAGGCCAACATATCCTGATGGTGTGCGTAGAATCAGTCTCACACATTTTTTAAGTTTATGTTGTCCAACACACGCACAGTTTTTACTGAGAAAGTAAATGCCATGTTTGCATAACTACTGTTATGCTGTTCATTTTGTTATTCATAGCTTTCGCTGCTGAGCATCAGGTGCACTACCTGACCAGGATCTAAGTATTATCCCAAGATGTTGTCAACTGTCTGGAAGTTTAGTCTGCCTAGAATTCTTTGGTAGTTCTTTCCATCAATGACTTCCATGAACCCTGTCACCTTGTTCCATCTGTAGGCATCCCTCCATCACACAAATCTCCAACCTCTTATCTTACTCACAGTTCAGCAGATCTTTCCTTCAGAGCACATTTAATAACTTGGTTCTGTGACTGTCTTAGTGCTTCTGCAAGGAATGGTGGGTACCGACTGAGACTAACCTCCATAGCTTTCTTCAGCTGCTTGGCATCAAACTGTGCTGGGGTCATCATCAGCCCAAGGATCAGTTTTCCAACAGTCCCCGAGAGCTCTGACTTGAGATCCGCCATGAGGTCCTTCAAGGGAAGGGAACAAATCAGTGTGAGGAAAGGAAGGAGCTTTTTACTGACTTAGGCCGAGGACATGATCTAGAAGAAGTCAAGTAACATGGAAAGATGATGAAATGGGATGAGGAGATCATGGACCAGAGGAAGGGAGATAGAGTGGAATACAGACTTGATATACAAGAAACAGAATCAAAGCCAGCAAAGGCTAGAGGAATGAGGGAGAGTTGGAGGAGATATAGGATTCATGGGGATAGAGGAAAGACCATGCACTGGAGGAATTAGGATAAAGATTGTAACAAAGGTGAGATGCACAAGAGGTTAGAACATAGATTATAGCAAGGGTCAAGAGTGGAGGGTAGACAGTATAAACAAAAGGCACAATAGAGAACAATAGAGAACAAAGATCAGGGAAAGGGGAGAGAAGGTGGAAGGGAAAGTAATGGGATTGGGTTAAAGAGGAGCAAGGATATATCAGAGAGGAGTGGAGCAGGGAGAGCACAATAGGTGTGTAATAAAGTGTTCGTGAGTATGCTAATGTAGCAACTTCAGAAAAATGAATCACCTTCGGGAAAAGTGGATGGAGCTGTATGTCTTAAAAAGTCGAGTGCCGACAAACAGAAAGTGGGTGCAAATAAAATGTGTAAATCAGGGAATAAAAGAAAAATTGATTTGACACAATGCTGTTCAAGAGTGTTTCATGGGAACTCTTGATGAATTTTAAAAAGCCTTGCTGTATATATACATGTAAGGTGCTGACCAACTGTTCACAGAACCCCTCATACTAGGTCAGTGCGACTATCCATGAAGGGCGGGTGGTCTAATCCAGTATCCTCTTCGTTGCCTTCCCCTTGGTCCATAGCCTTTCTGCGTACAGGTATGCAAATCCCCAAACTAAGAGAACCCTTCATGTGAAAAGAGTGAAAACTGGATTTCTAACTGAAAATAATAATTAGCCCTTATTTTTTAGGTAGATCTCTTAAGATCTGATAACATCATGGAGCAACTTTGATAAACATATTAGTTACTGTTCCTCCAAAACAATTGGGGTCCTTGTATCTGGTAATGACTAATAACGACATTTGGCTAGTTTCACCCAATGGAATGTGTGGCTTGCAATCTGTTTTTATCCTTAGAGGGAAGTTCCTTTAAGATCAATTTATCTGCTCTGTGAGAGTTGTTCCCCATCTCTGACCTTTGTGATGTCTCCAAAGGTGCCACACCAGACTGGCAGGAGTCTATGCCATTCCTGTCCGAGTATCAAACCCAACTTGAGAGCAGGCAGTTAATGGGCTGTCTGGGACCCTTTTTTTAGGATTCATTCTCTGGAAGCTTAGGAAGTCTCACACCCAGACAATGATTCTTATACGTTGCAAACATATTCTGCCCCAGGAGAGAAAACATTAAAATGAAAATCCTTGTAGAGTGGTTCAACTCCAATCTGAGAAAAATAGTTTAGGGATGGAAATTTGTAACAATTTGTGTGTTCACTCCAATGGTCTAGGTACATTGGGGCTTATTTACAAGCCCCTTGCGCCACGTTTGCGTCATTGTTAACATGGGAAAAGTGACGTACGGGTGGCGCAAGGGGCTTGTAAATAAGCCCCATTATACTTAGGCAACTCTGTGTATGAATAAATGCCCCGATTGTCATGTTCCTTCTTTTTCTTCTTGTCCATTTGTACTACTGAATATCAACATGAAGAATATTGACATACAAAATATTGAGGGCAGAATATTGAGGGACAAAATATTGAAAGGTAAGTGCATATAAGGAATTATAGATTTACTATTCTTAACTCCACATCTACGTACCTTGAGGATATATGTACCGCCTATGTGCATATATGTGGAGATAGGTAAAGAAAATCTAGACCTACCTGCCTGTCAATATTTGTTTCAATATTTTGTCCTCGATGTTTAGTAGCTTTGATGTTCTGACTTTGATATTTACTGTGCACACCTTTTTGTACGTGGGTTGTGTTAGAAAAAGGGGGCAACAACACAACTACAGGTGTTTTCTTCGGAATGTAAAGCTAATTGCTCAGTTTTTCTTATCTGTTGACTGAATAACATTTTGAATTTGCTTTCATAATTCCTGAAACCATCAAAACCTCAGAGAATCCTTATACAGAGCAGATTGATCAGAAGAGGCTGAACATGCAGTTTCTCTCTCCAATAGGGACAGAGATGTGGGATTTATAATCAATAACAAAGAGAAGGAAAAGTGGGAAGGATAGATGAGGAAGGATGAAAACACACACAGTAAACATGCACAATGGACAAAGTAGAGACCCCTGTTTACACCAAACTAAACAAGGGGTGAAGGAAATGGGTGCAGGAATGGAGATGGGGATAAAAGGGAAGGACAGTGGAATAAAAGATGATCAGGCAAAAAATTACTGTAAGAAGGGAAGAGCAATGGGTAGAGGTGGTCCATCAGATTTGAGAATTGGAGCTGGTGCCTGCGAGAGGGGGTGATTTCCCAAAAGGCTAGAGCACCTATGAATATAGGCTGGATGGAAAGAGGAGATATACAGGTAAAATAAAACATACCCTGCCAAAGTGCTTTTTGAAGGCTTTGTGTATCTCCTGCCTCTGCGCGTTACTGCGGTGGCACACAATGTTGATAATCCCATCTTCATCAGTGCCTGGAACAGACAAACATGAAAGTTAAAGGTAAAAATTCTGGATATTTTAACTCTCAGAAGGAATCTTCCAATTCCATTAGATTTCAAGAGGCCAGAGGTGAAGGATCTGAGGGAATTAAAAGAGCTGTTTGCTCACTAGTATAATCCTACATTCTTTAAATAATAATAATGGAGCTGTACCCTCAGTGCCACCTCCTCCAAATGCCCCACTGTCCCAGGTCAGCATTTGTGCTCTCATATAAGGGACGCTCAGTCCTTGTACTTTAATCTAAGGGACCCAAAGCCACGTCCTGTTCATCTTTTGTCTGTGTCTTCCATGCTTAGCTTTAGGTGTCCCTCATTCTGTGTGGTCCCTCTTGAACGTTTTGGCCTCTTGTTTCTTCCCAACTTTATTTTCTAACAGAAGGACCCTATACCCTAGGTCTAAGATGATTGGCTGAGACAACATGCAATGTCCTGCACCTCTGATGAGGAAAACCCAGCGTAAGTCACACAAGGAAAATAAAGGGAGCGTTGAGAGTCACTTTTACCTGCTAAGACGCCATCCGTTAATGAGCAAGGGAAGCAAGGTGAAGGAAAGGAAACAAAGCAAACATCTGTCAGCGACAGGGCACTAGAAAGGGAACACACTCTATGCAGTAAAGCCAGGACTGGAGCGAGGGCACGGGTCTGTGTGCCTTTACAAAGGTTCAATATGTGAAAGGTTAACAGTAAGGTAAGAGGTCTGAGGGACTCCCAAAGGTGCTACGGTATGGCATGGTCTGAGTGAAGGTTCAGGCTTTAGGAGCTGGTGTGGGATTGGATATGTGCCAATGTATGGATGAAGGATGAGGACTAAGGCGCTTTCACTGGCTTAGTGTGCCAGGACAGCAATACCTGGAGCACTCATAAAGGGTTTACTATGTGCCACAGTACTAGAGAGGAACCAGGTCTGAAGAAATCACGCAGGTTCTAATACCAGGAAAACTAAGAGTGAGGGGATGGTCTAAGGGAGTCCGGCTGGGTACATGCCAGGGCATGAATAAAGGCAAAGGACTAGGGTAGGTGAACACAAGCTCATTAATGCCAGGGCATTAGTATGGGTAAAGGACAGAAGAGTTCAAGCAGTCTTTGATATGTGTCAGAATACCAGTGAATGCCAAAGTCTCAGGGAAACACGGGGATTCACAACACGAGTCAAGTAATGCTGAAGGCCAAACAGCTGATAGGGTCACCCTAGCTCTGATTTATCCAAGTAAGTGAGAGGGCAGAGGATTCATGAATATTTTACAGCATATGTGCAAGTATGCGAATGGGGATGGAGAACTGATGTACACCATGCAATATGCGGGGAGGGGAGAAAGTGCTTAAAAGAAAATATTCCCCATGACATAATGTAATTTGGCACCATGTTCTTTGCAAGATGGAATGAAGGCGATGATGTAGGTAAGCTATAGAAAGGAGGATTTTCTTTCAGAAAACTCTGTGGACCTTTAAAGAAGATTCCTGAGATCATGTGAATAAGCAGTCAGGTGCAGCCTGACCAGCATGCTAGACGTATCGTGTTTGCCTCAGCCTTGCATTCAGGTCAGTGCAACATCATAACATACTTGGTCCCACTTTTAATAACATCAGTCTACCCTCACTTTCAGGCTCTTGGGCCAGTGCAGCCAGTGTCATTGAAGAATGTCTGTGGTCTCCCCTGACTGGGTTTTTCATCATCAGGTTCAGAGGAAGTGGTCTGAGGTCCACCTGGACCAGAGTACACTTCATCCTGCATACTGGATGTAGTTTGTGCCCCCCTGGACCAGAGTACACTTCATCCTGCATACTGGATGTAGTTTGTGCCCCCCTGGGCTAGAGGACACTTCATCCTCCATACTGGATGTAGTTTGTGCCTCCCCGGGGTAGAGTACACTTCATCCTGCATACTGCCAGCTTCCGCTGGGCTAGAGGACACTTCAACTGGTATGATGGGGGGTGTCTGTGATTCCCTCATGTTGGAGCACACTTCATCCAGTATCATGGAAGGGGTCTGTGATCCCCCAAGACCTATCAGAGGTCTGTCTTGTTAAAGAATGAGTTGCTGGTCTACTGTACTTCCATAATTACATAGGACATTTAGTCCCTTGAACTGTCACCGTCTCAAGCATCTCCCAATAGCCCAAACTCACCAAATCCTTTCATTGCTTTTCTGAGGACTTTGGCATCATTGTCTGCAACGAAGTCTGATGCTGCGTTCACAGTCCCTTTCAGCTAGTGAAAAAACACAAGGGTTAGAGTTATGATGAAGGTCTGGCCTTAGGCTGCCTGGAACAGAGAGGAAGAGGAGATGTGTTCATCGGCAAGCAAAAGGCAAAGCAGCAAGTGGGTGTAAAGCACTCGGTGTTAGTGTTACGGAAGTACAACTCGGATTGGTGCAGAGGGGAGAATCCACTATGCCAGGCCTTGTACCGGGCGGATGTGGGAGGCTGTGTGATGCTAAAGGGGGGTGCAGGAAGCTGCTAGGAGGAAGCCGAAGAATGCACGAGGCTGAAGAGAAGGCCAGGGCACAGGGGATTCTAATTCTGAAGCAAAGTCGTTTCACATGGAGTCCCTCCTCTTTCGGAGAGTACTATTCTGATTAACAAGGCACTAGTAGGTCCTTACAGAAGACACTACCCCATACCTACCTGGCTGCAGCGGGCTGCACGGCACAAACCCTTTTCTTCCAATTATTTTCTTGCTCTGTTTTCTTCATTCATTATCCCAAGGCTTTGGGCCCTGTTTTAAAAATGCAATGAGAAAATGTTCCGAAAAGGTGAAAGGGTCAAAAGGTATGTGCTCCCTGCTGGTGCCCAAACCTAAAGAGCATGTACAGGCAGAAGGAAGGCCCTTCCGCCTATTGCTGCCGATCTCCAGGGCATCCACCGGCATTGCTTACAGCTCGCATGTCTGTCTGCTCTCTTTAATATCGGCCTGTCTTGCATGGTAAGGGGTTTGAGGGTACAGAGGTGCACAAGAGCACAGGAAAGGAAAAGCAACTTTTATAAAAATGGAGGGTAACCAGCTCACTTAAAGTCATTTACTCATTAAAATCCAAGCCTACCTATCCTACAGCAGCTCCTTTCCTTGCATTCTCAAATGGGTTCAGGTGTGCTGCTGTACAGTGCCATTTCTGTGATGCTTGTGGGAGGTTTGTGACATAATCTGAGCGAAAGGTATGGGGCTTGATAAATCTAGAGTAATGCAACGCAGCACAAATAACTACATTGCATTACTCTGCCCCATGGAGGCGTTCCATGGGTGGAGCATGGTTGGAGCGTGGGTGTTCCCACGCATTCACCCGTGGATTTTGGCGCATTCCCAGATTTGCGATTACTGGTAGACCTGGGAATGCGTCAAAAGTGACGCTGTGGTGGCGATATGGGCTTGTAAATATGCCCCTTAGAAATTAAAGGTTCTAGAAGTAATTTCTGTTGAGTTTCTTAAGTGAACTAAAAACGTTTTCAGCATTCCATGTTTCATAGCGGTCCCAAGTTAAAAAAACAAAAAACCAGCAGCGTTGTGGCATGCAAAATTATTTTAATTATTAGGAGGTATTTGCTAGTTTTCCAGGGTGTGCTCTTTCCTGTGGGGTACGTAAAACGGTGCCCACCCCTACAGAATATGATGAGGGGGCCCGAGTCTCCCAGATCTCACAGATATTCATTGACCTGGGGCTGAGTTGGGCCCCTTGAAGAATTGGGGGCACCCAGAACGACTGGGTGCAGTAGAGGCTCCGAGGGCCCATGTTACGTCCCTGGCCCCATCCCTGAAACACAATGAGTAAATGAATTCCATCCCGGTCTCATTCATTTTAATTTCTCTCTTCCTTCCTTCCTTCCTCGCCCTCACTACGTCCCTTCATTCTGTGCTCTTTCCTGCTTCTGAGTCGTCTCTTGATTCCTTCTTACTTTAACCCTACATGCCTGCTGTTTCTTTTTCCTTTCTGGTGCATATTTATCCTTCAGCCTGTTGGTGCATCTACCTTACTTCTTATATTCAAAGAGGCTTGGAGACTGGGTTTATGGGCAGAAATTCTACCCACCGCGCTTCGACCTGCTTCCGGCAATGGTCATCTCAACTCTGCACCAAAACGCTTGCCTGATAACTAGAGGCGGGGTTAATTCAGGAAACACTGGGGAAGCGTTAGTAGAAGAGAAGGAAGCAGAAAGGATGTGCTGAACACCAAGGCAAACAGAAAAAAATTCTCCCAGCAGCCAATCCAGTGCCTTCTGTGATCTTTCCAGGTGTTAGCAGGATCTGTAAGCACACTATGGGGTTAGGCTTCCTTTAAAAAGAGTGTATTCAAAAGAGAAACTTCATTCAAAACCAGCAAGTGTTAGTATCAGGGCACTCTGGGTTCAGCCAAGCACCTTTCTCCTCTCAGGCTCTGTTTCCTCCCTATTGGAAGTATCACTCCCCTGCAGGCTGTGACCTGCGACAGTAGCTCGGGTATGAATACAAGGTCAAACCTGAAAGGTCAAAATGAACGGTTGCCGGAGTGACATCTTCAGTGTCCTCCTCCCGACCCCCAAACCAGGCTACCTGTTCCCCGCACAGACTGTCACAAAGATGCCCAGCTTTGGATTCTGAGCTGGGCCCTCCTCACTCGTCTGCAGTTGCCCCAGCAGCCAAGGAGGATGAGGCTCTCGATGAGGGCTATCAGGAGTCCAGTGGCGGGGGAGGACTGTCACACTCAGCAGCAAAGCAGGATAAGGTGGGACAAGGCAGCAGGCACAGCAGCAGAAAGGCAGAGCAAAGGGGGGCTTTTCCAACCTCTACACGAGCCGCTGCACTGAGCTCCCATCTCTGATAGGCCACCTGGGCAGCTTCGGGGAAGAACTCTCCCGCCGCACTGAAATGGGAGTTGATAGGATACATGGATAATCAGATCTCCAAAAACAGCAATTACAGTGCAGTCAGGGCACATCTGCAAGTCCCACTGATACACTTAACTGTGAAAATAAAGTAACCATGCAGGAGACAAGGAGATGTGCTGCTGGTGTAACTGGGTGAAATGATTGGGGTATTTAACCAACAGAGGCAACTTAGTGGTGTTTGCTTCTAAGGCAGTCAGTCAGAGTCAATTTAACTTGTTTAAGCTATGATAAGCCATAAAAGCACACATATACAAGTTAAAAAAATCAAAAGAATATACAGTTAATATCATGTTATGTTTAAAAACTGACTTATGCAATATTTCATCCCTAAAACGGTCTTATTTTGCAAATAAAAAAACAATAAAAACTTCATACAGTCATAAAAAAGGGCGTCCTATAAGACATACTATAAATCCATCTCAGTATCTCTTCCTTGTGGCCAACAAGTATTTTATTAAACTAATTACGGTCTTCCCAATTGCTGTAGAAGTAAAAATGCATGTTTATAATGTCTAATAATAACATTACGGAATAGTGGGGCTAAAACGCTTCTGATGGGAGAGACAGAGAGTACAGAATAACATACAATGGATAGTACTTTACCTGGAGGAATCATCACAGGGGCACTGTGTAGATTTGAAAGGCTACCAAAAAAGGAAAGGCTACAAAATAATGGACCAAGTTGAAGCGCAACCTAGTGAGAAAAAATGTAGGCCAAGCGCCAGCCGTAAGAGTCAGATAAGCCACTGGTGCAGGTGGGACATTTAATGGCTGGGGGGGAGAGGGGGCACCAAATTGTGATGCTTATCCCATCTCATATGGAGCCTTCTGGCGTGCACTGTAAAAGCGTCCTTTCACCATGGCTATTGATTCTGCAGAGATACTAACTGGCTGTGTATACAAATCTTGAATTCCCAGTTCTCTGAAGGTTCTCTTGATATATGTCAGCCATGGAATATCTAGGGTGCAATCCAACGCTAGGCAATCAGAGATTATTAGCCTGGTGAGTTTAGATTCAGGTTACTTCATACCTTCAGCCATAAAAGGCAGTCATTTAGTGTGCCTTCTGTCCCATGCAGCACACTAGATTGTGAATTGTGAATGCTTACATTCCTATGGTCAACCCTTCACTCAGACTAGATCATTCGCTCAGCTACCCACCTGGGCACCCACCACAAGGGCTCTGACATCTCTCTGGTCCATGCATTTAACACACCACTGCTAAAGTCACTCACCTGAGCAGCCTGCTAGCTCCCTCAATGTCTTCCTTCTGCTGTTCTTGTTTTTAACAGAGCCCTCTCTTTCGGCATCACCTTTCTATAATAGGCTTAGAAGCACCTTCAGAAACTTACACATTCCCATTTCCTCACTTATATGTCTGGGCCATCCTTCACCCAATCCCTCTTTAGTCACTAGTATCAGAGTCTCAAACACCAAGCTGCAGTTCCTCTCTTGCAGTCGCGGTCGGTGCAGGTAACAGCGGTGGGGCGGTGTAAGGGGAGATTCCGAGGGACGATGCAGAGGGAACATTAATTATTTATTTAATTTTCCCTCTGCATCGTACCTCGGAATCCCTCCTTACACGGCCCCACCGCCCACCGCTGTTACCTGCATGGACCACGGCTGCTCTCTTGGCTTCATAGGTGTAGTTTGGCGCTTTCTGGGTTTTTCAGCACTACTACACACACTGTCATCTATTAAGATGCGATCTCAAACCCTGAACTGAGCAACAAGCCAGTAGGAGGAAAGAAAGAAACAGATCTAGATTATGCGGCGTACGCCTTCATTTTTAAGCCCTCCTAGGGACGTGTTAGGGTGGAAAGAGCTGCAGTCTGCTGTTTTGGTAATGCATTAACATTGTCTTTTTTCCCATGTACAGGACACTGGTGTGCACCAGCTCAGAAGTGATACATCTTAAAGTATGTACCTTTCATTTCTACGACACTGAAGTTATTGTGAACATCCAGACAATCCTTAATTCACTTAGAGTCTATGGGGAAGATTTACTAACATTATGCTCCTTGGCTGCTCCACTTTTTTGGCACAGACATAAAGCAAAATGTTAGTAGAGTTTCACAAAGCCACGCAAGGGCCGAAATGCGGCACCTTGAGTGGCTTTGTAAAAAAAAAAAAGTAACACAAGGCAGAGCATAGAACTGCCTTGCGTTGCCTTGCAGTGTGGAGGTGTTCCATGGGTGGAGCGTGGGCATTGCCATGGATCCTCGCATGGATTTTGACTTAGTCCCAGATCCACTAAGGTCAGTAAACCTGGGATTGTGACGAAATGGTGTGCCTCTCAGACAAAGGCGTAACAGGAAATATATCTTAATTTCTTCTTGTTACTTCCTTCTTCCACATTCCACATCACACATAGAAAAAGGAAAATGCCATTAAGGATTGTTTTTGTGCATGAACGTAACCTTTCCTGCAAAAAAAGAATCCTGCTCTTAACACAGGAATCCTTGCAGCAAAGCACAAGAGTGGCTGCATTGGCGCCAGGAGCCTCAGGTGCGCCAGCGCAGCACAAGCAGGGAGCAGAAGTGCACCATATCTTAGTACACATGGTGCATTTTTCCTCTCTCTGTTTCACACAACGCAGTACAGTAACTTTGCTTGCTATCCTGCATTGCATGAAACCTTAGCAAATCTGCACCCTAGTTTCTTTCAGATTTTTTAAGAATACATTTTTAGGCCTGGGAGAGACCTTACAGATTTGCAAAAGCTCTGCGAGCTGCTTTTGCAGTCCAACTGGCAGTATCAGGTCTGAGATGGGATTTTAACAGATCCCTTCACCTTGTTCGTTTCCAGCAAATTGGTGCTCCTCTAAGATTAAATGTAATGTACGTCTATTATGAGTGTGAGATAATGATACTCAAACCGGTGAGCATGGACCAAGCTTGGAAATTCTGTTCCAGATCTGGAAGTGTCAGCCCTGGACTAATTGCCATCCACCCGTCTGTGCTTGGATCCTTTTCAATGGCATGCAATGCCCCTAAACTAACTATGGGGTGGTGGCACAATCTGTTCAAATAGAGTGGTATGTATGGTACAGTGTCAAGGCATTGTAATAGCATAGTGTGTATGGATAAGGTATTAATGCGCTGGAACATAGTGGTGTGTATGGGTATAGTGTCAAAGCACTGGAACAGAGAGGTGTGTATGGGTACAGTATGAATGTGCCTGAACACAGTGTGTGTTCTGATATGACATGAATGTGCTGGAATATTTTAGCACATAGTCATTGGCACAGTATGACCATTAGGGAGCTAGAGCTTGGCAGACAAGATACTCCGCCACAAACATGGCAGATGTCCTGCCCGCCATATTATCAGTACATTATAGCCTCTGGCACATATAATACTGTGGACAGGATATTCACCACGTTTTGACAGAGTGTCCCACCCTTAAACTCTGAATGAGGTCCTCAGTCTATTTCTCACAAGGCAACGAGATAGTAATGCAATCTCCACCACATGAGGCATATTAACTGCATAATCAGATTTTAGATTTTAATTTAAAGATAATGTATTACATCAGCTCATTGGACTCTGGTCACAGGTATGCTAAACATAATCTGATTTTGTCTTCCGTCATATCTGGCACATTATATATGAGATAAAGTAACCGCTTCTGTACATTATAAGGATATTGCAAGTCACCGTGGTGTTCTGTGACCATATAGAGGAATGAGTCTGAAGGCTAAGTTCCTTTATAAGGTCATGGACCTCCAAGGTTTCTGTTCATCACTGTTTGTTTTCAGTCGCGGCCGGCATGACTCGTGGGTGGGGGGGCGGGGGTTCACGTGGGGGGGTTAATTTAAAAAAAAAAAAGTTAAACTTACCTTTGCCTCCGGTCCCGCGTCGCGTCTCCTCTCTCTGCTCCTCACAGGAAGCAGGTGGCCTCCCTCTCCTCCCCTAAGCCAATCACAACTCTGCAATTGCAGCGTTGTGATTGGCTGGGACGCGGACCGCACAGGCGCCTATGGGGAGGCCATTTTCTCCATGCAGGCTGCATGCAGCTTACATGGAGAAAACGGGAGAGTGCCTATGACTGGTTTGGTTGACCTTGGGGCCGACCAAACAGTCAGCGCCCACAACAATGGGCAAGCCACTCCTCCCCTGCCTGGAGCAGGACCGCCCACCCACCCGCCCCAACCAATCCCTTCTGCTTTCTCGCAGAGCGAGAAGCAGAAACATAAAATGGTATTCATAATACCATTTCATGTTTCTGCTTCTCGCACTGCGAGAAAGCAGTGGGGCGACGCTCCTCCGCCCACGTGGAGGAGCCGCCCCTGTTTGTTTTTGAATGACAGATCAGCAGACTGAGAAGCCAATTTTTGTCACCTTGTTGAAACTGCAGCTTCAATTATGTTCCATGACCTGCCTCTTCCTTTGGTTGCTGGCTTTAGCAACAGTCATTGTTTCATCGGATCTCAACTGTAATAAATTATTACATTTGAGCAGCTGCGCCATTTCATTATTACAGATCATTAGAGACGTCACAAGTAACCTGTAATAAGGAAATTAAAGACATACTTTTATTCAGGGATTGCAGACTCCCATGTATTATATGATCCTCTAACAACCAAAAACCTGATAAAGGCCAGCTAGAGTTTTATGAGAAAGCAGGCCATTTGCAAATGGTGTTGTTCCAGAATATCAAGTTTTGAATATTCACCTACGAGCAATGTCAACTGTAGTATAGCGACTACCACCGTATTGTCAAGACAAGCATGTGTATGTAAGTATAGATTTACTACCATTAACTTCACATATACTTACATTGACGTGTTGTTCTAATTAGAAAGAGAGAAATGTAGATCATTACAACACTGTGCAGCCTAGCGTCCTCTCCCTCAGCTCTAAGTATAATGTCAATTAAGTAGGTTTGGAGTTAATAATGCTATATCTACACTTACCTACATATGCAAGTCTTGACAATGAAGTGTAAATCGAATCGTTGCAGCTGATTTTCTTGTTTGTTGATATTTTTGATTTACAGCATTTGCAACTTCATGTAAAACACTGTTTTACCACCGTGCCTTCCCTTAACACACAGACTGTCAAACATACCTCAATGCAAGAGAGGTGGACATGTAACTCTAACGGCCTTATAATAAGGGTCTGTGTTCTTCTCCATAGCAGCAGACGGTTTTATTCAAGACTGTACGAAGTTCCTGTGTGGTGTCATTGAAAGCCATACTGTTACTGTTTTACAAAATGTGACAGACATTAATTGCCCCTTGGAGACTCCTGTGCATACTTTAATGTGACACAGTATGGGACAGCAGAATAGTGCATTCTCGGACACTCCACCCTAGGCCATCACAGAAACAGTGTCCGAGGTTCCCTCAGACACGCCTGGCCTGTGCAAGCTTTAGCAGTACTGTGGTTGAATCAAGTGTATCTCTAAATATGACCAAATAACATTCCAATATGAAAAGCCACTGAAAAAGCATGGTGAGAACAGAGACATACTCATCATCGCCTCCGCACAGCTTCAGTAGAGCCTTCTTGTACTCCCCAGATGTGTCGTTCTAATGAGAAAGAGGGAAATACAGATTATCACAACGCTGTGCAGCACAGATGCCAATCCATGAGCCTATAACATGGCCTATGTACGGTGGAGAAGGCTAGTCCCAGGACTACAAGCCCAGGCGCAAACTCACCGATGTGACGCTGTGTAGACTCAAGCAGACAGCCTTACTTGTAGCATCTTTGTATGACCCAAAGAAATAGACTCAATTTCAGGAAGTTGGGGAAATGGTGGTAGGTGCTAGAAGTTGGAATGTTAACATATATGACAGTGAACATCTGATGGCCTAATGTAGAGTTGGGTAGTAATGGCAAATTCTTCAATTTGTCCGAGAATGCTCTATCTGATGGAGAATCCAATAGCAGAATTCCATTCAGCCTATGGTTAATATTTTGGAAGATATGCTGCTGATGGAATGTTTACTAGTCATAGCACTTCCACAACTCTGAGGATTTACATCACTACAGACTTAAATTAGGCCCTAAATGTATGAAACTTGATCATAGCATTTATGGTTTGGCCAAAAAACTATACAAACTCTATGGGAAACTCGTTGAATATTTGTAACCTAGCTCGAAACACAGTAGGTAATCCTGGAACTCAATCTGGATCTACAGCACAATCAAAGCTCCAACGACGCACCTCAATCGTATCCTGCAATAAACCCTCCTGGCCCAATACTGATAACTTATTTGGCTCTACTAAGCCAAATCTTTTTACTACAATATTGAACCTTTAGACATATTTAGGTTCCAAGCCTACCTTTAGTCACTGGCAGACCTGGGGACAGACACTTAGAAACAGGTGTTCTTAATAGATCCCTTGTGACATAAAATAGGAATCTTTGGTTGGTCTCACCTGTCTCACACCCATTGGCCCTCACCTTTATCATGGAATAGAGCGACTTCTCATACTTGGTCCTGAAGGCTTCTCGGATGTCCATCATGTCCAGCTCACTGCGGGAGACCATGATCCGGATCAGGGTGTTATCAGCCGTCCCCATTCCCTGGAAGATAATTAGAGGACTCAAAGGTGCCCTTCAGCTCTTTTCAGATCCAGTCACCTAGTAGGGGGTAGGGGACCATGCAAGTGAGTTAAGCACATATCATTAGCCATCGCCCAGGCTGGCTCAGGGCAGGGAACCGGGAACTCTGCAGCACTATTGGACACTCTCCTACAGCCGAGGTGTCGCCAGGCCGATTGCAGGTTATTGGAGTTGACACAAGACATTTAAGCATGCATCAGCAGCCATAGTGCAGCCCAGAGAGGAATGATATGTGGAAAGCATTTTTTGGGGGGGTGGGTAAGTTCATGGAAAGAGAAACAAGTGTTGGGGAGGGAAATTGAACAGACATCCCATTTAGCCAATATAAGAGAGAAATAGGATACCTCTCCCTTGCATGTTGAGCATCTCCTAGGTCCAGGACAGCTAGACCACCACATTTAACCACCAACGTTTAAAGCTGAGAGCATTCCCATCAAAGAGAAACATGTGTCTTGTATCTACCTCCAACCTGCTCCGAAATATTAGGTTAGGTCCTAGCGGACTCATGAAGAATCAGTTCTACAAGAACAGAGACCAGATCATTTGCAGGGACCAGGATTCTAAAGGGGGTGCAGGAAGTTTCTATGTGCAGCAATTATTCATGCTTTTACAGACTCCTTATGTTTCCCTACTCTTTCCCATCGAGAAAAAAGCAGATAACGGACAGCAATAAGAATGTCAAAGAGAAAGAGCCCCAGAATCATTCTGAAAGGAAACAATGTTAACTCTAATACAAATCAGGTCAATGGGCCACGATGTTCAATAGCAGCAATTATCTGCCTCTGAAAGCCCCTCCTTAAACTTAAGGCAGACCCCATATCTCAGAAGTATGTCTTTATGTGTAATGCAAAGTGTTAGATAAGCACATACCTCAGGGCAGTCTCAGATAATGTGTAAGAGTGGCACTCCAACGAGTCCATTACATACTCCAATACCATCTAACTTTTTTTTTTAATCTTGCCAAAGGTTCCCGTAAGGAATAAAAGGAGAAAGAGAACTCGGGCCACCTGCAGGCAATTTTATAGTAGATCCCTCACAAAACACAATGAAAGAGCTCCACTGATTAGAAGCGTTGAAGCCCATCCTGCTACATTAGGTACCATGGACGAGGACCCAAGGATGAAGCATGCCACCAATATCTGTGTGAGGGTCCTTCTAAAAATACTTTTTCCCCCACCACCAGGAATAAAATAGCATTAGGGAGACAGAGGTTTGAAAGAATCACGAGTTCTCTCTTTTTTGATTAGGTATTGGATAGCAATGGGAAGACAAGTGAACCTGTAAAAGTAATTTCTAACCCCCCTTTTGATATCTGTGAAGTTGCCCACCTGAATGCTCATTACTGGCAGTTGGCTTATTACACGACAAAAGGAGACATTTTCTTGGCTCATGGCTGAATGTTGCTCGGGCCTAGTCATTTTGAAACTGATACCCCCAAGGAACTTTCACTGACAAGGGTGATATGGCACTGATATGACAAAGAAGTGAGACATGCGTATCCGCCAGAGGCAGCCTCAAAGAAATGGACTGATCCCAGCCTTTTTGTGACAACTAATTTCATGCTCGACCACCAAACTCACCTTCATTGACTGGTAGAGCCTTTTAGCGAAGTAGTCCTTGGTGCTGCGCATGCACTGGACTGAGAAAGG
Organism: Calotriton arnoldi; assembly: GCA_963921515.1. NCBI lineage: Eukaryota > Metazoa > Chordata > Amphibia > Caudata > Salamandridae > Calotriton > Calotriton arnoldi. Next base: position 2,308,658 of record CAWUFW010000825.1, on the reverse strand, counting down.
AAGGGAACAGAGAGACAAGGTGGATCAGAATCAAGCGGTTAAGGACTAGTTTGCAGCAAGCAGGAGCAACTGGACAAGTGGTCTAGACAGGGCTGGCATAGGGTTAGAGTGAGTAGCAGGGAAAGTTCACAAACAGAAGTGGGAGCTAGGGCAGCAGAGTGCACCAAGTGCCAGAGGTGTCAAGGAAACCTGCAGTGATGAGCTTTTACATATGTACGGATGTATGTAAGGATATTTGTACATGGCAAAACCTAGCTAGAGAGCAACGAAGCACTGCACATTGGTCGGAGCCCTGCTTTGATTATTTACAATGAGGTAGAATATTAATAGGGTGCGTTTCCTATAGTGAACTGATTTTCTCTGAAGAGGTGCGCTTACAAAAAAGAAGCTGTGGAAATGGTACAGTGTGCAAAGGCCATGGAAGATGAAGAATTCCTAAATTAGTGCAAGGAAATTGAATTATTGGTGATAAATCACACCATCCACTTCCAGTTTATGACAATGCAGTAACTTATGATTACACAGAACTAGCATGTGTATTTCCACCATGTCATGTCATCTCTTCTTACAATGAGGGAATGGACTGGTGGTCTCCTCTGAGACACTCCATGCCATCTTGTGCTTGCTTAGGAGATCACCTACCGATCCTCTAGGGCTGCCTGGTGGTCTGAAATACGTTCTGTTCAATAATTGAGAGAAGCCATTCCTTTTATTATTGAAAGGTGCTGTCACATATATCACACATTGCTTATGTCACTCTGAAAAAGTGGCCTGCACTTAACCCCTCCCCTTCTTCCCTTCCTCCTCTGATATGGTGGGGCAGCTGCATTGTCCCTCAATGATACAGAAATAACCAACTCACACAAGATCGACAGATGAGCCAATACGACATGTAAAATAAACACAAGGCATTCCTTCTATTCAGACTATTCAGAATTGTAGATTCCAGAAGACAAGGGAGGTGAACTTCTTCTCATGACTCACAAAGGGTCTTGGTCTACCATAGATTATATGTGCGCACTGTAGAGTATGCAGGCCTAGCGTGTGGAAGACATTGTGATGCAAAGGGGTTAGTTAGCTTAGGTGTGTTGATGAGTGAAATACATGCAGAAAACCCCTGTACCACGCTAAGATAGCAGAGAATCTCATGATGCTTGATTTTGCCATTTTCAATAGATGCAACTATTTGCCAAGGTGATGCGTTTATAGTACCAGGCTGAGGCGTATTAGCTATGAGAGACATACCGTTATGCTATCCTATGCTAGGGATTTGTAACCTTGTTGAGGTTTAACTGACCTCGGATGCATCTGGGAGTAGCTGAAGGCCCTGGGAGTATGATTGATTGGTACCAGGGAAGGTTCAAGATGCAGCTGGTATGAAGTAGGAAGATTCAGGGTGAGCGAAAACACTGATAACACCACAAGAGCAACAGGTACGGGAAAGGAACATGATGTTGTGTAAGCCAACTTTTACTGTATAAAAGGAGTGGTGCAGATCCCTCAGGGGAAGCTCTCAGACCGAGTTGTGTAGGTCTGCCATCGCCGACAGCTGCAGCCCCCAGGTACGTCATTCCCAGGGAGGGTGGGAGATTGGAGCAGGCTTCTCAGGGTTGTGGAAAGTTAAGTCCCAGGGGGTGATGGGCTTGATTATACTGCTCTGTCTTGACTTATCAGAATATTATTATTGCACCTTTAAATAACTGCATTGAAATTGATTCAAGACTGAGTGTTTCACCATTACTGTCCTAGCATTGCACTGTACACATATATACATAGAGGTGAGGTGTAACTATTTTGCCACTGTTAGTTGAAAGACTATATCCTCCTGTGCTACTGAATTACTTTTGTGCTTTTGATTTACTGCATTGTGAGTGATTTCCACCTGCTTCTTACTTGCACCATTATTGTGCTAGCATTACATTATAAATATACATGCAGCTATTCAGCTAATGTATAATCATCACTGCTGAGATATGTGTTTGTGCTAGTATTTCATTAAAGCTGAATTGTATCTGCTACGAGTGTGCTGCTCCTTACTGAGCGTCCTTATTTATTTGTACTTGAATGACATTGCTTGGGTTGGTTGCCAACAACCAGTCCAACACAGGACCGCTCACTTGAGGGGACATATGTTAAAACCTTCATTTAATTCTTCCTTTTAAATGAAGAAAGCTTCCCATCACCTCGGAACTTGCAGCAGGGTGACCAAGTTTGGATGCAAGAGTTATGAGTTTCTAAGATTTGTGCTGCTGCTTCAAGAACCCTTTTCTGTGAAGGCTCCAACTTAGCTGCATGATCTTACTATATTATTGCGGACCTTCGTTAGCCATTTTGATTTCTGAAAACTATTGAACATCTGTTAGTATCTTGTTTCAATGTATTAAAGGATGGTGTTTTCTCTTTTCTTAGGGTGACTCATTTTAAAAATATCTAATATCAGGCTTTTCCGATCCAAGAAACTAAACAGTTGTATGAGCACTCTTCAAAGGCAGACATCACATACAACTAATTATCTTTTCCATTATGCATTTCTATGCAATTCTTAAAACAAAATTTCTCATCAAATAACCTTTGAAAGGACTAATGCCTGATGGGTGCCTCTTGAATTCCGACATCATTAGTTAAAGCACTGGCTTTAATATTAAGTGATATCCCTTTCTTGTGAAAGCAAGCACAGTGGAGCCTCCAGAATGTGTGTGTTCCCCCAAAATGTTTCCTTTTTCTCTTGATTTATATATTTCCCCTTTGCACTCAAACTCTCTTAAGATCCTTGTTATCTTCGTTAGCAACTCCCATAAAAACCGTATCTGGTATAAAAAGAATGGTGATACATAAAAAAGTGTCAACTGCAGTAGAACATATTTAGTAGCTAGCAACATCACAATCTCAAGTGCCCCCTGCTCCTACTATTTGGCACATCAGAGGTTTCCAGACCATTCCTTGTTGCAGCCCTTATACTTGCTTATCTAGCAGCAGATATTACGAAAGATGCAGGAATCGGCTTACCCACAGCCAGCATCAATTTCTGAAAATCCCCCGCAAGCTCGTTCTTGATGCTCTCCTCAATTTCCTTTCCAGCCAGATTCCTGTATGCATCAAACACTGTGAAGAGCAACAGAAAAGTGAGACAAACCTCAACCAACAGATTCTGTCAGCTGGCACAACTTCTGCTCCTGAAGGACCAGTATTCTATTCAGGGCTATACCTAACATACTAACATACCAAACATACTGCCATAACTCAAAGACGGCCAGCCTATGCCCCTTATAACCATGTCTAGGGCTCATTCCTGATTGTCCTTGAGGTGACCCTCAGAGATAACTATGTAGCCCAACGACCACCAGTGACAATTCAGCCGCAACCAGGTCTCGGGACCTAAGGTAGATAACAGCTCCCCAGACCCTAAGCCAATCAGATCTCTAGATTTCAAATATGCAAGGTCTCTAACCATAAGAAAAGACCAAAGAGAAATGACATGGTCCAAATCCAAGAATATAATTATAGGGAAGCAGCTGGCCAGGACAATATTTATTACTGGGACCAGACATGCCACTGCTAGGTTAGGCAGTGATTTTATAAGGTGCTTCAGTTAAACATAGTGGAAATGAATTTGGATCGGGGTGAATGTTTAATGTTCAGGATACAGCAGTGTTTAGCAGCAGTGATAAGAGGCTGCAGGGTGCAAGCCACCTGACTGGGAACAATTAGAAAGAGACTCCAACTCTAGCACACACTCACTGCCTCATGATCAAATGGAAATGTTTCTGCAAAGTAAACTCACCCAGCTGTAGGTGCATCCTACTTCTGTTTCCCAAAATAAATATAAACTGAGCCTCATCAGTGCCCCATTTCTGCTCCCCTGCTTCAAACAGATCCTTGTGAAGAGAAAAGGAGAGAGTACGTCAATGGTTAGATACAAAGAGATGTTAGTTATCAAAAACACAGATGAACAACCAGCAATATTCACTCTTAGCAACTATATCATTCAGATCAGATAGAGATGAACAACCAGCAGAATTCACCCTTAGCAGCCATATCAGCAAGATCAGTGGATATCAATTTCCGTGACAGCCTCAATGACCTGAACACTCAATACAGCACCAACTATGCTGATGGATGTTAATAGTAGTAATGTTACTAAGACCATCTCTACCAATGAATCGCAATATCAGTGGCGGCCTTCCTGGCACTAGGGTTTGACTTGATCAGGCTCTTTTGAACCCATATCTGATGAACTATTGTTTAAGTTGGTACAGTCATTTTTGATATATCATCTTGAAATGTGAAAATTGTATAAATGGCGAGTGTTGTGTTTTTATTAATACTCATAATTTCACAAGATTAAAAAATAATTCAATCGTAGGTCTATGACCCTGTTTTTATTAATCACACCCCTTTAGGATTATAAATAGGGTCATAAGAAGACCCACTATGGATTTGCTTCCAAGGTGATGAGCCATCCAATAGGGAAGCACGTCACCTTGTGTGAGAGAGGGTTTGTATCTCTTTTATACCAATTAACTAACCACAGGACTGTTTTCATTGAGCTGGTAGAGGCACTTGCCCTATTTGTCCATGTGTATAAGGTGTATATGTACCTGCATGTGGTTGCTAAGCCTAATTAGGGAAGACAACCATGCACATCCAAGTAATAAACAGCTCCTCTTGTCCTTCTAGTTGTGGTGTAGCTATCAACATCAAGCAACATCAGAGTGTAACAATATTGCCGATGCTCTCATTGCTCGATGTAGAACAGTATTAATCACATCAGAATGATGCACTGTGAATGTTGATAGCTAATAACATCTAAATCATCTTCCTAACAGTATCTACATCACTAAATGTGTCAGCATAGATCATTGGGCATATTAGTGCTACTCATTCTTACAAATGTACAGGTCCACCCACCTTCTCACCCAATATTACTAACACCATAAACCAAACACGAAAAGCATCAACCATGTTACTGTGGTGAATACATGCACAATCACTCAGATACTCTTTGCCGGTCACAGCAATGTGGATTAAGGGTTAATTCAGTCGTGTGCCGACAACCTGGGCGTGTAGTCTGACTGAATTATATAAGGGGCTTTTGCTGGAGTTGGTAACACTTGGTGATCAGTAAATGAGTGCAATGCTAGATAACACTGGAAAGCAGACCAGTGATATTTAATGAGCTGGGCTGTGTCTTTGCCCTTAAATGACCCCTTCACATGATATTTTTATTCTCCATCAAAATGGGATTTGTTAGATAAAGGATACTACAGTGCTTGGTTCTGGAGACTTTAAGAGCTTGGGAACAAAATTTAAGATAGAAATGAAAACAATTGAATATCTGAGTCACTGTATTTAACAAATCAAGACTGGCCTCCTTCATTACTCTGAGATCCATGGGAAATATGGAGACAAAATAACACCCTATCTCTAAGTTTTAAATGGAGTCTAATTACCAGCCAGTGTACAACTGGGATAGCCATGGTGGATGTCATAAGGGGTATTTAAAAGTGAGGGTGTTTTTTAGATTTTTTAAGTCTCCCCCACTTTGTAAAAGTTTAGTTGCAGTAATATATTAGCTCACTGTTTATTTTGAGAAACACTATAATGATAACTGCCTAAGGAATGTGGAGTAAGTGGGGGACAGCCAAAATGCAGTCATTATGGGCAACAATGACTCTTCCCAAATACAGAGCTGTGCACAACTCAGTATTAAGCACAACCAAGGCAGAGACAAGTAGTTGAAGAGAGGGCATACGAGGGGAGTTTTTTCATCAAACTTCCTGAGCCTGTTAATAGGTGTTCTACCCGCCATTCTGATTAATATGTTGCATGGAAAACATCTAGGGCCATATTTATGACCCTTGTGACGTAGGGCAGAGAAGCAAGTCATCTTGCTGCGCTACCCTGCATCACAGGGAAAGGGCAGGAATGCACCGAATGTATCCAGTATGGCACATTCCTGTCCTTTGCCCTTGCGCTGGCTCCAATTTGGCAGTCTAGTGCCAATGCAGGCACCCTTGCACCATGGTCCAAGGGTGCCTGTTTTGTAGGCAGGATTGTTTTTGTGCAAGAAGGGGCTCCTTCCTGCATAAAAACAATCCTGAGAGGCTTTTTCCTCTTTCCATGTGTGCTGCAGAATGCAGAATGCAGCACACATGGAAAGAGGAAAAACTAGGAGAAATAAAGATATTGCTCCTCGTTACGCCTCACCTGGGGCGGCATATCTTTTTTTGGCCCATTCCCAGGTTTAGCAGGTTTGGAATGTGTCAAAAACCATGAGAGTTGTGTGAGAACACCCACACAACGCCCATGAAACGCCTCCCTTGCGCAGAGTAATGCAACGCAATGATTTGCGCTGCGTTGCATTACTCCATATTTTTTAAGCCATTCAAATCCTCGCAAAGTGGTTTTGCGTGCATCAAAAATATGACTTTATGATTGCGCAACTCTTGCACCACCTTGCGTGGTGCAAGAGCGAGCAAATCGGGTCATAAATATGGCCCCTAGTGTAAAGCCCAAATAAAGGGAGCTGCCATGGTCTAACCAGCAACCAACTAGCACTGGCAACTATTCCAGCAGGTGTACGGCACAGCAATATCTGCCAAAAGAGTCTAAAGTTCAAAAACATAAAGCAAAGACAACAAATGACTGGGGACCCACGAAAGTCTGTCATCAATCCTGTGAACAAGCTTTTACAAGGCTTTGACTCTTTTGCTGACATTCAACCTTATGCACATACTTTGGTTTTGGCTTCTGTGGGAATAATCAACTTGTATGCATTTCGGACACTGGAACTCTATGAGGCTTACCTTTGCATCCTGCTCCACAAGGTCCTCGCTGACAACATCATCTTCCTCTCGTTCTCCCTGAACAAATGAGAAGCAAGAAATATGTATTATGCCAAAAGGGTGCTCAGGTATTTTTGGTAGAAATGCAAAGGGCACATGGAGGAAGCAATACTGACAAGGAAATATGTCAGAAAGAAGTGCATGGTTCTGAGGTTTGGGTAGTGACATGCACAGGTGGTGGAGGATTCTTAAAAGTCAGGTGATGCAATCGAAAGAATACTTTATGGGCATGGATATTGTACAACTACTGACAAAAAGTAGAGGTTGAAGGACACAGATATGAAGCAAACACACAGACGTTCATTTAGAATTAGAACTGAAAAATGTAGAAGGATTCAATGTAAATAGTGCATGGGTTATAAAGAAGCTAACTCACAAAGGCGTTTATGAGCATGAGAAGTAGTACTACAAACGCCCTACTTCATGTACTCATGCATTTGTGAACGGCCCCAAGGTCTGTGTGTGAAGTACATGATTTATACAGTGCATGACCTAAGAAAGACACATGGCATTATGAAAACAACACAGAAGTGGAACACATAGAGTATACTTTAATATGATAGGCAACCAAAAACATCCACATGAAAATTTGAATGCTCACAATACCATTCAGACGATTAATCAGCGGCACTGCTCCCTTAAGCGCGGAGGGGCCCTGCCCCCAACCTTTTTCCAACCATGAAGAGTGTCTGTCAGGCTGAGCAAAGGTCAGCCTGACAGACGCTTTTTATGTTCAGGTCAGGCAGTTAGGGGCCGTACTTGTGCTAAATGTGCAGCCGCCTGGCTGCTTGAGTTGAACTTTGCCAGGCTGAAGATGTCACAGTCCGGTTGGCATGACCATCTCAGCCAGGCTAAGCGCTCGGTTGTCCTCCCCTTCATGGTGAGGGGGAGTGTCACTGATAGCCCTTGGTGCTTCAGTTATAAGTCCTAAAGTGCCCAAAGCTGTGTGTCTGTCACATACGTGTTGTCACTGAGTTGGGTGGGGTCAGCAACTCCCACTGACCCCTACCCACTATGTGACGAGTAAGGGACAGCCACCTCAGCCAATGAGAGGAGGCAGCAGTCACAATCGTCAGGAACCACAGAGACTTCGATCCCGCCACCGAGATGCTGCAGCCGGTATGTTTTATGTTTTTTTAATGTTTGGTGAGTGTGTATATGTATGAATTTTTATGTATTTGTGAGTGTGTGCTGTGAATTGGTGTGTGTGTGAATGTGTGGGTGTGAATGTGCGTGTGTCACCCACCTACCTCCCTGCTTGAATTATTGGCTGCCACTGCGATGAATTGACATCACTATATACACAAGGCAATGGTAGTGATTAGATTAAGAGAAGTGTTGCTCCAAGCATCGAAAAGAGTCCATCCACCAGGCATGGATCGGGTCAGAATAAGGAACACGGAAGAGGCACAGATATGGATGTTGAGAGGACAAGCCCTAAAGTCATTAACAAATGCCAGAAACAAATGCTCATGCATCAAGAAGAAGGGACTGGTCAGCCTGTACACAGTACATCACTGAAACCAGTTATGGGCTATAATGCATTCAGTATTATTACTGGGCTATGAGCAGAACTCATTAAGGTTTTTTTAAGAATATTGTATTTAATTCACCTGCGCATACAACAAGTATTGAAAACACCATACACCAAAAGCTCCAGTAAAAACAAAAAGTCAGAGTGGAGGCACAGACACACTAGAACCCAAGAGAGGGACAAGGAAAGGTTACTGACACATAACTAAATTTGAGGAAGTCAGAAACGAGGCTCATGCCACAATTTCAAGGATCAGATGTGAAATCTCAAATTTAGAAGGGCAGTTCTAGAACTAATTAATAATGATTTACAAATAAAACATTTAAGAATGGTGATCCTAAGTCACTGGACAGGATCCATGCACGCTCTGCATATTGGAAGTCCCAGATAGCAAGTTAGGATCTTCAAGAAAATGTACCATTAAACATACAGTAGAAGAAGTCAAGGTACATTTAATACATAGACTAACCTATATATAGGTTATACCAAAGAGCAGAAGGGGAGGTACATGGACACATTCTCTGGACAGATTTTGATGGTCGGACATGCCACACAGAGAAGGTACAAATAGGAGAAGAAGACCCATCATTGATGACCATAGAAGACACCATAGATGACATCAACTTTTTCACAGACTCATAGTAAAGCATACCGGACACAAGCTTGCTGAAAAACAGTACAGGGCAAATATCACATACCTGAAGTAAAACAACCAACATTTTCTTGAAGTGTCCAGTGGTGTCTCCCACAACGTCTGGCTCCAGGTCTCGATCGTATGCTGTAGTCCAATAAAGAGACAGAAGAGCCATGAGCAAACCTTTGACCGAATGTATGCTGGGTATTTCAGCCACCCAAAATACATTCTAATGCACACATTAAACTGGTAGAACTTCCTTCCTTGATGTTATTCCTCATTGTAAGCCAAATTTACATACTAAAAGTCCATACTATATAATTGAGGAATTCCATGTGGAGATACATGGAATTCCTGCAATTACAAGTTAAACTCCTTTGTTTGGAGAGTAACTGTGCAGACCCAGAATTATAAGGCAGAACTCCACATGGTATTTTTCTGTTCCAGAGGGTTTAACACTGACATTTATCACCGACCTCTTAGTAAAAGGTTATTTCTGCAGGAGTCCTGTGAGGAGTTCTGAGTAAGAGGGTATGAGAGTAGGGGAGGGAATAGAAAGATGTTGCCTGGCGGGGTGAGCATTACATGCTTCCTTTATGCCTTGGCTGGGGATCAGGCACTTCCACTCTTTCCCTATGTGATTTTACTGACTGGATTTTCTGGCTGGCAAAACCAGGCCCTATTTTTCAGCACCCAGAAAATCCAACTGCTGGAACACAGGATCCCTTATAATTGTGCTTAGCAGAATTCCACGTTGAAGATCCTCTCCACACATCTTATAAACAAGGTCTTGGCATGGATAAAAAAGAAGCAAGGTATGTAAAGTTTGCCTCTCCTGTATTTGTCAGAATTTGGCTCATTGTGTGGTTTTGAAACAAAATAAGGTAACAAAAGCTTTCCATGATACTCAAACAATGGAATTCCACTGGAAGAAGACAAAAAAATCCTTGTTCATAAATGGTAAGATCAGATCAATCTTTATATTAGAGCTTCTTCTTCAATTAAGACCGTAGGATCCGCCCATACTGCGCCTTTCTTAAAACACAGCAAACCTGGACTTACAAACCTTGCCCAAGACGGCAATCACACGTGCAGGGCAGAACTATTTACAGTGTGACAACTGGTTTCCTAAAGCAGTGATTGGCTGCTGCATAACTGAGGCTTCCTTACCAGCCACGTTTTTCTGTTGGTACTTCACAGTAGAAATTCCCCGCCAAACCTCGAAGTGAGCATTAATATTCTCCTCTAGGGTAATAGCGTCTCCGCTCCTTTTCTACACAAATGTGCATCCCGATTGAACCTGTACAAGCTTCCATGCACTTGGCACCCCCATCTTTAAAGATTACCAGGGCATTCATGCAACCCCTTACCATCCTTGTAGGCTGCCACCAGGGCGTGGATCTGCTCGTTGGTCCGTGAGGCAAGGATTTCAATCAAGCACTTTTCATCTGTGCCGATGCCCTGTTAGGAAGAAAGGAAGCAAAGTGAAGCCTTGGCGTGGCCATCTTGCATCAGAGCAATTTCCTAGATCGTTTCTAATATAGAAACTCCCCTCTCCATTTGAGGATGACCTTCAAGATCCTGCATCCTGCAAAGTAGAATATTGATACGAAAGAGCAGGCTCATACTCAGAGCATGAAAGAGGGCAACAGAATAGAAGGATCTAAGAGAAAGACAATTGTGTTAATGGTTTTAAACTGACAGATATACAGAAAGGCTAGTGGAAGCACTGAAAGTACCAGGGACAGAGACAGAACAAGACAAATCCACATTAACCCATCACAGTTTACGAAATACATCTGAAAAAGAAGCAGCATTTATTTCTGGTCACTCATTTACCTCAAATGCTGCCAGGTTTCAGACAACCTACACAACAGTTCATTTATAATTAAGAACAACATAAACACGACATGTTGTACAATACAAAAGTTATACTTATTTTAGGCAGTACTCTTGTCAAATTCAGCTCTGTATAAATGGTGGGGGGGGGAGGGTGGAGCAAACCCCCCCACGGCCTACTCCTCCTGGACAGGGCTTAAAATTGGTGCATGTTTCACAATCCCATGCTGATGGGTGCCACCCCTAAGCCCACATGAATCAGATTTTAATTAGAGAAAAGTGCAGGAATCGTCAATGCATTTCTATATGATACAATTTTTGGTAAAGTATTCCCAGTTCCAAACAAGGGGTATAGTAAACAAATTCGGATTTCTTAGTATTTTTGTCTTTTTATCATTTGTTGTTGCTGTATTTCTTTTCAGTAGGTACGATGTTCAGCCAACACATGGCATAGAGGAGTTAAATAAGCAGCTGAGCGCATATAATCATGGACTATTCAGCACATTTCACACAGAGATCCAACCATGAATCATTCATGAGCACTTGGCACACTGACAGGACTTTCTTACCGCAAGTGAATCCTTTATCTCCTTGGCATCGAAGTATGCTAAGGGTCTCATCAGACCCACAATGAGCCGCTCAAACTTTCCTGTTAGCTCGTACTTCAGGTCATCAATTAGATCCTAGACCAAGATGAAGACAGAACATTTAGGTAAACATTTTGCTTCTCAAGAGTATTGACAGTAGAGTGTTTGATTATGTCTCAATCACCTGGCCGGCAGCATTCATGGCCACCCTCCAAAGATGGACTACTTGTTAGAGACATAGAGGGCCTTATTCAGTGATTGGTGGGTCGATTACTCCGTCACAAATGAGATAGATATCCCCTCCAGTTTATTACAAGTGCATTATATCCTAGGTCACTTGCAATAAAGCAGATAGGACATTCATCAGGTAGTGACAGAGTAACCCATCCACCAAACTCTAAATCAGGTCATAATTGTCAGTATGGAACTGTTAGACCTGTCAGCCTTAGGGTGGTCTTCCCCAAACCTTTTGCCTGCTTACCTAATATTTTTGCTGATTCCTTTTTGCTGGTCTTGGGACTCTGAGCACTTTACCACTGCTAACCAGTGCTAAAGTGCATGTGCTCCCTCCCCTAAACATGGTTTGATTGACGTATTCACAATTGGCACATTTCATTTACCTGTAAATCCCTAGTACAGTGCACTACATGTGCCTAGGACCTGTAAATTAAATGCTACTAGTGGGACTGCAGCACTGCTTGTACCACCCACTCAAGTTGCCCTTAAACATGTCTCAGGCCTGCCACTGCAGTGCCTGAGTGTGCAGTTTACACTGCCATGTCTACTTGGCATTTAAAACTCCTTGCCAAGACTTACACACCCCTTTTATTACATATAGGTCACCCCTAAGGTAGGCCCGAGGTAGCCCATAGGACATGTGCTTTTAAGTTTTACCTGTCCTGGTCGTGAAAACATCCACATTCAGTTTTTCACTACTGAGAGGCCTACCCCTCTCATAGGTTAACATTGGGGATTCCATATTACATTTAATAAGCTGTAATTCCTAATTGAGAGAAGGTAGAGTTGTCATGTTTAGTACCTATGGAATGTAAATGATTAAGGCTTCCGGTTTTCCGGTTTTACTGATTTTCACAGATAAATACAGACAGAAAACAATGTGTTTCCTGTTTGTATTTATTTTTAAAAGTGGAAAAATACTGAAAATGGTGCTTCTGGTGAGAGACTCTCCATGCTATATTTTATGAATTCCAGGCAAAAGCTGAGCAGATAGCATGGAGAGTGAAAAACAGGATGAGATTTCCTTAAATGCAGGCATATATTAAAATATATTTGTAGTATAACGCTAATATGTACCTGTGAGTGTAGTCTTTTTATATGCGGCTGCATAATATGCTAAAATATGAAGGCATCCATGTATGACTGCATGTCCAAGAGTTACATAAACGTTCAAATATACCATTTTACTGCTCAATTTATTCTCAAAATACAAAATAAATATGGATAAATACCAATAAGACGGCCAAACAATAAATATGGATAAATACAGTTGGAAATGTTAAAAAATAAATGCCATAAAACCGGGAGCCCTAGTAATGACAGATTTAATAGTAAAGTTGGATTTGTCATTACTATTCTGAAAATGCCACTTTTAGAAAGTTAGGCATTTTCCTGCTCTTCGCTATTTGGTGTCTGCTGCCTGTCTCTGATCACTGGCTAGGCTGGGTGACAGTTCACTTTGTGTATTCCCTCCAGACAGCCACACACAAAGAAAGGCTGGGTGTGATGTCATGCATCTTCCTGGGAGGAAGGGAGGGAGGAGCTGGGCACAGCCTCACATTACACCTGAATAGGCTGGGCCATGTCCACACACAAAGGGCTGCATACCTCCCTGTAGTAAGTCTGGAGCCAGGGCAGGAAGAAAGGACCTCTGTGCACTTCAAAGACACTTCTTTGAAGTCACCACCACTTCAAAGGCACAACTGGGTATAAGTACTGGACCTCTGACCCTACTCCTCAGTACACTTCTGGATCTGAAACAAACTTGCCAAGAAGAACTGCTGTGCTAAAGACTGCCACTCTGCTGGACCACTGCTGTGGAAGACTACTGCCTCGCTGTGCTGCCCTAGTGACTGCTGCTCTCTCTCACTGGACGTGCATCACTTGACCCAGGGTGACTCCAAAACTAGCTTACTAGCCTCCAGCTCCTAGAAGACTCAGGGACATCAACATTTTCCATCCTACTCCTGTACCTGGTTCATTGAAAGTTGACCCAGGTGCTTGCTCCAGCAGAGCCGGCGCATCTTCTGCTGCGAGAGCAGAATCAAAGCATTACTGCTGTTGCGGGAACAGAACCTGTGCATCGCAATCAGAACCAGCACATCGCCATCGGAACCGTATCATCAGATTCACCGCATCGCCGCCACTTCAGAAGGACAAACGATGCATCCCTTCGACTGCGTGGAGAAACCCGGTGCATCTTCTTCGGAATCAACTCATCTCGGAACCGGTGCTTCGTCTTTGGAACTGGTATGTCACCATCGTTGCATGGAGAAAACCAATGCATCTCCCAGGCGCAGCATGTGCAGGTAAGAGTGGTGGGGTGGCGTGGGCGGGGTGGGGGTAGAGTCGACTGACGATTAAGAGGGAAACTAAGGGGCATATGTACAAGCCCCTATCACCACCACAACGTCACTTTTACGGACGTTGTGGGTGGCGATAGGGGCTGCGTCTTGTGTACAAGGCAAAGTTAAGCCACCTAAGTGGCTTAACGCTGCCTTGTACATAAGGCAGCCTTTCACACTATGGTTAGCGTGAAAGGGGCGTGCAGTGGGTGTTGTGGTGGGCGTTCCACCACAACACCCATTGTATTTGACGCTGCCCCCTTTGTACAAGGGTGGCGTGCATAGGAGGCAGCGCCAAAATTAAGACCAGGAAAATCCTGGTCTTAAGGTGGCGAAACGAGGAGAAATGCATTATTTTTCCTCGTTTTGCTTTTCCATGTGTGCTGCCTTGTGCAGCACACATGGAAAAAGCAAATGCCATGGTTTGTTTATGTACAGGAAGGTGCCCCTTCCTGTACATAAACAAACCTTTTAAAAAAATGCCAATTTGTAACTTTCATGTGTGCTGCATGAAGCAGCACACATGAAAATTACAAAATGGCATTTTAGGTTTGTTTATGTGCAGGAAGGGGCACCTTCCTACACATAACCAATCCTCCCCTGCACACAGACACCCTTGCACTCTGGTGCAAGGGTGCCTGTGTTGGCGCTAAGTTGTTCAACTTAGCGCCATCGCAGGGGGAAACGCAAGGCTGCACCACATTCTTGTAAATATGGTGCAGCCTTGCGTTGCCGAAGTGGCGGAGCGTGTCGCTAAGCCAAGAAAGCTAACGACATGCTCCGCCACTTAATTGTACATATCCCCCTTAAATTTAAAAAAACGAAAACCACTTACCTTGCGCTCACCGCATCGCCGACTCGGCGATGCGGCAAGCACAAGGTAAGTGGTTTTTTATTTAAGTTTCCCTCGTTGTCATCAGTCAACTTCCCCCCACCCCGCACACCCATCTCACCACTCTTACCTGCACAGTCCACGCCTGGCATCTCCTCGACTGTGGGATCAACACCGACGCATCGCTCGGCTGTACCCCACATCTTGCTGTTTGCAACCAGGATTATGGTACTTTTGCTCAGCGGGCCTGTGTGGTTCCTGAGCCTGCGCTCCATCTTCGGTGGCCTAAACTCTTGACTTTGCCCCAGTCCAATGCAAACAATTAACTCTTTAGCCGTTTACTGCTTCTAAGTGCTATTTTTGTAGTTAATCTTTAAAAATTCATGTCTCCACTTGTTGTTTGTTGTTGTTTTGGTCTTGTTTTATTCAGAAAATCCTAACCTATTTGTTTAAACTGGTATGGAGTATTTTTGTGGTGTTTTCACTGTATTACTGTTTGATGTGTTGCACAAATACTTTACACATTGCCTCTTAAGTTAAGACTGACTAGTCTGTGCCAAGCTACTAGAGGGTGAGCACAGGTTCATTTATGGTGTGTATCTTACTTACCCGGCTAGGATTGTGGTTCCTGCTTGACTGAATACCTCTGCCAACCTGAAACCCAATTTCTAACAGGTATGTTGAAATTTACATAATAAGGATATATTAATCAATATGTATAAGTTCCTTTGCTACACAGCAGTTCTACTAATCAATGCCCAAAGATTATATTCGTTTAGATAAATTACATTTCTTAATACCTTGTAGTCATATTTCAATGCAGACTATTAATCAATATTCTATGCTTATGGACTTTCCGGTAAGGACTGCATTAGTCAATTTTTCAAGGTTATAATAATAACAATCCATACCTTCCCATAGATCAGTTTGTATGCCTGGGAGATTTCCTGCCGCTGTCGATTGCTTCTAGAGGTGATTAGGTCAAGGATAGCTTCTTTGTCACTTCCTGCAAGACGGATAATACAGACATGTTATAAGGAGAGGGAGAGAGTAGAAGAAGAAATGAAATTGTCACGAAAAAACTAAAGTGCAAAAGAAAAAGAACAAAAAACGTGTGTGAGCATGAAAGAAAGAGCAAATGCTAACAAGTGAGCAAGACAGTAAAGTGGCGAAAAAAGAGAAAACATCAAAAATATTAATTAAAAAAAGGAGAAAGACGGATGTTGGTGGAGAAAGAAGGAAAAGAGCAGGAAAAAGAAAGAAAGAACGAAAGAGCCGGGAGAAAAAAGAAAAGGGCAAAGTAAATGCGACAAAGACAGAAGGACATCATAAGATATAGAGGAACAGGGAAGACAGAAGGATAGGAAGAAGGAAGAGAAGAAGAAGAAAGGAGAGAGATGAAATGAGAGAAAGAAGGAAGGTGAAAAAGAAGGAAGGAGTGGAAGAAAAGGGATAATTAAGAAAGAGGATGCTGAAAGAAAAAGAGAGAAGGGTGGGACGCATGAAGTAAAGGAAGAAAGAAAGAAAGAATAATAGGCTGCGAGACACAAATACAGGAAAAATAGTATGGAGAAACAGGGATAGAGGGAAGGGGAGAGAAGAAGTTCCAGAGGGAAGGACAAAGAAATGAAAAGGATATATGAAATTTATATGTTGTAGTGGGTGAAAAGACTTGAAATATCTCAATCATCCCCTCCCGTACCTATCCCCTTCATAGACTTGTACAGCGCCTCAGCATCCTGGTTTGGATCAAAGTTGGGGAAATCCTTCACCGATCCTCTGTACCTATCACCCTAACACAGAGAAAATGGCCATGTTAACGAGCAAAGCCAGCGAAACAAAACCAATCTCCACAGTATCTCCCCGCAAGCAAGTACCATCTGGAAGCATCACACCACTCTCTGAGCCAAGCACAAGAAGAGCAGAAACAGGAAACAATACAATCAAACAACACCGGCAGCACCAATCAGAGAAACAAAAAGGAAAAAACGTGCATACTGTTGTGCAGGAAAACCGGATTGGCGTTTTTTAAGTTTATTAAAAATTATAATAGACTTAAAAGAAGTACAAATGAAAAAATGAATACCTCTTCTTAAAAAACACTACATTGCACACTGGTTTTTAAGGTAGAAACATCGTGGAAGACTGTGTGTATGTGTGTGGGAGACACACACACACTCACTATGCAGCAGGCCTCCTGTCTTGGCAAAGCACCAAAGCTCGTTATCAGCGCAGTCCTTACACCCACGGACGTACTAAACACAATTGGCCCATTGATTGTATATGCTGCACGCCAGTCATGACCACCACGGGCCATGCATTGTCTCTACAACGTGCATGCATAAAACTGTATGTGCTGTTTTATCCCAGATGAACAGCAGTGAGGCTCACGCAGCAGACTGTAACTGAATGGAAGGACAGCTCAGAGAGTGAGCTTGAAGCAAGCCTTTAAGTGTCACTGGAACCTTTTGTCACCTTTCAAGCAAACTCGGGATCACACGGCCCTCCTGGTTGTGTAGGAAACATGTCCTAATCATCTTGGGCATAGGTAGACTTTACTACGATAACATTACATATCAGGAGGGTCGGAGCTGCTCAGGGAAGTCAACAGATGTTCATTACATTACAATGCAGATATGATTACAAATGTAATCAGCACTTTTTATTTCTAACCTTACTCATTTCGGAATTGATGTCTCCCTCCATCAAATAGATTACTTTCCCTCGCCTTCAGTTACACAGCTCACACTCGCCAGCCCCACTGGAGCAATCATTCCCCCACTTTACACCTTCCTACTCCTGAGACAAAAACAACAGTTCACCTCGCCTCGCTCATGAATGGGACAAACTAAGTAATGGTTGATCTCTGTTCAATAAATGGGGCACACAACTGATGTTACGTCACTGATCGATGAATGGGACAAATAAAAAAGTGTTTCATCACTGATCCATAAATGGTACGGAGCAGGTAATGCCTGATCATTGATCAATAAATAAGAAAAACACAGCTGGGCAATATTTGAAAACATTTGGAAACCTTTCTGGCTGTTACAGAGGTGGAGGGATTGGGGGAGGTTGGAAAAAAGGAGACAGAGCTTGACTTGTGGCTCCTCCAGTCTAGACAACCTTTGAGAGGCTCTGGTCCACTACTTAATTTGTAAACAATTAGTGCCAGGGCCCTCGTCTGGAGGACACTACAGCGTGTACCATCCATTGCCCCTGCCAGCGCTTCCAATGACATTGCCAACACAACAACTAGCCCTTATAAAGGTAAATTGAATTAGTAAGCAGCTGTTGTTGTGCTCGTACCTAAATTCGGCAGACAGCGACACCATGTGGCAGACTGGCATAAGCTCCTGTGCTGGCAATTAAGTGCCGGTGCCCAGCATCGTAAACCACCGGTTCAAATTAAGCACTGCTCTGGTCTGTCATGAGCTCTGAATTGCACTGCTTCACGTCTGCTAGTGAGGCTCTTTGGGGAAACATGGGGCAAATTTGCTAAGTTTTCATGCAATACAGTGCAACAATGACATTTGCAGCACTGCGCTGCATTTGTTGAATGGGAGAGAGCAGAACAGAACCATATGGACGAAGATATGCTGCTGTTTTTCAATCCCCCTGTGCTGGTGCACTATAGGCACCAATGCACAAACCTCTGCACCATATTGCAAGAGTGTGTGTGAATTTTGTACTGGAAAGGTGACAATCCAGTACAAAATACTATGCTTAGACATAGTTTACCACTTTTCTCACTCTGCATGTTTGCTGTACATTGCAGCACACATTCAACGTTGGAAACATTTTGAGAAAAAGAAAACTTTTATCAAACTTTATGCCTGCCTCAACAAGGTGTTCATTTTGGTACAAAGTCTTGTCTACCTTTGTTAGTAGACAGGGTTTTGCAGCAAAATCCATTGGGTGGTTGAATGGGAGCGCCCATGTGCCACCCATGGAATGCCTCCTTGGCTCAAAGTATTGCAAAGCACCAGTTTATGTTACTTTGGGCTCCTTTCCAACGTAATCAGGATTTGCGCTGGAAAGTAAATCCAAAAACAACACTTTGCAGCAGTTTGTGTCACTTTTGTGATGCAAGCCCAGTGCAGAGTGTTAGTAGATCTGCCCCTGTATCTGCCCCTGTATTCCTGTTGAAGACCTCCACCTATCCTAGTCTAGGCCACAGGTATAGTCAAGGGTTTTAGCTACAGAAGTTGCCCGAGCAGCCCTTACTGAACAGCCTGCTTCCCTTCCTCCAGGCAGAGCTGTTCCACTCAGGGGCAGCAGCAGACATTGCTTGGTGCTATAAATAACCCTGTCTGGCTAAAAGCCACATTCCATGATTGTCGCCCACACTTTCGACCCACAACACTGCCTTGAAACTTGAAAGCCCTTTACTTAACCCATGAGTTTCCAGCCCTCCTGCGTCCACTCGCCCCGCGATGTGAGACCCACAAATTACTCTATCTCAGTGTGACCCACTGGACCTGTGACTCTCAGCAGGCCTAGGGATTTCGAGATTTCCTCCGTGGGATTTCTCTCTCCCTCTTTCTCGCTTGTTCGCTCTCTCTTGGGAGGCCTACAGCCTTCGTTCGTGGATTTCATGCTTCACCTCCGCTGATGGGAACAGTTCCCTTTCTTTCCTTCTTCACACTGCGCGCTTTGTGCTCTGTCCCTGCTCGGCTGGCAGTCCCTCAGTCCCCCTGCCTCGGATCCAGCCACTCTTCCCTGTGTGAACTCCACCCGGTCTCAGCCTATGAATCAGAGCTTAGCCTGGAAATAAAGCGCGTGCTGTCCGCACTAGCCTTCCACTGTGTTAACTAGCCAAACGCAACCCACCACTAGCTAGGGTGACCAACTGACATGGCTGCAAATTCAGGACTGTGAGTGTAAAAATTCAGGACAAAGGGTCAAAATTCAGGACATAAATTCAGGACAGGAGGTCAAAATTCAGGACAAAACTTCGGGACAAAAAGGTAAATTTTACAGACACATCAGAGGAGGTCGCACAATAGAATATAATTAAGCCCATCCATATCCAAACATATTCAACCATTTGCAAACCTATCCATCATGTATCTTTCTATCCATCATTTCACTCATCCATCCCTCCATCCACCCTTTCACTCATCCATCCATTATCCATCCATCCATACACCCTTTCACCCTATCCATCGGTACACTCATCCATCCTCTCTTCCACCCATCCAACCATTCACTCATCCATCCAGCCTTTTAGCCTTTCACCAATCCAGCCATCCTTTCACTTACTTATCCATCCACCCAGTCACTCATCCTTCCACCCATTCACCCTTTTAGTCATCCATCCATCCTCCCTTTCTCTCTCCATCAACTCTTTCACTTAGCCATCCTTCCTTCCACCCATCCATCTACTCTTCCACTCATGAATCCATCCATTGACCCCATCACTCATCCATCCACCCTTTCACTCCTTCCCTCATCTATCCATCATTTTGTCCATCTACCGTCCCTTTCACTCACTCATCCATCCTTACATCCACCCTTTCACTCATCCGTCCATCCATTCACCCTTTCACTTATCAATTCATCAATCCATCCATCATTTCACTCATCCATCCACCCATTCACTTACCCATCATACACCCTTTCAATCATCCATCCATCCTTTCACTCATCCATCCACCCTTTTACCCATCCATCTACCTTTCCACCCATACTTCCATCTTTTTACCTTTTCTCTCATCCATCCATCCTTCCACTCACTCATCCATCCATCCATCCTTTCTCTCATTATCCATCCATTCACCCTTTCATTCATTTATTCACCCTTTCACTAATCTATCCAGCCATCCACCCATCCCTTCACTTACTCACTCACCCACCTTTTCATATTAATTATGAGCTGAGCCTTTGTCTGCAGAGTTGCAGACAGAAGAGGCCCATCAAGAATTTCACCCTTGCTGTGGTCCTAAAGCAAGGGGTGGGGTGGGGGTAGGGCCGGACTGGCCGTAGCGGGCACCGGGCGTTTCCCCGGTGGGCCGCTAGGGTGGGGGCCGTTTTTGTTACAGTGCTGTTTTTGCAGCGTAGCTGCAAAATCGGCCCCTGTAACAAAATCGGCCGAAACAGGCCCTTGCAAACAGCTCGGCCGCTTCCAGGGGGGCCGGCCGAGCTCTTTGCCAGGGCCAGTTTTGGTTCCCACTCCGGCCCTGGGTGGGGGTAGGGTTCACTATGCCTTTTCACATAGGCAATCTGAGTCATGAGTCATGCATGATGCACAGAGCCAGGCCATGAGGTGATTGTGACATGGTGTTGTTTCCAGGGCTTTAAGTGGGATGAAAAAACTGGGGGGTCTCTCCAAAGGGGGTGTTCGATGTAATTAAGGGCGTGGCTTAAAACACCTAAGCTAAAAATCTGTGCTTAGTATAGTATACCGCCCGACTGGTATTTTGCCTCTTCTGTCATTGTATCCAGATATATAACACAACAAGAAACGTTATAACCTGCAACAAGTCAGAACTATTGACTTTGTCAATGGTTGTTAGTTGCATAAAATAAAAAAGTAGCAATCATGGCTTCCTTGAATATAATATTGAAACTGCATCAGTTCTAAAATGACGAGACTGTGAAAGAACTCTAGCCCCTTCTTTTTAACTTCTTTCACCAGCTTCTTTTCTTGAACTGGATTCTCATGTAGCAGCATTGGCGTTTTTGCACATTTCTTCCGTCTGACAGAATGCCATGCCCAAACAGAGGCTGGGGGAGGCCCACTACATGCTTTGCAGCCCAGACTGGCCCATTGTCATTCTGTATGTGGCAATCATCAGCCGCATACAGAATGACAAAGGGCGGGGTGGGGCTGCTCTTGTGCTCCCAGGAAGAGTGCGAGACAGCCCCATCAGGGAGTTGAGGCTTCATGCAGGGAACAGTGCTGTTCCTTGCAATGCCCAAAATTACGGACAAAAGCCGTCCGTAAAAAGGATCCTCACGGACAACGGACCTGAGGTCCAAATTACGGACGGTCCGTGAAATTTACGGACGGTTGGTCACCCTACCACTAGCCCATTAATAAAATAAAACAATCTGATGGAAGCACTGGCTGAAGTTAAACATCCTAATTCAGATGCTTTTAAGAAGAGGATATTTAAGGATACCAGGCTGGGCTCTGCCTCTGTGCGGGACGTGGAGTCATAGTTCTATAAGTTGACTCTCACCAGCGCGCCCATGGGCACAAAGTCATTCTATACAATAAGGATTTATTTTTATATTTGAGCCCACAGATAGCAGGCCTCTATAATTTCAGTTCTGTGTGTAGCAATCACTAGCTACAGGACATGGATTAGATGAACAAGAATCATGACTATGTCCCGAGACTACGACCCTGTAGATGCACGTAGATGGGTGCGGTCATGGTCGGGCAGGCAAACAGGGCAATCTGGCAATGCCCGATGGGCTGGTGTGAAAGGTCAGAGTGTAGGTTTTTTAGGTCGAGCCTGGGCAGCGCATGCGCTGCTCTGCGAGGCATGCAGTATTAGAGTATGGACTTGAGCCCCGCCCACTCTCCGCCCATAATTTGAATTGGCTAGTGTCATTATCCTTCTTAAACGCTGGCTTCTGATTCATTATTAGGCTTGTTAGTCCCTCCTTGGTACAGCCTTGTCTGCATTTGTTACCGCCCATAACGAATGGACCTTTTACTTGTCTTGTTACAGGGTCTGCTTTATCTTGGCCGTGAGCACTATTTTGTTTAATGATTTGCCCCTATTCCACCCACTACGTCGCAGCACGCCACCCACTTTTATTTTATTTACTAATATCAGTCCGCTTCAACTATAGTGGCTGTGTTTTTTTATTTATTTATTTTAGCATTGCGGTCCGCTTTAAGTTTAGCGGCCGCGCTTACTTATTTTTAATTTTTTTATTTTTTGTTTACTAGCCCTCATGCGGCTCTTTCACATTCATGGAGGTCGTGCTCCTTTCTTTAGACAAGCCATGTCTAAAGAAAGGTGCGCGGCCGCTATTAAAGTAAAAGTGCGGCATGGGCTCTTTTACCAAAAAAACCATCTGTTTGTCAACTTGACAAAAATGCTTTTTTTTGTCAAAGCGCCCCGTGCCGCGGTTTTACTTTAATGTCGGCTTCGCCCCTTTGTTTAGATGCGGCTTGTCTAAAGAAAGGGGCGCGGCCTCCATAAATGTGAAAGCGCCGCATGGGCGCTAGTAAAAACAAATATTTGCAATGCAATAGGTCTCGCATATTTTGAGAGTTTAAGCTATTGCATTGCCAATAGCTCAAACTCTCTTAAATGCGAGACCTATTGCGATGCAAATGCTTCATTTTTTTTAGCAGTTTGTGGCATGCTTTATGGTCTGCTGGGCCGTTTTTTGCTTTTGATTTCCATAGGTAGCCTGAAGGTACACACTTAGGGCTTTCTTTTCCTTGTAAGCACAAGCGTGCTGTTTTCTGCAGGTGCCTGGCTCCTGCATCGCTACTCAGGCGCCATATGTAAAGGCTCGTGCCTCTTCTAATAATTCGTTTTATATTTTTATATTTCTCTTGTTTTATTTAGTTTTTCCCCTTTTCCAGTAACTACACTCAACTGGGGAGCTTGTGGCAGTATATAGGGGTTGCTGGACACTTGTTTGTATTTTATTTCCCCCAACGGTTTCGAACTCGCGCTGAGAAGTGCTGACTCACCACGCCCCCTGACACGCCTCACTGGATGGCGGGCTACAAAGGAATCTTCACAGCGCATCCGAGCTGTCTCTGTAGAAGGTAGACATTTCTGCCTTTCTTTTCCTTATAAGCACTAACATGCTGTTTTCTGGAGGTGCCTGGCGTCTGCATCGCTACTCAGGTGCCATATGTAAAGGATCGTGCCTCTTTTAATAATTTGTTAAATGGTTTTAGATTTCTCCTGTTTTATTTAGTTTTGCTACAGTTACTAGTAACTATACTCCAAAGGTGAGCTTGTGGCAGTATAGAGGGTTTGCTGGACCCTTATTTGTATTTTATTTCCCCCACCGGTTTTGAACTCGTGCTGAGAGGCGCTGACTCAACAGGACCCCCTGACACGCCCCCCTGGATGGCGGGCTACAAAGAAATCTTCACAGTGCAACCGCAAGCAGCGGGAGCGCCACTGGCGCATCAAAGGCAGGCCCATCTGCACCAACGGCATACCCGGACTGCAACCCGTGCCCAGCGCCAGACCCCCTGTCCGTTTTCAGTCCCACCTCTACTCTACACTTATACGCGGGAAGAAATGCTGAAGTATAACATCTTAGGTAAGAAGTCTCAGTGCACCACCCTTGAACCCCACGGGATCATTGATACCATGAAGTGTCAGGGATGTAGTCTTACACTAAATAATCATAAAATTGGGACCAATAGCTCGACTAGGCCAACAGAAAACAATAAGCCTAAGATACAGAAAAACTTTCTTGCACCTTAATAAATGGCAGGTCTTTGGTAAAAAATAAAATTGAGTTCTCAGACTTTTTAGATCTTCACAAACTAGACATGGCATTTATAACAGAAATCTGGGCGGACCCTTCCTCTGTTCCTGATCTGGTTCCTCCAATTCCAGTGGGATATTCCATCTTCTGAATGGACCGAGTTACCAAGAGTCGTGGGGGATTGGCGGTAATCTATTGCAACAGCTTACTGCCACTTTGTTGGCCGTTTCTTAAAGTTCTGAGTGCAAAGCTCTCTCTTATAAAGTGAAATTAAATAAAAACACTACTTTTAACAGATTGTTGATCTACCTCCCCAGATCAACTTTCACACAGGCCATTAGCCATTTACTGGAATCTAGATTTAACTCTACAGACTATACGGCTCTCTGAGATTTCAATTTTCACTTGAAGAACTCTTTAGACAGAGACTCCAAAGTATTAATTGATACTATGGCTAGCTTGGGCCTAGCTCAGTTAGTAGATGCCCCAACTCACGTGGCAGGCCATACGTTGGACGGTATCTTTTTCTGACAACCCCTTTCTTAATCTCACGCCTTATTGCTGCTGACTTAGTCCGACCACAAGGCGGTCATGTTTGATTTAAAGATGACATTTAAATCACACCTAGCCAATGTCTTCCACACTGCTAGAAAAGGTTGTCCCTGGCATAAGATAGACTCAATTCAGCTGAACTCGGCTCTTACTAGGTCTAAGCCCAATCTCTGTAAGAACTTTGATTCAGCCACTTTAGATTACCGCCACTGGATAGGCAAAGTAGTAATCAGCTAGCCCCAGAAAAAGTGCATACTAATCGTAGAAACACCCCTTCAGAACCATGGTTTTCTGATAAACTTAGAGCCCAAAAGCAACTCTGTCACAGACAGGAGGGCAGATGGAGAAAGAATGATGACACTCTTGAAAAAAATATCTATAAACACACAATCGGTGAGTACAAAACCTTGATTCTAAAGGAAAAATCCTCTTATTTCATCCATAAGAGGAGACTTCGAAAAACTCTACTAAAGAATTATTCATGACAGTTAAAAAACCTTCTAACACCCCAGACAAGAATAATACCAACTGTAACCAATTTTCTCGCAACATGTTGTCCTCTTTTCTCAGGCCAAAGTAGAGGATGTCTATAACATCTTCACCGCAAACTGTCATTCGACATCTTTATCTCAAGATGATGTCTCTTCCCGTTTCAGAACAGAAACACTGTCCTCTTTCTCCCCCCTTACGGCCAACCAGGATCTTGGCATGTTCAATTCCATCAAGTCGGGCTCCCCATTGGACCCATGCTCTAAAAAAACAATATAACGGGTCCCCTAAGATTAAATGTGCGCATCTGGCCAAGATCTTCAATGTAATGTTTAGCCCTGGCTACTTTTCCAAAGCATTGGATAAAGCATATATCCTACGTTTACTTAAAAAGTCCAACATTAGCCCTCAGTAACCTAGTAAGTGTCAACCCATCTCACCCCTCCCATTCTCGGCCAAAATAGTCAAAAAGGCTATAAATCGGGAGCTTTTATAAACATTAACCGCAGCACTGAATCAGCCCTGATTGTTACATCCGAAGACATAAGATTCACCCTGGAACAATGAGGAAATGCAGCCTTGTTTCTCTTAGATCTCTCAGTGGCGTTCTCCACAGTCAATCAAGCCTTGTTGATTGACCGTTTCCACAATGTTGGAATCTGAGGAGCAGCACTCGCTCTTTTGAAATCCTTTTTGTCTGAACGGGAACAATTTGTTGCCTGAACTGATTTGTCTGCAACCCTTTTTCTCTACTGTGTGGTGTGCCACAGGGGTCTTCCCTGAATCCCACAATTTTTAATTTATATGTCACTCCTTTGATCAGACTTATAAAAACTTTTGGCCTTTCTGTAATATCCTATGCTAATGACACCCACATTGTGGTCTCAGTATCCAGTAATCCTGATGACACTGCAGCCAGATTCCACAACTACATGCTGCATACAGGCAACTGGATGAATAACAACTGCCTTAAATTGAACTCAGGAAAAACTGAGGTCCTCCTGTTTGGCAACAACATTTCCTTTTGGTCCCCTCGCTGGTGGCCTCAAGAATCGGGCACCTTGCCAATGCCGGTCAGGAAAGTGAGGAACTTAGGGATTCTTTTTGATGGCAAATTATCCGTTGATAGTCACATCAATGCTGTGACCTTGACATCCTTTTACACTCTGAAGATTCTCAGGAATGTGCCCCCTTTCATTTCCCATGAGCTGCAGAAGACTGTAGTCACTGCTCTTGTGCTATACAAATTGGATTATTATAGTGCCCTTTACATCAACATGCAGCAAAACCTCTTAAATAAACTGCAGATTCTGCAGAACCCTGCAGCTCGTCTGCTACTAGGGATTCCTAGGCACCAGTCAGCCTCTAAGGCCCTAATTAAGCTACATTAGTTTCCTATAAGGAAACATATTGATTTCAAAGCTCTGTGTGTTGCTTTCAAAGTACTTCATGGTTTTGGCCCAGACTATCTTAAACACAAGTTTCCACATATACCTCATCCAGGTCATTGTAATCTTCTTTGGCCAAAAATGTTGTTGTTTCCAAGTTCAGACAATCTCTTTGGGGTGGCAGAAGCGTTGTAATGTGCACTGCCAAACTCTGGAACACTCTCACTCTGAAAGAAATGACAGGTCTTCTTCCCTTCAGAAAAGCATTCAAATGTGGTTGTTCGGCCAATAGACCATCCATCTTCATTACTTCCTCCTGCTGTGTCATCGTAAAGCCTTCCCTTCATATCCTTATGTAGCTGTAGCGCCAAGATGCCTCTGGGCATTCGAGCACTTTATAAAAATTAATTTCATTTCATGATATGACCACAACCTTTACCTGCAGCTAACAAAATACATGCAGTCTCCCATACCTTGCAAAATACCCATATAGCGTGTGTTTACAAGTTAGAAACTGGCTTGATTTGCAAATGTGAGCTACTTTTTTAGCTATCTGGATTGCCAATGACGCCACTTTTATTTTGGTGCCCAGGCCTATTTTATGTCCCACTCCTACCCTGCATGGACTAAGGTGATTGTCTATTAAGATCAATTACAAATCAAAGTAATAATAAACAAACTTAAGAATTGCCTGAAAATTCATCACTTGCAGTGATATCCTGGAAGTGTGACAGAAGGGAGCAGGAGACCCAACACAGCTAACAGGGTGTCAGCTTCCCAAGTCCACGGTTGCCCATAAGGAGACACAGTGGACAGATGCCTGACAACAATGAACAGAGCGCAGTTAACAGTCGCCCAGTTGCTCGGTTCGCTAATATTGCCAGTATCAAAATCCTTCAACATTTTGTGGCCAGAAAATGGCTGGCAAAGGTAACAGCTGTCTAAGTGCCCTGTTCACAATTATACGGCTTGCATTAACCCTCATAAAAATGAGGGTGTAGGAGGCCCAGAAAAGGTGCCAGCTGGCCTGGCACAATATTCGGAACAGACTGGGCACCATGCCATATGACAGCTGTACCAGCCTCCATCCAGGGTCGGATGGGCAATTTGGCAGTCCTCAAAGAACAGGACTGACAAGTCACTTTGTGGACCAGTTTTACGCCATTTGCTGGCCTGTTCGTTGGTCCGGTGATCCGGTTTTTATTGTAAATTTCCATGATATTGCCAAAAACGTTGAGTGCAGCAAGCACAAAAGCATGCAATCCCTTGTAACTTGCAAAAAACATATTCCCCGTGTTTTTACAAGATCAAACCAGTCCCGATTTGCAAAAGTGGGTCACTTTTTCAGCTATCTAATTTACTAATGGGTCACTATTATTTTGGTGTCTGGGCCTATTTTCTGTCCTAGTCCGACCCTAGGTGGGGTGGTGGAAGATCAGTCTGGAGCTAGGGTCCTGGCAGGTTCAAACATAGGACAGGGGTAGGAGGAACACAATTGGATCATGGACTGGGCCTTATTAAATGAGAAAAAGTGAGCAGCATCAAAGGAGAAGAATAACGAAAAGGGAGGAGAGCTAACAAGACAAACCTGGCAGTCTCTGCCTGGAAGGACCTGGCAGTGTGATGGAGCCGCAATCCTTGTTCACCTTTCCAAGCGCGAGCCTTCTTACTCAAGAAACACCAGGATGAGTGGGTGGCAGGGACGTATGGTAAGCCTTACTGCACTGGCCGCAGCAGGAGTCTTATCTCTCAGGAACCTGCCTCTCGGGCCAAAACCTTACTGTTTCAGCCTAAGTGACTTGTTAGGGGGCCCACATTTTGCCAGGGGGTGTCAAGCATGTAAAGCCACCAGAAGCAACAATCATTGACAAACCCAACAAGCCTTGCTTTTGAGACCTATTGGCTTTGCCAGTTGATGTAGCCATACTAAACAGAATAGCTGACGATTTGCAGCTTGGCTAAACAAAAGCTATCATATGGGTGCACGCACCTACAAAATGATGCACATGCTTTTCGTTTTAGTTACCAATCTGAGTTGGATTGGTAACTAAAAAGAAAATGAAATCTGCAAAAGCATTTTTTTCCAAATGCAGGTGGTGGGGAGCAGTAACAAGGGGGGGGTGGGGGTGGGGGGGGGGGCAGGAGCAACACCAGCCACAGAAACGACATGGGGAGGGTGGGATGCTCAGAAACAAAACGGGAGTTGGGGTAAGCAACACGGAGTGCATGGATGGGGAAGCAGCAATGGGCAAGAGAGAAGGAGGGTGCGAATGGGGGAATCAACATGGAGGGTGCACTTAGGGGAAGCAATGGGAAGTACTTGGGCAAGCACAACATGGAGGTGCCTGTAGCAGCAGATGTGCCACAGAGTAACACAGAGTGCAGGAGAGATAAATACACAAAGGAGACAACTCGAAAACACATACACACTCTCATGGAGGGTTTAACACAAAAGAAAAAGTATGTTCTTGAAAACAAGAGATCCGACAACCTCACCGCATTGCCCTTCACTTCCAATAGACTTTTGAGGCTGGTGTCTTAGGGTTTCAAGGTACGGGTTCTGATCACTCAACACGCTTGGCCAGACATGCAGTGATGGTTGATCCCAGACAATCTCAACAAGGGTCATCAGTTGAGTCTGCCCCTCCTGTGATCATTTACACCAATGCCAATGGACTGGGGTGGGAGTAGTCATGGAGAATCTTACCGAGCAGGGGGTATGGAACAGGGGAGAGTCTCTCCGTTCTTCCACCTTCAAGGAATTGGGTGCAGTTTGAGCCACTGTACGGCATTCCCTCCCATCAACATGAGGTCAGGGGGTGGGTTTACAGACAGACAAACAGGTGACAAGGTCTTATTTGTGTCATCAAGGGGGGATGATTCTCTCCCTCTTTCTCCTTTTCCGGGATATTGAGCTGAGTTCAGAACCGAATCTTTTCTATCTGACTGATGTTTTTCTTCCGGGGAAGGAGAATTGGCCTGCAGATCAACTCAGAAGGAGGTTTCCAAATCGATCTCTCTGTGCCTCTCTCCGAGGGTGTTTCAGAAGATTTGTCGGTGGCTCAGGACTAGAAGCTAGGAGCCAGTGGCTGGAACTGTTTGCAACAGAGAGCAATGCTTTACTCCACCACTTCTACTCCTTGATTCCGTCTGAGATGGCCTGGGCAACTAATGTTGTTTTGGTCCCCTGGCCAAGGGGTCTCCTGTATGGTTTCCCTCCCATTCCCCTGATACCCAGAGTGTTACAGAAGTTAATGGCCAACCAAGTTCAGATTCTTCTGACGGCTCCCGGGTGGTCGAGGAGACCGTGGTTCCCTCTGCTGCTTCAGTTGTCGATGAGCCGTCCTTGGGTGTTTCCTCTTTATCCTTCTCCCTGAGTCAGCCAATCCTGGTGTTATCCTCCCTACAGTGTCTCAATTTGGTGATTTGGCTGCTGAAAGGGTGACTCTGTTGGCTCGGGGATGTTCAGAGGCTTTAGCTAATTCCATCCATTTGTCTTGTAAACCCTCAACTCGCAGATTATACAACCCTCCCTGGGGATACTTTAATAAATGGTGTCATGCTAGGTGATTGGATATGGCTTCTTGCGCTCCAATGAGGATTTTAGATTTTCTACAGGATGGCTTCACCTTGGGCTTGGCAGTTTCTACCATTAGAGCTTAGTGGACAGCTAGGCCTGCTGGGGGGGATGATCTCTCTGCGATTGCTCCTTTGACATCTTGGCTCCTTAGGGGGTTCTTTCTGCAGAGACCGGTATCTCATTCTCTGTTTCCACTCTGGGATGTCAATTGGTTCTCCAGGCTTTGACTGATCCTCCATTCGAACCACTGAATTCAGTTCCTATCAACTTTCTAACAGAGAAGATGGTGTTTCTGATGGTGTGTTCAGGAAGACGGGACGGAGAAATGGGTGGCTTATTGTCTGTTTTTCAATTATCCGTTTCTTTCCAGATAAGGTTGTCCTTCAGCCAGGCCCTATTTTCCTGCCAAAAATTACTTCCCAGTTTCACTTTTCAGAGGACATTGTTCTACCAGTTTTCTTTTCTGATCCTTCTTCGGCTGAGGAAGTGAATAAGCATTCTCTTGGCCTTTGCAGGGCCTTGTCCATTTGATTGGAACGTACTTCTGTCTTTTGGAAAATGGATTCCCTGTTTGTTACCTTTGGCTTTCCCAATAAGAGTTCTTGGCCTTCTACTTCTACAATTTCTAGTTGGATTATATCCAGGATCATGAGAGCTTATCAGTTTTCAGGTTCTACCTCTACCCCACAGGTGCAAGGTTGTTCGACTAGGGGAGTTTCTATCTTTTGGGCAGTCTTTAGGGGAGCCTCTTTGAAGGATGCGAGTGCTGCTGCTACTTGGAAATCCCATCACACCTTTCTTTCCCACTAGTGTTTGCAGTTGGGTGGGCAATTTTCAACTTCTTTTGGGGATCATGTACTTTCCGTAGTGGATGTCACATCTGCTAGTTTTGTATCATTATGATCATTATTTTGTATGATATAATAAAATCAGCTTGATTCAGCAACTCTAGGGTGCACTGGTGTTTTTTGGCTTTGGCATCTGTAAATAATCATTAGGTTGCCTGGGTATTGTCTCAAGTGTAAGGATTGCATCCAGGAAGACGGACGAGGAGGTAATGCCGCGGTTACTTACCGGTATTCTTCATTACTCCAAGTCAGGGTCGGATTGGTAAGGCGGGCACTTGCGCAATGGCCGGGGGGCCGGTATCGAAGTTCCAGCTGGGGGATGCTTTTTTGGCAGCCTGGGCGACCGATTTGGGCTGTGTCTGGTGTGTTCAGATGTCGCCAGCGGCCCAGTGGGGCCCTGAGTGGCCTTTCTGGAGGCAGATGGGCATCCATTACATCCCTTTTATCAAGGGGTAGAGGTGTCACTCCCTTTCTCTCTCTGGGCTGGTCAATTAATGTGTGCATACTGAGCGGGGGCAGAGGGCCTGAGCAGAAGTGGCCTCACTTGTTTTCAGGTGTTTATAAAACTTCGCCGAAACAGTGTTTTGCGGAAAGGCAATATGCAAATGTGGGCACTTTTTTTAGCGTGCCCGGGACGATTTTTAATCCCAATCCAACCCTGACTCCAAGACCTGGTCTTCCTTCATGCAGTCCTGAGTCCCGCCTCCCACCGGGCATGTAGGTTGATTATTTTCAGTTTGATGTTTTTGCCTTTTTCACTTTGAATGGTATATTACTGGAAGTGCATCATTAGTTCCTCTCTTTTGTGATGGCTCCTGGGTAACGGATGCCATTGATGGAGCAGGATTTTGAGAAAATAAAAACCTGCTCGGATTGAACCCTCAGTAACATTCTATTAACAGTGTGCTGCGAAAATATTAATATAAAAGCTAAAATAAGGGGAAATGCTTTTGCGCATGCGTGAAACTAATGTGTGTACTAATGCACGGAACTAGGCAGCAAATGCAGCTGGCTTAAGTAAAATAAAAACTAATGCTGCTTATGTGCACGTTAATAATCTCTTGCTAGGAATAACGTGGGAAGTACATGGGTTAGTGCAATGCTGGGATGGTGCGTATTTGAAAATTATATTTCATGAAAATAATAAATGTTTGTGTTCTATTCTCTGTAGAAAAACAAGCATGGGCCTACACTTCTGCATGCCAGTTTGGGGTTAATATTTTGCTCAAGAAAATAAATAAATTGAAAATGGATTTTGTATGCGAAGAGAGGACGCAGAGGCATGATAAATGACCTACAAATGGTGCTGACTGACTGCCAAGCTTCGGAAGACATTTCGATAAGCAAGTGGAAGCGATGCAACTTCATCACGAGATGGCAGAGTCAAACAAAGAAAAGCGTGAAAGACTGGACACATTTGATACATTTAATATACTCCAGGAAATATGTGCTGTGAATGTGTTCAATATTGTTTCCTGGGTAGAATCTGTAGTAACGCTGAATGTTCAAACAATGGGACGTTTAATGAAATGGTCATGATGAGAGTGGTGTGACAGAACACCCCCGTCCTTAGCCAATGAGAGATGGAGAAATGTTCTACTTTGAAACATATGTGGGTTGGACTTTTAGGTTTTAGGGTATAACTGGGGTGCCCCGGGGGGTGTGGTTTTTAGGAGTAGGTTCGGCTGGTGTTAGCTAGCGGGAGATCGTCGCTGTCGTCGGTTTGCCGTTTCCAGATAGAGGCCTACCTGTTCCTGATTCCTGACTTAATCTTTGCTACTCGACTCTTCTCGAGGGCCTTGCTGCCCTACTTGGCCAGTGGGGTAGATTTCCCTGTTTCCTTTGGGTTAGTATAATAATCCAAGTTTGCATATTCTTTTGCAAAAGTATTTTGTCTCTGAAACTTTTCTCTCTCAGCCTATCTACTCCTTCAATGCATTGTTTATTTGATATGAGTTTTGTTTCTTCCATTGCAAATATATGTTCTCTGTGACAATTCATGACTTGCATTGTGTGACTGTACTTGATGAGCATTCATTTCATATTATTACGATAAACATTTAACATTATACATACTGAGTCCACTATTATTTAGTAGGATAGTTAAGTACATAATTATTGCTATCAACTCTTCAACTACAGTATCCATCGCCACAGATGTACTGTAGGGAGAAATGCAGGTTCTGATTTTGAAATTGGTAAGTCTGATATAAACTTGCATCACACTGAACCCCAGCGTGAAGGGATTAGTTGGGTATTGTAAATGGGCCTGTGTTTATGAAAAATTATTGATCCCTGGTTGCTGGATCAGTTTTGATAGCAGAGGATGGTTAATTATTGATTAGTTTGGCAATAATTATTGATTATTGATTTATTGGTTAATTAAAATGAAACATTTGTGACTTCGTTTTATGTTGTCTGGAAGTACGGGTACGGAGTTACCTAAGATCCCGGGATGATGATGTTATTTTAGCCTATGTGGCAGAAGAATAGTGTGAAAAAGAATTCACACTGCAGAAGTACTTTGTCTGTTGTTGTAATATCAAACAGCGAAAGGCTGTTGATGTTATTTTAGGGACTTATTCGTTTGATAGAAGATCGCATGAAATAGTGAAAGGTCCACTTCCGAAACTCTGGCCTTACATCCCCAAAGGAGTACCAAGACCTCTTTCTGAAAGGAAAGCCCTCTTTCGAAACTTTGGCTAGTATCCCTAGAGGAGTACCAAGTCTTCCTGTAACTTGATTGAGAGTAGAGCAGCGCTGGTCGTTATTTTACTAGAAGTGAAAGAAATCTCTTTTTGAGAAGTGAAACTATCTCTTTTATTAGTGGAGCAGACAAAGTAGCATTGTTTTGTGTTGTTTCTAACAAGAATTTAGTTAAGAAGACCTAGAAATACATTGCCGTAATATTTTGTAAAGGGAGGGTCAGTATCAGGAGTAATACTGACATCACAAAAGGCCGCGCTGGCATTGGTCAGACAGCGGGCGTGTAGTGAGCCGTGATTGGTTGGTTGCTGTGATCCGCGCTGGTATTGGTCCAAATAAGTGGTTACGTAGTGAGTTGTGATTGGTTTGTTGGTGTGAGTCGCACTGGTATTGGACGAGCGCTAGCAAATAGAATAAGCAGAATTACGGAAGAATTTTGTTTTTGTTTGCCGACATATATATTGTAAAAGAGTTTGAAAAATGAAAATGGTTAAAAGAATAAAAGATTATTTTAAGAAAGACAAGCCGATAGTTACTAGAGAGGGACTTCTTGTACATCCTCCGAGAACGCCTGCTTCTTTTATGTCGCTAGAACGTGGATATCATACGTGTACATGGTTAGAGAATTGGATGAGTTATACGGAGGATGATGGAGTCTTAGCTTTTCCGGAGCATGGTACATTTAATGTAAGGATTTTGGAGAACTTGAGAGGACGAATGAATTCATTGAAACCAAATCCTAGACCTATGCAATATGAAACGCTTGAGGAATGGGAATATGAGGCTTATAAAAGGGAGAGAGACAGGAATGGAATAAAATACAGGAATATAATTTCGAGATATTCTGAGGCAAAATGGGATGAACAAATGAAAATATGGAGGAGAGATGTAAATGCAGATGGATTATATCCAGTAATAGTTGCTGAAGATCAGACTGGAGGTAAAAGTAAGGAGAAAAAGAATAACCTAGAGACTTAAGAATTAGATGTAGACCCGGATGAGATTGATGATGAGTTAATGGATGAAATACTGTTAAAAAGACCTCCACCATATCAGGAAAGTTCAGGGGAAACAATTCCAAATGCACCATTGATTGAAATACAAGTTCCTCAGGTTCCACAAGCTCCACAAGTTCCACAAGCTTCACAGGTTACACAAGTTCCGGTAGCTACACAAGTTTCATCAGGTACTCGAATATTGCAGGAGAATGAGATTGATTTGTTGAATAAGGCGAGAGAGGAATTAACTTAGAGAATTAGTCAAATGAGTCTGAATGCAGAAGCATTATCGGTCCTAGTAACAACTGGTCCTATAGTTCCATTGTATGGTGAGAATCAGAATATATCAAGAGTACATGCATTGACAGTTCCCGTGAATAATGCCAGGAATGTTAGTGGATCGGAGCCAGTTGAGATGAATACTTCATTGATTGAGCTTCCAATTAGTGAAAATGTGACTGAAACACCCAAAAGAAGTGTACAAATAGACCCTCGAAAAATAGTGCAGAATGCCAGAGGGACAACTCCAGTGTCAGGGAGTTTGGTGGGTCCTTCACCAGAGGAGTTTGAAGACTGGATAGGAGGAATGGAAAATAATAAGTCTCAAACGAGCATACATGTAGGTAGACTGAGAGTAGATCTGGAAGAGATGATTATCCAGAGAGATTGAGTAAGTACCGAGATGAAGAGTTGTTGTTTTTGTGTAAGAATATACCAAGGAAAGCAAAGAATTTACATGAGAAGTTGTCAGAAGCTGCACTAGAATATTGAGTTGACATAGAGAAGTCTAAGGTTTTGCAGAAAACATATAGGATGGATTTTACTGATAAAGACTTGGAGAGTTTAAATACGTCTGGTAAACGATTGCAAATAAAAGAATTAATGAACACTCTGAAGAAATGGGGTGATTTAGAACGGCGGAAAGGTAGATGGGCGAAAAAGAAGGAAGAAATGCTTGCAAATAAAAATGCGTCCTTATTTCCATTAGGGAAACAGGACAGGCTGAAATGGTATGTCGAATGAGAGAAGTTCCAGGTGGTGGATATGTTCATGTTCCTTGGTCAAGACAGGATATATTATACTTTACGAATGACTTTCCTAAGTTAAGGGAGAAACCTGTCGAGTGGTACAAACAAGTAGAGAGGTTTGTAAAAGTTTCAAACGTTTTGTTGAAAGATTTAGATGGTTTGTTTGAGATTGTGGTTCCAGCTGATTTATGGACTGAGTGCAAAATTAATGTTGATTGGCCTAAAGAAGAATATCCTAGAGATGTGAAAACAGGTGATGAAAAAATATACTCAAGTAATCACTTTTCTGAAAAGTAAGATTTCTCCAAAAGAAACAGATTGGGTTAAGATTGACAGGACAACACAGGAGCCTAAAGAATCGGTACATGCTTATTATGAAAGGTTGCTACAGGTGTTTAAACAGTATAGTGGTTTTGAAAGTATAGGAGACAAAGATATGGGACATTTTGTATATAGGTTTGTTTTCGGATTAAAACCTGAAATTAGTAACATGATCCAGCAACATTTGATTTGTTGGCAGAGTAAAAGAGTCGATGAAATTCTGAGATATGCCAAATATTGTAGTGATGATATTGAATCAAGGCATAAAAAGTTGAAAGAGAAAATGACGTGGGCACAGGTGAAAGTGGCAGAACAGAAAGATGGAAACAATAGTTCTCAAACAGATTTTCAAATGAAAGGACAAAATCAAAATGGTCAGGTACCAAATGGAGGTAGAGGTAGAGGTAAAATGAATAGAGAAGAAATGAAAATGAAATATCCTTGTCATGCGTGCAGAAAGTTTGGACATTGGAGGAATGAGTGTAGATCTTTACTGAAAAATAATGGAATGAATCAAAATTTCAATCCGCAGATGCAGAATGAGGTGGTTCATAGATGATGAAGGTGCACCAGGAATGGGGTCAAAGCCATATGAATGAGTCCATCAAACTTCTTTATTGGTCATAGCAAACTTCAGATCGGGCGTATTTGCCGTGTGCTGGGAAATTGAATGTCCAGATTACAAGGCTGGATCTGATTGATTTTGACCCTTATTGTGGGGCATTTTCCCGAGTCGCTACTTGTTGCTAAAAGAAAGTATTGGAATTCCACTTTGATATTTTAAGCCCTGATGAAGTTCCTTCATAAGAACGAAACGCGTTGGCTGATGCCCATTTTTTACTGCTATGACCAAAAAAGAAATTTGATGGACTCATTCATATGGCTTTGACTCCATTCCTGGTGCACCTTCCACCTTCTATGAATTGGCTTTTTCTGGATTCCAGTGGAGCTCAATGGCGGCGGGTTCTGGAAGTGGATGCACAGGACTCTTAATGTTTGCAGATAGGGATTGATGTGCTGAACCTTAGGTCAGCCGTTGTGAGGAGTGTTTTTGTGTACCTAGAATGAGGTGGTTGTGAATCAACAACAGCAACAATAGCAGCAGGTAGTTACACCACAGATACAACAAGTACAGGTGCCTCAAGCTCCTATGCCAAATAATGTGAATGCTCAAGTACAGAGATACAGTGCGAATACTGGATTTCACGCAGGTGAACTAGTTGGTAAAAATCAAAATGTACAAGTGGTTTCGCAATATTTGTTGCAATGTTCAGAGAGTGATTCAGACTCATCTCAATGACGGTGCCTGAGGGGGGAGGAAGAGTGCGTGCTTGGCGCATCTCTAGAGGAAGATCAGTCAGGTCCTTTTGTTGATGGAAAAGTGGAAGGTAATGATGTTACATTCCTTGTAGACACTGGTGCTACCCGTTCTACTGTGAGAGCAGCAGAAATTCCAAACCTACCCCTCTTGGGAGAAACTATCCAAGTTGTGGGAGTCTCAAACAAATATATTAAGACTCCAGTAACAAGACCAATAGAAGTTCATATTGGAAAATTCAGAGATATGCATCGGTTTGTAGTGTGTGATACAAGTCCAGTGAACCTTTTAGGTCGGGACTTACTCTGCAAGATGAATTTCACCATCTATTGTACGCCAGATGGTATTGCTTTACAAACACCAGATGAGGATGTTGCTTTTAAAATGATGTTAGCGACGCAAGGGACAGAAATGAATGATTTGTATTCATTGATTACAGAACAGGATTTACCTGCAGAGTTGAGGGATACAGTAAGACCTGATGTATGGGATTTTACAGGAAAGGGCATTGGTTTGATGAAGGGTGTGGATCCTATTCAGGTTACAGTTAAACCAGGTACAATCTATCCAAACACACCCCAGTACAAGATGAGTCCTGAGATCACCTCAGGAGTTATTCCTATCATTGATCAAATGATTGAGCAAGGTATTCTAAAAGAAATACTAAGTAGTCCTTGTAATTCACCTATTATGGGGATTAAGAAACAAAGCGGAAAATACAGGAGCGTACAGGATTAGAGGAAAATTAATAAGATTGTAGTACCCTGTTGTCCAATAGTGCCAAACCCAGCAGTGATACTTTATCAAATTCCTTGTGATGCAGAATGGTACACAGTCATTGATCTGTGTCAAGCATTTTTCTCGATACCTTTACATCCGGATAGCCAATATTTATTTGCTTTCCGGTTCAGAGACCGTGTCTTGGCATGGTGCCGAGTTTCTCAAGGGTATACAGAGAGCCCTTCGATTTTTAATCAGATTTTGAAAAAGTGTTTGGAGTCATTGATCATGCC
Source organism: Calotriton arnoldi (assembly GCA_963921515.1). Classification (NCBI taxonomy): domain Eukaryota; kingdom Metazoa; phylum Chordata; class Amphibia; order Caudata; family Salamandridae; genus Calotriton; species Calotriton arnoldi. Next base: position 2,270,138 of record CAWUFW010000825.1, on the reverse strand, counting down.
AGAAAATTCAGTGTTAGTGTAGTACATTGATGACCTGCTTGTGGCATCAAAAACACGAGAGGCTTGTGTGATAGATACTATTGCCTTATTGAATCATTTCGCAGAAGGTGGGCATAAAGTGTCACCAGCAAAATTACAGTTTTGTCAAAAAAAGTACAATATCTGGGACACAAAATTGAGAAAGGAGTTAGAAAAATAACGCAAGACCGAATCAATGTGATCTTACAGATGGGTCCTCCTAAGACTCAAAAAGAAGTTTGAATGTTTTTGGGAATGGTTGGATACTGCAGACAATGGATCAGTGGGTTTGCACTGATTGCAAAACCTTTACAGAGGTTGACACATAAAGATGTGGTTGATCCGATTGAATTGGATGAAGAAGGTATGAAAGCTTTTATTGAATTGCGAGACAGTCTTTGTCGAGCACCTGCATTGGGAATGCCGGATTACACAAAGGACTTTGCATTATTCTGCTGTGAGAGAGATGGATGTGCACTTTCAGTCCTAACACAAAAACATGGAATGGCACGTCGTCCAGTGGCATATTTTTCTGCTACTTGGATTCAGTGGCGGCAGCATTACCAGGCTGTTTGAAAGCAGTGGCTGCTACTTGTGTGAGTCTTGAGCAGAGTGAAGCAATTGTTATGGGATATCCAGTGAAAGTATATGTGCCACACTCTGTTGAGATTCTTTTAACAAGAACTCAAACTCAACATATAACGTACAGTCGGCTGACTAGATATGAGAGAGTGATTTTGGGTGCTGAAAATGTGACAGTGTCGAGGTGCACAACATTGAACCCAGCAACTTTGTTGCCGAGTTCAAATTGCGAAGAAGTAAAGGATGAAGCAGATCATGATTGTTTGGATGTGTCAGAATTGTGCACAAAACCAAGGCTCGATATAAAGGACACACCACTAGAAGAATCAGATAGTGTGATGTTTGTAGATGGATCTTGCTTGAGAGATGAGAAAGGTGCAGTATGTACAGCGTCTATGGTTCTTGAAGCATCCTGTCTGAAAGGGATAAATTCTGCTCAAATTTCTGAACTGATTGCTCTGACTAGAGCATGTAAAATTGGCAAAAATCTGAGAGAAACCATATTCCCTGATAGTCAATATGGTTTTGGGGTGGTGCATGATTTTGGTCAGTTGTGGATGCAACGAGGATTCTTAACTTCTTCAGGATCCCCTATCCGGAACAGTAAAAATGTGAAGGATTTATTGGATGCATTACAATTGCCAAAGAAGATTGGTTAAATCTCCAGCACATAAGTCAGAAAATAACTATGTGACAAATGGAACCAGATACGCAGACCAAGTGGCTGGTTTCTGTGCACAAAATTCAATTGCAATAAATCGAGGGGTGGAGAAAAAGGATACAAATTGCCACTTGATGTTTTCTTCTTTGGAAACATGGGAAGAAATTAGACAGCTACAAGAAGAAGCAAATGATGAAGAGAAAGAGATTTGGATAAAATCAGGTTGTGAGAAAAGAGTAGAAGATGAAGTATGGGTGTATGCTGATGGGAGACCAGTGATGCCAGATAGTTTACTGTCTCAAATGGCAAGGTTGTACCATGGAATTGCGCATGTTGGAAGAGATGCTATGATCAGACTCTTCAAGCAGTCATGGTACAATCCAAAATTTAGGGTCATTGCAGAGAGTCTATGCCAGAGGGGTATAGTCTGCCAACAGCAAAATCCAGGTAGAAGGACAGTGGTTAGTTGGGGTCGAATCGGAAAAGTAGCAGGACCATTTACCAGGCTACAGCTAGACTTCATTGAGCTTCCCCCTTGTAATGGACTAAAATATGTGTTGGTTGTTGTTTGCTTGTTTTCTCGTTGGGTAGAGGCTCATCCAACAAGAAGGAATGACAGCTTGACTGTTGCTAAACTGCTTTTGAGGGAGATAATACCTAGGTTTGGATTTCCAGTCTCTTTAGAAACAGATAGGGGAACACACTTCAACAACGAATTAATTCGGATGATTTGCACAGCATTACAAATTGAGCAATAGCTGCATTGTGCCTATCGACCAGAAGCATCAGGAGTGGTCAAGCAAATTAATGGCACTATAAAGTCCAGACTGTCAAAAGTGTGTGCATCTACAACACTGAAATGGCCAGACGCTTTACCCCTGGTATTGATGAGTCTTAGAAGCATTCCTGATAAATAAAACTGGATTGAGTCCTCATGAAATCTTGATGGGGAGAGCAATGAGACAAGCAAATGTACCAGCAAACAAACTGATGACTATTACTGATGATCTAGTGCTTGATTATTGCAAAGTATTGGCTGATCTGGTGCGTTCTGTGTCTCATCAGGTTGGAGAAATTGCAACCACAACACAGCCGAATCAAGCACATGATTTGAGTCCAGGACAGTGGGTTCTTGTCAAGAAACACGTGAGGAAGTCGTGTTTAGAACCCAGGTGGCATGGACCATACCAGATTATTTTGGTAACAACGACAGCAGTGAAGTGTGGTGGCTTGCCAAACTGGATTCACGCAAGTCATGCAAGAAGAGTCCCAAGTCTGCTTGAAAGACAAGAAGAAGAGCAGCAACTGGTAAAGAAAAGAACCAGAAGCTAAAGGTCATGAAGCTATAGAATCTAGAGAAATAGATTCTGAAAAAGCTGAAGAAGAACCAAGCACAAGTCGAATAAAGTGGGCACCAGCTACTGGGTCTCAAGAGACTGCTGTTGAGAAAGAAAAAGAGAAAGTGACTGATGAAAATCAAGAGCAAGTACCACAAAGAAAAGAACTGAATAAAAGGACTTGCGAACTTGACAACGAAGGTGAAGAAGCAGTTCAAGTTAAGAAAGCAAGAAAAGGTGATGTGTGGCCAAAAGGAGTGAAAAGACTGAAAAACACTCTAGAAAAGAAAAGGCCAGATCAAATAAATGAAATATCGAGTCAAATAGAGCAAAGTGATTTAGAAGAAGAGTTGAGTACGAAAAACAAAAAGAATAAGAATTCCGAGTAAGAAATACACAGCTCCAGAATGGACATATGTGGTGTTAGAAGAGATTGAAAACACAAATGAAAGAGGAGAAGAAACTGGTACTGATCAAAGTGATGAAAGCAAATTAAGGCCACCTTAAAAAGAACTGTTAAAATTTAAGGTTCGAAAAATTCAAAGAAGACTATTTGAGACTTCCAAAAGATTTGAAGATAGATAAGATATTAAAAAAAATGTAAAAAAGAAAGAAAAAGAGGGGTAAAGAAGAGAGGCCTAAAAGTGTAAGGATACACTACTCTAGATGGTTTTTGGATAAGTTTATTCAATTTTTTAAAGTTTTTTTAGATTTTTAGGGGTTTTTCTTAGATTTTTTTATTTTTATATAGTATCAAAAACGGCAAAGGTAACAGAGACTGGATATCAAAACCATAGTTTTAAACATAGATATATTAATGCTTGCTTATGTAGTGTCTTATTACTAATGTTGGTGTGGTTAACACTGATTATTGTTGTGCCTGTTTTAATGGTAACTAATCACAAAAATAATACTAATGATGTGGAAAGTGAGAGAATGGATTCTGTTACTAAAAAAGATCCAAATACTAACTTAGAAAAGATAGAAGATGATAATACTTATCATCATGATAAATCAATTAATGATTTTTCGTTAAATGTTTTTACTAAATTGTTATACGAGTATGTTGACACAATGAATGCAGGAGATTGTTATGTGTGCATGCAACTACCATCGTCTGTCTCAGAGGGGGTGACATATCATCACCTACCTTTAACATATGGCGTGTCTTGTAGTTTGTTTTACGGGAGGGAAGGATTAGAGTATTATTATTGTAATTTTGATTTAATATTTTCTGAAATTCCTGTTAGAAGATATTTGAAAATTGTTTATGGTCCAGTTTATGCTGCATACATGGGTGATTTCTTTATTAGTAACAAACAAATAGATACAATAGATGCACATAGAAAAAACTTAACTTGTAAATTACGACTTGAAGAGATAGAGTTTATGAATTTAGTGGAAGATAGAAGACGAGAATTCAAAAAGAAAGTTGTTGAGCAAAAGTCTCATGTACCTCCATGGGCTTTCAGAGAGGGTGATTACAAAAAGGGTGAGACTTACGCTGCCATGACTCTAGATTTTCAACATAGAGGAAACCTTTGTGTATTTAGAGAAAAGACTGAACACAATAGTTATTTCATTGGTTCTAGTGAATGTGGGCATACTTTCTTGATAAAAGGAAGTTGGGGATTGAAAGGAGGAACTGATCCTGTTTTCTCGGGTATTTATTATGTGTGTGGTAAGAATGCATATTATAGGTTACCTGTAGGTTGGTATGGATGTTGTTATTTAGGCATAGTATTTCCAAAGGTGTACCATGTAGATAAGAATAATAGAGTTAATGAAATAAAACAGGGATTAACACATAATAAGAGAGGAGCAAGTTATTCTGAAATAGTAGGGGATATTTTTGGAGCACTGATACCTTCAGTTGGAGTTATTCTGAATTCACATAAAATTAGAAAACTGTCTACGGTGGTAGATCGTTTATCAACAGATACTGCTGGTGGGTTCTTGATGATTGATACTGAAATGATTGCGATTAGATATATGGTTTTTCAAAATCGACTTGCCCTTGATATATTATTGGCAAAAGAGGGTGGAGTCTGTAGCATGTTGAAAATACAACAATGCTGTACTTATATCCCTGATAACAGTAAAAATCTTGAGGGGTATATTAAAAACATTACAGAACTTCATGATGACCTGACTGAATTGAAGGTTGACGGGGCATGGGAGAAACTTGGTAAGAGTTTTTCCTCAGTGGGAAATTGGTTTTCTACTTTAGGGAATAGTTTACTAGGGAAAATATTAATACCTATTGCTTCAGTAGTTGTAGTAATATTGATGGTTATTTTGATTTATAAATGTTGCAAATGTAGATGTAGAAAGGAAAAGGTGTCAGATCTTAAACGTAGAGCTAGAAAAAGAAAGAGAGAAGAGATAGAATTGGAAGACATAAAAGGAAAATACTATGAGATCCTGAAAGATTTAGACGGAAGAATGATAAAACGAGAAAGAAGTACAGCATTTTAGATAAGTGGCAAATTGTATTAGTGTGGTATTTTATGATGGCTCAAAACGCCATCAAAGGGGGATTGATGGAGCAGGATCTTGAGAAAATAAAAACCTGCTCAGATTGAACCCTCAGTAACATTCTTTTAACAGTGTGCTGTGAAAATAATAATAAAAACGCTAAAATAAGGGGAAATGCTTTTGCGCATGCATGAAACTAAAGCGTGTACTAATGCACGGAACTAGGCCGCAAATGCAGCTGGCTTAAGTAAAATAAAAACTAATGCTGCTTATGTGCACGTTAATAATCTCTTGCTAGGAATAACGTGGGAAGTACATGGGTTAGTGCAGTGCTGGGATGGTGCGTATTTGAAAATTATATTTCATGAAAATAATAAATGTTTGTGTTCTATTCTCTGTAGAAAAACAAGCATGGGCCTACACTTCTGCATGCCAGTTTTGGGTTATTATTTTGCTCAAGAAAATAAATAAATTGAAAATGGGTTTTGTATGCGAAGAGAGGACGCAGAGGCAGCTCCATGGTATAACGAAACCCTTGCCAAATCAAAGAAAGAATGTAAGAAGTTGGAGCGGACTTGGCGTAAAAAATTTTGTGCCAAGGACTGTTATAAAAGAGAAATAACAAAATATCATACTTTAATTAAGAAAACGAGGTGCGAGTTTTATACGGAAAAAATAGAAAGAGCGAGGAGTTCCTCCAAAGAAATGTTTTCTATACTAAAGTCGCTCAAATCCTATGAAAACCAAAAGGAGGAAGGAACTCCCTCTGTAGAAAATTGCAATAAAATTGCCGAATACTTTGCAGAGAAGGTGGCAAAAATATATAATGTCTTCCCAGCAGAAGCATGCCAGGGGAAGAGCTTAGAACCTAGGAAGGAGAAGAAATTCACTGGGGAAATGTTCAATGAATTTAAAATGTTAGAACTAGATGAACTAAAAACTATAGCCAAAGGAATTAAATCTGGCTCCCCACGAGATCCTGCCCGTCCACAACAACTACTGATGGGAGCAGATCTTATCATGCCTTATATTTCTGAGCTAATTACTACCTCCTTCCAGAAGGGAGAAGTTCCCATTAGCTGGAAACAAGCGATAGTGCGTCCGTTGAAAAAAAAAACATTAATAGACCAAGCAGTCTTAGAAAATTTACGCCCAATTTCACTGCTACCATTCGTCGCGAAGATCGCGGAAAAAGTAGCAAATAAACAGCTAACCAACCATATTCAGAAAAATGATTTACTACACCCCTCCCAATCTGGCTTTAGAGCGGCCCACTCGACGGAGTCAGCTCTGCTCCTGGCTACTGACACAATGAGACGCTGTGCGGACGAGGGGCAGACAGCGGCAATGATCCTGTTAGACCTAAGTGCGGCTTTCGATACCGTCTCACATGGGCTGCTTTTGCATAGACTAGAGGAATGTGGTATAGAAGGTACCGTATTACGCTGGATGGCATCCTTCCTCTCGTCACGTAGTTTTCAAGTCCTACAGCAATCGCAACTATCTAAGAGTATCTTACTGCCCCAGGGAGTCCCACAGGGATCAATTCTGAGTCCCACGTTACTTAATCTATATGTGGGACCACTGGCAGAGCTAGTGGAAAAACATCATGTTACCATCGTATCGTATGCTGATGACACTCAGTTAATTGCGACATTATCAGGTAACAATAAACAGACAGCGCTCAATTTTACTAGGTGTTTAGAAGAGGTAGCAAGATGGATGTCTAATCACTGCCTGAAATTGAACGGGAATAAAACAGAGGTAATGATAGTGGGCAATGCACCGAATATATGGTCCTCTGCATGGTGGCCGGAATCACTGGGACAAGTACCTACTCCCAAAATGGAAGTAAAAATTTGGGAGTTTGGTTCGACCCTAAACTGTCTTTTGATGCCCAAATACGGAAAGTAGTGGGTAAATGTTTTGGCATTCTAAAAATTCTGAGAAAAATTCTTGACCTACTACCACCTAATGCAAGGAAAACCATAGTGCATGCCCTGGTGACTGCCCAATTGGATTATGGGAACGTACTGTATCTGGGAACACCAAAAAAGGGGCTAGCCAAATTGCAGGTGGTGCAAAATGCGGCGGCCCGGTTGGTATTGGGTCTCCCCAGAAGAGCTTCTACAAAGAAAGCCCTGCAGGACTTACATTGGCTGCTGGTGGAGAAGAGGGTTCTGTTCAAGTCAATGTGTTATTGCCATAAAATTCTTGCAAAAAAAGGTCCGCGATACCTGCACCCTTTAATAACACAATATATTCCAGGCCGCAATTTGCGATCGGAAGGAAGGGCGCTAGTGAAGGTTCCAAGAGTTCAGAGGGCAAGAATGGGGGCACGGTCCTTCAGATATCTTGCGGCAAAATCTTGGAATGGGCTTCCGGAAACCCTAAGAATGGAACCATGCGAAACAAAATTTAGAAAAAAGCTAAAAACATGGCTATTCTCCTCTGCATCCTAAAGTGAATGATAGCGACAGGATTGTGTCGGTAGGTAGTTTAAGTGACGTGTCTAGGGCCGTCTCCTACTAGCGAGTCCGTTCAGCGCGGGGACACGCCGGTTGGTGTAACCATGCGCTTTAGAAATGGTTAAATAAATAAACAAATGACCTTCACAGTGTGCTGACTGACTGCCAAGCTTCGGAAGACATTTCGATAAGCAAGTGGAAGCGATGCAACTTCCTCACGAGATGGCAGAGGCAAACAAAGAAAAGCGTGAAAGACTGGACACATTTGATACATTTAATATACTCCAGGAAATATGTGCTGTGATTGTGTTCAATATTGTTTCCTGGGTAGAATCTGTAGTAACGCTGAATGTTCAAACAATGGGACGTTTAATGAAATTGTCATGATGAGAGTGGTGTGACAGAACACCCCCGTCCTTAGCCAATGAGAGATGGAGAAACATTCTACTTTGAAACATATGTGGGTTGGACTTTTAGGTTTTAGGGTATAACTGGGGTGCCCCGTGGGGGGGTGTTTTTAGGAGTAGGCTCGGCTGGTGTTAGCTAGCGGGTGAACGTCGCTGTCGTTGGTTTGCTGTTTCCAGATAGAGTCCTACCTGTTCCTGATTCCTGACTTAATCTTTGCTACTCGACTCTTCTCGAGGGCCTCGCTGCCCTACTTGGCCAGTGGGGTAGATTTCCCTGTTTCCTTTGGGTTAGTATAGTAATCCAAGTTTGCATATTCTTTTGCAAAAGTATTTTGTCTCTGAAACTTTTCTCTCTCCGCTTATCCACTCCTTCAATGCATTCTTTATTTGATATGAGTTTTGTTTCTTCCATTACAAATATATGTTCTCTGTGACAATTCATGACTTGCATTGTGTGACTGTACTTGATGAGCATTCATTTCATATTATTACGATAAACATTTAACATTATACATACTGAGTCTGTTATTATTTAGTAGGATAGTTAAGTACATAATTATTGCTATCAACTCTTCAACTACAGTATCCATCGCCACAGATGTACTGTAGGGAGAAATGCAGGTTCTGATATTGAAATTGGTAAGTCTGATATAAACTTGCATCACACTGAACCCCAGCGTGAAGGGATTAGTTGGGTATTGTAAATGAGCCTGTGTTTATGAAAAATTATTGAGCCCTGATCGCTGGATCACCATCTTGGGTGAACTTTTTTGCTTCAGCTAGGAAACTGGTTCTGTCAGAAAAAAGAAGTATCTAAAGCATAAGGACTGCATCAAAGAAGACCAGGACTCAGAGTAATGAAGATTCGGATAAGCAACCGGGGCATTAGCGCAGGGACTAAGTCCAGAATCATACCAGCTTTAGATGGCAAATGTAAGTCAAGAAATACTTTTCGTCTAAAACACTATTGTTCTTCTGCTTGTCGCTCCCCGTCGCATGTGTAGGTTTGTCCCTTTGACAACTGCCACCCTCTTCACCAGGCCGAAAACAAGGACAAGGGAGACCCTACTCGCTAGGAACCAGGGTAATTGGTTTGTAACAGAAACAGCGGTTCCTGCGGGACATTGAAAACGTATCTTGATAATAATATGCACAATCGCAATGGTTAAGGGTTATGACATCAGAAAGAAAGGCTAGCAAGGACACAGACAGCTATATTTCCAATATTGCTTTTATATATCAAACAATGAATCAATTTATACATAAAGGAAAAAACATGATAGTGCTAGGTGTCCCCAGTGAAATTGGAACCAAAAGTAAAGAAAAAACTTTTAAATTGGTGACAAGTGGGACTTGGTTTTCATAAAAAACTACCATAAACAATTGTACAATGATCACAGCCACTGTGTACAATGATCAGGGCTGATTAAATTGGTTCGTTTTGATAGGTTGTCGACGACGTTTCGACCCTTTAACACAATGCAGGGTCTCTTCAGGACCTATGGGTGTAGGGACATCTGAAATACAATTGCGCAGCCACGTGAAGAGTGTGATACACCGGTTGAGTGAAAGAAGAAATAAAAGATACTCACAAGGGACCCGGCCGGGTACCCTTTGTGTGTATCGGGGTGAAGGGCTGGCAACCAATTGGATGCAGAGCGTGGTCAATGCTGAAGGATGAGGAGGATGGTGTGCACCGCCTGTGGTGGGAGCGAGGAGATCTCGGGAGGTAACTGACTCATCGAACTTAGGTAGACGGATTAGTCAGATCTACCCTCTTGCGATGCTCGGACACGCACTACAGATCTCCTATATTCATTTATAAGAAGATACCTGGACACGAAGGCACGATTCAGTACTCGTGTTAGCGCAATGACTTACATACATAGTCGCTACCGCACTACGCGTGCAGTTACCTCCTTTTATTTCTTCTTTCACTCAACCGGTGTATCACGTGGCTGCGTAATCGTATTTCAGATGTCCCTACACCCATAGGTCCTGAAGAGACCCTGCATTGTGTTAAAGGGTCGAAACGTCGTCGACAACCTATCAAAACAAACCAATTTAATCAGCCCTGATCATTGTACACAGTGGCTGTGATCATTGTACAATTGTTTATGGTCGTTTTTATGGAAACCAAGTCACATTTGTCACCAATTTAAAAGTTTTTTCTTTACTTTTGGTTCCAATTTCACTGGGGACACCTAGCACTATCATGTTTTTTCCTTATGTATAAATTGATTCATTGTTTGATATATAAAAGCAATATTAGAAATATAGCTGTCTGTGTCCTTGCTAGCCTTTCTTTCTGACGTCATAACCCTTAACCATTGCGATTGTGTATATTATTATCAAGATAGGTTTTCAATGTCCCGCAGGAACCACCCTCTTCACCAGGGACATGCAAGAACCGACACTGCATTTCATCCTCCAGTAACACTAAACCAGTATCACTTCACTGCACCCACTCCAGTAAAAGAATCCGGGACAGACTCTGGTATGGTCTCTCTTTTCCTGGCTTACCTGTGATACATCTTGCAGGGAGCTCCTTGAGGAGAGCTTCTCCGGAGATTGCAGGCAGGGCTAGCTGCTTGCTTTAGGGTCACGTTATACTTGCAGGTGGCCAGTTCACAACTCTCCACCTGGGGCCCTATTATGAGTTCCCTAGAGATACCAGAGCTGGAGTTTATGATACTGGGCAACCTAGAATGGGGAAAAACATGTGGAATCTAGAACACTGGGTCCAATGCTGCATGCCTGCCACCTTCCGAGGAAAACAATGAGCCCAAATGTGCACTCATTTACCACGTGCCTGAAGAAGGCGGTAAATGATCGGGCGGCTTACTCTCTTGACGGTGGATGTGAGGAAGGGGCTAGGGGGTAGTGGGATGGAAGGCATTCTATTCCTTTCACTGGGGGGAGCTTCTTCTACTCCCCCCATGTTGAAATATCTCGGCAGGTGATGGGGTCTGGGCTCAGCAGATGCCTGCAACCTCGGCAGCTCAGCTGTTGGTTCTGGGTCTGGTGTCACTGTCATGATCGGATCCGGAGTTTGAGGACCCGATATTTACGGTCTGAAGAAACTGCAAAATGTGTGCTTGCCGGGTGCGGTATCCCCCACTGAGGATACCGCCCTGGCAAGCTCATATTAGGGCCCTTAAGGTACAAAGCTTTTCCTCTTCCCTAACACAACAGAGATCCCTATTGTATGACCCCTGAAAGGGCAGGCGTATGAATATTAACGTATGGTATACCAGAACAGGAGGCACAGGTGAGGGAAGCCTTGTATAAACAAACAACTTCATATGCCACTGTTTGTTAGCTGCCTTAGTATGGCACCACCCATGCTTGACTTTAAGAGGAGAAGGCCTATTGGATGCCCAATAGGCCCTCTGCCCCTCAGGGATACTTCTTCACTTAGGAGGTAAAATACTTCTTTCCATTGCTGACTGTTCTCCTCATCATATCTGTGCGCTGGGGAGTGTCAAAGGTTCTAACGTCCATTCTGCCACCTTTTATGTACATTAACCTTACCTCACAACTTTCATGATTGGGTAAAGCAAAACATGACAAAAAATGAATCGCTCTAATGTGCAATATATATTACACATTTACCATGAAAAACTGCACACCATACAGACTCTCTCAGCAACTTGACTTATTTTGCTGCAGGGGGCAAAAATGGCGTTTATCCCAGAATTAAGGATCAATGGACTAGCAGAATTCATGTTTCAATATTGCTCATGCTCAAGGCGCTTCTCTTCTATCTCTTCAACAATAAAAATATCCCAGAAAGGAGACATTCCAGTGGCAGGCTCAATGTAAACACAGAATTATCAGCCCCAGACCGCTCAAACAGCCACAGTCACAGATGTGTTCAATCCAAGACAATACTTCTCACAACTGACAAGAAATGCATAGCTCGAACACATTTCCTTGTATACATCTTTTCTGTGCATTGTTCTGTTGTGCACGTATTTGTACCTGTAATGGCGCCATGTTGCCTCTGGGTCTGGCTCAGGAGAAGGTCGAGGGAGCTGTGGAAACAAAAGAACTGGTTAGATAATCTCATCTCATCATCTCACTCATCTCATCGCATCATCTCATCTCACATGAGAGTGGGATTAACACTTGCGTTTTAATAAGTAATCCAGTTATACCTGACCTGTAGAGCCCTGCTCCTTTCTTCTTCCATATTCATTCTTTCAAGGCATCCAATCTCGCTCCCACTACTCCACCCCAGTTGTCCAGCCCAGTTATGTCACCCTCAGAGGCCCCTCTCTTCACTCCTCGAGCCTAGGAGTGATGGAACAAATATCAGCTGAGGGTGAAGTTCTCATGTAATACATGGCTCTTCTCTTTGATCCCATTGTATCCCCCCACGAAAAGCTCCTCTCTTTGTCCCTCCATATTCAGCCTACAAGTCTCAACGCTTTGTTGCTCTATTGTAACTCCTATAAGGCCCTTCTCCTTGCTCCTCTCTTACATTGCCCTCCTCTTCGGTCCTCCACATGGCTACGGTAAACAACGTTTACAACGCATGTGATACAAAGCATGCCATTACAACGTGGTCATTACAACGACCGCGTTGTTACAATGCTTACCATTACAACGTAAGTCGTTACAGCGACTTGCTGTAGGGGGCAGAAGGTGTTGGATTTTAAATCCAACACCTTCCCTACTGTTGCACAGACTGGAGTTGGAATAGTAAATTATACTGTTCCAAACTCCAGCGCCCCCCCTACAGCAAGTCGTTGTAATGACTTGCGTTTGTAATGGTATGCGTAGTAACAACGCGGTCGTTGTAATGACCGCGTTGTAATGGCATGTGTTGCAAACGTGTGCATTGTAACGTGTCCCATTCCATGGCTACTCTCTGTTCCTTGAATGCATCTCAGCATGCCGCTTATCGTTGTTCCTCACTTGTTTGGACCTAAGTAGCTCCTGTCTTTTCTCCTCCATTATAAGTCCTCCAGTTCCTCCTGCTCCTCCATGTACTGCCCAAAATAGCTTCTCTTTTTGTACCTCTAACCCCATTGGCTCTTATCTTTGCACCTCAATGTCTACCCCTAAATTAAAGTCCTCTTTTTATCGAGTTCTGCATGACATCTTTCTTTGCTTGACATCTTTCTTCGTACACTTACCTGTTCTCATCAGCAACGCTTCCCTTTTTAAGGAGCCTCCATTCTTCCATTAAATTATGTCTCCCTGCACCGCTAAGCTATTGCCAAGGCCCCTCTCCTTACTCCTCTCTGTCATCTCCAGAAAGACATCTCTCCTTACATGTCTGTTCTCCGCTCAAAGACCTCTCTTTACACATCACTGTGTTCTCCTGTGAAAGCTCTCACGCCTCTATCCTTCCTAGAAAGGCCACTCCCCTTCTACATCTCTGCCCTCCTGGGGAGACCTCTCTCTTTACACCCTTGTCTCATACCGTTAGATTGCTCACTTTGTACCTCTCCATCCTGCCCTGAGTGGTCCCGTTATGTCTCGGCATTCTCCTCCTGAAGGCCTCTCTACATTTTTCTGTCCTTTACTGCAAGATCTCTCTCCTTACATCTTGCTATCCACCACTGAGAGGCCTCTCTGTACACCTCTCTATCCACCACTGAGAGGCCTCTCTGTACACCTCTCTATCCACTCACGAGAGGTCTCTCTTCTTACACCTCTATGAACTCTCATAAAAGGTCTCTGCCCTTCCACCTCTCTGCCCTACTAGGGAGACCGCTCTCTTTACCCCTTTGTCTTGTACTGTAAGATTTCTCTCTTTACACCTTGCTTTCCTCCAGTTAGAGGGCTCTCTTGTTACAATGCTCTGTTCTCTCCCTAAGTGCATCCCTCCTTACACCTCAAAGTACTCCGGAGAAAGACCTTTTGCTGTACGTATTGCTGTCGTCCCATGAAAGATCTCTTGCCACCTCAGACCAGTGCTTAATTTGAGCCTGTGGTTTCCAGTGCTCAGCACCTGCACTTAATTGTCAACACCGGCACTTATGACAGCTTTTGTATAATTTAGAGATGAGCAAAACGGCAATTTTTTTATTCTTTAAGTATGCATTCAAAACAACTAATACCTGCTGCCGAAGCCTTTTTTATAGCTTTGAGGGCCTGGAATAGTCTGAATTGTCACACTTGAAGCAGTGTGCTGCTTAGTAGTTGTGTAGCTACTGTGCCTGGCAATGCCGGCAGTGGTTATGGGTGGTGCAAGCTGCGGAAGCCCTGGTACCTAATTTTTTACAAATAAAGCACTGTCTTAGACTCACACTATGATCAGTGCTTTGCTACTTCAGTGCGTTCACGCCCACCCAGCCCAAGCCCCTCTTCCTTCAGGTAGAAGTAGCATGCAAGACTTATTTTTCCGCTTCCCATTAGTGAGACAGAACTGCTATCCCTTGTAAGTTCTACCCTTCTGACTTCACTTGCCCCCCCTCCTTCCCACTGCCCTGAGAGTGGGAGCTAGGCACAGAACACTGCTGAGTCTGTCCAGACCTTCATTTATTGGATTATTTACAGGCATTGCCCATGGTCATTAGCAGGGAATTAAATTTCATGTGCTGCCCTGGAAAATATAAGTACACGAAAGCGGAAGGTAGGGGAATGAGGAGCATAAAAGAAGGAAACAGTTTGTGGTATGAGGATGTAGGAAGCTGCCGTGTTTGCCGCCCTCCCTCTTTTTGCGGCTACAAAATAAATACTGTATACATTTTGGAGACATGAAATAAATGGCCTCAGGAATCAGTAAAGATGCTGCACCCTTGGGGCCTCATTTGCAAGCCCATTGCGCTGCCGGCGTGTCACGTTTTTTGATGCACCAGTGGCGCAATGGGCTTGCCTATATTTATAAGGCAACGTAAAGTTACCCTGGGTGACTTTTCATGGCCTTGTAAATATGGGCTCCTTTCACACATTACTGTGCATGAAAGGGGGGTTCTATGGGTGTTGCTGTGGGTTTTTTCACGCAACATTCATGGAACCTGACACATTACCAGATTTATGTTTTGTAAAGCTGGGAATGCGTCAGAATCCTACACCTCCCCAGGGGCATAGGAGTGGCGCAAGGAGGAGAAATACTTTTATTTCAAAGAGAAAATATCATCAATGATTGTTTTTGTGCAGGAAGGCATTCCTTCCTGCACAAAAACAATCGTCCCTGCAATGCAGGCACCCTTGCACCATGACGCAAGGGTGTCTGTGTTGGTGTGCGGCTGCTGTTTGTGCGCTGGCACAGGGGAGAAGGACAGGAATGCGCCGTATCTTGTAGATACGGTGCATTCCTGCCCTTTTATTTTGATGCACGGCAGTACAGCAGGAAGACTTGCTGCGCTGCCATGCGTCAAAATATAGTAAATGAGGCCCTTAGTTTGGATTTAAATTGACCATCCAGTACGAAGAAAAAAAACTATTCTATTCTCCCAGTCATTAACAGCCACCACCAACAGGCATTGTAGAATGTTGCTTTGTTTGATGACACCAGCTGGAGTTTTGTGATGTATTGTGACATCATTCACCAGATGACCCCTTTGAAAATGGAGACAACCTATGTTTGCAATATGCACATGTTATCCTAACAGAGGAAAGTCTCCTGACTGAAGTATACCTGATACACCTGACAGCACGGTGTCTGACAAGAGGTTGTTCTGGGGAATATTTGTCCATGGCGGCTCAACCCTACCCTTTTGATTTGGTGAGGATGCTACCACACCCCTTCCCATGATCCCTTTAGGTACGCTGCTTGTATCAAATGTGTCACCCAAATAGCTAAAGGGGTGACCCCTTTACGTGTAAACCAGCCACGGTCCGTGCAGGTAACAGCGGTTGGACGGTGGGGCCACTTAAGGGGAATTTCGAGGGACACTTAAATAAATAATTCATTTTCCCTCAGCATTGTCCCTCAAAATACTCCCTTACCTGGCCCCACCACTGTTACCTGCATGGACCGCGACTGGTGTAAACGTTCATTGGTTCTACCTGGCCCGTGCCCCCCTACATACTGCATTATTGAAGACTGCAAGGGTTTGCCAGAGGCATGTCAGACAGTGGTCCCAGCCCTCACCACAGGGAATCATTTACTGCCGATCCATTGTGCTGGAACGTGGTGCTCAGGTATGGCAAAAGTAGAATCAACCCAGGTCCTCCATCTTCCTCTGTGGTGGTCACTGGAGCAGATGCTCCGGTGGATCTCTGCTTACGAACTTGGCTTGTCCGGGTTGGGAGACCCTCAGGTTCATGTAGGTCAGCAACAGACACACTGCCTTGGCACTCTGCTTCTACTGGACTGCTTCTCACTCCAGACTCTTTAGCTGGGTTTCTTCTCCTCAGCAAACAGCTCCTGCGGGACAAGGCACTCCCTTCTCCTCTCTCAGCACGCAGGTAGGCTCCCGGATTTCAGGTAGGCATGCAGTCTTTCCAGTAGGTTGTGCAGATTTCAAACTCACTTATGGGAAACTTGCTGTCAGCCATGGTTGTGTGTGATTTCATAGAAAAATGGTTTCATGGAATCCCATTGCTGAGAAACTATTTCACCTAAATTGTTTAATGGAAACTTGCAGGATGAATGACATTTACCATTTCTTATGAACCAATTCAGAGAATGCATTTTGTTTTTAAAACTGGCTTTTGCATGCTATGGTTTTATGGTGGTAATGCATAGTTACAAGTTTTAGATTCAAAAATATTTTTGCTGGAGGTATTTCTTTCAGTGCTTTACTTCAGGGGACATTATTTCAGATTTAAAACATTTATATTGTCAAGTAATTACATCGGATGCATTTAATTTGCTGGCTGCTCACTACCCTTAAACACCATCTATTCTTGGTCCCTAAAAAACCCTCACCAGTGGTTAATTTTTACCAGAATGATTGGAGGTTCCCAAATCTCTGTTCAGAAGCCTTCAGCCGGTGCTTTTGAACATTGGAGTGCCAAATAACGAGGCTGCGAATTCTTGAATCAACACTGTATCCTCTATCAGACACTCCCTGTCCCTTCTTCTCACTGGTGCAAGTTCATGCTTTCTCCCTTTGTGGCAATTTTTCTGTCTTTCTCTTCTTCTGTCTTACCCCTTTGTGTGTTTTCTCCTTTCTTGTTTGTGGTCAATATCTGATGAGGAAAATGAAGTGCTTGTCCCCAAAAATGAGTGCCAGTGGGTCTCACTGGCAACCACCACCTCAAATTAAGCACTGCCTATCACCATATCTAAAATCCAACCATCCCGACCACTAAACTCCACCCATGCCTGAACCCTAAAAGTCATTTATATCCCTTCATGATCCCTAAAAAACTCCTTACACACAAAAACCCTACTCATTCCTAAACCCTAAAAAAATTTCAACACAACTAAACTCCACCCATCCCTTAACCCTAAAAAAACCTCACCTATCCCTGACCCCTACAACCCATCACCCCCCTTTAACCTCCACCCATTCCTGATCCCTAAAAACCCGTTCTGCATCTCAACTGCACCTATCCATGAACCCTTAAACCCTTGCCACCCTAAACTCCACCCACCTTTGACCCCTAAAAGCCCTCACTACCCCTAAACTCCACCCATTCCTGAACCCTAAAAACGTTTCACCCCCTGTAAACTCTACCCATCACAAAACCTTAAAAGCCCTCACAGTCCTAAACTCCACCCATCCCTGAGCCTTTAAAAACCCTCACCACCCCAAAACATCACCCATCCATTAACCTTAAAATTGCATTTCTGTGCCTGAACTCGACCCATCCCTGACTCCTAAAACTCCTCATTGCCTCTAATCATCACCCATCCCTGAACCCAAAAACCCTACTACCCCAAAACTCCACACATACCTGATCCCCCCAAATATCCTCACCACCCCTGAACTCCACCAATCTCTGAACCCTAAAAACCCCTTTCTATTCCAGAACTTAAGCCATCCCTGAACCATAAAAACTCCTCATCACCCCTAAACTTCACCCATACCTGAATCCAAAAAACCCTCACTACCCCTAAACCCAACCCAAGTTTAATCTAATGATGTTTTTGTTCTTTAAAAGTATCTTTCCTTTAAAATGCTTACTTGGATTTTTGATTTATTTTGTTACCTTTAGAATGTCTTTTCATCTAATTGTTTTTCTATGATTTGGTTTCTTCCAGTGTGGTTTCTCAGTTTCCTTTTTTCCATTAATTCAGATTCATTAGTCCACCACACTAGCCTGCATCACAGCAGCTCTTCAAGTCGCCGGGACACCTCTCCGGAGGTAGCTGTGCGCTTTACAAATACTGGACATTTACATTTACAAGTACTCCGCGGAGTACTCTCATTTGTTGGAGACTGAAGCAGATTTGAATTGGAACAAAGTAGGAAGGTTTTGTCCTGTCCCACTACTATATATATTTTCATTACAGGGGTGGTGGATCTGTTGTTGATAGGTGGTTTTGTTTCATAATGACATTATCTTTCTGCAGTGCAGACTATTATTTGTTTAGGTTGATGGCTTTCACAGTAGGCAGTGATGATGCTGGGTCCAACCTGAGCACAATAAGTGTGAAGCTTTGCACTAGGCTGTTATCGGCTTTCCTGGATGAACCACTCAGTGAAAGACAAAAGGCCCAAGCCCTGCTTAGAAACTTCCTGCCCTTTTACAACGAAATCTGCTGAGTCACCTCCATTTCCCTACCATCACCCATATGCTCAGGAATGTCTAGTCAACAACCTGCTGCTAAAAAGGCTACCTAGATTTTCTAGAGCAGCTCTTTCGCACTACACACTACTGGAACGACACCGCCCAGCTCAGGAATGCAAGCAATAGACTGCAGTGGACTGGGGAGGCTGCATCAAAAACTCCATCTTGTGCCATGTACACACCCTTAATCAACATGGAGTCCTGCTCACAGTCATTACACTCACAACTTGCATTCAAAATACCTGCAGGGAGGGATGTTAGCACAGGGTCTTGGCCTGACATACAAGCAGACGTTTACATCCCAGTAGGCACCACACTTTTTCTTGAAACAGGGAAAAAGCCTGTCAACAAATGGTATGCTGCCACGACCTCTCACTGTACATGTCCCAGGGACACTGATGGTAGTCTTGTCAGTAAAGGGATACGCTTTTGGTGTTCTGCACTTGACTTCAGAGCCAAGCTCTGGGTCTCTTGATCAGTTTTGGGTCTAGGCCTCAATATGTGCACTAGATTTCCTGAGGCCGAAAGAAAATCAAGATACAAGACTCATTAACAATTGGGTAATTTAGGGCAAAGCAACACTTCTGTCTGTCATGAAGAGCACTCCTACAGCAACACTCACTAACACCAGCTTCACTTATTTCTAAGCTTCCAACTGGGGGTAGGGTATATATGATAGATGTGAGCATAGCAAATCTGGAAGTGATGAACAGCGGCCGCCTTGGAGAAACTGTTGTAAATCAGATAAAACTAGCTAGAAAAGAACCAGATAGAGAAGGAACTGATGGAAAATGAGAAACAAAGTGAAGTGGAAACATGAACACGAGGAAAAGAGGGAAACAAAAACTGAATTGATTTTGGGAAAGCGAACAGAGCGAAAAAAAGACTGCAACAGAGAGGAACAAGCAGCAGAGAGCGAGGGTTAAAAAGGGAAGGAAAGCAGGGGGAATAAGCAGATGTGGGATTAAGGAATAGAGAAGAAAATGTGAACAGTAAAACAGTGCCAGAAACGTTGAAAAATGTAAATGCAGAGGAATAAACGAGTGGGATACAATAAAGTACAGAGATGGAGAACTAGAGTAACAAAACGAAAACAGAGGAAGAAATAGAGATAGAGTCCAAAGTCTACCCAAGAAAAACGTGAGGAAGCCACGTACAGCAAGCTAAGCAGGAGTGCACTGTGCAATGCGGTGGCTTTCAAAGCAGGGGTGCATTCATTTGGAAGAGCCATAGCATTATTGGGTACTGTGTCTTTACTGAAAATAATATTGAGCGCTGACAATGAAGTTTCCTGTTTGGGGATATGAAAAAACTGTTGATCTTTCTTCCCTGGAGGAACATTTGCAAAAGTTGCAACAGTTCATTTAATCTCCTATAGCTCGCCGCAAGAGGAAGTCATTATTTGTGGAGCAAAGGTGGTACTAGTGCCATATAATCCAGGTTATGATACACGCATAAGTGCTGGAAATAGGGGTGCGGTGGGTGCTGCAGCACCCCCAAAATAACTATGCTGGAGTTCAGAAGGGGACTGAGCAATGCCTTTACATTTTGTTTTTATCTTGTCACATTTGCTGTGCTTTAAAGACAGAGGTCACAGGTCAGACTGTCTTAAGAAAACATTGCTACCTATTCTTTTAACTTGGTGATTGGTGTTTACGTTCTTTGGAAAATCGAAGGATTTTGTAAAGTGAAATTTGTGGCATCTTGCTGGGGTACAGGGAGTGTGAAAGAAAAGGCTGTAGAGGGCATTTGTTTCTAACACACAACAAAATGTACATTTTTTTTGCGTTTTTGAAGTCTGGTGGAACCTAAGATTTGAATTTGATCAAAACACTTTACCTAGTGATGCGCAAATGATACTCGCTGAAACTCGATCTCTACACATTATCGCTTGTGCGCTATATCGTTTTATCAGGATAACTGCACGCTTGTTCAAATGTAGAGGCTATTCAAAAGGAAAACATGATTCAAAAGGAAAACATGCTGTCTGTAAATGGCAGTACGCTACAACACCATGCTTTAGTAATATGTTTGCGGACACGAGCTCCAAAATGCACCACCAGCTACATACTACACCCTCATCACTCTCTTGCTGAATACATTTGCTACACTTGTTCTCTGTGTAAACATATACTATATTTGCTTCTTATAGGGGTTGATATGCTGTATCTGTTCACCGGCCCTTATTTCCAGTTGAACTAGAGGAGTTTCATCTGCTCACACACCTCATTATATACCCAGCTGCCCCAGGCTGGGTTTATGACGAGATATATATATATATATATACACACACACACACACACACACACGCACGAGCGCACGCACGCACGCACACACACACACACACACACACACACATATATATGCACTCTGGTGCAGGTTATGGGAGGCTGAGCAGGGATTCAGTGGACGTGTCTCATCTGGGTCCCATGATGCTTTGGTATCGTAACAAATGCCTCAATTATCTACTACTTGTGATTTAGAAAATAAGGGTGTAGGGGAGGAGATATGGATAAAAAATGAATAAATGAGAAAGGAGCATGCGGATCTATATGCAAAAACCGGCATTTGAAACATTCTTAGGTTGTACAAGAGTCATGCTTTCTTACATCACTTTTGTCCTAAGGACTGTAATGTCCAAGAACAGTTCTGCTTAATAATTCCACAGCATTACCATTTGTAAGGTCCTTTTAATTCTTAAATCCGCTGCCTCATTTCGTCCTCCTTTTGCTCTTCTCTCCTTCCCTCCTCTTGCTCTCTTTCTTCCCTCTCTGTCAGTCTCCCTATTAGTTCTTCCTTTTAGGGCTTATGATTAGTGGATTGTATCGGTACACAAATGACTCAATATATACACCAGGGAGCCTTTGAGACCAAACTGTGCTGAGAGCTGAATATTCTCTGTAGATGAGCAGCCATGTTGGGAGAGCAGCCTTTTGCGTTACACAATGGATGCCTTTGCAAGGCTGTAAAAACTCAAATAGAAAAACAGTGTTCTGTTCGGCCTTCTATTGATGTTCACGTTCAGGGGCTTATTTACGAAGCCCTGCATCACATTTACGCCGCCATTGCATCACTTTTTGTGATGCTGCGGTGGCGTAAATAATGCACCATGTTGCGCCATATTTACGAAGTGACGCATCTGGGTAGATGCGTCACTTCGTAAACCACTGCGCTACATTATACCTGTGTCAGGTATAATGTATGCAGGGTGGGTGTTCCCCCGCATCAAAGCCTTGTAGCAGTGGCGCATTGAAATCTATAACATGTCAGTGCGCTACTTCTAGGATGCCATTGCGTCAAAACCTTACGCCTGCCTCATGGTAGGCATAAGGGTGATGCAGGCCCTTTCACATGGGGCTGTGAAAGGAAACATTGCTGGAGTTGCGTCTGTTTTCAGACACACCCCAGCAATGCGCCACTTTTGCACATACAGATACGTCAGTAATTCTGACATATCTGTAACTCCTTGCGACATGATGCGCAATACTGTAAATACGGCGCATCCATGGTGTCGCAAGGAGGGTGCACTGAGAAGTATCGAAGCGATGCAACACTTCTCATAAATAAGGCCTCAGTTACTAATTCATACTCTCTTAATGTAGACCAGATGTCTCTGTACACATCATTGTGTTCAGAACTGTCAGGTGCGTGCCATGGTATACAAACCACACATTAATGGCAACCTTCCCTTATATTAATGGCAAACTTCAATTCTGTAAATAGGACATGTTATCACTTTGTTGTATGATTGGGGGATTGGAATCCACAATTTTAAAAAAAGAGAACCATGGACTGTTCACTTAATAGACATTCAATAAATGTCACAAATCCCACAAGGAATGTGACATGAGTGTGTCATATTGTTATCATAGATTGAAAGATACTGAGAGAATATCTTTTATTCCGCACTTAATCAACATAGATATGGCAGCCGTTTTGTTAACATTGTCATAGAAAGAACATTTTCAGCTGACTATTCAATGTATGCCGTATTAACAATAATATTTGCTGGCCTTGTGCGAGCTGATGTTGGAGTAGAGCTGATGGCAGACCACTGTCCTAGAAGACAAGAATGCCCAAGTCTACATTCGACCTCAAAAAAGATCTCTTCTTGTCTTTCTTAAACTCCATTCAAGTAGAAGAATTTTTGATCCAGGCATATAAGTTTTTGCGGTGTCCGGGTCAACATTTTTTTGTGAGGCTCACATAGCATGAGCACCTGTTTTAGTAAAAAAAAATAGCTATATGCTTCAGGGAGGAGAAAGAGAAAATTCAGCAGCTCTTGTATCCGGTGCCATCTAGCAGTATAGCTGATTCATGATTAATAAACTTGACAGGCTTGCTCTAAAGTCTGTAATGAAATATTGCTGTACTCGTATGTAACCAGGACAAAGTGGGGGCCTGGGGAATAATGCATACTCTGCCCCTCTTCCGAGGGCTCTGCTAGGATCACACAAACCCTCACTTTGTCTCATGTAAAGATGGAGGCAGGTCTCGCTTTTTTCTGTTCTTGTAAACATTTCGATCTCAGCTTTGGCAAAAAAATATATTTAATTGAAAGAAAATGTACATAGTTTTTCCGTGGTCAACAAATTATGGAGGGAGCTAGATGCCACTCACTCCGATTTATGTTTATCTGGGAGGGACATTATCATGGGAATAGATTACCTGAACGCTGGCTGCCATTTCCACTCATCACCCACGTGTTCTCGAACATCAGCTGATATACTTTTAACAAAACTCTATCTGCATTTCTAAGCTGGACCGCCATACCTCTACCGGGACAGTATCAGCACTTGTTAACCTGGTGGGTATAATGTTCATGGGTCTATGGAAGCACTAATCAAAGCTGCTGCTCCTCTGGGACAATCCCTGCTCTTCTTAGAGGCTGCATCCTTCTAGTTGGCTGGAATTTGCCATTCTCGCCATGGCTCTGCACTCTAGATTTTAATCAGAACAAGCGATGACTGGTCGTCCAACCATCCTAGATATTTAATCTAGCATCGTTAATCATCTCTGCTCCACGAACTGCTCCAGTGTTAGCTATTTACCGCTGTACTGACCAATATATGTGATACCTGCCTTTTGCATGCCATTTATAACCCCCTTGTCCATAGATGGTCAGGGTTGTTGGGCAGCTTAAGAGCTGGTGAGTCGTCCTCTCGAATCACTGACAGAATATCGACGTCAAAAATATCGACGTCAAAAATATCGGAGCCGAAATATCGATGTCAAGAATATCGAAGTCCTATCTACATTATGGTAAGTACAAAAATATCGAAAAGAAAATATCGTTGTCAAAAATATCGTTGTTAAAAATATCGGTTTTTTTAATGTTAAAAAATAATGTAAAATAAAGTAAATGATACATATATTTAAAATAAACATAGTTAAAAATATGTTTAAAATTATAAGTAATACATATAATGTAAAAAAAAATTAAACATATACATATAAAATATAATATATATACTTACTTAATAATATTTACAATTAATTATTGTAATAACTTATAAATTGTTAAAAAACATTTTATAAATTATAAATACATACATACACATACAACAATAATATAAATAAAAATATAAAAAATATATATAACAAATTTAAAAAAATTGTTAAATAAATTATACACTACATTAACTAAAACAGTAAATATTGAATAGCGTAGGGGTAAAAATTACTATTCCCACTCCAGAGAGTGCAAAAATAGGGAAAGTGTTGGATAGCGTAGGGGTAAAAATTACTATTCCCACTCCAGTAAGTGCAACAGTAGGGAAAGTGTTGGATAGCGTAGAGTTTAAAATTACTATTCCAACTCTAGAGAGTGGAACAGTAGGGAAAGTGTTGGATAGTGTAGAGGTTAAAATTACTATTCCAACTCCAGAGAGTGCAACAGTAGGGAAAGTGTTGGATAGCGTAGGGGTAAAAATAACTAACTAATAATTAAAATAATTTTTTTAAATAAATAATAATTTAATTATTAAATAACAATACAATAATTAACAATACCAATAAATAAGTACTTGAAAATAATTACCAATTAATAATTAATTAACAATTAAATAGATGATAAATACAATTAAATAATAATTATTAACAATTAATTACCAAATAATAAAACAAAAAATAATTAATTTTCAATACCAAAAAACAATAATTAAAAAATATTTAGCAATTAATAATTAGTTAACAATAAATTATTGATAAATACCAATAAATAATAATTAATGACAATTAATTACCAATTATTAATTAATGAACAAATTAATTTCCAAAACATAAAAATATCTATTATTAAAAAGTTATTACCAATTAATAATTAATTAACAATAAATTAATTATCAATACTCAACAATAAAATAAATAATCACTTAATTACAATTAAATTACTTCCCACCCTATTGCCCTATAAACTCACAACACACTTCAATAATAAATTAATACACTTAATATAATTACCAAATAATCAATTAATAAAAATTTATTACCAATTAATAAAAATTTATTACCAGTTAATAATTATTTAACATAAAATGAATTATCAATACCAATAAATAAAAATAAATAATTACTTAATTACAATTAAATTACTTCCCACCCTATTGCCCTATGAAATGAAATGAATTTGTACTTGTAAAGCGCACTGATACCCCAACTGGGGTTTCCTGGCGCTGTACGCATGCCGCTGTGGAACCCTTCCTGGCTTTTCCCTGTGAAATGTCCACTCCTGGGCACCCCCAAGGTGAAGCCAGGCATCCCAGCGCTGTTGGGGCCGTTGTGGAGATTAAGCAAGCTATTGCCCAGAGTTGCAGAGTGGGACCCGTGATTAGAATAGGCACCGAGGCGAGAATTATCAGGTCCGAGGAAATTGAGCCCAAGACCCGCCGAGGCGGGAATTGAACCCTGGTCCCGGGCCAGATCTCTGCATCAGGGTCTGCCGCTCTAACCATTGAGCCACACTTCTCCACAACTATAAACTCACAACACACTTCAATAATAAATTAATACACTTAATATAATTACCAATTAATCAATTAATCAAAATTAATTACCAATTAATCAAAATTAATTACCAATTAATCAAAATTAATTACCAATTAATAATTAACATAAAATTATTTATCAATACCAATAAATAAAAATAAATAATTACTTAATTACAATTAAATTACTTCCCACCCTATTCCCCTATAAACCCACAACCCGCTACAGAACTAAAACGCAAAATTTACTTAAAAATAATTACTAATTCCTAAAAAAATTTAATTAATGTAATATATTTAAATTACTTCCCACCCTATTACCCTATAAACCCACAACCCGCTACGGTACTAAAACGCATAATTTACTTTAAAAAAATTACTAACTTCTAAAAATTTTATACATATATTCTAAAACTAGTACAATAATTAACAAAAAATATAAACACAAACATATAAAATACATAATAAAATACATAACACTAATATAAATATCGATATTAGTAACATCGATATTTTTGCTATCGATATTACTAACTTTGATATTAACAAAACCGATATTTCGTACCTTCAGGTCGATATTCTGGTCGTCGATATTCTTGACTTCGATATTGTGTCCCTACGATATTTCAAACTCGATATTATTGTAGGTCGAAATTAAAAACTCGATATTTAGACTGTTTACCGTCCTCTCTATTCCTACCACTCTAACCATGGTCCACACTGACCAGTTCATACATTGCACCATTTGTATTTGCGTTTGGGTAATCAGAATGCTATTGTAGTGCTCGACTACCCTACGTCCATATGGTCTCTCTCAATAGGGAGTTGGAGTCATGGCACTTTGGGACAACTCAAAATGTCGCATAGTGAGATCGTGTGACATGGAAAGATTGTTTTTGACGAATTAGCATATTTCTTTACTGTTTATTGAAATTTCGTAAAGCAAAAAAAAATTCTGTTGATACGCATTTTGTAAAGTGAGTATTTTTATTTACCTACAATGGTAGCTATAAATTAAATACCATCATCTAGAAATCCTACCATCACATGACATGACTAGGAAATAAGGAGCCCAATGTGACGAAAATAAACAGTTGTTTCATCACAGTTTAAATGTGCACATATCTTTGACAGATTTCGATGCATTACCAAGGAAACGTTTTTTATCTCCAGCGTTATGAGGTGTGATTCCAACGATACATAGTAGCGTTAATGAGATGCAACATATTACCTGTTACATTTGGATTAGACTCATGGGTGAGTGAAATTCAGGATTTTTTCCCTGTGAAATTTTGCATAATTCCAGAAACAAATCATTTAATTATGGTTTTATTGTGAAATGTGCTTTTATACTATCTTTTACACTATCTTGTGTGGCTTTTTTCACATGAGCACCCACTTTGGGTAAAAAAGCCTTGTGAGATATTGTTGGGAGACAGGTTTGCATAAAAATGTCTTCTGGTGAGATATATTTTGAGCTATCGAATCTCTTACATGAAACAAATAACACAAAATTGCATTGTATGAAATTCCAAGTCATTTGGTAAATTTCGACAAAAACACAAAATTCTGGAATTCTGTAATTGTGTAGAAATCGGGTTTCAATGAATTTGTATAATTTGTACATCAATCATTAAAGCGTATTTATTTGTTTTGATCTTTTGATCCCATTAAAATCTTTGTTTCCATCACACCTCAGAATTACAAAAAACGTTTTGTGCCTTGCTAATTGCTGATATGTTTAAAAATATGTACATAGTTCATTTAAAATCATTTATATACTGTGTTTTAGGGAAAAAGTTGAATCTTACATCCTTTTCTTTCACTTTCTGTACCCAACAAGATTGTCACCTAGATCACTTTTATCAAATCCTCTCACTTTGCAGTCAGAGAAATAAACATAAACACCAATTTCAAGATAAACAACAACTTTTCAGAAGACATAGCCTGACATTTGTCTTTTGTATTTCAAACCACTTGAAATGTGACAAGATAAAAAAATATGAAGGTATCTTTATTCCGCATTTACCTTCTGAACTCCAGTGTGGTTTTTTGGGGGGTACTGCAGCGCCCCGCACCCATACTTACAGAGCCTATGAGTGTACGAGAAGTTGCATCAAAAGGTGAGTGGGAAGAAGTCGCACGAGGAGAGAAATTCGAAGACCCCATAGCAAAGAGATGTAAATGAGTTGAATATTGTCAGTACTTTAAGTGGGCCGGGTCCTGCCGGTGCTCAGCAACGGCAGTTGTAAAAAGCAGGTGCTGAGACAGGACCCTATCTGGCTCTCCATTACTGCCCTCACCCTTTCATGGTGAAAAAAAGAATCTTAACTCTGCAAGAGTGCCACCCTTAGCTGCCTTTGACGTAACTTAAGATTGTTGTAGGTCTTTCACAGTCTCATCATTTCAGAACTAAAGCATTTTCAATATTATATACAATGAAGCCATAGTTGTTGCTTATTTATCTTATGCAACTAACAACCATTGACAAAGCCAATAGTCCTGGCTTGTTGTAGGTGGAATGTTACTTGTTGTGTTATATATCTGGATGCAATGACTGAAACAGCAAAATACCAGTTGGGCAGCACACTATGCTAAGCACAGGTTTGTAGCGTAGGTGTTTTTGAACGACACCCTTAATTACATAGGCCATGCCCCTTTGAGAGTCCTCCTCCCAAACCCCAGTTTTTAGGTCGAGCCTGGGCAGCGCATGCGCTGCTCTGCGAGCCATGCTATATTGGAGTATATACCTGATGCCCTGTCCACTCTCCGCCCATATTTGTCATTGGCTTGTGTCATTGTCCTTCGTAAATGCTGGCTTCTGATTCGTTTTAGTCCCTCCTTAGTACCGCCTTGTCTTCATTCGTAACCTCCCATGAGGACTTACTTCGGTTGCTACACGGTACGTCTTCTTTAGTCTGTGAGCACTATTTTCTTTAATGAGTTTATCTTACTGCAGGAGGGCAGGTATAGGTCTCGCATTTGCAAGAGTTTCAGCTATTGGCATTGTAAACGACAACGCCTTTTATTTATGTTTTAAAAACCAAAACATAAATAAAAGGCTTTGGGGCATATTATCAAGGGCAGTATCGCCACTTTAGCGGCACTTTTTGCCGATAAAGCGGCGATATTTTTATCGCCCTATTAGCAAGCTGTCGCTAACAGCTGTTAGCGACAGCTTAATGGCGATAGCGGCCGTTTTGTTGCCGCTTTGCATGTCAGCGATAATTATCGCTAATGACATGCAAAGTAGGCGTTCCCAACTAAAAGCAACTGCAAACAGTCGCAAACACAACTTCCCCCTATTAGCAATGCCCGCGAAGCGATAAAAAAAGTCGCGCTAACCGCGATTATCGCTGGAATTTAACACCTGATAAAAACTTGACTTAACCATCTTGTCAATGGGAGGTGGATTGTAAGGTTAAGTCCTCACCTGCCTATTAGCAAGCTTTTCATTAGCGCAGTGAATTTATCGCTGGATTTCTCGCGCTATTGCTGGGTTTCGCCGCTATTGCTGGATTTTTTATCGCCTTGGAGATAAGCGTTGATAATAACGCGTTATCTCCGCGATGAAATCCAGCGATAGCCGTCGATAAAAAAAACAGGGCTAAGCGCGCTTTGCGATAATTATCGCAAATCCTTGGTAATATGCCCCTTTGTCATTTACAATGCCAATAGCTCAAACTCGCGTAAATGCGAGACTTATTACATTACAGATACTTCTTTCATCTGACTTAAAGCCGTCATTCTTATGCAAGTAAAAGCGACTTGTGTGTTGTGTTAGACATTTTTATCGCTACTCAAGTCCACTCTTTTTAAACGCCGTATATTTACTCTTCTCTGTGCACAGAGTAGCCTCGGTGTTCAACTATTTATAGAGCAAATTAGTTTTCGTTAATGGTCTGGTGAACAGACGTGCTTTTAGTCACGGGGGATGGGAATGGAGGTCAGACCAGGAGGCGGGAGGAAGGCTTAAGAGAAGGAGGTGAGGCGGGGAGTCACTCCAGAGGACTGTTGTGGTAAACGACCGGACGGCGGATAACAGTGTCTGACTGGAAACTAAACTCAGCCCAGGCAACCTTGAAAGCAGCCCACTCTGCTGAAGCCCCCTGGAGAAATCTAAAGAGGCCGATTGGCCAGCCCGGCGCCACTGCACAGGGAAGAGGCGAGAAAAGCAGAAAGGAGAGGGGGAGGAAAAGAAGAACATTCAGGTGCCAGGAGCGTGTTGGACTGATTCAGGAGAAAGGATATTGTAAAGCCAGCAGAGGCGAGGGCACTGGGGCACGGGAGAGATCTTGTGATGGATGCCAAGCTCACAAGCCCTCTTTAGAAACATGCCCAGGAACAGCCACCAATCAGTTCTGAGATCTGAGGTGATGCAGTAGAGGCAATCTGGAGTTTAGAGGTTTCAAGTAACTAACTATCATGCTTCACTCTTTAGTGCTGCATGGTAGCTCAATGCTTTGAAAGAGTTTGCTGCTGAAATGTGGTGATCTGCAGGTCACAAGTTCAAATCCTGGGGAGACCAGCTCAGTCCTCCATTTTTCTAAGGTTGTCAAATAACTTGCCATTAAATATGATAATCACAACATCTGTTATTTACAGTGTTTAGAACTGGCCTTGTCAGAAAGACGTGCAGTATGAAGCGCTATTTATAGAACAAGTTACCATTATTATAAATATTTATGCACTGCCAGGAATATAACAGCAGCAGGCCATAGGTGTATGAGGGGCCTTAGCTGTCAGAGCTGGGGTTGACACTGCCCTCTTCCGGCACTCACAGCTCAGTATTGTAGACAGGACAGCCCCATGGCAAGCAGTGTTTCATCCAAGGTGCGTATAGTGGTATTTAAGGCATGTAGCTCAAGGCCTGGGGTCTTATGTGCCTCTCCGGCAAACCCATCAAGGCCCATATTGGAATTAGAGTGCACTGCCCTATAACTGGGTACTCCAGTTGCCACCTATCACAAAGACTGCATTGTCCCCAGCGCAGCTGCAAACCCGTTCTTGCCACGGAGCAGCACATTAATGAAAGATGTTCCGCCTGTTTGAAGCCTTATGTCCACATTTCATTGTGAATGTGGCATCTGGCCTGCATTAAAAAGCAGGGGTGGGGGCAACGGTCCCCCTGTAGTGGGGTGTAGTGAGCTACGCTGCCTCTGTGTTAAAACAACAAGATGAAGGAAGGAATGCTTGAATTAATATTAACCACTGTTGATTGCTCTGGCTCGCATTCCAGGCCATTGTTTTTCACCTACTGTATCATTCTATACCGAGGCACACCTTATGCAAATCATTCTTGGTCTTGCTCCAATAGGAACAGTGCAGCCTGAACTGCCAGGCCGGGTCTTCTCCAGATGGGAACACAAGCAAACCCAGACTGGTTGTGACCTGCTTAGGTCTCATCAATGAGGTATAGTTGTGGCTGATGGTACATTGAGCATGTGACCTAAGTCTAGGGATGCCCATCACATTTAGTGCATCTACTAGAAAGGGAACATGATGATGAAAGGAATGCTTGAATTAATCTCAACCACTGGTGATTGCTGTAGGCTGCATTCCAGACCATCATTTGTCATCCACTGTGCCATTCTAGAAAGAGATTCATCTTATGCAGTCAGTGCACACCCTGACAGCTCCTTTGCCTCTGCACTATACAATGGCGTGGATGCAAAGTATTTCTTCATTTGGATGGCACTACACGACCATGCAAACGAGGGAATGCTCCATTGAGATCACATTGCTGCTACATATGTGCATTACAGAAAGGGACTCGCAAGCAGTAATACCAAAGTGCCACAGTGATGCAAAAAATGGGAGTGGACATGTCCGTTGCACGCTAAGGCACGTTTTGACAATATGGTCCCACAGGTGGTATTTTCCAGTCCCTCCGCCCAGTATAACTTGTGCTGGCCAAAGTTATTAGCAAAGTCAACAAAAGTCTATTTGAATATTCAAAACGTTCAGTGTTGTGTCTCTCTACCACAGATTAAACTGAGGGACTAAAGCCTTTCAATATGAACTGTTTATCTTTTCGTAGTATCACTGGAATGGAAACTTTGCCAAAAGTGCGAATGAAGCTTCACTTGGGGGTAAAGTTTGCCAACCTCCATTTGCTCTTTGGATGTGTGTTGGCTTTAACCATGGCACTAAACTGTGTGGACCTCGGAAGCCCGATCCATATATGTTCATTTTGTGTCCAATTATGTGTTGTCATGTCAATTAATATTTACTATCTGAAAATGTACTGTCCCAAGGGACTCTCTATATGAATTATTAATTCATGTGGTTTGATCAATTCTTGACATTTGTTGTTTGTGAATAAATGTGGATCCAGCCTTTACCCCCACCAGTTGTGTCCTTACTGAGGGCCATTTCTTAGTATGATATGCACCAATAAGCAAAGGTTGCAGATCATTGGCCTTATCAATGGTTGGTAGTGTCCTTTACTCAGATATTGCAAAGCTAGTTGTCCATCGTTGCAGATGATTCAGGACCAAGTACTCAGAATTGCTATTGGCATCCCACAAAGACTGCATGGGACCCCGATTCGATGGAAGTTTTGCAGATTACCAGTCATAGTGCATGCTATCTCTAAGGTTCTTTACGATAAATCAACAATAATGATAAATCTATATACCAATTTTGGGAACTTCAATCCTCTCACGAGAAACACTGCTATCAATTAATTTTGTTGTATTCATTTACATATGGGAGTCCTTCTGGAGAATGCTGTACACATTAATGAGCTGGTACATAAGAATACGTAGAGATGGTGGTAGTTGCACATAACATAGTGGATGATAAATTGTTAATGGATGCTGGGTACACAAACATGTTTATATTAAGACAAAACAGAATATGGACTACAATTGTATTTACATAAAATACGTATCTAACTTTTTGGAATTAGAGACACGGATGTTTGGAGAATCAGTGGAGAGTTGGGGTGATCAAGTGATGAAACATTCAAGTCCCTTTTCAGTGCTGATTTAAAACCAATACGGGATTCAGTAGCGTCTATATCACATTGAAGGGCATTGAGGTGCAGTAATCCGAGAAATTGTAAAGATAGATCCAAAACATGATGGAGTAGAGGGAATTTGGAATGGTTAGTAAGTTGAGGTCAACAGATTGCAGTGTTGGGTGAAAAGTTGGTTGAGATTGGAGCAAACATATGATCAGGAGCCATTTTGTTAGCGGTTATAACACAAAGATGAATCATTTTCAGTCAGCACAACATTTAGCAGGGAGTCATCATAACTGGAGGCTTTGTGATGTGCTAGTTGATTAACAGAGCAGGTCGTGAAAAATTCTGGTAGTAAAATTGATAACTTTGTGGTGTCTGGAGGTGAGGCATATAAGCGAAAACTAGTTTGCAGGATGCCACAGTAATCCAGTTTACCAATCACCAGAGTGAGAATCAGGGCTTGACCACTGAATGTGTGGTGCGTCCAGATTTTCATATTTCCTTAGCTTAGCGCAGTAGGGAGTCATTTTTAGGTCGAGCCTAGGCAGCGCATGCGCTGCTCTGCAAGGCATGCTGAATTGTAGTATGCATGTGAAGCTCCGCCCACTCTCCACCCATATTTTTAATTTGACTTGTGTCATTGTCCTTCGTAAATGCTGGCTTCTGATTCGTTAATATGCTTGTTAGTTCCTCCTTAGTCCTGCCTTGTCTTCATTTGTAACCTTCCATGAGGACTGGCCCTTTTACTTCGGTTGTTACACGGTACGTCTTCTTTAGTCTGTAAGCACAATTTTCTTTAATGAATTTCTCTAACTGCAGGAGGGCAGGAGGGCCTCTCATGCACAGTTGTGACTACTGGCTTGTTTAACTCATAGCAAACAGGGAGCTCTTCATGGGCCATGGGAGACAGAAGGGGGCAACTCAGCTATGCCTTTAGGGAGGTCAAAGGTGCGAGATGTAAATTCCACTTTATCTGGTGTGTTTATTTTCACAATGAACATCTATGTTAAACATGAATATGCTTTAGGTTTGCTCCTCCACTCACATGCTAAAAATCATGACTTCAACAAAGGGCTCTTACCCTCTTTTCTCTATTTGTTCCTTTGTGAAATGGATCCAAAAAAGAAAGAAACTCTTTGGCTGCAAATGTCTCTTTGGACACACTCTTCCGCAACCACATGCGCGAATCCGACCGGAAGGTATTGGAGCACTTTACTGAGCAGTTCTCCAGTTCCAAAGTGGCAGCTCGCTGTGCTTTACTCCTTAGCTCAGATTACCTGTAAAGGGTGTGCTTTCACCCTCAGCTTAACGATGCTCTCGCTCATTTGCTTTTCTCCCCCTGCCCGCCACATTGCTCTGTCTATCGTTTGCTTCCCTATGCCCTCCGTGCCCCTTCCCCCACTGCGCCATCATTTTTGCTTCCCCATACCCGCACCCTCAGTTTTGCTTCTCCACACCTCCATACCCTCCCTGTCTGTGTTCCTTCTGCTACCTTCTGTTTGCACCCACACACACACACTTTTGAACAATCATTTGGAATGCAATAGGTCTCGCATTTGCGAGAGTTTAAGTTATAGGCATTGTAAATGACAATGCCTTTATTTATGTTTTAAAAACCAAAACATAAATAAAAGGCATTG
The DNA here is from genome assembly GCA_963921515.1 of Calotriton arnoldi. Lineage (NCBI taxonomy): Eukaryota > Metazoa > Chordata > Amphibia > Caudata > Salamandridae > Calotriton > Calotriton arnoldi. Next base: position 2,235,947 of record CAWUFW010000825.1, on the reverse strand, counting down.
TCATTTACAATGCCAATTGCTCAAACTTGCGTAAATGTAAGACCTATTGGATTGCAGATGCTTGTTTAGTTGTTGCTTACCCGACAGCGCAAGCTGCCTGGTTGTCAAAGGCTTATTGTGAACTTATGGTGGCTTTAAAGGCCACCAATCGTTTACCATTGTTTGCCTTTATTGTCACCCTCATTTGATTACTTCTTATTCACTGTCTTGCCTTCCTCTTCTTGTGTTTGTCCCTTAATTAGATCATAGCCTCTACAATTCTTCCGGCTGATTTGTATCCTTCCATTGCTCACATTTAGGGAACTCCTTTTTTGTCTTTCATTTGGTACTCCATAGGAGTGTATGTGGTTTCTAGCTATCTCCCCCTTGTGCTGCTTCCCCCCATCAAAAAGCAGTGGTGGCTCACAGAGGGAGTGCTGCGGGGCGGTGGGGTGGGGCGGGGAGGGGCTGGGTGGGGGAGGGGTAGTGGAATCGGACATACGACGGGCAGGAGTAAAGTAAGTAAATAAATAAATAAAACTATTTACCTTGCGCTCGCTGCATCGCCGAGTTGGCGATGCAGCGAGCGCAAGGTAAATAGTTTTATTTATTTATTTACTTACTTTACTCCTGCCTGTCGTATGTCCGACTCACTACCCCCACCCAGCCCCTCCCCCGCCCCAACGCCCCGCAGCACTCCCTCTGCGAGCCGCCACTGTCAAAAAGCATGTCTCCTGCCCCAGCATTATGTTACTCCACACCCCTCCCAGCTTGTCTGTAAAAGAACAGCAACAGGGATATTTTGCTGGGGTATGACTGAACAGCAGACTTTAAGGTTTGTTTTTGCTTTATATCTTGCATTCCACATATTGCTTGAAAGCACAAGCTTGGATGCACAAATGCTTTTAGGGAGCTAGGGGAAAGGGTCATCTGTTGCACTCACTCAGCTGGCCTCTACGGCAGAAGGTGTACTTATCCTGACGCTTCTTCTAAAAGACCATACATTTGCTTTCTGGGCTTCTGCAGAAGTCCAAATGGTTGAATCCTGTGGAAAGTAAATTAGGCCTTTGGGAGAAATTGACTTTACATTCTGACACTATCTTATTCTTTTTAATTTCTGTAAAAGTCTCCTGAATGAAAATATTTGGAAAATAAACCATGTCATTAATAAAGATTGAAAATATTGAATTCAATGTACAGTTATGAAATCCTATAAAATAGGTGTTTGGTTTTCCTACTTTTTCACATAATATATTTTTCTTTCATTTTATTTAAAATAACTTTACAGACAAACATTGGCAAAGCCACCAGCTCTGCAGTTGCATTAGATAGGCGAGACCTATTGACTTTGCCAATGCTTGTTCTGAAATGTCACTAAATATTGCAGCTGCTTTCGAGAGGCAGTCTTCTGCATAGAAAATCTTGCCGCTTTTAGGAAATAGGTTAAGACTCTGCTATTATAGTTCAAGTGTTCTTTACGGATACCTTCAGGTCTCTTGAGCACTGTAAAGCCCTCCAAAGATCAAGCCGAAGCCTTGTCAATAAAAACATGATGTTTGTTCTGATTTAATTCGATATAATATAGCCTATTAGCCCGCCGTAGTGGGCTATACTGGCTATTAAAGGCCCGCTCCAGCGTTAAAGGCCCGAGTCGAAGGCGAGGGGCTTTAACAAGGGAGCGGGACTTTAATAGCCGGTATAGCCCAGCTACGAAGGGCTATAAGGCTATTAGAACATTCTGCCACTAGAGGGCAGAATGTTCTAACAAATTAAACAAAGGCCTCTCGGAGCCCGAAGGGATTGAAATCCCCTAGGGCTCCGAGAGGCCTTTGTTCAAACAACATTGGAATGTTGCTCTGCGGGCCTTTACCGGCCCGTAGAAGCTCAGAGCACTACATTGTATTCAATGGAGTGCTCCACATTCCAATGTTCTAATATTGCTTATGTGAACATGTTTCAGGTTTCTGTCTGACATTATCTTCTCAATGAGTGTTATTAATCTCACAGCAAGTTTAGAGTCTCTTCCCTTCGCCAGTGACGTCCACTGTAATTCACATTCCTGTCACAGTCTTTCTGTGGTTCCGAGGTCCTCTCATTCTTAACTATTTTAGTCCTGGGATTCTCCTACATTAAGGTTGGTATTGGATCCAGGAACCTGTTAAGTTGAATGGACGAGGTTAGGAGCAGTCATGGTATCCAGCCTGTGTGCGGTCTGACAGGGAGAAAACGTGCGTCTGCAGGATAGGCTTCTCCACCTTCCATCCCTCTCTCTTTAACCTGAACGCTGATTGATTAGGATACAACTCGACCCCACACCTGTCCACACCTCCCTTTGCACATCGGCTCTCAATTCTATGGACCGCACCCCTTCCAAAAGCCTTAATTGCACCCTTCTCCTTCCATGGCAGAATCATGGCGCCTCCACGGCTTCTCTAATTGAGAGCATCCTGCTATGCTCTATTTGCAAAGCCCAACCCCTAAAGACTGATCGGAATATCAGTGAAGGCACCACATGCTGGAGGATATTGTACTGCATATGGGAGTTTTCCCTCCCTACTGTTTTAGTCATACACTGAGATACAAATGGGCGAGGGATTCTTCCTACGGATCTTGGATTAGTTCTCTGATGGTGACCCCCTAACCTCCCGACAGGATCCACACTATCAACCACAGAGGACACTGATGATCATAACCCTTTAATGAGTGTATGTGGTATGTGTGGCTCCAGTAGTGCTTGTATACTTGCACACCAGGCTGAAGACACTGTACACAAGTCTACCACCCTCAATGAACTCTACAAATGTTATTGGATTGAATCTCACTTTTAAGATTTACAGGAAGCCATTGCTGTGCTGTGCAAGAGAGTGGGAGGCATTAAATTCAAATACAGAGCCTTGTCTTCCGATTATGAGCAGCCACATTTTGCACAACCTGGAAAAGTCAGCATGCAGAGTGTCCCATAGCCTAACTGTACTGATAAGAAAATATGAGTCAGTGGTTAAATGTGGTTTATATGCGACCATGAGTGTAGGTCATGAGCAATATCAGGTGCTCTTCCAAGTGTAAGCCGATAATACATAAATCTGTATGTATCTGGAGGACAACCTGGGGTGCCTGGAAAGTATCACCAGATGCCTTGACAAAGTCCCTCTCCAAAAAAGATAGAGATTCCTCTGCCTAAATGGAGCCAGTATCTGAGATCATAATAATTTTAGGGTTAGACCGCCACCCTACCCCCATTGAGCTGGTCACAAGCCTGGGTACCACACCTGCAATTCCCTCAACCGTCAAGACTTTGGATGTCATCTTCCACACAGAGCTGTAAATTATAATATACCCAGGAGTGGCCCATGCAGGTAAGAGCAATGGGGCGGGGAGTGGGGGGGACTCGACAGACGACAATGAGGGGAAATTAAATTTTTAATTAATTTTCCCTCGTAGCCGTCTGTCGAGTCCCCACCCTCCCCCCACCCCCCCACCCCCCCACCACTCTTACCTGCACAGGCCGCTCCTGAATATACCTTATATTACACTTTGTTCTCGGGTATCCAAATGCAACTTTCCCCACTCAGCAGAGTCCTCCAACTACTGTAGACTGCCCAAAGACCTTACAGGAAGTGTGGTAATTGCACTGCTCTATTAGCGCCCTGCCATTTACACAGTCTACCTAAAAACCTCACTGACTTGCTGCACAGACTTTAAAACCACGCTGCCAGTATACGCTTGAACCTGCAGAAACGAGATCACCTTCCACCAGTCCGTAAGCCCTCCACTGGCTCCTGATGGAGATAAAGATTCCATATTGGTTGCCATGCTTTAGGCAAATAGTGTAGTGGAATAGAGGCTTTGGGTCCCTGCAAAAGCTGACGCCTAATAACTGACTTGCAAGGATCAGCCACTGCACCCTTGAGCCAGCGGCATACTTTTACACAGCTAAATGCTGTCAGAGAGTGCAAGGCCAACTGTCTTGAGCGCCCTGGACATTCCCCGAATTGCAGGACCAAACAACATTTGTTTTAGGAAACTACTCAAAACAGACCTGCCCAGATGATCGATTGATTGAAGTGTGATGCAGGGAAGCAAGTGAAGAATGTCCAATAAAAGATTCTCCCCTCCAACCCAAGTGGACTTTAACTGCCATGAACTTTGTTCTCTTCTTAAAGTCTGGCCCATGATTGTGCTGTGAAGGGACAACAAATGCACCTGCAGTAATTAACTAAACGAATAACTGCATAGTTGATTGTACTTTCAGGTCTGTAAGTACAGAGAATTGGCCATGTGCCCTAAACTCTTTTAGATGGTGAAAGGACACCTTGAACTATTTCTTCTTATAGTAAGGGCCTCATTTCGAAATAGGCAGCAACAGAGCATCTGCTAAGAGTACAAAGGAATTCCTCAGCACACGTCTGTTATGTCACAATATACATAAACATGCTTGATGTGAGCATAAGTAAAATACAAGTAGGTAAGTTCTTATTTCTTTTTTCCTTTTTATTTTCCGATGTTCAGACAGCCGACACGTGTTTCGTCGCTTACATGGGAATTAATCCCGCGACTTTATCAAGGCTGCATAAAAACAGAATGAATACTCAATGTATCACCTTCTTTAAATTGGGTGTACAGAACTAGTCAGAGATTACATTCAGCGGCCGGTGCCATGCTTCATCACAATATGTTATCTCATTGGTTGTGTGCCCACATGCACAAAATATAAAACACCAGAAACATTGAAAATTTTCTTCAAATGTGACCCAATAATCCGTAGATCAAAAGATCCAGAATCCCAAAAGAAAAAGATGGAGTAAGAAGAATTCCGTGGTATAGTCTCAGTAGTAAGTGCAATATAAACCATATATAGTGCCATTCGGTAGTGTCAAAATATAATTTACTCAGACCGTGTATGACGACTCCAAGAATGAACATTCCTGGGGTGAGATCGGAGTGGAGCCCAAAAGGTGAGATAAAAGATTTTTGTTTGAACTTAATTTAACAAAAAACCAAATTATGTTGGGTAAATACCTATTGTCTTCCTGTGTATAACCCTGTAAAGAAACCAGAAAGCGCCCTGAGTATAAATAGGACCATCAGGCAAAAGTCACATACGGCTAAAGTTGCAAACTCAAAGTAACAATTGGCCCACCTACTTTATTAGTGGTGTTAATTCCAACCCACACTGGGATTCAATATCTCGCGACGTCTCACTTCTCAATGTTAAATCCAAGGGATCCCTGTATGTCCCAGAAGTCCAGAATCTACAAAGATATAGCCAGTCATGTTTCACTCCATAAGATTTATGGTTCAAAATGAATACCTCATCCAATCTCATTGTAGACTAACCATGTGATATTTACCTTCCCTGAGCAATGTCAAGCTCTATTTATTCAAACCCCAATAGTCAAAATCTAGGTGCAGAATGACCAATCTAACACTGCACCATTTGTCATAACACTGAATACAGCTTGACATCACAACAAAGCTATTCAGTTTATATCCGCTTTATCTATCTCCTCATATTGATGCTAGAGTACCATTTGATCCATCTAGTAAATCGTAAAGATAAGCTTCCTCCATTCCTGTGCTATATCTAGAGTGTCAACAAGCTAAAATGAATCCGTCATGCTAGTTGCTCCATTAGCACTATCATGCTAACGATGAATCTGACAACAAGAACTCACAATATTCTATTCTTCCTTAAAGTCAAAAGCCCCTGGTCAGTTGATCCCCTTACCTTATTTCTTAGTAGTTTGATCCCACACACGGACGTCGCTCCTCGTGTTGCCGAGTACGGTGCACGAATGAGGCTCCTGGTTCCCGCCATTTTAACCGGCTTCACTCAAGTTCAATAGAAACCGAGGAAGGACAGCTATCCAGTTTCTCAGCAATCAGAGAAGAAGGACTCAAGTATAACCTAGTTGCATAACGGTGGCCATCTTGTAACGACACTGAATCCCTAACATCAGTATGTTCTTATTCATTAAGGTGCAAAGCGGTCTTCTGGCAGCAACAATACCTATTGCCTATAAAATAATCCGAAATAAGATTGCGGGGCTACCGTTATTGTGCGGGAAACGCGGTGATATAGTCCTATATGCAGACATTGCATCCTGCATTACAGACACAAGGGCTGATATTGTGTAGCGTAAGGGGTATAAAGATAAGGTGTGTAGAGGCTGTATATTATGTCATTTTCATGTGAAAGGTGCCTCATGGTCTATGATACATGCATTTTCCATGCTTCATGAACATCTATATAGTGACATGTCTATATATAAAGGGCAGTGTGAAAGTGCCAAGCAGGTGTTCCATTCTAATCCTATTTTACTAGGTGCATATTCTTTATCTCCATCTCTTCAGGGTCCTGATTGCCATAACATGGTTAATGAAATTTAAAAAAAATTGATTTCTCTCTACAAATGTTAAAACATCAGTGCTCATGGGGAAAATAACGTCATAAATGTAATTAGCATTGAGATATAAACCAAAACAAATAAACAATAAATAATAATGTAATTAGCATTGAGATATAAACCAAAACAAATAAACAATAAATAATAAGAGAAGAACATTACACACTCCGTATATTTGACTCACATACAGATGTATCTGTAATTAGCCATGTTGTAACAGTGAGTCATTGAGTCATTTATGTCTTGATGAGGAGACCTACGGAGAGTAATAGTGTGTGGGGAGCAGAACTAATACCTGTAGTGTGGCGACTCCATGTATTCATCTTCCCAAAAAGTAGTGTAATTCGGGGTCAATGTTAAGCCCTATCTCTGTACTTCGTAGTCTAAGGATCCAAAGTGCCTCTCGTCTACGCAAGGCCAATTCTCTGTTTCCCCTCTTTGGTGTCGCTGAACCTGTTCTATACCATAGAATTCAAACTGCTTATGAGCTGTCTGAGCTTGACACTGTGTCACATGAGCGGCAATGGGATATCTCACATCTCCCTGCTTGACCGCCCTTATGTGCTCGCTTATCCTCTCACGTAATGTCCTGATGGTACTGCCTACATACCTTTTCATGCATCTGCATTCAATAATATAGACAACAAATTTCGTCATACAGTTGATGTTAGTCACTATGTTGTAAACTCTGTCGCCCGGACCCTTAAACTCAGTTCTTCCGTTACAAGCCCATTTGCAAGAACTGCAGTGCCCACATCCATAGAAGCCTTTTGTCAGCGATGTCAGCCAGTTGTTTTTCTCTCACACCTGGGGTAGCTCGGGCTAAGTATGTTCCTAAGTGACAGGCCTCGTCGGTATGTAATGTTGGGTGTGTCAGTGATGAAATCACTAAGTGATTTGTCTGCCTTGAGTAAATGCCAGTGTCTGTTCAGACTACGACGTAAGACACCAGACATGTTATTGAACCCAGTCACCATACGTACTTTATCTTCCTTACGTCGATGCTGTGAGCCTTCTCTAAGTGTGTCTTGTCTCTTTACCCTGAGTATCCTCTTCTCTGCATTCCGTAAAGTCGTTTCGTCATAGCCCCTATTTCTAAAGCGGGCTAAGGATTGATCTTATCTGATGTGAAGGGTGGGCACTGGATGCGTGAAGTAGTGCATTACAGGCTGTCTCTTTCCGAAAGAGTCTGCTGTGAATCTTCAGTCGTCAATATACCTACCCCAATAAAGAATTGGGGTAGGTATATTGACGACTGCCTTATGATCTGGACCGACACGGAACACAAGTTGACTAACTTCCTTAGGTACTTGAATGAAAATGACTTTAACATTAAATTTACTTTCAATTACAGCAAAAGTATGATTTCCTTTTTAGATGTAGAACTGTACATAAGGGAAAATAAGATTCACAGCAGACTCTTTCGGAAAGAGACAGCCTGTAATGCACTACTTCACGCATCCAGTGCCCACCCTTCACATCAGATAAGATCAATCCCCTATGGGGAACTCGTCAGAATAAGACGGAACTGCAGCTTTGAACCTGAGTATGAAGAATGTAAGAAGGGAGTGTTAGCCCGCTTTAGAAATAGGGGCTATGACGAAACGACTTTACGGAATGCAGAGAAGAGGATACTCAGGGTAAAGAGACAAGACACACTTAGAGAAGGCTCACAGCATCGATGTAAGGAAGATAAAGTACGTATGGTGACTGGGTTCAATAACATGTCTGGTGTCTTACGTCGTAGTCTGAACAGACACTGGCATTTACTCAAGGCAGACAAATCACTTAGTGATTTCATCACTGACACACCCAACATTACATACCGACGAGGCCTGTCACTTAGGAACATACTTAGCCCGAGCTACCCCAGGTGTGAGAGAAAAAACAACTGGCTGACATCGCTGACAAAAGGCTTCTATGGATGTGGGCACTGCAGTTCTTGCAAATGGGCTTGTAACGGAAGAACTGAGTTTAAGGGTCCGGGCGACAGAGTTTACAACATAGTGACTAACATCAACTGTATGACGAAATTTGTTGTCTATATTATTGAATGCAGATGCATGAAAAGGTATGTAGGCAGTACCATCAGGACATTACGTGAGAGGATAAGCGAGCACATAAGGGCGGTCAAGCAGGGAGATGTGAGATATCCCATTGCCGCTCATGTGACACAGTGTCAAGCTCAGACAGCTCATAAGCAGTTTGAATTCTATGGTATAGAACAGGTTCAGCGACACCAAAGAGGGGGAAACAGAGAATTGGCCTTGCGTAGACGAGAGGCACTTTGGATCCTTAGACTACGAAGTACAGAGATAGGGCTTAACATTGACCCCGAATTACACTACTTTTTGGGAAGATGAATACATGGAGTCGCCACACTACAGGTATTAGTTCTGCTCCCCACACACTATTACTCTCCGTAGGTCTCCTCATCAAGACATAAATGACTCAATGACTCACTGTTACAACATGGCTAATTACAGATACATCTGTATGTGAGTCAAATATACGGAGTGTGTAATGTTCTTCTCTTATTATTTATTGTTTATTTGTTTTGGTTTATATCTCAATGCTAATTACATTATTATTTATTGTTTATTTGTTTTGGTTTATATCTCAATGCTAATTACATTTATGATGTTATTTTCCCCATGAGCACTGATATTTTAACATTTGTAGAGAGAAATCAATTTTTTTTAAATTTCATTAACCATGTTATGGCAATCAGGACCCTGAAGAGATGGAGATAAAGAATATGCACCTAGTAAAATAGGATTAGAATGGAACACCTGCTTGGCACTTTCACACTGCCCTTTATATATAGACATGTCACTATATAGATGTTCATGAAGCATGGAAAATGCATGTATCATAGACCATGAGGCACCTTTCACATGAAAATGACATAATATACAGCCTCTACACACCTTATCTTTATACCCCTTACGCTACACAATATCAGCCCTTGTGTCTGTAATGCAGGATGCAATGTCTGCATATAGGACTATATCACCGCGTTTCCCGCACAATAACGGTAGCCCCGCAATCTTATTTCGGATTATTTTATAGGCAATAGGTATTGTTGCTGCCAGAAGACCGCTTTGCACCTTAATGAATAAGAACATACTGATGTTAGGGATTCAGTGTCGTTATAAGATGGCCACCGTTATGCAACTAGGTTATACTTGAGTCCTTCTTCTCTGATTGCTGAGAAACTGGATAGCTGTCCTTCCTCGGTTTCTATTGAACTTGAGTGAAGCCGGTATAAAATGGCGGGAACCAGGAGCCTCATTCGTGCACCGTACTCGGCAACACGAGGAGCGACGTCCGTGTGTGGGATCAAACTACTAAGAAATAAGGTAAGGGGATCAACTGACCAGGGGCTTTTGACTTTAAGGAAGAATAGAATATTGTGAGTTCTTGTTGTCAGATTCATCGTTAGCATGATAGTGCTAATGGAGCAACTAGCATGACGGATTCATTTTAGCTTGTTGACACTCTAGATATAGCACAGGAATGGAGGAAGCTTATCTTTACGATTTACTAGATGGATCAAATGGTACTCTAGCATCAATATGAGGAGATAGATAAAGCGGATATAAACTGAATAGCTTTGTTGTGATGTCAAGCTGTATTCAGTGTTATGACAAATGGTGCAGTGTTAGATTGGTCATTCTGCACCTAGATTTTGACTATTGGGGTTTGAATAAATAGAGCTTGACATTGCTCAGGGAAGGTAAATATCACATGGTTAGTCTACAATGAGATTGGATGAGGTATTCATTTTGAACCATAAATCTTATGGAGTGAAACATGACTGGCTATATCTTTGTAGATTCTGGACTTCTGGGACATACAGGGATCCCTTGGATTTAACATTGAGAAGTGAGACGTCGCGAGATATTGAATCCCAGTGTGGGTTGGAATTAACACCACTAATAAAGTAGGTGGGCCAATTGTTACTTTGAGTTTGCAACTTTAGCCGTATGTGACTTTTGCCTGATGGTCCTATTTATACTCAGGGCGCTTTCTGGTTTCTTTACAGGGTTATACACAGGAAGACAATAGGTATTTACCCAACATAATTTGGTTTTTTGTTAAATTAAGTTCAAACAAAAATCTTTTATCTCACCTTTGGGCTCCACTCCGATCTCACCCCAGGAATGTTCATTCTTGGAGTCGTCATACACGGTCTGAGTAAATTATATTTTGACACTACCGAATGGCACTATATATGGTTTATATTGCACTTACTACTGAGACTATACCACGGAATTCTTCTTACTCCATCTTTTTCTTTTGGGATTCTGGATCTTTTGATCTACGGATTATTGGGTCACATTTGAAGAAAATTTTCAATGTTTCTGGTGTTTTATATTTTGTGCATGTGGGCACACAACCAATGAGATAACATATTGTGATGAAGCATGGCACCGGCCGCTGAATGTAATCTCTGACTAGTTCTGTACACCCAATTTAAAGAAGGTGATACATTGAGTATTCATTCTGTTTTTATGCAGCCTTGATAAAGTCGCGGGATTAATTCCCATGTAAGCGACGAAACACGTGTCGGCTGTCTGAACATCGGAAAATAAAAAGGAAAAAAGAAATAAGAACTTACCTACTTGTATTTACTTATGCTCACATCAAGCATGTTTATGTATATTGTGACATAACAGACGTGTGCTGAGGAATTCCTTTGTATATCTGTCAATTGGCCAAGGCCATTTTGTGTTTTGAGGAGGTCAGTGGTTCTCTTCACCTTGCAGCACCGTGATCAATACAGCAAGTAAATATCAAATATTTGTGTTATCTCTCCCGAGTAGCGCCTTCATTTACCCAACTAAATACCACTGCTCATTAGGTACTCATCTGCTAAGAGTATGTGATTCCCCTGCTTTGTTGAGGGGTGGGAGAACTCCTTTGTTTCCAATGGAAGAGAATCAGAAGGCTCTCTGGTGAAAGCATGTTTGAAACTGGCTGGTTATCAGAGGGCTGTAGGATTTGTTGTCCCTGGAGCCCCGCCATGTTTGGGTACATGCACAGCATGGCGGCCCTGATCAGGAAACAATCATCGATGTCCACCACGCACTAGAAGGAAATTCCCAGCGTCAAGGACATTGATTATTTATTTTTCAAAAACAAACCCTAGATTTGGGAGTTTGCTTTTAGAAAACCAAAAAAAATGCTTCCGGTCCACCATGCCACCATGACATGGCTCACTTGGTAGCATTGAGCAGTTTTGACGAAAGTTCTCCCACATGCTGGCAAAAGTACTTTCGGCTTAAATTTCCACTCATGCAGCAGGGCCCACCAAAGCAGAAAAATAAGACCTTAAGTCTAGAGTCAAAGAGGACCAATAGGCTGCATACTCCAGAGTGAGAGAGATGGGGGCAGTCAACATGAACTTATAGGAGCATCAGTCACTTTGCTCCATCCCCAAATGAGACTTGCAGCCCATAACTCTCTCATAGTGTAGTGAGAAAACTGTTGGAAGTACTCCTGAAGATGATACAAAAAGCATCACATGAAAGCAGCGGATTCAGGAAATTGAAAGACTAACAACTATAAGTATAGCAGACAAACAGGCACTGAACAAGCCCAGCCCCCTCCTCATAGACACATCAAGATCACCACAGATGGAGCTTCTATAAGGGTAAGGGATAAGCAAGGAGCTGGGAGAGGGGAACCAAAGACAGTCCATGTTAAGTTAATGCGCACCACCGGGTGCGCACCTGCCTGACAGAAATATTGAAGGAGTGGTTGGCAATTTTTGGTTGTGTTTCACACTCACCTTTTTCTTGTCTTCAATTTATCAAACAGTACTACTGCCCCAGGTGACAACAAATAGAGTCAGAGAAGGAGGAGCACTTGGGCCAGGAGTGCAGATGCCTTGCCCAGAAGAAGAAACAAGAAAAGGCAAGACCTAAAATCATGGCTATTAATAATATAATATATTTACGACAACAATGGATGCAAATGATCCTGTTGCGTTCCCAGGGAGTGCAGGGCAATCAGGAAGCAGGCAGTCCATAGGTCCATCTTAGGTGACTGAAAGGACCACCTCGAGCCCACTGGAGAGCAGCATCAGTAGTACCAGAGAAATAAGAAGTTGGATATAGGAAAGTGAATGCCTATCTATTAAATGTGGTAGATGAGCAACTACAAGTGGGGACAAAGCAATGCAAACCACTCCCAATCAAGCCATAAAAAGGACAAATTACTGAGTCCAGGAGGAGTTTAGGATTGTCTGCCAGAGGAGCTTATGTCTCCCTCTGTACTGGATACATCATGGAGGATGAGACTCTTGCCTGCAGCACTGAATCATACAGAAGCCCCAGTGATGGAAGCTAAGCACTCCTGAGGATAAATTGCAGCGCCATTCACCAGCTTCAGGATACAGAGCAGCACGGAGATGACTACCGTCCAAGTGACTTACGGTACCTTCCAGATCAATAACAATGCTGACATTGGGCTTGGATTGCCAGCAGCCTTTCATACCACCAACCAAGGACGTCAGTTCACAAAACGCCGGGGGTAGTGGAAGGGACGTCACACGCCATTTGACCTTTACTTTCAATCACACACTTACACATACTCACACATTCACACACACACACACACACACTGTCTCTCACATAAACACACACTCATCTGCAAGCATGCACACAACATACATTTAAAAGCATGTATTACTTACCTCAGCTGCCAGGGAGGGTCGTGTTTCAGCTAATTGTACTCCATTTTGTATTACACTGATAGTGAAAATATAAGATTAATCACTATTAGTGTAATAAAAAAAACTGACAGAAGACGAAGAAAGTGGAGCCTCAACAAACGTCCATAAGTACGAGTTTCCCCAGTGATTCTGGCACTGATTTTGCTCCTGCTGACGCCAGGGGTCGCAAAGGCAGTGCCAGAGGTCGCAAGGGGCAAGCCAGGGATCACAGCTGCGACCCCTGGCGAACCCTAAAGTACGTCCATGCCACCGACTACCAAAATCCTTGAAAATTCAATATTTTGTGTATATTTTCAAAAACATTAGGCGATATGCACTGAAAATGGCCTCTCCCCTCCTCTTCCCAACCTCTAGGTAACCATAATACAGGAAGATGGAATCGCTTGAGTGGATCGGAGACTGGCAAGCATTGCACAGTGACCACCTCCGGTACCAACCAGTCTATCCCTGTCTGCACTTATGTCTGCCCCTACAAGCCCAGGAATCTGTTTGGCAAACAGCAGTAGCGTTAGGACTATTTCTTTTGCATCTTTTCTGGACCCTCATTTCTCCCTCGACTTCTAGCCCAATAGGTTCCCCGGTGCAGAGGACCGGACTTTAATCATGGAATTTAGCTAATGTCATTGATTATCCAATCCCCAACTCTTAGGTCAATACCAGGATATGGGGTTAAGGAGCCCCTCTTCACTCAGCCTCTCCAGTACTTGTCTGTGCGATTGGGGTTAAAGGTGTGTATCCTAGCAGGAGTATGCTGACCCTTATATAAGTCGTAAACTCCTTTCCAACCCTCTTATGCTAACAGCTCTCCTCTGTGAGTTGCACAGGAGCCCCCCACTTTCCTCTTCAGTGAGTGAAATTTCCACCGCTCTCTCCCAAGAAGTCTGAAAGTCTCACCTAAGGTTCACGTCAGGTGCCGCTAGTCTCTTATGTATGTCAGTTCCTAGATAGAAGTTCATTCTCTCGTGGCAAAGGCTCCAGATAGTGCTGTAAGGAACACAATCACACAGCTGTGTGTATTGGTGTTGTTCGTTCTTCCAGAGATTGAAGTCCCATTTGACTTGCTCAAATGGTTTTATATGTCCCTCATGCACGTGTTTATTTCCTGGAATGGACGCCTCCCTATCTGGCCCACCTTTGAAAGTCTGATTCCTAAAAACAGTCGAGAAGGGAGATGGGCGTCTTGATAACTCTTTTGTGGTGTTGATAGTGTCCCGCACTCTTAGCATTGCCCACAAATCAACTGATTCCGTGCAGGCCCTACCTTCTTTTTAATCCACTGGAGCTCCCATAAAGAGCACTGGGCCAACATGTGGTCAAGGAAGCCTGACTGTTTCCCTGATTCTGCTACGGACGAGTCCTCACATGCACTTCAATTGTGCCGCTCTGTAATAGGGCACAAAGTCGGGGAACCCAAGCCTGATCCAATTTAGGAGAAAGAAAACTCCATTCTATTCAGCATTCTTGCCCTTTTTCCACCCTCTATGGAGTTGGCGATCGCCCTCTGAACCTGGCTCAGAGTTTCGCTAGGTACATGAATTGGAAGGGCTTGCAAGAGAAACAGGACTCTCCGCAGGACCATACATTTTATTGAAGAGATACGCCCTGGCATGTGTAGGTTATGCCATTTTTGAGGGTTTCTTTTGATGGAAACTAACAATGGACAGTGGCTAAAAGTTTGCAGTGTGAATGTCAGGACTTCAGGGTGTGATGTTGACACCTAGCTATTTTAAGGTCAATGTTCTCCACTTAAAGGTCTTATCTCTTGCAGTACACAGAGTCTTCATGGGGCATTTCTGGGTACTATCTTCTTAGCTTGCCTTTTTCGCATTGGCATCTGGGGTTGCCAGGCGTCCTTATTTAGTCTTCAAGGAGTTCCAGTGCAGGTATAGAGAGAGGGAGAGAAGGATGTGTTGTCAGCCTTGTCCTCAATGCAGACTCAGGGGCTCATTTAGAACCTGGCAGGACACCAGCCTCCTAGGTCACATGTGTTCTCAGTTCTGTTTGGTTGAAGACTGACCACATTTAGAGATACCTGCCAGCAGGAGCAGCCCGTGCAGGTAAGAGCGGTGGGGAGGGGTGAGGGGGTTGCTCGTCAGACAGCAACGAGGGAAAATTAATTATTTATTTAAATTTTCCCTCGTCTTCATCTGTTGAGTTCTCCCCCACCCCGCCCTACCGCCCCACTGCTCTTACCTGCACGGGCCGCTCCTGCCTGCCAGGCAGGAGGGGATCTCTGCAGTGGCAGCTGCTATAATTGCTTAGTGGTGGGCAGTGGGGGGGGAAATTCAACCAAAACTAAACTCACAATTAAAAATAAATAAAATCACACTTACCTGCTGCTCTGAGGGCCGCCGCCTTGCTTCTGTCCTCCGATCCTGGACTCCGACTGCGCAGGCTCCTAGATGCAAAATCCCAGCGCTTCTCTCATGCATTCCCAGCATGAGAGAAGTGCTGGGATTGGTCTGAGCGGCTTCGTTTTCTGCTCAGACAGTGCATTGGAGCCGGGGGTGTTTTTCCAACCCAGCTGTGCAACCCAGCTGGGTTGAAGAAACTTAAGTGCGCATGTCTGTTTGGCTGGACTAAAATGTCCAGCCAAACAGACATGCGCACTTAAAAGTGCCCACCACTCCTCCCCTGCCATGCCTAGCGAACAGGATTGCCTGGCATGGCCCGCCCCTCTGAAGACTCGCGTTGTCAGCTGTTAGACAGGCAAAAATAAAATGATAATAAAATGTTTTTATTATAATTTTATTGTTCTACTTTTAGCAGGAGGGCAGCGCTCCTCTGCCATTACGCAGGACCCGCCTCTGGATTGTTGCACCTTCGGAGCCACGGCTTCAAACGCTCCAAAGAAGGCACTTAAATTTGTGGAGTCAGCGCCATGTTGGATGCGTCCTCTATGCAAAGTATTTTTTATTTTCTGAAAACAAAGTCCCAAAGCAGGAGTTTGCTTTTAGAAAGCATCATAGAAATGACCCTGATGCACAGGGAGTTTTCACTCTGAGCCTGGGGGCCATTGTGTGCTCCCCTACCAAGGACCTCCGAGTAAGACATGGTGGACTCGATTAGGGAAAATGAGTGACATTTGCCCAGCCCAATCCAGCGCAGGATGAGGCCACTGTGACCTGGTGGCACAGTGGTGGACAGGCTGCCAGATCAAGTGTTTACACCGGGAAAGCCCGTCGAGCCTCCGCCGGTGTGAACCTAATACTGCCCCCGACTCTAACTAGAAGCAGGAGTATGCCAGCGTGGGAGCACTGCCAGATGCGGCGGTGCTGCTACTCAACCAAACTCGACATGACCCCCTCAGTCTCACATTCACTGTGGCACTAGAGTAAATGGCGTTGAAAATGTTGTATGTCAGAATATTGTTTTTTTTTTAATATCTTTATTGGGTTTGATGTTTACGGTATTTCACAGGAACCGTAGTAAAAATTACATTAGGTGCCAAACATGCACCGAGTATTAACAAATAAACAAAAAGAGAGGCCCTCATACACACCCACACCCACCCCAAGTAGTCACAGAAGGGCAAGTACAAAACATCTATCTACATAGAACGTAAAATCACAGTTATGGTTACATATGTCAGAATATTGTTAGCAAAAATATCACCTGACGGAAATATTGTCTCCTAAATATAATTTACAAAAATATTGTCCAATTTGCTGTTGATTTTCCATTATTAACTTACAAAGGTATTGTCCCATTGGGTGGAGGTTTCCTATTATTAGTTCCAATCGGGCAATTTTTCTCTCAGAAGAGAGTGTGGTTGGGGTGGTACTAGACAGCTAAGGACTTCTGTCCAATTTAACAGCGCTCTAGAGAACACTGTCCCTTCCATCTTCTTACAGAGGAAAGACAGACTGGACGTTGACAACGCCATTGCTTCATCAGAGAGACGTCGCACCAGGAACATGTTCAGTGTTCCTGTCTGACCGTCTTGTGCAAGAGTTGAATAGAATAACCAGACGTCCATTCGGGACCATCCGGGGCCAGCGTGTAGCGCCAGTGAAGGAGAGCTCACCGACAGAAACAGCTCCTTTCCTCCCCCAGCGTTCCTTCCATCCCCCTCCAGCCCCCTCCCCCTCCTCCTCGCAGCCTCCACTACAACGCAGACTTCCTTTTAAGGCACAGAGGGCATTCTGACACTTTGTGGAAAATGTCCGCGCTGGCAGCTCTCCATGTGAAGCCCGGAGCCGCTCGGGGTTGTATATACTACTCGGAGGCACCAGGCACATGTCTGTAGCTCCGCGGCTCTACAGTGCTCCTCTGTCCTGCCCTTCGGTACCTCCCCCCCAGCACTAGAACCCCACACGGCTCTGCCAAAGCACTTCCTTCCTGCTCCTGATGTTATAATTGTATTGCACTATACTTGCATTTATATAGTGCCTCATACCGCGGACGAGGCGCTGAAACGCAGTTGTGGACGTGTAGCGCGCTGCTCCATGCGAGCGTTGCGGATGGTTGTGGCCTCTACCAGTAGCCTTTTGATGTCAGGCTGCCTGAGGCCCAGAGTTGAGCTGTTATTGTGTTTTACTTTTGTCCCTGAACCGATGCATGGATTTGAAATGAAGACGGAGTGAGATGCAGGACACTGCAGCATTAAAAGCCAACCTACGATGGAAATGTGAATGCTGTGTGGTACACGGGGCGCGTTTGTGGTGATGCGCACATCCATCAGAGACCGCGCAAAAGTGTTCCAGCAAGGGGATAACTGTGCCTACGTATGTGCGTAGTACAAAGGTGTGAGAAAAAGCATGGCTATGCAGCAGGTGCTTATCACACCGGATAAGGCCAGCCTCTGGCAGTGCACGTGCAGCCCCCTAGCCTAGGCCTTTCGAGCATTTACCAGCTCAGAAGGCAGCTCACAGAAGGCTTTCTCAGAATGTGTTATTTTTACACTTATGCAAAAAAGCTTTGTGATTGTGAATGTGACCTACATCAAACGAGAAGAAGAAATTACACTAAGCAAATGTAGAGAGACAAACAGGAGTATAATCAAATAAGAGGAATACAGCAATAGAGCCAAGTGGGTTGGGGCGATGGACACAGGCATATGTCGATCATAGAGAGGGAACTTCAATAACTTTGGGGTAAGAAGGCGTGTATTGATAATGGGGTGCAGAGAGTAGAGGAGGAGGGTATTTAAGTCAGGGCATTTATATAGGACTAAAGGATCATGGAGAAGAAGTATGTATAGTTCAGGGAAGCAAGCAGACTACACCACAGAGCAGACAAGCATCGGCAAAGCCAATAGGTCTGGCATTGGCTTCCATCTGTTAGGCTTGGGCTTCCAGCTGTTTGGCTTTGTCAATGCCTGTTGTGTTTTGCCATGTTTTTGCAAAACTTTGTTATTTGGGAAGCTGCCAGACCGTTGTCAATTAAAACAAGCATTTGCAATGCAATAGATCTCGCATTTGCGAGAATTTGAGCTATTGGCATTGTAAATAACAATGCCTTTTATTTATGTGTTGTTTTTAAAATAGATAAATAAAAGGCATTGTCATTTACAATGCCTATAGCTTAAACTCTCGCAAATGTGAGACCTATTGCCTTGCAAATGCGTTCAGCGGCCGTGCTATAAAGATTTTTTTTTTAAAGCGTTAGGAGGGAGCGTGTCCTGCCTGAAACAGCAGGCAGGACAAAGCTATTTGAGAAAATATTGCTCAGAGGCTGTAATTAAAGCCTACCGAGTAACAACACACGTAACAGGGGGGGTCCTCATGGGAGGTTACAAAATGAGACAAGGCGGTACTAAGGAGGGAATACCAAGCCTATCGACCAATGAAAAGCCACAGTTTACAGCGGACAATCACACAAACCAATGAAAAATATGTGCGGAGAGTGGGCGCAGCTTCAAGTCCATACCTGAATACAGCATGCCTTGCAGAGCAATGCATGCGCAGCCCAGGCCCGACCTAAAAATGGCTAAAAGCAACAATATTTTTGGTCTTAAACTCCACAGATTGCCATTGTTTTTACTGACACAGAAGGTAACTACTTGTGTGTAGTAGAACCTCTTGTCTCTCCATTTATTTTACTACATATATTAACGTTTGTTCTGCAAAAATGTTTAAGAAAATCTGCAAAAGAAGTATGTCTGACTTCACAAACTAGAACTAGAACATATCATAGGGTTTTAGTTATTTAATGACAGGTTCCAACCCCCTCATCACATCACTCCTGCCATTTACTCTCGGAGTTTTTCACTGGATTAACTTTGTAACGGACACCTTTTTTTTTTTACCAGACGTGGACGCGCTGAGCCAAACAGTAGCATTGTCAAAAGTGTACTTTAGTAATCGCCCTTCCCTTCGTAGTGATGCAGCATCTGATGCCATATAAACTCTCTTGATATTAAAAATATATAGTTTATGTCTTCCTTGCACTTGTGACCCACGCGTGCAATCACGTGAGGAGCGAGGAGGGCAGAGTGATGCCTGGGCAGCCACAGCTGGGAGACTGGCCATGTACTGAGGGTAGGGAGGGGTGCCCTGCCCCTTACAGTCTGTGTGAGGGGTGCCCCGCCCCCTGCAGTCTGTGGGAGGGGTGCCCCGCCCCTTGCAGTCTGTGGGAGGGGTGCCTCGCCCCCTGCAGTCTGTGGGAGGGGTACCCCACCCCTGCAGTCTGTGGGCGGGGTGCCCTGCCCCCTGCAGTCTGTGGGAGGGGTGCCCCGCCCCCTGCAGTCTGTGGAGGGGTGCCCCGTCCCCTGCAGTCTGTGGAATGCTTGCTGAGGGATTGTGACAAATGGGGATACACACCAATGAAAGGGTATCTAGTGTCCGAGAAAATGTTTGCCTCCAATAGGCCGCAACCATTTATTGAGCAGTTAGAGGTCGCTGGTAGTATAATTCGTAAGGATTGACTGACAAGGGCGGGTGGACCACGTGGACTCATCAGGACTCCACTGTCGATTCCCTTGTAATAATATGGCCCAAAATGTAGCCACTCCTGTTACCCATAGGTAGAAAAACAGAGTTATCTGCATGTCGCTGCCCCATTCATGAGAGTGAATAACATTAAGGATGGAATGCTGAAGCTAACCTTGGCTACAGGCAGTACTCTGGGCTGCGTGCAGTAGTCTTTTTATGTCCGCTTGTGCCACCCGTGGCAGGGACCAGCCAACTGAATATCAATACTGCTCCTGCCTCAAAATGGACAGATCTGTCAGGACTGAAGCTACGAGTCACTGAGGAGGCCCAGGAAGGCTGATACGTGTCCGTGAGTCAAGCAGTGGAAACTATACGAGGCTCCACACAAGCTGGATTGCTGCGTGAATATCACTTTTACTATTATTTTGTACATGAGGGCAATATGTTTTGGGATACCTATGAGAAAAAGCCAAGCAAGGTATGCATTTGCGTTCAAAATGCTCCTTAGACGCTGATACAACAAAGATTCAGCGCCCTCGTAGGAAAAAGCTAAAAAAGGTAAGCAGTCACAAAATGAGATCCACCCAATGGGCTGAGGGTGTCCTGGCACACACCAGTCTCCTCAAGATCTCCACCCAATGGGTTGACAAGGGTCTAACACCTGTAGCCTCACCAGACCCTGAACTGTAGACTCCCAAGGGTCATTTAAGATCTATATGTTCTCTGGAGCCTGGCACAGCCTTCTTCTCTCTGGATGCCCCAGTCCTGCATGCAGCAAATGGTTAAACAAATTGACCATGTCTGGTGGTTCTTGACATAGCAAGAAATCGAAAGTTTAGATTTGAAGTTCACTTGGCAGCCTCAACCATCAGAGACTGAACTCCTCATACCTGTAGCCCCTTGGGGCACACAATATCTTGATGCAACTGCCCGTTCAAAAGTACAAACCTGTGAAGATCCCAGTCCCTGGGGGTACATGAAAAAGTCAATCCAGGCCAGCAGGTTAAATTATATTGGCTGCCTCTGTCTCCTGGGTAACCCCTATACCATGTGTGTCAGCATCTATGAGTCTCAGTTTATTGGTCAACATTATGGCGTATTCTGAGATTTGTAAGTTTACTCTGAGAATGTTAACAGACCTGGACAAGAGCATTGACATTGTATAAGTTGAATCTCTTCACTCTACCATTCAAGGTGATGGTTTTTAAAAATCCACAGCTGAAGCTGTAGCACATGACATGGGTCATTTTGGTGGCTATGATCACAGCCATTGACATCACTAGCAAGGGTGTAGGGAAGCACCCACTAAACCAGCTTAAGCGTGGGTGCTTGGGACAGATAAATTGTTTCACGGCCCTTCTTAACTTTCATCTCTGGCTCGAATGTCATCGGAAGTTAGAAGCAGAAACTTATAAATACTGGAAGAATAAAGTACCAGGATATAATTGTGTGTCAAACAAACTTAAAGCAGTGAAAAAAAGCAGCAAATGTATTTAAATGGAAAAGAAAAAATAAGTTAAAGGTGAAATCAACAAGATAGTAGGATGGAAGGAAAGCAGAATGCAAAGAAGTAAAGGAGGAAAGTTAAAGGAAGCAGGATGGAACACAAGTATCAAAGAAAAATAGAAAGAAGGATGAAAAAGGAAAAAAGGAAGGAAAAGGGAAGAAAATAATAAAACTTGGAATGAAGGATAGAAAGAAGAAAAAAGAAAAAAGAAAGGAACAAAGAAATAAAAATAAAAGATGGAAGGAGACAAAGAAAGAAGGAAAGCGGAAAAATAGAATGAAAGAATGTGAAGTAGAAATGAATGACAGATAGAAGGGCGAAAGAAGAAAAAAAGGAATTAACGAATGGAAGAAATACAAAAAGAAAGAAAGATGGAACGAAGGGGTGAAGGAAGGACAGGAGGGTGATAAACAGAAAGGCCAAAACAAAGAGGGGAAGAATGGGAAGAAGGGAAGGTGCAAAGCGCCAAAGAAAATTAAACAAGAATATTGTGAGGGGCAGAATGCTAAAATGTTATACACATGAAATGTAAAAAACGATGGACAGAAGGAAAGGAAGATAAAAAGAAGGAATGAGGAAAATGGAAACGAATGAAATAAAGAAATAGAAAGTAGGAAAGAAAGATAGAGGGAAAAAAGGAAAGAATGAAAGAAGTTAATACTGTTAAATGGGCAGTTTTTCCAAATTCTTTTAAATCATGCTGGAAAATGCATGAATTTAAAGCATTGCACTAAGGGGAACAAGCCCCATGGGCTCTTAAATAGAAAGTGTAGAGATCGCTCTCTTTGGTAGGATATTTTGTTCCATGTGGCTCAATTCGGGCAGGGGGGATATTTTATTTTCCTGGCTACTCCCTTGCTAGCTTCTTTCTCATGATGACCTAAAACTCGTATCTATGGTAGCCTCTCTGTCGCTCCACAGAATTCTTGACTGCAGGTGCTTGGGAGCTGGTCGTATCCATCTCCCCGGTCACAGCTGCACTAACACAACTTGAAGAGCCAGAGCAGCTGAGCATGGAGAGAGAGAGGAGGCAACACAAGGCGAGGCCGGGCACCATGAAATATTCAGCAGGCGCTTTGTGCGGCATGCTACCTCGGTTCCTCTTTCGTCATCCCTAGGATTTTACTCCATTCAGAACCACCGGTGTCAGCAGCTTCACTGTCTCCGGAGGACCTTTCCTGAGCATAAAAAGTGAAATCACCATTTCAGCAAAGAGCCAATGGGAAATATACTCTGCACACGCTTCACACACTGACTCCACAGTACTACGGGTAACTGCTGCACTAGAGGTTACTTTAAGGGATTACATGCCATTTTCTTGTAGGTGGGTTCATTGAGAACCCACTGAAGACCCTATTGATGACCCACTGACGCCCATGTAGCCACCGAGGTTGCCTATGAACTGGACTCCATTGAAGTCAAGGGGGCCATTAAGCCTTCCTGTCAGTGGAAGTCCATTGACATCTACAGGGCAACTGAGCCTGCATATGAGTGGGACTCCACTGGGGTGCATGGGGTCATCGAAGAAGCCTTCGAGTTGGAATCCATTGAGGTTTAATGAGTGAGACTACATCAAAGCCTATGGAACCTTTAAGGGTCTCCATTGAAGTGTACAGGGCCACTGAGGCACCTGTGAGTGAGATCCCACTGGAGTCTACTAAAGTCCCTGGGAATGATCAAGTCTGCCTTCGTGAAAGACTCCACTGCTGTCTGTGGGGCCAGTGAGACTGTCCTTTGGTGAGCAATGCACAACCTGCGTCTGTGGTGCCACTGGGGCTCTTGATGCCTGAGACTCTTTGGAGGCCTCAGGAGTACTATTTCCTAAATACCCATGAAGTAACTAACGCTGCTGCAGGGTACAAGTGAGGCTGTAAATGTGTACAGTCGCCCACCCTCTAATAATCAAGACCCGCCAATAATCAAGACCTCCCAATAATCAAGACCCGCCAAGTCAATCTAAGTGCCGCACATGAGCAGTTGACTTTAAAAGGTGCTCTCATTGGGCATCACCTAAAATAAGTACTCTCTCAAAATAATCATCTTCACCACATAGCAAGGCATGCAAGTGTGAACCCGCCCTTGCGGTGAGAAGGAATGCAACCAACACAGCAAGGCGGGCTGGGATCAGCCGCTTCCTCTGGTGAGCAGGAACAATCACTGCAGTGCAAGGTGGGCTTGGATCACCCACTTCCTCTGGTGAGCATGAACACTCTCTGTAGTGCATGGCAGACTGAGTTTACCTCCTCTGGTGAGAATCAACACTCAGGGCCCGATTCACAAAGAGCCGCCGCAGTTGTGGCAGAGGCTCCACAGTCGTGGCGGAGGCTCAGCAGTCATGGCAGAATCTCCGCACTGCAGTTCTCATTGCGGAGATTCTGCCATAAGTGTTGAGATTCTGCCACGAGTGTGGAGAGTCCACCACGAGTGTGGTGATTCCGCCACAAGTGTGGAGATTCTGCCATAAGTGTGGAGGTTCTACCACGAGTGTGGAGATTCCGCCACGGGTGTGGAGATTCTGCCACGAGTAGATTCAGCCACGAGTGTGGAATTCCGCCACGGGTGTGGAGATTCTGCCACGAGTGTGGAGATTCCGCCATGAGTACGGAGACTCTACCATGACTGCGAAGGCTCCTTGTGAATCGGGCCCTCAGTTTACTGCCTGGCAGACTGGAATCACTGAACCTCTTGTAGTAGTGTGAACACTTCATTCACCCTATGGTGGGTTGGGATCACCTCAGCTCCACGTGTGCATGAACACTTCTTTCACTGCATGGCAGGCTAGGATAACCCTGCCTTCTCCAGTGAGCATGAACACTCACTTCACTACATGGTGGGCTGGGATCACGTCAGCGCCACATGTTTGCACAAACACTTCCATCACTGTATGTTGGGCTGGGATCACCTCAACGCCACATGTGTGCACAAACACTTCCTTCACTGCATGATAAGCTGGGATCACCTCAGCTTCACATGTGTGCACAAACACTTCCTTCACTGTATGTTGGGCTGGGATCACCTCAACGCCACATGTGTGCACAAACACTTCCTTCACTGTATGGTTGGCTGGGATCACGTCAGCGCCACATGTGTGCACAAACACTTCCTTCAATGCGTGGTAGGCTGAAATCACCTCAGCACCACGTGTGCACAAACACTTCCTTCACTGTATGGTGGGCTGGGATCACGTCAGCGCCGCATGTGTGCACAAACACTTCCTTCACTGCGTGGTGGGCTGAAATCACCTCAGCACCACGTGTGCACAAACACTTCCTTCACTGTATGGTGGGCTGGGATCACGTCAGTGCCACATGTGTACACAAACACTTCCTTCACTGCGTGGTGGGCTGAAATCACCTCAGCACCACGTATGCACAAACACTTCCTTCACTGTATGGTGGGCTGAGGTCAGCTAAGCCCCCGGCGTGCATTAACACTCCCTTCACTGCATGGCAAGCTGGGATCACTTAAAGTCGACACGTGCACAAACACTCACTTCTATGTATGGCTGGATGTGACCACCCCACCTCCTTCAGTGAGTATGAACATCCCCTGCACTGCGTGATGGGCTGAAATCACCTCAGCACCACGTGTGCACAAACACTTCCTTCACTGTATGGTGGGCTGGCATCACCTCAGCGCCACGTGTGCACAAATACTTCCTTCACTGCATGGTGGGCTGAGGTCAGCTAAGCCCCAGGCATGCATTAACACTCCCTTCACTGCATGGCAAGCTGGGATGACAGACATATGCACAAACACTCACTTCTATGTATGGCGGGATGTGATCACCCCACCTCCTTCAGTAAGTATGAACATCCCCTGCACTGCGTGGTGGGTTGAAATCACCTCAGCACCACGTGTGCACAAACACTTCCTTCACTGTATGGTGGGCTGGGATCACGTCAACGCCACATGTGTGCACAAACACCTCCTTCACTGTATGGTGGGCTGGGATCCCGCCAGCGCCACATGTGTGCACAAACACTTCCTTCACTGTATGGTGGGCTGAGGTCAGCTAAGCCCCCGGCGTGCATTAACACTCCCTTCACTGCATGGCAAGCTGGGATCACTTAAAGCGACACGTGCACAAACACTCACTTCTCTGAATGGCGGAATGTGATCACCCCCCTCCTTCAGTGAGTATGAACAGCCCTTGCACTGCATGGCTGGATGCGAGCACTGTACCTCCATTGGTGAACATGACCTCTCCCCTTACTCCGTGCTTACATTGTACACAAAAATAAGTGTAGCTGCCCAAATCTTATCTTAAGAGGTCACTGCCCACTTCTCTAACTGGCATTGCCCACTTCTGCCCCTGACTCTGCCCACTTACCCTACTTGTGCCCCTTAAATATGGGAGTGATTCTAAATCTGAGCTGCCAGTAAACTCGACTTCATGAAATATTTTGAAAAAAGTCGGAAACAACCGATATTTAGTACTACCGGCCAGACAGAATTAGGGTGCAGTTAACCACTCACGACCCGTGTACTGGTGCTAGTACACCCGCTGCCCTGATAAAAACACCCCTCGTTCTGTGAGGTAGGGAATTCTACAATGTGACTGCAAGTAATGTACTGTGGGGGATATTCACAAGAACGTGCGATAAACATCGCCAAAATAGGTTAACGCAATTCTACATATCGCCGTCTATCGCGGGAAAATAACGCTGTGTCAACGTCACATTCTCAACACGGCGGTAACATGCGATAGTTTCCCGATAACGCGTCAAATGTCCGCGATAAAATCACCAGGACGGCGATAAAAATCCCAAGCCGAACGTGAAAAAAGTTGCGATGGGCCCAACCGCGATTTAAAAATCAGCAATAAGCTGCGCCAGGCCTGCATTTCACACATGTCAGGCGGGAAAAATCACCATAAAAGCAGAAAAAAAAAACACAAACAAAACCAAAACAACAGCGAAGCACAATGGAGGCAGCCGGAGCAAGTACTGAGGAGAACCAGAACCCCACAAGCCCCACGGAGGACCAGCCTGGGACCTCGGGGTCAGGGAAGGGCAAGGAGAAGAAGAAGAAGAGGAAGACGCGGTTCAGTCCGCAGGAAAACAGGCTCCTGATAACGGAGGTGGTAGAACACCATCAACAACTGTTCGTCACCTCCACTGTGTCATTGGCAACAAAAAATGGAATATGGCAGTCCATCCTGGACAAGGTGAATGCAGTCGGAGTGCTGATGAGGACAATGGAAGAGCTCAAGAGGCGCTGGAATGATGTGAAGCGCAAAACCAAGCAGAAACTCGGCAACAACCAGAAGGCAGCAATGCAGAGTGGAGGTGGGAGTCCAGCGCCACAGAGGAGCTGGATGAGATGGAGGAAATGGTGTCCCAAGTCATCAGTGTGGAGACAGTGGCAGGAGTTGGGGGACCGGACACTGCTCAAAATGACCGGACACAACAGCAACAGGGTGAGTAACGACCAGGGACAGGGGGGACTGGGGGAGATGGGCACAATGGCACACATGCACAATTAAGTATAGCACAGTGCACACCCACAATGACTCTGGATCATGTCCCTGATCCCCTTGGCACACTGCAGCATACCTAGACACAGCAAGTAGGCCCCCGTCGACTATGTGCCCAGAGGGGGCCCTTCCCACACATCACCAATCTCACAACCAACCCATGCACATGTGCCAACCCCAGCAAAGCGGCGTGTCTGTGAGCCACACTGACAATGCAAGTGACACCGCATGATGAATAGCATGGCTGCAGTCAATGTATCATGACATGTTGCACGCCACGACACTGAGGTGGCTGAGTGTGGACCACTTCCGTAAAGGAGCAGGTCACACTCTGACACATCCAGGTGCACAAACAACCCCTGACGTCAACAACACATCTGCGGGCAAACCATGCCCCAGAGTCCCAACTCCCACCAAGAGCCCAATTTACCCAAGTAAGCAACATCTCAGCACTGTATAAGCACAGAAGTCAAAGGCACACCGCCTGAAAGGGATAAGGGGCAGCAAAATCAGAGCTGCAGGGGCGACCCTCCCAAAATGCAGCACACACACACAACATACCTACCAACATTGCTAGGTAGGTCGCTCCCCCGCCACACAGCTCCGCCTGTGGTGTCCTGCCCGCTGCTGCTGCTGGTAAGCTCGCCCCTCTGCTTGTGGCCTCGGTGCCCGTTTTTCCTTCTGTTTCCCCTCGCTGCCCCCATTTAACTGTGTCCATTTTCCTTCTGTTTCCCCTCGCTGCCCCCATTTAACTGTGTCCATTTTCCTTCTGTTTCCCCTCGCTGCCCCCATTTAACTGTGTCCATTTTCCTTCTGTTTCCCCTCGCTGCCCCATTTAACTGTGCCCATTTTCCTTCTGTTTCCCCTCGCTGCCCCCATTTAAATGTGTCCATTTTCCTTCTGTTTCCCCTCGCTGCCCCCATTTAACTGTGCCCATTTTCCTTCTGTTTCCCCTCGCTGCCCCCATTTAACTGTGTCCATTTTCCTTCTGTTTCCCCTCGCTGCCCCCATTTAACTGTGCCCATTTTCCTTCTGTTTCCCCTCGCTGCCCCCATTTAACTGTGTCCATTTTCCTTCTGTTTCCCCTCGCTGCCCCCATTTAACTGTGTCCATTTTCCTTCTGTTTCCCCTCGCTGCCCCCATTTAACTGTGTCCATTTTCCTTCTGTTTCCCCTCGCTGCCCCCATTTAACTGTGTCCATTTTCCTTCTGTTTCCCCTCGCTGCCCCCATTTAACTGTGTCCATTTTCCTTCTGTTTCCCCTCGCTGCCCCCATTTAACTGTGCCCATTTTGCCTTCTGTACCCCTCGTTGCCTCTCTCCACTCCCGCCGCTGCGTCCCCTGCGGCCCCGCCCCCCTGACTGCCCATTCGCTGCCCCTGCCTCCCGCCTCCCAGCTGCTCCTCCCTCCCACCTCCCCATATATGGCGGCCGCGCGCAGCGGGCGCGCCGCTGGCGCGCCGTCCGCGCCTGGACCGCGCCCAGCGCCAGAACCCCTGGGCCGTGCGCCCCCCGCCCCAGCCGCGAGGACTGACGCCGATACGATGCCACCACACTCCACGCTCTCAACCCCGGACGGACGCACAACTGCTTCAAGGCCGCCCCGAAACGAACCCATGGTCCCTTCACCTGCCGGAACTGCAGCTACACCAGCCTCAGAGCCACCGAGGCGCCCGCCAAGAAGGACCTCAACCACCTCCGATGCATCCTACTGAACACCCGCTCCGCACGCAAACACGCCGTCGAGCTCTGGGACCTGCTCGACACATCCTCACCAGACGTCGCCTTCCTGACAGAGACCTGGATGAACGACTCCTCCGCCCCCGACATTGCCTTAGCCATCCTAGACGGCTATAAGATCACCCGCAGAGACCGCGTCAACGCAGTAGGAGGAGGAATCGCCATCGTCCACAAGAACACAATCAGGGTCTCGACCAGCACCGACGACACTCTCAGCACCGCCGAACACATGCACTTCCAGATCCACACGGACCCCAACACCACCCTTAGAGGCACCCTTGTCTACAGACCCCCTGGGCCCCGACCCCAGTTCAGCGACTCCATCGCCGACTTCATCAGCACGCACGCCCTGACCTCTACCGACTACATCCTCCTCGGAGACCTGAACTTTCACCTGGAGAACAACGACGACAGCAACTCCACCACCCTGATCGACAACCTCGCCAACCTCGGTCTGAGCCAGCTCGTCACAACACCGACCCATTCCGCCGGCCATACGCTTGACCCCATCTTCTCCTCAAGCTCCCACGTCTCCTTCAGCCACACCACGGAACTCCTCTGGACCGACCACCGCTGCATCCATTTCACCTTCCAGAAACCCACCACACACCACCGCACCCAACAGATCCCACGCCGCTGCTGGAGCAAAGTCACCGAAGACCAACTACGGGCAA
Source organism: Calotriton arnoldi (assembly GCA_963921515.1). NCBI lineage: Eukaryota > Metazoa > Chordata > Amphibia > Caudata > Salamandridae > Calotriton > Calotriton arnoldi. The sequence continues at coordinate 2,206,546 of CAWUFW010000825.1, read as the reverse complement.
ACCTCGCTCTCAGCCCTCCCTCCGACCCATCCAACACCGACGACGCTGCCTGCAACCTCAGACGATGGATGGACGACTGTGCCAACACCCTCGCCCCGCTGAAAAAACTCACCTACAGTGACACCACCAAAAGAGCCAGCTGGTTCACCTCATAACTCCTAGCTTCCAAGCGTACCTGCCGGAAACTAGAGAAGAAATGGCACAGTGATAAGACACCGGACAGCCACGCAGCCCACAAAGACGCCATCCGTAACCACCACCACCTCATCAAGTCCGCCAAGAGAATCTCCTTAAAAGACCGCCTCGACAACAACGCACACAACAGCAAGGAGCTCTTCAACATCGTGAAGGAACTCTCCAACCCCAGCTCCAACACCAACGACATCCCGCCGTCGCAACCCCTGTGCGATTCCCTCGCCACCTTCTTCCACCGCAAGATCGCCGACATCCACGACAGCTTCAACACCCAGACAGCCCCAACTAAGATCGATGCACCAGACCCCCGCACACCATCGACCACGACCCCCTGCCAGCCTGGGCCAGCGTGAACATCGATGACACCATCAAGACCATGAGCACAATACACTCCGGCTCCCCGTCAGACCCTTTCCCGCACCACATCTTCAACAAAGCCAGCAGCTCCATCGCACCCCACCTGTGCAACGTCATCAATCTCTCCTTCGAGACCGCGACCTTCCCAGAGAGCTGGAAACACGCAGAGATCAACGCCCTACTCAAAAACCCAAGGCGGACCCGAGAGACCTCAAGAACTTCCGGCCCATCTCCCTGCTTCCGTTCCCAGCCAAGGTCATCGAGAAGATCGTCAACAAACAGCTAACCCGATACCTCGAAGAAAACAGCATCCTGGACCCATCCCAATCGGGGTTCCGCAGCAACCACAGCACTGAGACTGCCCTCATCGCCGCCACCGACGACATCAGGATCCTGCTGGACAACGGTGAGACCGCAGCCCTCATCCTGCTGGACCTCTCCGCCGCCTTCGACACTGTCTGCCACCGCACTCTACGCGCACGCCTCCACGACGCAGGGATCCGAGACAAGGCCCTGGAATGGGCCACCTCCTTCCTCGCCGGCAGAACCCAGAGAGTCCGCCTCCCACCATTCCGATCCAAAGCCTCCGAGATCATCTGCGGCGTACCCCAGGGATCATCCCTCAGCCCAACACTGTTCAACATCTACATGGCCCCGCTCGCACGCATCGCCAGACAGCACGACTTCAACATAATCTCCTACGCCGACGACACTCAACTGATCCTCTCCCTCACCAAGGACCCCCTCGCCGCCAAATCCAACCTCCATGAAGGAATGAAGGCCGTCGCCGATTGGATGAAGATCAGCCGACTAAAACTGAACATGGAAAAGACAGAGGTCCTCATCCTCGGCTCCAACCCCTCAGCCTGGGACGACTCCTTTTGGCCAACGACGCTGGGAGCAGCCCCGACACCCACCGACCACGCACGCAACCTGGGAGTCATCCTCGACTCAACGCTCTCCATGGCCAAGCAAGTCAACGCAGTCTCCTCCTCCTGCTTCAACACCCTCCGCATGCTTCGCAAGATCTACAGGTGGATCCCGACAGATACAAGAAGAACAGTCACCCAGGCCCTCGTCAGTAGCAGACTTGACTATGGGAACGCCCTCTACGCGGGAGCCCCGGCCAAGCTCATCAAGCGACTGCAACGCATACAAAACGCCTCTGCACGCCTGATCCTCGATGTACCACGCCACAGCCACATCACCCCCCACCTGAGGAACCTGCACTGGCTCCCCGTCGACAGGAGAATCTCCTTCAAACTCCTCATCCACGCACACAAGGCACTCCACAAGACTGCCCCAGCCTACCTCAACAGACGTCTCCTCTTCTACGTCCCCAACCGCCAACTCCGCTCCGCCGACCTCTCCCTCGCCACCGTCCCTCGCATTCGAAGAACTACCGCCGGCGGCAGATCCTTCTCCCACCTCGCCGCCAAGACCTGGAACACCCTTCCACTAAGCCTACGACAGACCCAAGACCTGCTGACCTTCAGGAGGCTACTCAAGACCTGGTTGTTCGACCAGTAGCAGCACCCCCCCCCCTTTTTTTCTCCCCAGCGCCTTGAGACCCTCGCGGGTAAGTAGTGCGCTTTACAAATTCTGTGATTGATTGATTGATACAGAGCACATCAACTGTGACAACAATGTGGTACAAACTGCAACACGTTCACAACAGAACAGAGGACACAACTGGTGCCGCTTGTGTGTAGAAACTGGCCAATCACATTTGGCATAGCAGGGAAATGTGAGATGATAATGTACAAGTACAAACACACATCCGTGATGTTGTCGAAATGTCTACTGTCCCGCTTCAAATAGGCAGCTCCTCCCAAACAGTCACAATGTACATTGTCATGCAGTCTGTATGTAAACTTGTACAATGCGTCAACATACATGTGAACACAATGTTAAACTGCATCTCCCCTTCACATTGCAGAGGGAGAATCAACACCTCCTGCAGAGCAGACCCAACATCTCTACACTGATGACGAAGAGGACCTCCCCACCTTCGACACCGACGCCCTCCAAGAGCTCATGGACAGCTTCGGCACCTCACCTCCAGGAGCAGGGCAGCCCAGCTGTATTGAGGAGACCTCACCCCCTGCACAGACCATACAGCAGGAAGCACCCACCACCCCGGCTGTCTCCCAGGACCCCCACGAACAACACATGGCCTTCTAACGCCGTGTGTTAGGGGGCCAGGAGAAGATGGCTGAACAGGTGTGGGTGGGGTTCGACCTCATGGCAGCCAAACTAGATGCCATACGTGGGTGTCTAAGTCCCATCAGGGACCACTTACAGTCCCTAACGGACACCCACAGTCCGCTTCATGCTCTCCAACAATCCATGACTGACATCGCTGGAGTCCTGACTCAGAGACAAGAACAACTGTCTAGTCAGAGTGGCTCCAGCGATGTCAGCCGGGAGTTGGAACACATGCGGAGGATCATGGAAAACAGGGAGCGGATGCAGGCGGAAAGAATGGCTGCCACTGCTGCACACCAGCGAGATGTAGCTGGGATCTTCCATGCCCTGCAGACCCTCATCATGGCATTGCTGCCACAAGGCCTGGCGTCGATGAATGCTGCTGCTGCTTCTACATCCACATCTCTGCCCCCTGATGTGTCAGTGCCTCACAGTGCGGCAGACAATCCACCTCCGGCCCCTGATGTGTCACTGCCACATAGTGTGGCAGAGATTCCACCTCCAACCCCTGATGTGTCAGTGCCACACAGTGATGCAGGCAAAACACCACCACCCACATGTGAGGCACATGAAACATCAGAGGACGAAGATGCGGATGAATCTGCCTTAGTGGTAAGGAGGAGGCGGTAGCATTCATCTCCGCCATATGGCCTGTTTCTGCTTGGTTCTGCCCTCTGCATTATCACCTTCCACTCTCCCCCGATACACTCTGCGACACTCACCTTGGACCTCGACATGGACTGCCATTTTCTGTTTGGTTACCAATGACACAGCAATCAGACTGCGGACTGAACTCTTCCTCTTCCGATGAACTTGTCATTCCCTGATGGACTCTGGCTGGCCCTCCACGGGGCAACAATGTAAAGTGGGGTTTGCATGGCCCTGTACTGCTCCAGCTTCAATACTCCACTGAATGTGAATAAAACATTCAAATTCACACAGATGTGTCATGTCTATGATCATACAAGTATGAAAGTATGGATGAATGTAGGGTCAGTGATTCCCCCTTACGTCCATATTGCTCATGTTGTGGGACTCGAGTCACAGGGTGCAACATTGCCGATTGCGGTCCGGTTGGCGCCGACACTACGACAGAGACACATGCATCAGTCAATTTCTTGTCCAGCCCAGAACTGAACCACGCCCAGAGCCCCGGGCTCATCGTTCACACCCCTACGCTGGACCGGCATACGCCAGCCCAGCCCACTCCGCTTACGCTTACAGGGGGGGGGGACAAAGCTACATGTCCCAGGTCTTCCCTATAGTGATCTGCTGATCACTGGTCTACACCCACACCACACCCATCCAGCACAGGCGTCACAGGACATGTGACCCTGCCAATAAAAGGGGCCTACCACATCACATTCCCCACTGCCGGAGGTGACATGATAGCGTCCGCACCACGAGACTCAATCATGAAGGGGCCATGACTTGCGGTGCACAGAGTTGGTGGCACCTGAAGAGCTGCGGTCGGCACGGGCCTACCGCCATGGGACGGTGACTTGCGGTGCACTGAGGTAGGGGCACCTGAAGAGCTGAGCGGGTGTGCAGCCTGCGATGATGCGTAGGCCTCGATACGCCGTCCTGCCAATCAAGATTCGATTTGTATTGAGAGCCCTGCTGGACCGCAGTGTACGCCGAAGGCAGCAGTCAGCACACACATGACTCTGCGGTGCGATGCCGCAGGGTGCGCTGGGGGCCTGTGGCGCGGAATCCAGCGATCGGCTGAAGAGGTTGCACCGGCACGTGGTGAGCCCTCTTGGAGACACGCCGGTAGTGGCAGGTGAGCATTGAGGCCTGGGTGCGCACGGGCGGCCAGTCAACGCTGGGCGGCCGACCGGTCTGGGGACCAGTGCTGGGGGTGCAGCAGGCGCACAGGATCGCGCAGGCACCACCGGTCATGGCGGCGGCCTCGTGGCTGGGTGGGGGGCGCGCCCTGGCAGACACGACCCTGCATGCGATGACGAGATGTGCGCTGGTTGTCTTGGGACGTAGCCACCTCATCTCCAGTGTAGTTCTGGCCGTTGAGGTTGGTCGGCCACGTGTGTGTAGGCCTATGGACAGGATATGGCGGACACAGAGACACACGCAGTAGTTACTTTGGTGGCCATCCCGGGACTGTGCCACGCCCAGAGCCCCGGGCTATTTATCCACGACATACGCCGGCCAAGGCCACTCTGCTCACGCTTACAGGGGGGGACGACAAAGCTACATGTCCAAGGTCTTCCACACTGCCTGGGAAGTTTGCGAAAACATTCGTGAACAGGCCCCGGTGGTCCACTTTTGCCTGCACATTGATGGAATGCGTGTGGTTTCTGTTGCGGTTATTGTGTGCAGTGTCGGCAGGGGGCACAAGTAGTACATGTGTGCAGTAAATTGCCCCAAACACGTGCGGGAAGCCAGCTATGGCGTAGTTCCCTTGCTTGGTTTCCAGCTGTTCCTGCGCAGTGTGGGGGAAGTGAAGGTGCAGGGGTATCAAGCTGATACAAACCGTGATGCTTACAGGTACAATTAATCCTGCCTAATAAGACCGTAACAGAAGTTTGTGTGGTCGTAACCTTCCTTTTCTTTCCTATGAAGGTTACGACCACACGAACTTCTGTTACGGTCTTTTTGTGCAGGATTTATCATGCCTGTCAGCATTCCGGTTTGTCCAAGTGCAATGCACTGTGCCAGATTACGTTTGTGACTATGCGGACGCTTGACCATTGTCACCATTTTTCCAACAGGTTTCTGAATACTGACTTTCGGAATATGGAATTGTATTGGGGAGTTCCCGCAGCATATGCAGTTAATTGAATCCACACGTTGCCCTGATGAAGTTCCCCGTTGGGAATGGAACGCGTTGGCTAAGCTTTTCGTATTGTTGATTTATGTATTTGTAATAAAGAACTGTTTTTACACTACTGTTGACTACTGGACTTCATGACCTGGCGCACCCCCATTTCAGTGACTACAATATTGGATCTGGGGCACAGAGGCGTCAAGCAACGGCTGGCGTTGGTTGGTTGCGCAGGAACACTACGAATTGGAACTAGCGTGTGGTGCGGATACAGGGGCCCGCCGTTGCCTTTGTGGATATGCATCCAAGACAGGTGTGAGGAACTTTGATAGGGCTGGCTGTGAGACCCCTCCGACTCTGGCAGTTGTTGGTTGGGAGGTACCAGGGGCCAACAGGTGCAGCACAGCCAGCAGCTTTGTCTGCGGAGGGATGTTGGTTCTCCGCTGTGTTGGTACTGTCAGCCTGTGGGCAATGTGGGTCAGGATGCGGAGGATGGTTGTCCTTTTGAGCCTGTAGTGGGCAATGGCATCCTCTGGCGTTGAGTGTCTGAGGCTGGTGCATTTTAGGAACGTCCGCTATCTTCTTCTGCGCTGCCTAAATGGTAGTCCGAGGGGGGGTAGTCCGGGGGGAGGGGGGCCTTGGGGTAGTGGCGGTGGGTGTTGTGGCCCTCTTGGATCTCCAAGCTGCATGATCATTGGCTCCATGGCATCTGTTGGTCTTCAGATGTGGCTCTGGGCTGGGCTCCCTTTCATACTGCAGGTTGTCGTCCTGCTTAACACCAGTCAGAGGCAGGTGTTAAAACCCTGCTGCTAACACGCCTTATCGCCTGTTTTTGGATCGCATCGCAGATCTGGCTGGTCGTTGAGAATATCGCAAAGTGGTGTTTTCGTGTGTTTTTGCACGGGAACGCCTACTCTGCATATCATTAGCATTAGTTGTCGCTCTCATCCGTGGCGATGTTTTTTGCTGCAGCTATCGCTGGAAGACTGGCGATTTCAGCAGTTTGCACCAGCTTGAGAATAGGACGAAAAATCTATCTCAACTTTTGCAGCGCTAAAGTGCCGATAAATCGGCGATTAGTCCTTGAGAATATGCCCCTATGTGTTATCTCTTTAAGGAAGTTTTGCATTGTTGCTGCCGGTGCACAACTTCCAGAAAGCTAATGTTACCTTTATAAAAAAAAAATCAGAACTTGAATGTAAAGAATTCCTTGACATTATAAAAATCATAGTGTTACTAGTATGATTTTTGTAGTCACAGTGAAAATCATGATTGGCTAAAATTAGCTTTAGCAGATGAAGTGCCTCTGCAGACAGTTTTAGTGCACTGTAGTGACTGCTGCCACACTGATAATTTTGTTGCCTTTGCTTAGAGCTTCTGTAAAAAGAAAAGGCTGAAACAATACAGCATAGTGTCAAAGGTCACTGGAGTGTGTTAAGAGCTGTTAAAGGGACAGCAAAGCCTCTGAAATCTCATTTATTTAGAGTGGCCTTTATTTTTGATCGGATATGTCCCGACCCCCAACATTATGTGCCCAAGGGGCCACCCAGCAACCACAGCACAAATTAAGCACTGCCTTCACTGCATGGCAGCTGGGGGCTCTCAGCTCCAGCGTGTGCACAACCACTCCCTTCTGTACATGCTCCTGGACCTGCAGACTTGCAGATGGCGCCTCCTTCCCTGGATTAAGCATCAGGGACAGGAAGGCTATTTTTAAATCTTGTTGATGTCGAAACATAAACCAGCTTTGCTCTCAATCCAAATGTCAGAGGCTGAGATCCAGCCCCACAGAAAGGAAGGCCACGGCTCTGTATAGTCAAGAACATTTCTTTTTGTTATTTTTTTTTAAAAAAAGCATTTATTGGATAACAAAAGGAATATTAGTCAAAAAAACAAAACAAATAGAACTATTCCTTAAGACCAATGCTATCCCTACAAAAATTAGAATACAAAAGCAGAAAGAAAATACATGTTTTTGACATGGCACTAATGTTCACAGACGTAGGAAGACCAAGCACCTAGGGCCCCATGCATCATCCGAATCTGCCCCTTTGCGACCTGTGGGGCATATGTATGGAGCCCATTTCCCGTTCGCAAATGGGCCGATTCTCAGAATCGGCCCGTTTGCGAACGGGAAAAAGCCTTTTGGGATGTATCATCCCAAAAGGCCCTCGCAAAATAGGGAATCGCAAATTTTGCGATTCTCTATTTGCAATGCATTTAAGGAATCGCAAATTGCGATTCCTTAAATGCGATGTAGAAAGCACCCAAGTTGTGCGATTTCTTAAGAAATCAGAAATTACCACCAACTTCAAGTTGGTGGTAATTTGTGATTTCTTTGAAAAATGCACTTTTGGCATTTTTCAAAGTGCCATGTGGCACGCATACATGCCCTTAGGGCATGTATGTGCGCCACATGTGCACACATGCTCATTTCAGGGTGCAACAGGGTGTCATTATGACACCCTTGCACTCTTGAATGCATTCGCAATTTGCGAGTACCTAATGGGTACTCGCAAATTGCGAATGTCTTCCCATTCATTTCTATGGGCCTCTAGGCCCATAGGAATGAATGGGAAGGTATTCCTTAATTGCGATTCGCAATTTGTGAGTCGCAATTAAGGAATGCCAAGGAATCGCAAAATATTTGCGAATTTTTTATTACATCCCGTTTTGCGATTCTCAAATAGCGATTCTCTAAAAATCGCTATTTGAGAATCGCAATAACGGTATTTGATACATATGCCCCTAAGAACCTGGTAAAAAGCTGTGCAATTGTAAGAATGAGTCAGTCCTACACCGAGTGTGTGTCTGTCCCTCTTCTTCCAATGGGCGTAAGAGATGCTTGCGGATCCCATGAACTATTGGGGTGTTTGCACCTGTAGACAGGCCCTTATCTATTGGTTTACGGGCGATCAATCACAAGTCACCTTAGATTTATTAAGTTCATAGAAGCTGCAGAGAAACACGAGGGTTGCTACAAAATCCTTTGTGTAACCGTCAATGAGAGTACTTAACAATTCACTGAATTATTGTGTTTGAGATGGGTTTTTTCATGTGACTTGTGATTCATGTTGTTTTTGTTTTGTACAGTAGGACTGTGTTTGTAAGGAGTTTATATTTTTACTTCTTTATATTAGATTTATCACTATACTTATTGATACATTGTAGTTTTAGAATATCATGGTGTGGTTAATGAGCTACGGTAGTCCTTTTCTGCATTACTGCTCCCTTTTAACATTTGTAATGGATGTAAATGAGTGTGCAAAATAAAACTGTTCATTAACTCAGGTAACAAGGCTCACCTCTTACAAAAGAAGTTAACACAAAGCACGAATGAGAATGGAATGCAGCAATTAATTGGCCAATGAACGCAGGTCATCTGCCAAATCTCAGCTACAGGCAAAATAAGGCAACACGTCATTCAGTGGTCCTTTCTCCTTTCTGTGCCCATCTATTGCACCATTTCATCCCTCGAAGAGCCCCCTGCCAGGGGCCCTGGCATAGTGACAGAATGCAACCCTTTGAGGTTTCCAAAGCTAAGAGGCACTGGAGACCCAGTGAGAAGCACATTGATGCTGAGGTAACAGGACCCAGATAAGCAGCCATTTCACAGCCTGGTTCCGCATCACAGACCCTGTTGGGATCCGCGGAGCCTGCAGTCCCGGAACGCACGGCTGCAAACCGCCCTTGCGTCACTCTTGGTCAGTGTTTGACTGGATCACACCCTGTGCCTGCCCTGAGCTCCAGCAGACACCCACATATTGGGACACTTGGGTGGATTCTGACACCGAGCAGACACCCACTGATTGAGACACAGAGGGATTCTGACACCGAGCAGACACCCACTGATTGAGACACAGAGGGATTCTGACACCGAGCAGACACCCACTGATTGAGACACAGAGGGATTCTGACACCGAGCAGACACCCACTGATTGAGACACAGAGGGATTCTGGCAAAGAGCAAACACTCCCATATTGAGACGCAGATGAATACTGGCACCAAGCAGACACCCACATACTGAGATACTTAGATGAGTTCTGACACGGAATATACACAGCAATGTCACCCACCCACATGTTGAGACACTTGATGGATGACAGACATATTGAGAGGCAGATGGATTCTGACACAGAGCAGACACCCACATCTCGAGACACTTAACATGGATAGTGAACAGACACCGGAAACGCTTAGATCCATCTGCAGTCCCTGTCTCTGCCATGTCTGCATTGTGGCCACACCCTTACACGGCCTTGCGATGACTCTGCGCCATCCGGGGCTTACATCCGGGGCTTACCAGGGCACCGTTAGTCTGCGCCCTCTTGTGCTGTACCCGGAAATGCAAAATGCTGCCCACAGGCCCCTGAGCACAGAACTACCTGTGACCTTGAACGTATTCCCGCTAGTAAATCGGCGAAGGAAGGCCTCTCGTCCACAGGGTGTAGTCAAACTGCTTTTAACACTTGGCCAGGATTTTTACCAAAAAGTCAAATATCATTTCAGAACATCGTGAGACACAAACTCGTCCCTCAGGGGAGCCCAATGCTGTAGATAAGAGGGGTTCACCCAGACCTCAAGCTCAAAGGGTCAGCCTAAGGCTGGATAGCATGACTGGAGTCTGGGAGGGCCCTGGGGGTCTGGAGGGCAGGAGGCTGTGTTTGGGGCAGTCTGGCCATTTTAAGCTCCAAAAGAAACAGCAATTTTAAAGCCACTAACGTGATTTGCTGCTTTCGAGAGAGAGAAACAGCGCTCCTAGGTACTGTGTCAGACCATGGGTTGTTGGAATGTGTCACGAGTTTCTCTTCAAACTGCATGAAAACCCACATCTTTTTACTCATTTACGGAGAAAATGTTGAAATAATTAAGGTAGATAGTCAGCCAAACTTGTTGAAAATGTGTCTGGTATTAAAACATATTCCGGGCCGCTTTTAGATCCCAGCCTCGCCTCGAATATCTGGGCAAACAGTCTTTGAACACCTGCCTTAGACACAATTAGGCGTCTCATTTAGGGGTTGTCAACTGTGCGTCCAGGAAACTTGGGTTCTATTCACAGCACCACCACTTGACGAAACCACGTGATCTTGGTCAGGGCAATTTCTGTTCTAAGACCTCAGTCCACTTATATTTAAAAAAAAAAACAATTAAACCACTCGCCCTCAGACAGGTTAAAACACTGAAAAAGAGATGATTTTAGAAGTCACCCTTAAATTCAGTTACTAATATTTTTCACTCCATTTTTCTCTAAGTTGGTCATGCACGGCTACCCTTAGCATCCATCAATGCTGCCCCCGTACCATGCACAGGTGCAGACTTTACCAGGACAGCCCCTCCCGACATTTTTCCCTCGGCGCTATGCAGCTGGTAGGATATGGCAAACTGGAGAGTGGGGTGGGTGGGGAGGAGTGTTGTTGGAAGCTGGGGCTTGCATTTTTAAAAGTCCGCATATTTCTTCAGCACTGACGTGGACTGTACAGGGTTAAACTGCAGGGCAAAGACACAAGAGGTTATGATAAGAGGCATTTTGCGGGCTGCAAGCCAGCGAGCAGAGCCTGATAAGATAGGGATACTGTATGAAAAGCGAGGGGTCGTGGACAAGTGAGGAGCAGTGAGATTTTTCATAATGTGGTGGGAATTCCTGATTAGTAGGCGTGCAAAGGCTCTGCAGAACAGGAGCTCTCCGGGTCCTCCAGAATTCGGCGAGTATCCCCCACAATGAATGTGGCATTGCATGAATGTACCAGCGACCACACGGTACGTCTGGTGTTAAGCCGCCGCCCCTCCTCCCATATGCCACGAGGTTGGAGACTCTCTCTGAGGAGCCCGCATTTCACAATGTGAGAGTACTGTTGCCTCCCGCCCCCACCCTGTGATGCCATGTGCTGTGCGTGGCACTATTGCCCACCACCATTACACATTTTCAAAACTCACTAACCTTTCATTTATTTTTTAAGCCTTTCTCAGGGGCTCTTATCCCCACATTTAGCATCAAGCTGCACCCCTCGTCGTTTGTTCTTACTATAATTTTGCCCTCAGTTATACAGCACTTTTTTTTCTGAATGATATTAAAGACAATTTTTAAATGCGTGAGTCCCGCAGGGCCCTCCACTCCCCCCCAAAGACTCACCTGCGGCGGCCGTGGATAGCGCGGGGCGGAGCTGAGAGGGTCGGGTGGTCCCGCAGAGCGCTGACACTGCTGCTGTGGACCCTCGGAAAGTGCAGTCGGCTCTGGGGCTGCGCCTTCTCCGAGGGAGCCGGGAGGTCTGAAGCCGCTCCGGTGCACTGCAGCTGTTTCCTCTCCTGACGTCACCCTGCACAGCTCCACCATTCCAGACAGGGCTGGTCCCCTGCCACTCTACACCGCCGACCCTGCTGCAGCTGCCATGTGGAGGGCAGGGGGGTGAGTGGGAGGGGGGAGGTGTGGAGTGAGGGAAGGCATCTGTGTTCACTACACAGGGAGCATGGGAGATCCCATCCAACAGAACATGTGCGAATACCGCAGTGCAGTGTGTGCCATGTTCAATCCGAGGCTTTGAAAGATGCTTTTCTTGAGTAGAAGAGACACAAATGACCATTTAGTGTGTCTGCGTGTGTATGCTCTATTACTTACCGGTAATCTTCATTACTCCGGGTCCCGTTGTCCTCGTCCCATTCATTACTAAGTGGAGATAACCATCTCCCGACAGAAAAAAACAAGAGGAATGCTGGGACCCTAATACTGCCCCTCCCACCGGGAGTACATAAGCAGTACTTACCCAGCATCCCGCCTGTACAACCAAGCCCAGACAGGAAGGCCGGCCGCCCGGGAGGGAGGGAGGGGCGTATGAATGGGACGAGGACAACGGGACCCGGAGTAATGAAGATTACCGGTAAGTAATAGAGCATTACCCCCAGGTCCCTTATGTCCTCGTCCCATTCATTACTAAGTGGAGAATACCAAAGCAGAAAACCGGCCTTCTGAACCCACAAGCACACCCAGGAAACCACCACAAAAGCAGCAACCCAAGGGAGCACCGAGAAGGGAGGAGCAGGGGGACCGCAGGAAGCAACCGGTCCGCAACCCAGAACAGGACAGCAGGGACCAAACAAGGACCGGAAACAACCAAGAAAAACAGAAGGCCAGGGCCCCAACAAGGAGGCTGCCAATCAGAGAATCGGAGACAGGGCAACCAAGACCAAGACCCAAAGGACACGGCCAAGAAACCCACCGGACAAGGCCGCCCAGCCCAGAACCACCAGGAAGGCACCCAGGACCCGGCAGCCACACAGACACAGAGCGAACCCCGACCGCCCCGAAGAAGGCCAAAGAAAGAAGCCAAGACCGGCCAACAGAGCGCAGGCACAAGCACCAAGTCCAACAAGGAAGGAGGAAAGCACAGGCCAGAAACCGGCCCAACCCACCAAACCGAACGACCCAGCCCCAGAGAGCCCAGAAGAGAAGGCCAACCAAACCCCGCCGAGGAGGCCCAGGAACCAGGAAAGAAAAAAAACAGCACCCCCAGGGCCACCAAACGACAAGCACCCAGCCCAGAGGGAGGAGCCGCAGCAAGAGCCCAGGGGCCGAACAGGAGCGAGACCCCAACCAAACCGAGAAGGACAGGGAAAGAGACAGAGACCCGAAACCCCAGGAGGCCAAAAACCCCACAGGGAAGGAGGACTCAAACCAAACCAGGAAGCCCACCAAACCCAGAACAGCAGGGGCAGAGGAGGCCAACCCAAAGACCACAGGCCAGAGACGCCCCCAGAAAGAACCAGCCGAAAGCCGACCAACAAAGGAGAGGCCAACAAAGACCGGAAACCAACAACGAACAAGCCCAACAAAAGAGGGGACAGGGCCACCGGCCACAACCCCCAAAAACCCCCAACCCCAAAAGGGAGGGGAAAACAAGGCAGGACGGGAGCCCAGAGCAACCAGGAACTCCCAGCAGCCCCCAACCCAGGAAACAACCAGGCAGGAAACCAGCGAACCACAGAGGGCAGAAAAAAACAGGCGCCAACAGGTCGGAGGACCGCACTGGCACCCCACACCCAGGCCAAGCACACAGCAAGGGCAGGAGCAGCGGAAAAAAACAGCCCCAGGGCGCACAGCACCCAGACCAAAAGCCCACAAGGCCCGACCCCAGCAACGCCGGAGAGGAACCAAGAAAACAGCACAAACCAGGGCAACATACGCAAAAGGAACCAGGAAGCCAGGATCAGAGCCAAGCAACCCACCAATGCAGGAGGACCCGCAGGCCCAACCAACCCCGGAAGGAGCCCACGCAGCACCCAGGCCAAAGCAAAGGGCAGGGAGGAGCAGGGACCCCCAGCACACCACCTCCGGACCACACACCGAAGGCCGGAAAAAGAAACGGGGGGAACCGCCAAAGCGGAAACCGAAGGAAGCAGAGAAGGCAGAGGACAAAGCAGCAGCAAAACCCCAGACAACCCGCAGCCAGGAGGTCAGACCCCACAGAGGCAAGAGGAACACCACAGAACTGCACCCCAACCAGAGAAGGGGAGGGAAGGCCCCCAAACAGACACACACCGGCAACAGAGCCCGGGGAAGCACGAGAAGACAGGAGCGAGCCAGGACACCAGAACCAGGAAAGCACCAGGAATGCCCAGCAAAACACACCCCAGAGCCGGCCGAAAGCGACAGCACAGCCAGCAAGCCAAGGAGGCACAGCCCCAGGCCACCCGGAACCAGCAGGAAGCCCGTAGACCCGGAGCAACAGGAGGCAGGCAGGACCCCACACAGGCACGCCAGGAGGAAGGGCCAACGAGGAAGGAGCACCGGGGCAAAGGGGAAACCCGAAGCCCAACAGCATCCAGAGGAAACCCCAGGACCAGGTAAAAAAACGGACACCCAACCAGAGGCGAACCAAGCCCGGGAAGAGACCCGCGGCAGGACCAGGCCCAGAAGGACCCACCAGGACACGGCCACAAACCAGCAGAGAGCCCAGCCAGGACACACAAAGAGAGCACCGGCAAGGACTCAGAGCCGAAAAGGAGACCAACAGGCGCACAAAACCCGCAGGAGCCGGAAAGCCCCAGCAGACACCCAGCCCGCCATCCACGACAGGAACCAGACGAGATCAGGACCCCACAGGGAGCAAAAGCACCCGGAGCCCAGACGGACCCCCAACCGGGAGAACCGCAGTAGAAGAGGGGAAAAGGTGCCACGCCAAGGACACGGCAGCCGTGAAAGACAGCCAGGCCCAAACAGCAGCAGCCGGCAGAGCCAGGAGGGGCGGCCAGGGCCCACCGAAGCGAGCCAAAGGCAAGCCCAGGGAGCGCCAGGGCAGGAGCAACCAAAGACAGAAGCACCCAGCAAGGAGGAGGCAAGCAGCCAGAGACAGAACCAACCAGCCAGACCCTCGAAGCAACCTAAGCCCACAGAAGGCCCCGGGACAAACACCCGAAGACCCAGGCTGGAGCAAAGGAGAACAGAACAGCCGCACATGAGGCAGCACGAGGGAAAGAAGCAGCCCAGCGCAAGGCAGGCCAACCCACAGAACGGGACGGAAGCGGGCAAAACAAAAACGCAAACAGGACCCACAGGCAGCAGGGGCAGAGCGCCGCAGAGAGCACCAGGCACGACACCAGGAAGCCCCCAAGAGGAACCAGGCAGAGCCAAGGGACGGGAGGGTCCAAGCCAAGAACCAGGAGCCCCCGATCACCAACCCCGACCAGCCAAGCAGAAGCCAGGAAGCGAACACATGCACACCCAAGCGGAGCAGAAGCCACAACCGAACAGGCCGCCCGCAGCGGAGGCAAGGATGCCCGAGAAAGGGCGGGCCAGACAGACGGACCCAGCACACCCAAGGCCAGGCCACAAGACCCGCACCCGCCACACCCCGAGAAACAGGGACGCACAGGGGCAGCAAAGAAAGCGAGGCAGCAAAGAAAAAGCGGGGCAGACCCCGGCAGGGCAACATGAACCCAGGGGAGCCAACAGGACCCCCCACATAGCAGCCAAAGGAGCAGGAACACAGACCCCCCCCAGCAGGGGGCAGGGAGCCGCGAAGGAGCCCGGAGCAGGGAGGGCCAGAAAAGCACCCCAAGAGGACGCATCCGGGAACGCCAAGCAGCAGGGGGCAGAACACAAGCAAGCAGGCATGAGGCCCCGGGACAACACCCGCACCCCCACGAGCCACAGCCGCCCAAGGGAGCACAGCCCACAGCATCAGGACCCCAGCACAGTGCACAGCCCCCCGGAGCACCCCCAAAAGGAAGCACCCACAAGGCCCACGCTGAGAAGAATCCAGCAGAGAAGCAAGGCACAAAGCCCCACTCCCAGGGGGACACAAGGCAAATACTCCCAAAAAAGGAGAACAAGGGAGGCCAGGCGGGAAAGGAAATAATGCCCAGTGAGCGCACAAGTACAGAAGTCCGTGCCAGGAGATGGCGACACCAACCCCCCCCGCAAGAAACAAGGGAGGACAGGACAGCGGAGCCGCACCCCAACTGCAGAGAAAGCGGGGCACACCGCCACACCACGGAGCACCACCAGCAGGGCAACCGGACGCCGTAAACAAAACAGCGACGGAAAACACCAGAGCCAGCACGCCAAAAAGGGGCAAAGTCCCACAGCAGGCGGGAGCAGTGCACGACAGCCCGCACCAACAGGGGCCCGCCGGACGGGCACAGGAACCCCGTCGACACCGCCAGAGGGCACGCTAGGGGAGAGCACCGCCGTGAGAAACCCGTAAAAGGACTGCGACCCAAGGCAGAGTCCTACAAACCGAGGGGCGCGCCCCCCTCCTGGGGGGGTCGTGGCAGCAGTCCCAGGGGGGGGCAAAAGGCTCATGAAGCCCATGCCCGAACCGGGCCCCACAGCGCCAAAAGATAGATGCGCTAGCCCCCTCGCAGCACCACCAAGCACTGGAAAAGAGGCAGCAACGGCCACAGCAGGCCGGGGAAGGAAGCCGCCAAGCGGAAATGGGGGCCACCAGACAACAAGGCCCCCACCTCCAGCGTACAGCAACTGCACACCAAAGCCCCGCAGCACACACCCCAGCAGTGCCGAAGCACCGCAGAACAGCGCACAGGGGGCAGCAACAGTAGGGAAACAGGCAGTTACAAGAAGAGAAGTAAGGAAACCGGCAAGCGGTACTCACCCGGAGTGGGGGCCAACCCCAGGAACAAGGCCCCCACTCCAAACGCCAACACACCAGGAGACCGGCAGGAACCCATCCAGCGCAGCACGCCTCACCCGGCCAAGAACAGGAAGGCGAGCCCGCGACCTGGAAGAAACCGGGCAATCCAGCCCCAGCCGCAAAGGGCCGGGAGGACATGCAGAGCAAGTAGGACACCGGCTCCAACAGCGACTGACTCCCAGCAAGCCCGGCAGGCCAGGAGACAGTCCAGGGAACCCCCGCGCCCGCACAGCCAGGCAGCTGGGCGGGGGGGAGAAGAGAAGCACCGCCACTCCAGCCCAGCAGGAGCAGCACCAGCACAGTCAAGTCCAATCTGTCGACAGACAGAAAAAAAGAACAGGCGGGATGCTGGGTAAGTACTGCTTATGTACTCCCGGTGGGAGGGGCAGTATTAGGGTCCCAGCATTCCTCTTGTTTTTTTCTGTCGGGAGATGGTTATCTCCACTTAGTAATGAATGGGACGAGGACATAAGGGACCTGGGGGTAATGCTTGGGTGCTCATTTCCATGTGTGTGTGCATGCTTCTGCTTGTCTGTATGTATTTATATGTAGGTGTCTGTGTGCATTTATGAAGTTTTGCTTCTATCTACTCTTAACCCTATGAGTATCTGTGAGTGTCGGTGCTTGTATGTGTCTATGTATTTCTGAACATATCTTTCTGTGACTCCATAGATTTAATCCTATGTGTTTATAGGCGTGCATTGTATTGTTCGACTACTTACTGGTGATCCTCATTACTTCCCCTTTACAATCCATCCCATGTAAGGTTTGTCTTGTCCCAAAGCAGGATTTAACCATGTGCCCACTTCCTTTTGGCTATGTTTGCACTATAAAAATACCACATATATACATACATGCATATATCTTACACTACTTCCCAAATATACTGAGCCCTATACATGATCCCTAGATATGGGTCCTCCTTTTCCTGATTGCTATTAGTTAGTTGTGGGTTTACTTCCCAAACTCTAGCAGTGCCCACTGACTTGGGTAACAAGATCACACGGTCTCCGCACACAGGATATTTGGTCAATTGCCGTTCATTCGTCAGACACAAATTGGAGCTATATGAATTCTTGACTGACTATCTGCCTAGCACCATCTTTCTATCTGAGACGTGGCTGATGGAAATTTCAGCGCCCGATGTACTCCCGGACATTCCCCAGGGATATGCAATTGTTAGGCTAGACAGGCCTCTACAAAGGGGGGACTTGCAATTATTTTTGAACAAGCGATCCATTGTACCTTCCCCGGAGGTAATGATTGCAGAAAGTGAGGCTGCTTTTTTCTCTCTTGAACTGCCTAACAACTTCACCGTAGCAGGGTTTTTAAATTATCGTCCTCCGGGTTAGGCTTCAAATTTTACAGCATCTCTAGCTGACATTCTGTCAGCCTACGACTTGAGGCACTCAAACTTTACAGTTGTTGGAAATCTTAATCTCGATGTTGAAGACGTCGAGTGTTGGGCAGCAGCAGCATTGGTGACTGATTTAGACGCTCTCTAGTAAGTACAATTGGTTTTCGCCCCCACCCATCGGCTGGGACATACTTTGGACACCATTACTTCCAACGTAAGCAATTTGGTGATGAATCCTCCCCTATGCTAACTCCCTATATTTTGGAATCCCGGCCTATCTCATTCATCGTCTCCAACTGATACAGAACCAGGCGGCCAGACTGATTCTACAGGAAAACAAACGTCAACACATCTCTCCCCTTCTGAAGAAACTACATTGGCTCCCTATAACACAGAGATGCGCATTCAAGATGGGATGCATTATCTTTAAATCCTTGAATGGCAGAAACCCCAAATTTATTAATGGCATGATTAACAGATACAATCCAACTCGTAATCTGAGATCCGCCCACATGCACCTCCTGGAAACCCCTCCTTTAAACAGAAACGATTTGGTGGATCCAGGTTTTCCACACTGGGTCCAAGATACTGGAACTCTATGCCCCTAGAGATTAGATCCTGTACTGACTTCATAACATTTCGTAAACTTCAAAAAACATGGCTCTTTAAACAGGCTTTCGCGTAATTCGTGGATTTCGTATATCATCTGAACAAACCTGCATCCATCACCTTCCTGAGGAGCGCCAAGAAACCAATCTGGTGTACGAGCGCTATACAAATTGAATATAACATAACATAACATAACATAACATCTCTGCTGTGATTCGATCACTTTGCGCTTCCTTTTCAAATCTTATTAAGCACACAGCCGACTTCGTCCATCTCTGGTCAAGTGATTAAGACATGGAGATGGGCAAAGGTGACCTCCACTGCAATCACCCAAGCCTTGGAAGAGAGTTGCCCGGCTCTGAAGGACTGTGTAGACACAGCTAGCACCCAACTGGTAGGGTGGATTAAGGGTGCTTTGGATCAAATTGCACCAGTGACTGATCATGCCCTCAGAAAATTGAAACCTTTGGCAGAATGGTTTACTGTAGAGCTATCTGAATTGAAAAAAAGCTATAAACGGCTAGAAAGCATTTGGTGTAAAAACTTTGATCCAACCGCCAAGGCATACTATCATGTGGCCTTGAAAGATTATTAAAGGCATATTAGGATCACACATCTCAATTTGTATGCAGGCAAAATACAGATGGCTCAGAATTATTTTCGCAAACTTTACTCAGTAGTAAAATCACTTTCCTCTCTTGATCGTGTCTCCGCGTCTATTCCACCATCAGAGGACCACTGTAATATTATGGCTTGGCATTTCTTTGACAAAGTTGCCTCTATTTACTCCACCTTCCCTGAGGCTGTTGGAAATGCTCCCTGTTTTGCGCTATGGTTTGAATCTCTGGTAGATAGTGTGGGGCTCCCTAGTTTCAAATTGATCACAACTGAGGAATTATGGGGCATATGTATCAAAAATGAGTTTTGCGATTCTGAAATTGCGATTTTTAGCGAATCGCAATTTCAGAATCGCAAAACGTGATTCCAATAAATGTTCGCAATCATTTTGTGATTCCTTAAAATTTGCAGAATTCATTTGCGAACTCCAGAATAGCGATTCCTTATTTGCGAATTCGCTAATAAGAAATCGCAAATTTAGCGAATCTGCAATTCAGGTGCAGCTTGATGACATCACACCCAGGAAGTGTGACTGCCCATGCTGTTCCTGATTGCCTGAGGCTGTGAGGAGAAGCAAACCACTGGGGACTGCAACACCACCAAAAACAAATGGATACACAGGAGAATGATAAGGGGGAAGCTGGGAGGAAAAGGAAGCACAAATTCAGTGAGAAGGAGCAGGAGGTACTCATTGAAGAGATGGTCCATAGCCATGAGTTGCTGTTTGGGAAAAAATCCCTTCATGTTCCTGAATCACAGAAAAGGAAAATATGGCTGGACATACAGGCAAAGGTGAATGCCATCAGTGTAACCCAGCGCTCCATTGCTGACCTACGCAAGCGCTGGTATGACATGCGTTCCAGGTCCAAGGACAAGGTTGCAACCAGGCTTGCGGAGGCGAAGAAGACTGGTGGGGGTACATCCACAGAGACAGAATCCACGCCCCTTGAGGAGTTGGTGGAGTCCACCCTACAGCCTGAAAACATCAGCGGGGTGGCTGACATCGACAGCTCTGACACGACCAACACCAGACAAGGTAAGATGCATGCTAAATCAGCCCTGACACATTACCAAGTCAATCACACACTCAGGAATGCCCCAACTACAAAGTAACAATGCAACTCCATTCCACATTTTCCAGCCCACACAGCAATGCATCATGGGAGACGTAGTCACACACATAATACCAGGGCCGTTTCTAGGTGTTTTGCCGCTCTAGGCGAGAATTGAAAAATGCCGCCCCCTCCCTTTTACTACCATCACTCTCTCCCCCTGTCATCCAGGCTAGAAGAATTAGATATAAAAAGCATTAGATATAAAAAGCATTAGATATAAAAGAACTTGTATTAGGAGCTAGTAGCATGAAGACTGGATAGCTGCATGTTGTACACTCCTTACTGACAGCAAAAGTATTCACAACTCCGTATCATTACCATTAACAACGAAAAACAACAGGGAGTTTAAACAGAATGCAGAGTTTTCTCACCACTAATTAGGAGGTCCACTCCACGCTGGGGGTCGACGAAATCGTGATTTTTGTTCTCAAAATAGACGTCACTTTTACAGATATTTCACAAAATGACGCAAATTTCCTAAAATGCTCTTGGCCAGTATCTCAAATGAAATTTACACACAAGGGCTTACTCCAGGTAATAAAAAAGTCACAAAGATACCAGCAGGAGACTGGTTTGAGAACAAATGCATCTCAACCACAGTTATAACGTTCTTGCAAGGACTTTTTTCCTTGAACTAGTGCCCTCTGGTTGAAAAGTAAGCAAAATTTCACAATAGCAAAATGGCAAAAATTAATTTATAAAATTCATGCAATGCCAATATTCTCATTTCTTGCGATTTTGCAGCCGTAATGAAACTTTCACTCAGGCCTACTTATATCCTAGAATGGCAAATTGCCTCTCAAACAATAGCAGGGCCGTTTTTTTTCTCGAATTACAGATAACCTTTAATCTCCCCATTATGCTTCTATAACCTTAATTCTTTCACATCCACACTTCCAGATGGGTCGTCTCACGCACGAAGGCTTGGAAGGACACGGAGAAACAAGCGCCGGCCTTTGACTGCCTGCCCCCTCTCCTTGATCTGTTATCTCCTCCGTCCTCTCTTTTCTTTCTCCCTCATCCACTTAAGCAATTCTCTCCTCACCCCTCCCCTCGTCCCTCTTCACACAGCCCCCTGTATCTTTCCCTGTCTCTGTACCCCCTCCCTCCCAATGCCCTCGTCCTTCTGCAGCTCCCCCCTCCCGCGGTGTCCTTGGGGCTGCCAGGTCTCCTCACTTTGCCTGTAAGTGCTTAAAGTTCAGATGGTAATTGTAGCACACAGGCCTGTCATGTCATCTCTCCTCTCTCATCCTCTCCTCTCCTCACCCCCCACCCTGCGCTCATCCCTCCTCTCTCACTCAGCTGCCATCTGCACCTTGCCACTCCCCCCCGCCACCACCCACCTCAATGTGCATCTGCTCTCGTTCTTATCTCTATGTGTCCTCCTGTACCTCCGTGACTCTGCCAGGCCCTCAGTGTCCGTCCGCTCCGCTCCGCTCCACGGAATGTTTCAGCTTGTTCTTACCTTTTCTATCTCTCTGTTGGTCTTTGCCTGCCCTCGTTTCATGTTCTGTCTTCATGAGGCCATGTGCCTCAATGTTTTACTCTCCTCAGCGCTGTCATGAGTAGATAGGTATCGTGTAACCCTGCGTGTATATTTATCAGGGGGAGGGGGGTCCCTGCAGTCCTTGTGGACACAGTTCTGAGAACACCCGCCGCTGAGAGGGGGAGGGGCAGAGCGAGACCTGTCCAGAGACGGAGGCACCGGATCACGCACTCGCTTTTTACTGACAGGAGAGCTATTAGTTGCCAGCTGTGCGTCGCCCCCGCCTTGATGCATACCTACGTACCTGACTGTTTCTCTGCTTCTCTGTCTGTTCTGTCTGTACTGTGACCCGTGATGGCACGCGCAGCGCAGCCATGCTGGCGTGCACAGATCGCGGCGTGACGTCACGTGACGTCGAATTGTAGAATGGCTACAAAATTTTTCCCCCTTTTGCCGCCCTAACCCTTTTGCTGCCCTAGGCGGTCGCCTCGTCTTGCCTAATGGTAGAAACGGCCCTGCATAATACAGTGGAGCAATAACACACATCAATGTATAAGCAGTAGAAGCAAATTAGTAAAGGCAAAAATGCAAGACAGTCCTTAGCTAGCCTAAATGCAGAAAACTTTATTCAGTGAACAATGGGAAGCAGAGCACACAATAAAAAGTGCCTTTTCATTTACAGTTGCACCTGAAACACAGGCTGACAACACTGAAGCCGAGGAGGCAGCACACACAGTGGACCAGGCAGGGGGAGAGGACACAGAGCAGACGACACTGCCAACACCTGTCCCATGGAGACATCGTCAGATTGTGCCTCCATTCCCACTGTTGGAGGGAGAACCGGAATCCATAGAGGATGAGGGACAGCCAGAGCAGGAACAGCATGCACATCAGGTCCACGATCATCCCCCTGTGCACCGTAGGGATGAAACTTGCAGGAGACGCAGGCCAAGGGCACACACCAGCGCAGACGCTGTAGAGGATCCTACGTTTTTTTTCGGCCTGGAAGGAACCATAATGAAGGTCCAGCGCCTGCAAGCAAGAAGTAAGAAGTCAATACACAGGCAGCTGGTGTCTGTAAACCATAACCTTACTGACATGAAGGAGGGCATTAGAGAGCTCAATGTCAAAATTGGTGAGGGACATAAGGCCTGTGCGGACAGCATCAGGGAAATGACGGGAGCAATAAAAGAACTCTGTGCCACCATGAAAAGAGACCAGGCATCCAGACGCAGGGGGAAACAACGTCTCTACACCCGTCGGGACACTTATAGCAAGGCGGTCAACCGCTTGTCAAATGCCACTTCCGTGCTGTCACTCCGCACAGTGACCATGCAGGTCGAAATGACACACTGCAGCCAGGATTTGGCCAAAGGGTTGGTGCAGGTCACAAATACAGTAGACCAGCTGCAGACAGCTACCATAGGTGGCACAGGTCTCCTGGGCTCAGGGGACAGTGAGGAGCTCTCCAGCCGAAGCAGCATCACCCCACCAATTGCAGAACCCAGACGGCGTAGTGGGAGGCAGGGCACACCGTCAGATGCCTCAAGGGAGAGCAGTCAGCACCCTGAGCATGCAACTGCAGGACGTGCGCGCAAGAAATTAACTGTGACCAACGCAGAATGCCAATGGGTGAGGTAACCCATGGCATATGGACTTTTGTGTACCCATTACACATGCACTGTGTACATGATATGTGCAACTGAATGTGCCACACATAAAGTGTGTTTGTAGGCTGTTTGACTACTATTTACCTGCAGCTAAGGTACAATAAAACACAGTCATGCCCAAATCATTATTTGCATTGTGTCATCATTACTCACCTAGAAATAGTTGTGTGTTATCTCATCACGTCTCTGTCGACCCGAGGCTGCCCCTACACCACCTGCTGGTCTGCAACGTGGACCTGGAACCTCATCCTCGTCTGATTCTGTATCTGTGACTTCCACTGGTATGCCTTTTCTAGTCGAAATGTTGTGCAGCATGGCACAGGTAGCCACAATCTTGCAGCAGGTCTCTGGGCTGTATTGTAGTGCTCCTCCACTTTTATGCCGGCAGCGGAACCTGCTCTTCAGTATACCAAATGTCCGCTCAATTACACTGCGCGTTGACTTGTGTACGCAATTGTATCTTCGCTCTCTCGGATTAGCCGGATTGAGGTACGGTGTGAGGATGAATTCGCGGACTGCATATGCACTGTCACCTACAGGATGAAAGACATATGGTTAGTCACTGTCCTCTCACTTCAGCCCTTAACTGTATGTAAGCGTGCTTGACATGCATTTACCTAGCAGGTAGCCCTCGCCAAATTCGCCCCCAGTGAGACGTGTGTATATCCCACTGTGTCTGAAAATGAAGGAATCGTGTGTACTGCCAGGGTATTTTGCCACAATATCAGTTATGATATGTTTAGTGTTGCAGATGACCTGTATGTTGAGTGAATGGAATGACTTGCGATTTCTGAAAACGTACTCATTGTTTGAGGGTGGTGAAAGGGCTACATGGGTGCCATCTATGCAACCAATGACATGGGGAAATTGGGCAATCTGGTAGAAGTCCAGTTTGGTTTGCTGCAATGCCTGTTGTGTGGCGGGGAATGTGATGTGATGATGCAGCCTCTGTACCATTGCATCCAAGAATGCATGGAAGAAGCGCGACAGGCAGCTCTGGGAGACCCCTCCTGCTGTCGCTATCACCCTCTGGAAGCTTCCGGATGCCAGTAAGTGCAGTGAACACAGGACCTGCACATGTGGTGGTATGGTTTGGGTCCTGCGGGTTGGGTGTTCAAGCATGGGTTTCAGCTCAGCAATCAAGTCCAGTATGGTAGCTGAGTCCAGCCTATAATTCTCATGTATCTCTTCCTCTGTCTGCTGGAACAGAGTGATGCACACTCTGAAGATCCGTTCCTGTCGCCTCCTTCTCTGTGCTGCTGCTTGAATCCGCATCCTCCTGGCTATCACATACAGCGCTGCCATTGTGGAAAACCCAGTGGCATTGTGGGCCTGTTTAAATAGGTTGCACCTGGTTACCACCTGCTTTGAGTTGGTGGTAATCATCAGGTGCAAAATTGCGATTTTTCAGGATTCGCAATTTGTGATTTTTTCATACATATATTTGCGAATTCGCAAATTGCGATTCAGCATTTTGCGATTTTCGCAATTAGCGTGTCGGAATTTGCGAAGTCGCAAAAATTAGTGGCAGATTGTTGTCCTCGCAAAATAGGTATTCGCAATTTTTGCGAATACCTATTTTGCACTGCGATACTCTGTTATACATAGGGGGGAGCTATTTTGCGATCACAAACACTGATTTTTTGCGATTCGCAGTGTTTGCGATCGCAAAATAGCTTGATACATATGGCCCTATGTCCATTACTGGCAACTGTTAAATCAGGGGCCCCCTCCAATCCTGCTTCTCCCGCCATATTAGCTAGGTCTAAAGGTGATAGCACCATTGTTATGTGATCTCCTTACCAGCACTTTCAAGTCAGGACTGGTTTCTCAGTCTTGGAAACATGCCACCATAGTGCCACTTTTAAAAAAGCGGCTACTTGATCCCACAAAGACAGAGAATTTCAGACCTATTTTGCTGTCCCTTTTGTCTCTAAGCTGGCAGAAAAAATATATAAATCTACAACTTTCAACTTTCATTGAGGCGAGAGATCTTCTTCATAAGACCCAATCGGACTTTCGTCCCCAATACAGCACAGAGTCAGCATTATTGCATGCCTCTGATTCCATTTACCAAGCTGGTGATAGAGGAGACACTACAGCTTTGCTGTTGCTGGACCTCAGTGCAGCCTTTGGCACCATGTCCAACAGCCTTCTTCTTGAACAATTGTGGAACAGTGGAATTGGTGACAAGGTTTTGCTGTGGCTCGCCTCCTTGCAGAACAGCACCGTTCAGGTGGCACAAAAACCTTTTTCATCCAAGGTTTTTCCACTGCAGCAGGGGGTGTCTCAGGGCTCTTCTTTGAGCCATACTCTTTTCTATCTATATATGCACCCCTTGGCTGATATAGAGCGCAACAGCTTCAACATCGTGTTGTACGCCGATGATACGCAGCTGATAATCAGTTGATAATCACTCTATCTCAGGACGCACCCACTACTGAGGTTCTGCTTAGATCCTGCTTGTGGGATGTGGCTGAGTGGATAAACCTCAGTTTTCTCAAGCTAAACACTGGGAAAACGGAGGTTATTATCCTTGGCAAGCAGCCTTCAATTTGCTCCACAGCCTTGTGGCCGGAGTCACTTGGGCCTCTACCTGTACTCAAGTCAAGAGTTAAAAATCTCGATATCTGGTTTGACTCAAAGCTCTCATTCGATAGTCAAATCACAAGCCTAGCAGGACAGTTCTTTGGGATCTTAAAAACTTTTTAAAAAGATCCTTGGATTACTACCAGAAGCAGCCAAGAAGACAGTGGTCCAGTTTCTGGTTATGTCAGACTGGACTACTGCAATGTTTTGTATCTGGGGGTCTCGCAGCCATGACTGATGAGACTCCAGCGTGTTAACTGTTGTTAAATCTATCAAGATGTTCCCCTACAGCTCCTGCGAAATTGCCCTAGCTACCACTAAAGGAAAGGGTTTCCTTTAAGGCCATGTGCTATTTTTACAGAATTTTTCTCGATAAAGGCCCATAGTATCTGCACCCTCTCGTCACGCCCAGGGGCGGATTGGCACTGCGGGCACTCGGGCATTGGCCGAAGGGCCGGTGTCTCAGTGCCCTCTGTGGGCTGTTTTTTTTTCTCCCCTTTCCCAGTCCACAGAGAGTGCTCTCTGTGGACTGGGAAAGGGGAGAAAAAAAAACGGCCCACAGAGGGCACTGAGACAGAGACAGAGAAAGGAAAGCAGCTTCGCTGGGTGGCCGTACTGCGATTATCAGCTGTGGCCTCTCCTTCACCCCCTGCCCTGCAAAGCAATCACGCTGAGGGTGGGCTGGGGAGGGGTGATTGTGTGCAAGAATCGGCCTCCCTGGGGGCCAGGTGTTGCTCAGGCCTTTGAGCCATTTTCACCTCAAACAGTGTTTGTCTTAACACCTCGCCCACAGCCCTTCACATTCAGGGCATAGTGGGCGAGGAAGAATGGGTCTCGCTGTGGGGGCCAGGTGATGTTTGGAACTCACACCATCTTCACCTCAGCCTCCCCCTGGCTACCATGGATGACCCAGCAGCTGTGTTTTGTGCTCCCCTGCCAGGACATTGCCCTGAGGCCGTGGAGGGCTGGGGAGGGCTGATTAATTTACTAGTAGCAGGAGCCTCACTGCTGTTCATGTGCTCCTGCACTGGAGGGCTGGGGAGGGCTGAGTAGGTTAGTAATAGCAGGGGCCTCGCTGCTTTTCAGGTGCTCCTGCACTGGAGGGCTCGAATAATTTTGTAGCAGAAAGGGGCCTTGCTGTTTTTTTAGTTGCTCAGCTTGTAGGCCATTGTCACCTTGGCCCTGTGTCCTTCACAAGAACAGTATCCTCCCACTTTCATTCCTTGTGTGTGCATAGGCATATGCGGACTGACGCCAGAGTTGCAGAGATGGGGAATCAGGTTTGAGTCCCAGCGTCTGCTCAACACCCTGTGATTCTGGGCAGATCACTTCATCGCCCAGGCCCTTAAATAAAAAATCGGATCTTGTGTACTGTAATTGGTGCTCATGAGTAGAACTCAAATAGCCTTTGTCTTGGGCTGAATTCACACTATATAAAACTGTCAAATGGAAAATCAACTATAAAAAATAACCATTTGTTCATGCTTTATGATTCTGCAAAGGGAACATAGCTGGTTGGGAAAGAGTATCTAACGACATTGTGCAGGGCGTTAAGACTGAAAGTAAGTATTCAGTTTTCAAAACTGCAGTGCTCCTAGTCTTTACCAATGTTACTGGCTCTGTAAGCTTTAAAAGGCTTAATTTACTAAATTTTTCTCTACAAATTAGACCTCAAAGAGTAACCAAATGGTGTTTCATGAAAGGGCATGCCCCTTGAATGTGGGCCACGCCCCTTGAATGTGGGCCACGCCCCTTGAATGTGGGCCACGCCCCTTGAAAGTGGGCCACGCCCCGCGAATGTGGGCCACTTTTTTCGTCAGTGCCCGGGCCAAATTGTGATCCCAATCCGACCCTGGTCACGCCCTACTCCCTAAGGAGAAGTTTCAGATTAGCTGGGGCCTCTCTGGCCTGTATCCCTATCATTAAAAGGGCTTGCATCGAAGGATGCTCCTTTCGCCTCTTGGCCACTGAGATGTGGAACTCTCTTCCCCTTTTGCTTAGGCGGGAAAAAACCGAGCTATCCTTCTGGAAAAAGCTAAAGACCTGGCTCTTTAAATCAACTCAATTGTTCCTCTTTAGTGCCTCCTCTGTTCCAGACTCTGGGAGAGAAACCTTAGTGCTGGGACGCTTCAGCTGAAGTAACTATGCAGTATACAAGTTACCTTATTAGCAACCACAGTACACTTCTTAAAAGAGCAAACAATCCCATCCAACTTTGTGCGTGACCTCAACAAACGTTGCACCAGTAAGAGCAGAACAAGAACACTTTGCCTAATTATGTGTGTGTCTAAATAAGGAAACATATAAAATACAATATAATGTCTGAAAGTGGATTTTTTTTTATACAATGTAAGTTTTCACAATATTTTTCACAAAATGTTTCTGCACAAAGGTTGCTCCACAAATCATTAATATACTAAGATGATAGGTTGCATGGTGTAATACATATTATGCACACACATTACTAAATTAAGATACAACATAAAATAAGGAAATGCACAAACAGTTAACTAAGAAAGTGCAAGACAAAAAAAGTCTCTGTGCAATCTCATAAAGAGTGAAAAATTGCAATACATTGTAAAAGAGGTGAAGGACATACAATCTGTACTGAACGTAAAAAAATATACTTAGTTTATTACTAGTTAGAGGTACATTACTTCGTACATGACCCTCAAAGATGTGTAAGGAGGGTGGTAAGCCGGGACTGTGAGGAAGAAGACTAGAACTTGAAGAAGAGATATTTGTACGTCAGTAATTGTGACATTACCTCCACTTCCTGCCAGTTCCAACTAACCATGTAAGACTGAACTACAACAAAAAGCACCACACAACCCCAGGAGCTCAGAAAAAAGTGCAGAATGCGTGCAGCGTTCTCCCACTGCCATTCAGAAGTAATGTCAATCAATGACATTGCTTGAAGTGACACCACTTGAAGTGACACCACTAAAGTAAACATGCAATAAATCTGACATTAAAAACTACTAAAAACAGAAAAAAATTATTTAGTTACTAAATATAAAGTGGAGTGGCGCCATGGTATTTGAGGTGCACAACAGCACACCATCACATAAACAGACACAGCCATCATCTGATAGATGCAGTCATCATGTACCCAGGTCCAGCCCTGAACACTCAATGAATGCCTCAAAGGCCCATGTGCAGACTCAAATGGCCAGACACAACCATCATATTACCCAGGAATTATCATCATTTCTTCAAGCAGATCCAAACTTTTGACCATATTTTTTCTCAAATGCCAAACTACAGTCAGTTACGTAGCAACATCTACAAGTGCCAAGCCACAACCATTATATTCAGGCACAAGCATCACATGCCTAAGTATAGCCTAAAATGCCCAACTGCAGTCTCACATGTTAAGAACAGAGTAAGAGCTGTTGATATCTCTTCCTTTCTGTTTCATCCTGCGTGCATCTACTGGGCTCGATTTACTGGTGGTGTCAAAAAAGGACCTTAATTAAATGCGATGTTCCTGGTCAGCGGATAGCACTCCGGGTCAGTGCCGGCCACCCTGTTGCCTTCAGGACACCACTTTTTCCACCACCTATAAAGTTCTGTGATCTTATGTGTCTATGTCAACAACACCTCAGCACCAAAAGTGTAGGAAGAGGTTTCTTCTACTGGGCGACGAGCCGGGTAGAAGGCGTGGAGCCCTAGATCTTTTTCTTGCCCAGCTCCAGAGGTGAGCATTAGAATATTTAATTCTATGCTATATTTTTATGAATATGTCCGTTCCCTCACCCAGGTAAAACAATGAACGCATTGTAAAATATTGTGAAAGTCCGACCTCAAAACCACTTCAGAACTTACGTTTTTAAGGATTTATACAATTCTGAGAACAAACAATTAAAGATTTGACAAATGAAAGAGAAGACTATTAATAAATATTTTCAGAAAAGTACTTAACTTCGTCAACAAATATAATAAACTTGACATAAATAAATAAGGTGTGTATTTTAATAATGGACATATCTCTGCAAGATGACTCTCTCTCTCATACCAATTCTACTTAAGCAAAAAAAGCCTTTGTGGAGTTGGTCCTGCATTTGATCACTTGAACGGGTCTAGTGTTCAGCATCAATCAGTCTCATTAACTATTCATGATTTCACCTTACCCATTGTACCATCTGTGTCTTAAAAGGCCATATGTCATCAGGGGGAGGAGAATGGTGAAATAGCCTAGGATGGTTTACATCTTCAATTATATCTTATTGAGTGGTGGAATTAGATCTACTGCTATTGCCAAGGAACATCTTAAATTTAGTTGTTTTATTATACATGGTCCAGCTCTTGCTCAAGAAAAACAATCATTGGCTTCTTATATGTTAACCTTACCTAATGTGCTGCTGACATTGATAAAAAATAACCTACTAGACAGTAAAATGGTTAGTACCACAGCTTGGAAATCTTATTGACTATATTGTGTACTATAGCACTACGTAAATGAAGTCAATTTTACTTTCTCAAGAAACACAAACAAATATTGCTGTGGGATATGTGATGAGTTCAGTAATGCTGAGTAGTTCTAGAAGGCAAAACATATTTTAAAAATGCCATTTCAAAAACAGCTTGAAATAAAGCAAACAAACAATCATGAAATCATGTTAATGTTAATGTGGCTTGTAGAGCGCAAACAAATACCTGTAGGTGTCAAGACACAAGCTCAGAGTGAGAAAAATAGAAGCCCTGTCTTGATCTTCTAATTAGAAAAAAGCCATGTTTTTAAAGCCTTCCTAAGCATAAGCAAATTTGGTAAGTCCCTGATGTGAGGAGGGAGTAAATACCCTTCTTTTGCCGTTGAGGTCACAAAACTTCTTCCACCCCAGTTTGTATGCCTAAAGCTGTTGACCACCAATTTCTGAGTGCCCATGGACTGAATGTTTCTTTCTGGTCTATACTATCTAAAGGATTGCTTCAAGAAGTCAGGGCCAGCTTCATAGAGGGCCTTATGGCCCAAGCACAGGCTTTGAATTTAACACGTTACCTAACCGGCAACCAATGGAGCTTGTTGATGACCTGTGCAATGGACTTATGTTTGGGAATGCGGGACAGCATTCTGACAGCTGCATTTTGTAGAATCTGTAACCTGTTTAAATGTTGATGCTATTAAGATACACAGGATTGCAATAATCTATTTTGACTAGGACTAAAGCAGTTATCACAGTTTTTTTGGGAACTTGAGGGGATGAAAGGAAAAATGTTTTTAAGTATTCCAAGGATTAGGACGGCAGAACATGTAATTTCATTAACCTGCAGTCCAAATGTCAATTCATTGTCCATGACCACACCTACATTTTTTACCTTACTCACTGGGACAGGAAGCAAACCCATTTCCTCTGGCCACCAGGATGGGCACCACAGAGAGGGGTTGTTTCCAAACAGGATGACCTCTGTTTTCCCAGAGTTGAGTTTTAGACAATTTTGATCCATCCATTTTCCAATAGCTCCCATACAATCATGGAAATTTCCATCTACATAGTTGTTGAGGGACAACATAGCTACAACAATGTGGGTATCATCTGCGTAAGAAGTAATATCCAAGCTGAATGATCTTATCGGTGCTGCCAAAGGTTTAACATAAATGTTGAACAAGGTGGGACGAAGAGCAGATCCCTGTGGGACTCCACATGGCAGACAGAACGGTTTGGAAAGAAAAGGATCCAGGGTCACCCTTTGTCTCCTTCCAGATAGAAATGACTTTAGCAGTTTTAGAGCCGAGCCCTCGACACCGACAGCTCAGAGACAGTTGACCAAAATCTTGTGGTCGACTGTATCAAAGGCTGCTGACAAATCGAGGAGTACCAGTGCTGCACTGCCACGTCATCCACTATTGCTCTGATCTCTTCAGTTGTTTTAACAGAGCCATTTAGGTACCATGACCGCTTCTAAACCCGAAATAGGTTGTATATAGTATCTAATGATCCAGTGAAAACTGAGCTCGTTGATGGTTCATGGTCGTTTCAATGACCTTTGCTGGTAAAGGTAGGCGAGAAGTAGGCCAGTAGTTATTTGGGTCTTTAGGATTCAGGTTTGGCTTTTTTAAAAGGGGAAGGATGGATGCTTCCTTGCAAGAAGAAGGACAATAACCTTGTTCCAGCACTGAGTTAAAGATCATGGTCAGACCCATAGCAATCGTATCTGTGGCTTGATTAATAACTGTTGATGGACATGGGAACTGGGGAGACCCCGACTTAGTGGCGGTGATAATTGTGGCCACTTGCTGTACTGAAAGAGGGGAGAAACTGGCAAATTTAGGACAATACTCAACTGTGGTGGAGCAACTTTATGGACTGTAAGTTATGTTTTGATGAAACTTATTAAAGATCTGGACCACTTTATCCAAAAAGAAACTGGCTAGTGTATCACAAAAAGTCTTGCTATCATTAGACAGATTATTCCTAGGGGGCCCGAATCCTGAGGGTGTTGAATACTGAATGGGTCAGAGCGAAGGATCAACAACTCAACCTTTTATCTGAAGTATTGGATAGTAATACACTAGCTTCACACTTTGAGTTAGTAAAGGAGTTAAATGTTAATAATAATAATAACCCAACAGTTGAAAAGAAAAATAGGATCAGAAAAGAAAGTAATTAAAATGAAAGCTAATAAATAAAGGGATCTACTGTTCAAACACCAAATGACCAGTAGCAAGAGATCTCAAAATGTAGGCATTATGTCAGTAGAAAAATGTTAAAACTGCAATTAATCTAGGGCCCTATTACATATAGGTTGCACTTTCCCTGTTTGCGCCATTGTGCACCTTCAAACAGATGCGCTATGCACAAACTAGGAAAGTGCACGTTATTAGGTTGAATGCGCTGCCCTCAGGGCAGCCAAGAACTCATGCTGCCCTGGAGCAGCGCATTCAAGTGAAATACAGTGCAGCTGTTTCAAAGCCGCTACATGCTTCACTGTGCAAGCGGCACCCACCTGTACTTTAAATAGGAGAGCAAGATCCCCTTGCAGGCGGGTGCAGTGAGTGACTGCATCCGTCTACAAGGGGATGTCTGGGGGCCATAGGACTCCCTTCACCCCTTACAGAGGGCTGTCATCAGGGGGCACACCAACAGTGCACCACCCTTTTGTGGCGCACTGTTATTGCGCCTCCTGACAAAGCTGGTGCAAACACCTGT
The DNA here is from genome assembly GCA_963921515.1 of Calotriton arnoldi. Classification (NCBI taxonomy): domain Eukaryota; kingdom Metazoa; phylum Chordata; class Amphibia; order Caudata; family Salamandridae; genus Calotriton; species Calotriton arnoldi. The sequence goes on along the minus strand of CAWUFW010000825.1, from coordinate 2,173,264 downwards.
TGCATCCCCGGGGCACTTCTGTAATATGAGCCCTGTTGACTAACACCTAATGAGCAGTGGTATTTAGTTGAGTAAATGAAGGCGCCACTCGGGAGAGATAACACAAATATTTGATATTTACTTGCTGTATTGATCACGGTGCTGCAAGGTGAAGAGAACCACTGACCTCCTCAAAATACAAAATGGCCTTGGCCAATTGACAGATATACAAAGGAATTCCTCAGCACACGTCTGTTATGTCACAATATACATAAACATGCTAGATGTGAGCATAAGTAAAATACAAGTAGGTAAGTTCTTATTTCTTTTTTCCTTTTTATTTTCCGATGTTCAGACAGCCGACACGTGTTTCGTCGCTTACATGGGAATTAATCCCGCGACTTTATCAAGGCTATTGTCTTCCTGTGTATAACCTTTATTAGTGGTGTTAATTCCAACCCACACTGGGATTCAATATCTCGCGACGTCTCACTTCTCAATGTTAAATCCAAGGGATCCCTGTATGTCCCAGAAGTCCAGAATCTTATTTCTTAGTAGTTTGATCCCACACACGGACGTCGCTCCTCGTGTTGCCGAGTACGGTGCACCGTACTTATGCTCACATCTAGCATGTTTATGTATATTGTGACATAACAGACGTGTGCTGAGGAATTCCTTTGTATACCTGTTGACTAACAGGCAATATGAGCCCTGTTGACTAACAGGCAAGTCAGTAAGGAAAGGAAACTTTCTTACACTTATAGAGTTTAGGCCACCAACTAATTTGGTGTTGGTTCAAATTGTGCATTCTACTTCACGTAATCTGTAACTGCACACTCCGATGTACAATTAAATAACCTTGGATTGCTCCTGGAAGATGACTGAGGATTACTGAACACAGAAAGTACAGTTTAACGGCCTGATTTAGAGTTTGCCAGAAAAGGTACTCCAAACTAACGCTATGGAGTACCATGTTCTCCAAACTCTCAATCCACCTACCTCATTTAGAAAAGGGCAGACCTTAAGTTTTCTGTCAACAGAGACCCCATTGGCTCCATTGATTTAAAGCTTCTCTGACATCCTGACTAAGGCGTGATTTAGGGCTTTGCAAATGGTACTCTATCTCTCAGTGTGGCACAGGATATTCTTGCAGCCTTCATAATGGAGTACCATCTGCCAAATTTAGAGGTGACCGCCGGTCCAGCGGTTGGCTCTGTACATTGCAAGGAACCGTCGTCATAGCACTTCCTTTCGTTGTACAAAAAGTTCAGTGGACAGCTGCTGTTGGTTTTGACAACCATTCACCAAACTTTTCCAAAGTTTTTGTTTTTAAGAAACAAACTCCCAAAGTAAGAGTTTGTTTCTGAATTTTTTTTTAAAAACTAATGACACCCACATCCTGGGAGGTTCCTCTCAGGGTGAGGGGGACTTTATTGTTTCTTTCTGTCCCTCACCAAAGGATATTACATCATCTGCCCAAAATATGTGTAATGTCCTTCCTCCTTATGGGCCTTACTCCATCGGTCCATCGGAGGAACATACACAATGGGGGCTGCGTTGATGGAAAAGTTAAGGTCTGACCATCTCTAAAGGATGCGCCCAGGCCCAGGATTTGAAGGACAGGGTACTCCACCAAACTCTGAAACGGGCCCTAGGTCTCCTGAAATCCACCAGGCTGTTATTGAAAGGAAACAGAATGATGCTGGTGCTGATCCTTTTTCACTGACTTTTACTGAACATTTTGTGTTTAAATACAGAAATCCCTTTCACATTAGACCATAGAGAGAAGACAGAGGAGGCAATATATCACAAACACAGGCACATATTGGCCAGGTAGGGAGTCTCTGACCACAGGCTGTAGAGTGAAACAGGCTGCTTGACAGAAACGGACAGTCTAACAAGTTTGAATCTGTCACAACGTATCTTGGAACTTGTTGAACCATAGGTACATTGCTTGATACTTTAGATGACACTGTCCCAAATTTGGAGGAAATACAGGTCAAATACTGTGGAAATCTTTCAAATTTACAAGATCGGAGAGTGAAGACTCTTTTATGGAATAGTAGAGAACCAAAGGTAAGATGGCAGGAGACGCATAATGCAGGACAGTCAGTCACAATATCAGTCTCTTACACACCATTGTGCATTATCAGACAAGCACAAGCCAAATAACTTCAATAGACACCAACTAAACAACTCTGTCACACTATTAGAGGTCGATTGACATTGCTATACACCAATAAACACTTCACACACTCAGAGACCAACTGATACAATCAGACATTAACAAAAAATGCAGCCAGATATTTACAGATCTGCTGACACATTTAAACTCTCACAAATAGCCACTCTCAAAGACCAATGTACAAGATCAGACATTGAAAAAATAACAAACATTAATGATAGACACAAACAATCAAACGTGAAAACAGCAGTGGACATCTTCAGACACAGAGAAACCATGGATCACTGTCAGACACTCTTAAACTTACTACCACTTTCAAACACAAACACTAGAGGACAACATTAGACAACCAATGGTTTGATTGATTGAATGGAGATTTTATTGGCCCTAGCCCTGTTGATCCAATGAGACATCCAAAGCCTTACAGACACCACCAGACAACCAAAGACTAATGGTTCCTTTAAGAAGCTGAAAACCAACAATTAGAGACCTAAAATACCAATACATACACAAAAACATCAACAGAATGTAAATAACAGGGAGAACGTTGTACAGTATCAGACACATGCATATAAATGAGACTTTATGACATCAAACAGATTAACACTATCACAAAACCAAAATTCAATGGCCACTTTTAGACGCTCAAAGAACAGCAGACACAATCAAATGCAGACGCCTTAAAGATGCTGTCACCTATTGGCAATTCGACTTATCGGGCACACTTAGACAAGCGGGTACTGCCAGACACCCAAAAACATAAAGGGGGATATTCATAAGGAAGTGGCGGAGAGAGGTGTTAGCCCTCTTGGCTTAACGCCTCTCTCCGCCACTTCGGAAAAGCAAGGCTGCACCATATTCACAAGGACATGGTGCAGCCTTGCTTTTCCCCCTGCGATGGCGCTAAGTTTCACAACTTAGCGCCAACGCAGGCACCCTTGCACCAGAGCGCAAGGGTGTCTGCAAGCAGGGAGGTTTGTTTATGTACAGGAAGGTGTCCCTTCCTGCACATAAACAAACCTAAAATGCCAGTTTGTAACTTACATGTGTGCTGCTTCATGCAGCACACATGTAAGTTACAAAACGGCATTTTTAAAAAAAGGTTTGTTTATGTACAGGAAGGGACACCTTCCTGTACATAAACAAACCATGGCATTTTGCATTTTCCATGTGTGCTGCACAAGGCAGCACACATGGAAAATGCAAAAACGAGGAGAAATAAAGCATTTCTCCTCGTATCGCCAACTTACGACCAGGGTTTTCCTGGTCTTAAGTTTGGCGTTAGCTCCTATTTACGCTGCCCTTGTGAATAGGGGGCAGCGTAAATATCAATGGGTGTTGCGGTGGAACGCCCACCACAACACCCACTGCACGCCCCTTTCACGCTAAACACAGCGTGAAAGGGGGCCTATTCACAAGGCAGCGTTAAGCCACGTTAAGTGGCTTAACGCTGCCTTGTGAATATGGCGAGGCCCTATCGCCACCACAACGTCACTGAAATAGGGGCTTGTGAATATGCCCCAAAGAGGCTATTAGACAGCCAACAACCAGAGACCACTGTCAGGGACACAGCGATTAATGGGGACTGTCGGATACACGCAGATAAATTAACGCTATCAGAGTTCGAAAGACCAGTGGAAAAGATTAGACCCAATGGGGCATATTCTCAAGGATGCTTGTTTCCGGTCCAGGGAAGACATGGCTTGGCAGTTCGGGCTGGACTGTTCCCATGAGACACAGGGTCAGACTGATTTGCATATGGCCATGTCTGAACTGGGGTGGCGGAGTGAGCTAAAGAATGATGATGGATTAAACCCAGATCAGTTGACTGGGGGTGAGTGCTTGCAATGTTCAACACTCCGTCCATCATCCCCTTTGGTTTTGCATATTCTCAAGGACTCATCGCCGATTTAGCGGCACTTTTCCTTCACTTAGATTTATCGCCCATTCACAAGCCTGCGCTAACAGCCAACATCGTCAGTTTACCTGCGATAGCTGCCGCTAAAAACATCGCCAAGGCTGACAGCGACAACTAACTCTAATCATATGCAGAGTAGGCGTTCCCGTGCAAAAACTCACGATAACACCACTTCGCGATATTCTCAACGACCAGCCAGGTCGGCGATGCGGTCCAAAAACAGGCGATAAGGCACGTTAGCAGCAGGGACTTAAGACCTGCTTTTTTCTGGTCTTAAGTAGGACAAAAACTGCAGTATAAAGGGAGCCCAGCCGAGAGCCACATCTGAAGACCAACAGATGCCATGGAGCTACTAATCATGCAGCTTGGAGACCCAAGAGGGCCACAACACCCACCGCCACCACCCCCAGGACCACCCCCACCCCCAGGACCACCCCCCCCCCCGGACTACCACAGAGGCAGCGCAGAACAAAACACCGGCCCTTCCGAAAACGCACCAGCCCCAGAGACTTAACGCCAGAGGATGTCATTGCCCACTACAGGCTCAAAAGGACAACCATCCTACGCATCCTGACCCACATTGACCACAGACTGACCGTACCAATACAGCGGACAACCAACATCCCTCCGCAGACAAAGCTCCTGGCTGTGCTGCACTTGTTGGCCTCTGGTACCTTCCAACCAACAACTGCCAGAGTCGGAGGAGTCTCACAGCCAGCCCTATCAAAGTTCCTCACACCTGTCTTGGAGGCGAACATCCATTACAACGGGTGGCTAACAACGCGCTTCCATCGCAACGCAACTTTTACATCGCATGGATCTTTACATCGCATGCATTTACTTCGCATGCTATTGTAATGCGGTGACTTTTACATCGCAAGCAATTACAACGCAAGTTCTTTGGTATGACATTTACATCGCAAGTTTATGTGTAGTTCTGTCATGTGTATTTCTGTATGTAATTGACAACAATATCTTTATGACATTGTAATAATTACTACGTATTAAGTATATTGTTAATTAATAATTAATAATTAATACCTAGTAATTAATACTAATAATTACACATACAACAATATCTTTCATAATTAATACATAAAAAGTAATACTAATAATTACACATACAACAATATCTTTAGGACATTATAATAATTAATACGTATTAAGTAATACTTACTTCCCAATTAATAATTTATACCTAATAAGTAATAAAATATTGGTGTGGATGGGATTTCCCACGGTTTCACATTCAAGTCAATGGATGGAATTATCCTTTTTTTCTTTTTACCGTCAGTCATTACGTTGGCGTTCATGCGTACATTGCGTCATTCTGGAAGTCGTCGCAAGAGAGAGAGAAGATGGAAGCGAGCGCTCCGTTAAGGTAAAAAAAATTTTATTACTCATTAATTTTTTAATTACTCAAAGCCATAGGTATATAGGAAGATAGGAATTGCAAGTTAATAGTAATATTAGACATTACGTCATTCGCGAAGTCGCCGCAAGAGAGCGAGAAGATGGAAGCGAGCGCTCCGTTAAGGTAAGGCATTTTTTTATTACTCAGTACTTTTTTTAATACTCAAATCCATAGGTAGATAGGAAGATAGCGGGCCTGATTCACAGAACTAACTTACGTCAAAAACGTAAAGTTATTACTTTTGGTATTCACAGAAAACACTTACTCATTTTGATATTCACAGAATGAACTTACTCATTTCGGTATTCACAGAAGTTAGTAGTCCTAACTTTAGGACTCCTAAATGCCTTCTGTGAATACCGAAAGTCTTAAAGTTAGGATTTTTCTCAGTTTAGGAGTAGTAAAGTTAGGACTCCTAACTTTAGGACTCCTAAATGCCTTCTGTGAATACCGAAAGTCTTAAAGTTAGGATTTTTCTCAGTTTAGGAGTAGTAAAGTTAGGACTCCTAACTTTAGGACTCCTAAATGCCTTCTGTGAATACCGAAAGTCTTAAAGTTAGGATTTTTCTTAGTTTAGGAGTAGTAAAGTTAGGACTCCTAACTTTAGGACTCCTAAATGCCTTCTGTGAATAACAAAAGTCTTAAAGTTAGGATTTTTCTCAGTTTAGGAGTACTCCTAAACTGAGAAAATCCTAACTTTAAGACTTTCGGTATTCACAGAAGGCACTTAGGAGTCCTAAAGTTAGGACTACTAACTTTACTACTCCTAAACTGAGAAAATCCTAACTTTAAGACTTTCGGTATTCACAGAAGGCATTTAGGAGTCCTAAAGTTAGGACTACTAACTTTACTACTCCTAAACTGAGAAAATCCTAACTTTAAGACTTTCGGTATTCACAGAAGGCATTTAGGAGTCCTAAAGTTAGGACTACTAACTTCTGTGAATACCGAAATGAGTAAGTTCATTCTGTGAATACCAAAATGAGTAAGTGTATTCTGTGAATACCAAAAAGTACTAACTTTACGTTTTTGACGTAAGTTAGTTCTGTGAATCAGGCCCAGGAATTGCAAGCTAATACTAAGATTAGATATTTCGAGTCCAAAGCTAAATGCATTCCGCACTTCGTCTATTATTCTTTTATGATTTGTTATATATTTCATGTTTTTTTTTAGAATTAATTACTTATAGGTTTTACGCACATACCATAGGTTTCACGGACATAACGGAGTACTGTTACAACAAATGTGTTGGTTAAAATGTGGTAAGATCATTCACATTAGTTGTGTTGTATTCGCTGAACCCTAAATAAAATAAAACATGTCCGACATTACGGTACCCAAAAATTAAATCTATTGAATTGTAATGACAAAACAAAAATTGAAGAAGAAAACAAGCTTTATTTATAAAAAACATTTCAAGATCACTTTGCTGGGAACAAATTGACCAAAGCAAATATTGTTTAAAAAAAAAATTGTCTAGTCAAGAAATAATTAAACAATTCTCTTCATTGCATTCAATGTAATTAATTTTGCGGTTTCATTTTTTACATTACGCCATGACGTTCACGCGCATACGTTTTGGACGTCATTTCAATGCCTCGCCGCGAGAGAGAGCTGATCGAAGGCATATCGCCGTCAAGGTAAGGCACTTCAACTTTAGTAACATTTTTCACGTATTATTGTGCAAATAGTTTGAAAAAGCTCATGTTTTAGTAGATACAATTTACAGGAAACAATTTAGGGGAATCATACTTAGCATTCTCAGTATGCATTGCGTTGTCGACAGTTTCTGTACAAGGTTATTTTTCAATGCAAATTATTGTCTTTTATGCATTTAGAATAAAAAATCTTTATGTACATTATATTTTACACTTTGTACATATTTGGCAATAATTGTCCTTTTTATTTTCCATTGTATGCGATGACGTTCACGTGCATACCTTAATTTGGTCAGGCCGGGGTCGTCGCGAGAGACACCAGATGGGACGGAGAGCTACGTTAAGGTAAGACATTTTAACATTATTAATATACATAGAGTTGTACTAATGTTTATTGTAAGGACAGTCGCTGGCAATGTCATTTATATTTGCTCCTTTTTCCCATAGATACATCTGGGGTCTACAATGTCGCGTACAGAAGCTTCTGGAAGTACGTTTTGTGGGATCGCTTACTTCTCATACCATCGTCGGATTGGGTGGCGTTTTTGGAAGGGGCATTTTCCTTTTCTGTTCATTTTCCGATTTCCAGCAACATTTAAGGACTTCTTCGGAACACACAAAGTTTGGGTTGAATCATAGTAATTGGAGGCGTACTTGCAATACAAGTCGAGGATTGGCAGCGAAATAGATCTTCACATTTCAAAAAATGATGTTCAAACTATCAAAATGAAGGCATTTTGGGAATACAAGTCGAGCATTTACAGGACGAATTTGGATTGCATCGTTGGATTTCAAGGCATCCATTGGATAGATAGGGGGAAAACAACATTCCTGGATTCCACGGAGCACGTGAAAGGTGAATGCTTTTTTTTGGGGTTGCACACAATTGAAAAAGGACTCTTGGTGAACACATGGAGAGAAGAAAAGACCAAGGGGCAGATTTACAAGGCCCTTGCGCCACTTTTGCGTCATTTTTAACATGGGAAAAGTGACGCAAAAGTGGCGCAAGTGGCTTGTAAATCTGCCCCCAAGTGTTGAAGAAAGAAAAATTCTTAAGGTAAGGTGAATACATTTATCTATTTATGTCGAAATTTGGGTACAATTCAGAAATGTATAGTGTTACATTAGGGAGGCAAAAAAACCTAGTACTAAGAAAGTCAGGCATAGGAACTCAGTATGTGGCCAACGGTACGAAGGTAGTCTGAAGCCACAGACAGACTTGTAATGAAGCCAATACTCTTGCTTTGTCGGTTTCTGTTGTCTACAATGGAAAAGGAGGCTTGGTGAACACATGCAGAGAAGAAAAGCGCAAGTGCTGGAGCAACAAAACTTCTACAGGTAATGTGACTACATTTACCTATTAATGTACACATTTGGGCACAATGCAGAAATATAAAGGTTTCCATTAGGCTGCCAAAGCAGGCAAGTACGAAGATAGTCAGGCATAGGAATTCAGTATGTGTGCAAGGGTTGAAAGGTAGTCTGAAGCCACTGACAACTTAAAAAGTTGTAATGCAGCCAATAGTCTTGCCGACATATCCTTTGTTGTGTGGGAAATACGTGGGTTAAGACTACCTGTTAACGATTGTGCCATTCGCATTTCTTGGAAACTTTGCTCCTTCCGCAAAATTTCCAAGAAATGGTAGAAATTAGGGTGAGGTTTACCAATTGAGTTGTTCAAGGAGTTGTGCCATCCCTCTATGGCGTTGTTTGTCTTTGCTCCTCCCTCTAAGCAGGTCGAGTAGCAGTTCCACCAGTCCACAAGAAAACGTGGCTTCCTCCTGCGACCCGACCTGCTTAGATGGCCAATCCATGTGTCTTCAAAATAATTTAGAATAGGTGCCAATTTCTCGTCATTTGACGTAAAGTATTCAGAGTCAGTAATAGATGTGTAGTACTCGTCTACACTGTCAGGAGGAACAAAGCAAAGGGCAGTTAGTTTTTTAAGTTCAAACTGAAGTTTGCTGTCAGACACATAATCCTCAAATAAGGACGTTTTCTGAATTTTGCGCCAATATGCCTGAGAAAAGTGGAAAAAACATCCTTGAATTTGGGTATCCGTGTACATTTTTAGGTCTCGCCTAGCGAATGCAGCGCCTGCACTGCTTCGCCTTGGCGAGACTATTGTTGTGGGTTTGGTGCGAGAAGGGAGACAAAACATGTGCGCGCCCGGACAGCCGATGTGCACGCGCATGGCGTCTGCATCAGCTTGGGCCCGGACAGCACATTAGCACGTGCACGGCGTGTCTTTTAGCTTGTTTTTTTTGTTTCCCTCTTGTTAATCAACATTGCCGTCTGTTGCACGCCCTCATTTGTTCTTTGTGTGTTGTTTGTGTTTTCGGCAATATGGTAAATCTTGTTTTTGCATTTTGCATGTTTTACATTAAAAAAAACATTTGTGAAAGCTCTTGTTGGGAGTAAAGCTAATATACTATCGCCGCGTGTTTATTTTTGCATCGCGCTTTCACTGAAAGTGAAAGCGCGATGCAAAGATAAACAAGCGGCTGCGAGCGCTTGTTAAATCAGCTGTTCAGTGATTACTGTTGTGCGAGAATTGTGTATATGGTCCTAGCTGGGGCACTCGAGTAGCCGTGCGCTTATAAATCTTTAAAAAAAAATAATAATTGCCTGTGCCGTACATACTGACTTTGACAATGCTTCGTTGAGCAACATTTGCAAGGAAGAGTGTTCTTTAACTTGTCTGTTAATGTATTTTCATTTTCTGTATGGTGCTAGCGTCTCTGTTTCGAAGTGTTTGAGTGGTGGATGCTTGCAAGGGTCCAGAGAACGGCAGAGGGGTTTAAACATGCAGGTGATGGCAGTGAAGCAATACTGCATCCTGTACCAGCAGGGCTGTGAGCGCAGGGCACGAAGCGCAGTGTCAGGTGTAACCTGCTTTAACAAGATTGATATAAAGTGATGGCAGAAAGAGTGCTCCAGGCCCACATAATCTGATCATTCCCCCCACTCGTAGCAGCACAGCCGGCTTTACCCGAGCCTCTCTCACATTCTTGCCACCTTCCAATTGCAGGCATTTTTTTGGGTATTTTGCCCCTTCGCTGCCGCTCACTTTAGTTTACATATTCCGCCCTTTAGCACTACATTTCGTAAAGCCCGAGCAGGCATTCATCGCCAGCCACCTTCACGCCCATTCACTCTCACCCACCTAGCAGCATTCTACGTACGGCCAACTCCCCATCGCGTGCCAGACCCATGGCAGACGAGGCGCGCGAGAGTCCGGCCATGTTGTACCACACGGAGCACGTGAAGGGTTCTCCAGCAGGAGATGCTCTGCAGCCTGGACCCCAGCCGAGCTGAGGCAGCGGGAATCAGTCCAGGTAATTCATCAGTTACTCTTCCAGAGCAGGACTTCCGGTGTCGATGCAGAAGGAACGGAATGGAACGTGACTGCAGAGACATCTCACATACACTGCACCAGTGCTGGGTGTGTTTACCCTATAGCCGGGCTTTTTACACCACTTGCAGAGCACAGTGTAGTTCGTGCACTCTCCTGGAAGTGGAAATATTTTGTACTGGTTGATGGTGCAAACTTCCGTTTAATTGCCCTGGCCAATAGGTGCGGTTTTTTTCAAGGTCTGTATGTGTGTTAATGGTCAGTACATATATGTAGCATGTTTGGCACGTGCCTAGGCCTGTATGAATTCAATACCTAGGTACTTTCTTCGATTCACATTTATTGTCACTTCTTTGAACATATAACCATACCCGTTTTTAACTTACCTTCCTTTACACCCTCCCAGAAGCTTTCTCTCCACTCTCTCACCAGTTACTTTATTCTGGAAGGATCTTTACTTCAGGTGAGTGTCTCGGCTGTATTATTTTTTTGGCTTCCCTGTCACACCCCCTTTCACCCAAAAAACGCAATTCTAATCGTGAGGTTTTCTTACCTTTTAGACTAATTCGGACCGTTTGTGACTATTGCATGACGTAAATGGAAATGTGTGTTTCCGTTTACTATCTAGTATTTAGGACCCTTTTTCTTACCATGATTCTCATTCTTATTTTAATTTTTTTCATCTTGATTTCTTTCCTTGCATTCCCTGCTGAGTCCGTATAATAATCCCCTATCTAGAAGGGATCAAATCGCCTTCAACTGTGTTATTATGAACCCTCTAATATGATGTCCGAGCTATACGCTACAAAGTTTGTGTTATGCACTGACATTATTGAATCACAGTGGCATATTACATGTGAGCACTGAGCACTTTGTTTTCACTTACACAGAAAAAAGCATACAAACAAATCTCTCTATATTTATGCAATTTACCATTAAACTGTTGAATTGACTGTTTAGATGAACATTGTTTTCCGCATTTCATGAACTAGGAACCCATGTTTCTTTGAAATAATGATTTATCCCCGGTCGCTATAGACTTATTGAAAGTGGCTCTTTAGGCCCAGAGAGTGGTCCTTCCCTTCCGTCTATCTTCCTTTACTCACTGTTTAAGATTCACTCCACAAATCTTAGTGTATGTTCATTGTTCCAGCCTCACTATTGTGCCACACTTGTATTCTAGAAATGTTCTCTTCTTTGACGTACTGTCTGTTTTTCTCAGAGGCTTTAGTAAATTCAGAACAGTGCTTTTTACCTAGTAATGAAAACTAGAATTAAGGACCACAGCAAGAGAAGCTGGCCCGGAGGAACCCTGAAAAAGCCTTTCTCTGTGCCTATATGTGTGGCCACATAAAGGGTTGTGACTTCTAACGCTGCTGTCCAAACAACTGTTTACTGTAATGAAAACGCACTGTGACCTGTCTCAATCAGTGCTAGCCGCGCCATTAGGCCATATATCAGATACATGTCTGGAGAACCGCATAATCCGCTCTTATTAGACATGTATAGCACTCCTCATGAGTTTAAGATATTTTTATCTGTTCTTGTAATCTGGGTAGAATATGAATTGAGGAGGCATTGGCTTAGCAAGGTTGCCATGGACTGTAATGCAAGCAAGCCAAACACTTGCAATGCAATTGGTTTCACATTAGTGAAATTTGAGCTATTGGCTTTGCAAATGCTAATGTTTTTTATTTTACTTTTTTTATTAAAAAATATGCCAGCAGTAGTATAAGTACTAAAAGATATTCCACGAAGCAAGGAAAGGGTGCAGTACCACATGCTGTTACTAGGTGACCCTGTGGAGTTGCAAAGGGACCTCTATTAGCCACATAAGATGCTGCACCCTTAAAAATTCACCATTGTTGTTTATTTAAATGGTGCATTTTTAAAACGCAATTTACTACATATTTACATATTATTTATGCTACTGCTGGGATATTTTTTAACAAAAAATCCCCTCCCACGGTGCCCTTGGAGATCACGAATCTGATTCCTTTCTGTGCTAGAATTGGCAGGAAACGGTTGTTTACCTATTCATTAAATACATTCCTCAATATTTATTTAATAGAAAGCATTCATACCCTGCATGCTAGCTGGGCACCATGCACCAGAGCGCTCGTGGCAAGAGAACCATCTTAGTAAAATAGTGCATAAGTGGGAAAACGGGTGCGTGCAACAACAGCGTGGTAGTAGGTACTGCTTGATATGGAAATGTTGATTCACTGGTGCTCACTACCTGGGAGTACGTACTTGTGACGGAGAAGTGCGGGTACTTTCCTACTGAGAGTATTTACAGGCTCGGATTGGCCCAGGGCAATCTGGCAGTGCCCAATGGGCTGGTCTGACAGATCAGTGCGTGGCCTGTTTTTTAAAAGTTTGTGTACTTTGTTTATGCCCTGTGGGCCGGTTTATACTGTTGATTTTCTTGATATTAGCACAAACATTGCCTGCAGCAAATATAAATGCCTGCAATCTCCCATACTTTGGAAAAATACTCACGCAGTGTGTCATTTCAAGCTCAAACTGGTGGGCACATGCTGATGAGCTTTGCGGGGGTCAACAGGGGGTAAAAGACATTGTCATTTACAATGCATGCAACCACAGCACCGAAACCGCCCTCATCGCCGCCACCGATGACATCAGGACCCTGCTAGACAACGGAGAAACAGCAGCCCTCATCCTCCTGGACCTATCAGCCGCCTTCGACACGGTCTGCCACCACACACTACGAACACGCCTTCACGACGCCGGGATCCAAGAGAAGGCCCTGGACTGGACCACATCCTTCCTTTCCGGCAGAACACAAAGCGTCCGCCTCGCCCCCTTCCGATCCAAGGCCACCAAGATCATCTGCGGCGTACCCCAAGGCTCCTCCCTCAGCCCAACGCTGTTCAACATCTACATGGCACCCCTCGCCCACGTCGCCCGACAGCACAACCTCAACATCATCTCCTACGCCGACGACACCCAGCTGATCCTCTCCCTCACCAAAGACCCTCACACCGCCAAAGCCCACCTCCACGAAGGAATGAAGGCCATCGCCGAATGGATGAGGACCAGCCGCCTGAAGCTGAACTCGGACAAGACGGAGGTCCTCATCCTTGGTTCCAACCCTTCAGCCTGGGACGACTCCTGGTGGCCAACATCACTGGGAACAGCCCCGCCACCCACCGACCACGTACGCAACCTAGGGGTCATCCTCGACCCCACCCTCTCCATGACTAAGCAGGTCAACGCCGTTTCCTCATCCTGCTTCAACATTCTCCGAATGCTCCGCAGGATCTTCAAGTGGATCCCCACCGAAACAAGAAAAACAGTCACCCAGGCCCTCGTCACCAGCAGGCTGGACTACGGAAACGCCCTCTACGCAGGAACGACGGCTAAGCTCCTGAGACGGCTGCAACGCATCCAGAACGCCTCTGCACGTCTTATCCTCGACATCCCCCGACGCAGCCACATCACACCCCACCTGAGAGACCTGCACTGGCTCCCTGTCAACAAGAGGATAACCTTCAAGCTCCTCACCCACGCACACAAAGCACTCCACAACTCTGGACCAGCCTACCTCAACAGACGACTCAGCTTCTACACCCCCACCCGCCAGCTCCGCTCGACCAGCCTCGCCCTCGCCACAGTCCCCCGCATCCGGAAAACGACCGCCGGCGGCAGATCCTTCTCCCACCTCGCCGCCAAGACCTGGAACACCCTCCCCACCAACCTCCGACAGACCCAAGACCTACTGGCCTTCAGAAGACTCCTCAAGACCTGGCTCTTCGATCAGTAGCAGCAACAACCCCCCCTTCCCCCAGCGCCTTGAGACCCTCGCGGGTATGTAGTGCGCTTTATAAGTGACATGATTGATTGATTGATTGATTACTTGATTAATGCTTCACGAAGGGGAAAAAAAAAAACAATAACATTTTCAATGCCAATAGCTCAAAACAATGTAATTGCGAGACCTATTGCATTGTAAATGCTTGTTATTATAGTATTCATCATTGGTAATTCAAAGTCCATTATTACTTTTCTCTGACTTTTGTTTGGGATTTTGGATTTTACTACTGACAACAGTTCGGTATACGTTGAGGATTGTTTGTCTGGTAGCAAACTGTACACTAAGGGAACTACTGTGTTGTTAATGTAGCCGTGAATAGTGTACATTTGGGTGAAAGGTGGGGGCGTGCTTTTAAACGTACCATCCATCATCCAAACTTCACTGTTCTCCAACCTAATAAGATTACGGGGGGTGCAAAAAATTAAAATTCGCTTTTGTTGTCATGCAGTAGGAAAGGTTCTTGCGAAACAGTGAGAGAGAGTTGCAAAGGAATAGTTATATCTGAAAATGTTTGGGGTGCAACTCGTTTAGGGTTACTTGCATGTTTTTTTCGTTGGATAATTCGTCGCAAATTTGGAATACTAGGCAGACTGCTTGCAACATGTTCAGGAACGTGTTGGGATACCTCCCTTAAAATTGCACCACAGGTTTCATTGGAGTTGCCTGCAATCTCTTTCATTTCATTTAGAGATTCTCTAACTTCGATCGCCGTTGCAGAGGCAGAGTGGTTATGGTCTGAGCTTCTTAAAACACAGTCACCCAGAGTAACCGCTCTGCCTCTGCAATCGGAAGAGTAGTATTGCACACACCTCCAATGACACCTGGGCTCTGTATTTCTCTCCTTACAATACACATAACCACTATGTTTTAGGAGCCGGTTTCCTCTGCTGGAGGTGATGTATTTGGCCATTTTGTCGGCAGACATTATCTGTACAAAAAAAAAATAAGATTTTTAATACACACACATTTAGATGACTTGCTCTTGTCAGTTGCATTACGTTTCCAGTTTTAGGAACTAAAATTACCAAAAAGGGACTAGATTGTGATTGAAATTGCACCTATATCCTTGGCAGATTTGCTCTATGGTTTAATAGGTTTACATTTTTACTTTGGGCAAAATAAAAATAGTAGGTTCATTGAGAAAATAGATTTTAGAATCGGTGTTACCTTTTCTACTACTGTAGTCAGAGCCTTTTTGCTAACACCACAGAATTTTTTCTTGCCTTTGTTGGGTTAAGACTATGACAATAAAAATGAAAATGTTGTGGGAAGGCTGACTTTTTAACTTTAGTATGCAACATGCTATACTCACACAACGGTGGTAATTAGCGACAGAACAATATTATTACCTATACAATGCCATGCTACTATGCTACACATTGTGTTACGACCAATTATGATGAACTTTTGGCCTGTTTCAAATAACATTTATTTACCAGTACACTACTGTACTCAGAGACTTTTTGCTGACACAAATTATGGTTTGCTTGCCTTTGTTGGTTTCACACTTAATTAAAAAGAAAAGGGTAATGTTGTTGGAACAATGACTTTAGTTATCAACATACTATACTGAAACTACGGTGGTACTCAGCAACAGAACACTATGTTTAGAACTAAAATGCGATGCAACTATGCTACACATTGTGTTCAGAGCAATTTTAATGTAGTATTTCAGTTTTACAAATGCCATTTATTTACCTGTATAGCTTCGTTAAGGTGGATTACTTGATGCTGATTTTGGTGGCCTTTCAATACTTGTTTGAAGGTTTACGCTGTTGATGCCCTTTGTCGCTGAAAAAAATTGAATTCGTAATTAGTTGTCTCACTTTACATTGGGGGCAACAAAAGGTTTTACAACATTTTACACCTACACTAGGGATCATACACAATAACACAATCACAGTTTTGGTGTCTTTATACTAATTTGCAGCCCTACACCTTGTTTAGGGGGATTACATTATTTAACCTCTACAAGAACATTCACATTCTATGCAACACTGTACACTTCACGCATTAACTAGCACATACCAAATAACGTACACACTTACACGCTTACTCTTACTGGATTAAAAGGACATGCTGTTTACCTAGAATTTTGCCATGGAGGTTGGCCGGAATGTATTCCGTCTGTATTGTTCCGTCCTGTGTCCTCAACAAAGCTCGTTTTTGTTACAAATTAACTGTAGTCCAAAAAAAAAGTAAATTCACAAATTGGGGAACACTCGACCACAACATAGAACAAAAACGTTTGCAAAACATTGTAAAAATCAAACGCACATAATTACAAAAACCATTCAGGAAATACACTGCTTTATCATATTGTCGGTTACTGGGTTTTATTTACGTTCATGGTGCAGCTATTAATTACCCGTTTTTGCATCAACAATTGCACACAGGACACTTTTAAAAACAGTTCAAATGTTAGCCAGCATATCGGTCGTTTGTCCACCGGTACAAATGGGATTATTTGGGCACATTAAGCATCGGTTTAAAAACATCGGCGGCAAAAAATGTTTTATGGCGCTGTTGCTTTACTTACAAAAACGTAAACAGGATTGCTGGTGAAATTGCATCCTTCCGATAATACTGACTTTGGAGGGATGCCTCTGTAAAAAAAAAAAATGCATTGTTTTAGTACAGTTGCTTCAACAATATCGTTGCTTTACTTATATATATTTTTTTTTTATGCTTACTTGTTTGGACGATTGCCTCGGATGAATGTAGTAGTCACAACGTCTACAAAACGCGACCGGTGTGCCGTGGAATCAGGTCAAAACTGGTTTGGAAATGGAGGAAGCCTCCTTTTATACCTTCCTTAATGTGTTGCCATTAATTGCAGTGAAATAAGTTTAATGTACCATTATTTATGCATGATTTTATGCGTGTGGAAAAAAAAATTTACATTATAAATTATACAAATTAGATATTTGAGGGGTACTCGGCCAATCCGCCATTTTGTACACCTGTGGGTCATGAGATGATGCAGCCATTGAAAGTGTTGTAGGACTTCTGTTTTAGGGCTTTGTTAAATGGTGGGTCTCGACACATGTATTTTTGCAAAGGGTTACAGGTTACAGGTTACACAGCTTCGGATTACTACTGTCATAATAAATCATAACTTCCTTATAGCAATTAACGATTAACATAACTAAAATAATTGCACAAGTATCAATTTTAATATAATTTTTAATACCCGGGTACTTATTGCCATACTCGAGTAATGTTATCATTGCTAGATGCACATATTTAACACACTAACCCACCCAAAAACCCCTGGTTTCCCTACATCCCGTCCCAGGGAGTTATTGTACCTAACATTAAAAAAAACACGTTGTAATGGCATGCGGAGTTTTGGTATGCGTTGCATTGACTTCTTCCATAGGGGGAAATAGAATTGCGGAGCAAGGGCATGCGATGTAAAAACCCACGACCTAATGTCATTTGCGACATAATAACTGCGTGGTAAAAGCTCGCATTGTAACAGTTCGCGATGTATCATCATACATCCGTCTTGGATGCCATCATCAGCTTGATACCCCAGCACCTTCACTTCCCCCACACTGCGCAGGAACAGCTGGAGACCAAGCAAGGCTTCTACGCCATAGCTGGCTTCCCGCACGTATTGGTGGCAATTGACTGCACACATGTCCTACTTGTGCCCCCTGCCGACACTGCACACAATTACCGCAACAGAAAGCACACGCATTCCATCAATGTGCAGGCAATAGTGGACCACCGGGGACTGTTCACCAATGTCGTCGCCAACTTCCCAGGCAGTGTGCATGATTCCTACATCTTCCAACAGTCCATCATCAACCAGCGCTTTCAGGATGGCACCTATGGAAATGGACTGCTCATTGGTAAGTCCCAACGGAACACACCACACACCTCAACTCCACAATCATACAACTCACAACTGTGGGAATGCACACGTAACAAAATCACATACAACATGCCAACCAACATGCCCACCTACCAGACACGACAACACAAGTAACTGTGGTAACAGGGGCCAGACATGTAGACAAACCATCCTCAAAGGCATAGCCCCTCTGCCACACAATTGCAGAATGTGGGGAGAGGTGGGAACCAAGAATGTGCGAAGGAGGCAAGTGACCCATGAATAAGAATGTACACAATGCCAAGTGTGGTGGTGATGTGCTGGACAGTCTTGAGTATGCAGAGCACAGACATGTCCATGTGGACATATACTGCTGGTGTTTGTAGTGTTGTGGACAGTGGACGCATCCATGTTACCTCAGGCAGTGGGGAAGATCTTGGACATGTAGCTATGTCGCCTCCCCTGTAAGTGTAGTGGGCTGGGCCGGCGTACGCCAGTCCAGCGTAGGAGTGTGAATAAATAGCCCGGGGCTCTGGGCGTGGTTCACTTCCGGGATGGCCACCAAGTAACTACTGCGTGTGTCTCTGTGTCCGCCATATCCTGACCATAGGCCTACACACACGTGGCCGACCACCTTCAACGGCCAAATTTACACCGGCGACGAGGTGGCTACATCACACGCCACCCGGCGCACATCTCATCATCGCCTGCAGGGGTGTGTCTGCCAGGGCGGTGCCCCTCACCCTGCCACGAGGCCGCCGCCGTGACCGGTGGTGCCTGCGCGATCCTGTGCGCCTGCTGCACCCCAGCCCGCTGGTCCCCAGACCCGTCTGGCGCCCCACGGGGATTGCCCGCCCCTGCGCACCCAGGCCTCACTGCTCACCTGCGCCACCGGCGTGTCTCCAAGAGGGCCCACCACGTGCGAGTGCAATCTTCAAGCCCGAGGCCCGCTAGCTTGGAAGCCTCCTCAGCCAATCGCTGGCTTCCGCGCAACAGGCCCCCAGCGCACCCAGCGGCACCGCACCGCAGAGTTCTGTGTGTGCTGACTGCTCTCTCCGGCCTACACTGCGGTCCAGCAGGTCTCACACAAATCAAATCAAGTCCGGACCTCCAGGCTTACTGCATCATCGCAGGCTGCACACCCGCTCAGCTCTTAAGGTGGGCCTACCTCAGTGCACCGCAAGTCATCGCCACGTGGCGGTAGGTCCGTGCCGGATGCAGTGCCTCAGGTGCCACTACCTCTGTGTACCACAAGTCATCGTCCCGTGGGGCTACCCCCACAAGTCCGCCTCCAGCAGCCAACAGCATGTCCTCGGTAACGCCACTGGAGCCCTTCACAGTCACGGGGCCACCCCCGTCCCAGGCAGGCCGCTGGAAAGCCTGGGTGGAACGTCTGGAGACGTACTCCGAAGCGCACGACATCCCAGCGCCGCGGCGGCGGCGCACGCGTAGGCGTGTGAAGAGTGTGAAGAAATGGCCCGGGGCTCTGGGCGTGGTTCAGTTCTGGGCTCTGGGCGTGGTTCAGTTGCGGGCTGGCCACAAAAGTAACTATGGCGTGTGTCTCTGTTGTAGTGTCGGCACCACCCGGCCCTTAATCGACAATGTTGCAATGTAGCATGCACCCGGAAGGCGGGCTTGCCCGAATGGATAAATAAAGGAGCGCAAGACCGCTCGGGGTCTTGGCTCATACATGCCAACTGTTGTGTGTGTATCTTCATTGACGCAGCATAAGCCAAAGGCCTGGCCTCAATCGCAGCGCGAGTTCAGCCAGGCCTGTACTCTACATCTGTGTCCGCCCTATCCTTACCATAGGCCTACACACACGTGGCCGCCCACCTTCAACAGCCAACATTACAGTGTTGTTGTCAGGCTTGCGGACATGCGCAGACAGGCATGACAATGGTGTGCCGTAGGAGTGCAAGTGATGCAACCGCGCAGCGCACACAAGTAAATAGGCTCGGGGGGAGGGAGGAGCAGCTGTGAGGCTACGTAATACACATTGATCCCGCACATTTGCCAGAAGCAATACATGGCAAACATGAATCCCAAAGTCCCACAAATCACACACCACAAAACTTGTAAGTCTGCCAACACAGCATGCAGAACCACCAATATACACTGATCTCACTTACCTCTCACAGGTGATCAAGGATATGCACTCTGCCCGTGGATGATGACACCCCTCCGAGCCCCGAACACCCCGGCCCAGAGGCAGTACAATGTGGGCCACAAATGCACCAGTGGCATTGTTGAGCGCACATTTGGCGTGTTAAAGTCACGTTTCAGGTGCCTGGACATCACAGGTGGAAGACTCCTGTACAGCCCAGAAATAGTGTGCAAGATGATCATTGCATGTTGTGTATTGCACAACATATGTGTACGCACCAATGCCCCCTGGATGCAAGTGCCAGATGCACCGGACGATGATGAGGAAGATGAGGCAGGTGGACCACACCCCACTGCAGCTGCAGCAGGAATAGCCCGAAGGAACACAATCATTAACATTTTCTTCGCATGAGCACGACACATTGTGACTGTCCTTAGCAATCATGGAACAGTACAAAATGACCACTTGAACAACATGTGCAAATAAATTCATTGCAACACACATTTCCTGTGTGCATGTCAGTCCTCTGCATTAGCACATCACTCTGACAAGTGTAAGTGCAACATAAAGTGCTAACAATCTCACAAATAGCAAATAGATGGTGGGTATGTCACCTCTGTACAGAGAGGCTGTTTAGGGTGTCACGTATTCGAAATGCCATTTCAGGGTGTCAAATGTAGTACGTAATCCCACTCATCAGCGTATCACATATGTACAAAAACATGACATGAAGGCTGTCATTGGTGTTCATAAAAAGACAACAGGGTGTCATTTGGGGTCAAATATGACATTTCGGGTGTCTTTTGGGGTCAAATATGAAATTGCGGGTGTCATTTGGGGTCAAATATGAACCACCCTGATGCAGAGATGCATCCTGTGACTCAAGTCCCACAACATGAGCAACATGGATGTAAGGGGGATGGGGGCACAGTGAACACCTCAGCAACATGGGAGATGCACACCAGCCAAAAAGCCAGCAGGAATACCTTGCGTGGAACACACCAAGGTGTCCCCTGGACATATGTGCCATGTACAGATCACATGTGTACACGGACGTCATCCATCAATAGTAGTGAACAGTGTCAGCTAATAGGTGCAAGGTGAGAAGTCAAGCACCTCCTCAGAGCTACCTGTACCCATCACTGTCAGACTGCAGCAAAACACCACTGCTACATCAGAGCATGCAAAATTGACCGTGAGGGCACGTACATGGTTGGTAAGGGTTCAACCGTGCCGGAAGGCGAAGCAGTGACATCCCCCCCCCAAAAAAATCCACATCACATTTCCAGAATGCAAGCAGATGACAAACTAACATTAGGGATGAAAGCTCCTTTGTCTGAACTAGAAGGCGATAGCACATCTGCACCTCCGACCTTGGAATTGCATGCGCCCGGCACCCCCTGAGAGATACCATAGCAGCTGATGACGACTCCCACACTACGCACAGCTCTAACCAAAGACCAACGTATACACACCCCACACACAGAAGTCCTTGCTCGCAGTTCTCTTGCATGGAATGACCTTCACACTTACGCACAGACCATCCCAGGAGTCCAACCGCTGCACACTCAAACAAATCATTGCTCAAAGCTGTGGCATCCACATAACTTTGACTTTTTTACACACAGCCCTATTTCCTACATTGACGTGGGGCTAAGTTGGGAAATTGCGAGATTGTTGTTTAGGAGCAATGAGGCCACAGCTAGTTCACACATTCCCAGTCATCTCACTGCTTATCTGGGTCACGGTCAAACATGCGCATTGATATCAGTTCCCAGGGAGTACCTTTTTTGGAATCACTGCCCCTACATTCATCCATACTTTCATACTTGCTTGATCATAGACATGACCTGACACATCTGTGTGAATTAGAATGTTTTAATCACATTCGGTGGAGTGTTGAAGCTGGACCAGTACATGGCCATGCAAACCCCACTTTACATTGTTGCCCCGTGGAGGGCCAGCCAGAGTCCTTTAGGGATTGGCAAGTTCATCGGAAGAGAAAGAGTTCAGTCCGCAGTCTGATTGCTGTGTCATTGGTAACCAAACCAAATATGGCAGTCCATGTCGAGGGCCAAGGTGAGTGTCGCAGATTGTATCGGGGGACAGTGGAAGGTGTTATTCCAGGGCATGATGCAGAGGCGAGAACCAAGCTGAAACAGGCCATATGGCGGAGATGAATGCTAACGCTTCCTTCTTACCACAAAGGCAGAATCATCCACATCATCGTCCTCTGATGTGTGATGTGCCTCACATGTGGGTGGTGGTGTTTTGTCTGCAGCACTGTGTGGCACTGACACATCAGGGGCCGGAGGTGGAATGTCTGCCGCACTGTGTGGCAGTGACACATCAGGGGCCGGAGGTGGATTGTCTGCCGCACTGTGAGGCACTGACACATCAGGGGGTGGAGATGTGGATGGAGTAGTAGCAGCAGCATTCATCTGCGCCAGGCCTTGTGGCAGCAATGCCATGATGAGGATCTGCATGGCACGGAAGATCCCAGCTACATCTCGCTGGTGTGCAGCCGTGGCAGCCATTCTTTCCGCCTGCATCCGCTCCATGTTCTCCATGATCCTCCGCATGTGTCCCAACTCCCGGCTGACATCGCTGGAGCCACTCTGACTAGACAGTTGTTTTTGTCTCAGAGTCATGACTCCAGCGATGTCAGCCATGGCTTGTTGGAGAGCATGGAGCGGACTGTGGGTGTCCGTTAGGGACTGTAAGTGGTCCCTGATGGGACTTAGACACCCACGTATGGCAACTAGTTTGGCTGCCATGAGGTCGAACCCCACCCGCACCTGATCAGCCATCTCCTTCTGGCCCTCTAACACACGGCGTTGGAATGCCATGTGTTGGTCGTGGGGGTCCTGGGAGACAGCCGTGGTGGTGGGTGCTTCCTGCTGTGTGGTCTGTGCAGGGGGTGGGCTCTCCTCGATGCAGCTGGGCTGCCCTGCTCCTGGGGGTGGGGTGCTGAGGGTGTCCATGAGCTGTTGGAGGGCATCGGTGTCGATGGTGTGGAGGTCCTCTTCATCATCAGTGAAGAGATGTATGGTCTGCTCTGCAGGAGGTGTTGATTCTCGCTCTGCAATGTAAAGGGGAGATGCAGTTTAACAGTGTGTTCCATGTATGTTCACGCATTGGACAAGTTTACAAACAGACTGCATGACAATGTACATTGTGACTGTTTGGGAGGAGATGCCTATTTGATGCGGGACAGTGGACATTTCTACACCATCAGGGATGTGGGGTTGTACTTGTACATTATCATCTAACAGTTTCCTGCTATGCCAAATGTGATTGGCCAGTTTCTACACACAAGCGGCAGCAGTTGTGTCCTCTGTTCTGTTGTGAAAGTGTTGCAGTTTGTACCACATTGTTGTCAATGTTGATGTGCTCTGATTCTTATGTGTGTGTGCTGCATTGTGGGAGAGTCACCACTGCAGCTCTGATTTTGCTGGCCCTTATCCCTTTCATGCGGTGTGCCTTTCACTTCTGTGCTTATACAGTGCTGAGATGTTGCAGACTTGGAGAAATTGGGCTCTTGGTGGGGGTTGAGACTCTTGGGCATGGTTTGTCCGCAGATGTCTTGTTGACGTCAGGGGTTGTTTGTGCACGTGGATGTGTCAGAGTGTGACCTGCTCCTTTACGGATGTGGTCCACACTCAGCCACCTCAGTGTCGTGGCGTGCACCATGTCATGATAATTGGACTGCAGCCATGCTAATTGTCATGCAGTGTCACTTGCTTTGTCAGTGTGGCTCATAGACCCGCAGCTTTGCTGGGTTCAGCACATGTGCATGGGTTTGTTGTGAGATTAGTGATGTGTGGGGAGGGCCCCCTCTGGGCACATTGTCGACGGGGGCCTACTTGCTGTTTCTATGTGTGCTGCAGTATGCCAAGGAGATCAGGGACATGATCCAGAGTCATTGTGGGTGTGCACTGTGCTATACTTAATTGTGCATGTGTGCCATTTTGCCCATCTACCCCCGTCCCCCCGGTCCCTGGTCGTTACTCACCCTGTTGCTGTTGGGTCAGGTCATGTTGAGCAGTGTCCGGTCCCCCAACTCTTGCCACCGTCTCCCCACTGATGACTGTGGACACCATTTCCTCCATCTCATCCAGCTCCTGCTGTGGCGCTGGACTCCCACCTCCAGTCTGCATTGCTGCTTTCCGGTTGTTAGTGAGTTTCAGCTTGGTTTTGCGCTTCACATCATTCCAGCGCTTCTTGCAGTCGTCCACTTCCCTTCTCTTCACTCCGACTGCATTCACCTTGGCCAAGATGGACTGCCATATTGCATTTTTAGTTGCCAATGACACAGTGGAGGTGATGAACAGTTGTTGGTGGTGTTCTATCACCTCCGTAATCAGGATCTTGTTTTCCTGCGGACTGAATCGCGGGTTCCTCTTCTTCTTCTCCTTGCCCTTCTCCTTCCCCGAGGTACCTGGCTGGTCCTCCGGGGGTTTGTGGGGTTCTGGTTGGCCTCTGTAGTTGCTCCAGCTTCCTCCATGGTGCTTCTCAGTTGTTTGGTTTTTTTTGTGGTTTTTTTGCAGCTTTTATGGTGATTTTTCCCGCCTGACGTGGGAATAGCAAGCCTGGCGCTGCTTATCGCTGATATTTTTATCGCTGTTGGGCCCATCGCCACTTTTTTCACGTTCGGGTTTCCTTTTTTATCTGCGTCCTGGTAATTTTAACGTGGACATTTGACGCGTTATCGAGAAACTATCGCCTGTTGCAGGCGTGTTGAGAATATGCCGTTAACACGGCGTTAGTTTCCCGCGATAGACGGCGTTATGTAAAATTGCGTTAACCTAGGTTGGCGATAATTATCGCCCGTTCTTGAGAATATCCCCCAATGAGACATGGAAGGGCCAGCTTCCTAACTAAAGCGCAGAGACCAACAGATTCTGTCAGCAGGGCCGTTTCTACCATTAGGCAGGACTAGGCGGCCGCCTAGGGCGGCAAAAGGGGGAGGGCGGCAAAATAACCTAGAAACGGCCCTGCGTGAGGTGCAGAAGAGGGCAGGGGTCGGTCATTAAGCCCCTCTCTCAAGGTGCAGGGATCCCCAGCACTGCCAAGGGAGTGTACATGTGAGGCGCAGTAAGGGGCTCACCAATTACGCCACTATCAGAGCGCAGGGACCCTCAGACCGGCCAGGGCGGCAAAGTGCTTGGCAGAGGTCTTTTTCCGGTCGTGCTCCTCGCGCACGCGCTCAGCCCGGGGTCCCTCTTTTGTCTCAGTTATTCGCATTCATTATTAAAAGGCGCCGGAAACAAATGTGTCTGAAATCCGGCGGCAAAAGTGGGTCGGTGTCCGGGAGAAGTGCCATACATCAGGCTGGGGACGGACGGGGATGAAAGAGCTCTGCGCCACCCTGGAGCTGCGCGGCGTCAGCCATTCAGTGCGTCAAGAAGATTATACCAGTGGATCAGGAGTGAGGAGCCAGGCGCTTGCTACTGGTGTTTTCTGGTTTCGTGGCGCTGTTAATAATGTTAATAACATGCTACTAATTCCCAAATGGTTTTAGCAAGTAAGTGCTTATCCAAACTTGGGCCAAGTATTGTAGTTTTTGCATTAGGTGGAGATTGTTCGTGCTATGATTAAAGTAAAGTAACTTGTATAGCGTTGTTCTAGGTAGCACACAAAATTACCAACTGTGTAATTTCCACGTAATGTGATGGAGCAACAGTGTAAAGGCACCTTCAGAGTGATAAGAAGCAATATATACACGTAAAAACATGGTAATTGCTATAATAATTATTAAATAATAATGTGTTATGATACTTTTATCATAATATTAATTACAAAGGAATGCAAAAAGTGTACAAACACGTTTTGTTAACCCCTTCGCTGCTAGGCCTTTTCCCCCCCTGTGCTAAGCCTTTTTTTGGCTATTTGGGGTAGTGCGGGCTTAGGCCCCTGTAACTTTTTGACCACATAAGGTATCCACGCCAAATTTGCGTCCTTTTTTCTAACATCATGGGGATTGTAAAGGTACCCAGGGTTTGTGGATTCCCCTGGAGGGGACCCAGAAATTAGCCAAAATACAGCAAAATTTTGTTTTTTTGGGGAAAAATGCAAAAAAGGGCTACAGATGAAAGCGTCTTGTTTTTTCCCTGCAAATGGCATCAAAAAGGGGTTGTGGTGCTGAAATCACCATCTTCCCAGCTTTCAGGGACAAGCAGACTTTTGTCAGAAAACCAACTTTTTTACACAGTTTTGGCATTTTTCTGGGACATAGCCTATTTTTGCTATTTTTTGTGCTTTCAACCTCCTTCCAGTTAATGGTAGAAATGGGTATGAAACCAATAATGGATCCTGAAAAGCCATACATTTCTGAAAAGTAGACAAAATTCTGAATTCAGCAAGGGGTCATTTGTGTAGATCCTTAAAGTTTTCCTTATAGAAACTAACAGTTAAATGAAGGGAAAATTGAAAATTAGTTGAAAAAAACAGCCATTTGTGTCAACGTTTTCACCTGTAACTTCTTCTAATTATGACAGCTATTTGAAAGCAATATACCGTTATATCCGCTGGACCTTTCTGGTTGTGGGGATATATAGGACTTGTAGGTTCACCAAGAACCCGACGAACCCAGAGCCAATAACTGAGCAGCATCTTGCAATGGTTTTTTATTATGTACCGGGTATATAGTAATTATTTTGGGAAAATGTATACATGGAAAAATTGTTATGAAAGACACCTATGTATTTCTGAAATGGGAACAAAATATAGATTTTAGAAACAGTAGATATTTGCACATTTCCGAAATTGGGAGTACCCATACTAACATGAGAATTATAGGTCATTTTTCAAAATGACTTATTTTTTACACATTGTCTTTCATTTGGAAGGCAGAAATGCATCGAAAGTCAATAGGTAATAACAGTTGCTCCACAATTCTGTGTTACCCTAAGTCTCCCGATATAAATGGTACCTCACTTGTGTGGGTAGCCCTTGTGCCCACAACAGGAAATGGCTCAAAATGCAACGTGGACGTACCACATTTTCACAATGAAAAATTACCCTTTTTTTGCAAAGTGCCTGGGTGTAGTTTTTGAACCCTAGCTCTGCCGTCACCTAGGGAAACCTAGCAAACCTATACATTTTTGAAAACTAGACACCCAGGGGAATCCAGGATGGGTTGACTTGACTGCCTCCCACCAGGTTCTGTTACCCAGAATCCCTTGCAAACCTAAAAAATTGTCAAAATAAACACATTTTCCCCACATTTCTGTTGTGGAAAGTTCTGGAATCTGCGTGGATCCACAAATTTCCACCCACCCCGCGTTCCCCAAAGTCTTACGAGAAAAATGGTACCTCACTTGTGTGGGTCGGCCTAGTGCCTGCGACAGGAAACGGCGCAAAACGCAACGTGGTCACACCTCAATTTCGCAGTGAAAAATGACCCTTTTTTGGCAAAGTGCCTAGCTGTAGTTTTTGAACCCTAGCTCTGCCGGCACCTAGGGAAACCTAGCAAACCTATACATTTTTGAAAACTATACACCCAGGGGAATCCAGGATGGGGTGACTGGATAGCCTCCCACCAGGTTCTGTTACCCAGAATCCCTTGCAAACCTAAATAATTGTCAAAAAAACCACATTTTCCTCAAATTTCTGTGGTGGAAAGTTCTGGAATCTGCGTGGATCCACAAATTTCCACCCACCCCGCGTTCCCCAAAGTCTTACGAGAAAAATGGTACCTCACTTGTGTGGGTCGGCCTAGTGCCTGCGACAGGAAACGGCGCAAAACGCAACGTGGTCACACCTCAATCTCGCAGTGAAAAATGACCCTTTTTTGGCAAAGTGCCTAGCTGTAGTTTTTTAACCCTAGCTCTGCCGGCACCTAGGGAAACCTAGCAAATCTATACATTTTTGAAAACTAGACACCCAGGGGAATCCAGGATGGGGTGACTTGACTGCCTCCCACCAGGTTCTGTTACCCAGAATCCCTTGCAAACCTAAAAAAAATTCAAAAATAGACATTTTCCCCACATTTCTGTGGTGGGAAGTTCTGGAATCTGCGTGGATCCACAAATTTCCACCCACCCCGCGTTCCCCAAAGTCTTACGAGAAAAATGGTACCTCACTTGTGTGGGTCGGCCTAGTGCCTGCGACAGGAAACGGCGCAAAACGCAACGTGGTCACACCTCAATTTCGCAGTGAAAAATGACCCTTTTTTGGCAAAGTGCCTAGCTGTAGTTTTTGAACCCTAGCTCTGCCGGCACCTATGGAAACCTAGCAAACCTTTACATTTTTGAAAACTAGACACCCAGGGGAATCCAGGATGGGGTGACTTGACTGCCTCCCACCAGGTTCTGTTACCCAGAATCCCTTGCAAACCTAAAACATTGTCAAAAAAACCACATTTTCCCCACATTTCTGTGGTGGAAAGTTCTGGAATCTGCGTGGATCCACAAATTTCCACCCACCCCGGGTTCCCCAAAGTCTTACGAGAAAAATGGTACCTCACTTGTGTGGGTCGGCCTAGTGCCTGCGACAGGAAACGGCGCAAAACGCAACGTGGTCACACCTCAATTTCGCAGTGAAAAATGACCCTTTTTTGGCAAAGTGCCTAGCTGTAGTTTTTGAACCCTAGCTCTGCCGGCACCTAGGGAAACCAGCAAACCTATACATTTTTTAAAACTAGACACCCAGGGGAATCCAGGATGGGGTGACTTGACTGCCTCCTACCAGGTTCTGTTACCCAGAATCCCTTGCAAACATAAAAAATTGTCAAAAAAAACACATTTTCCCCACATTTCTATGGTGGAAAGTTCTGGAATCTGCGTGGATCCACAAATTTCCACCCACCCCGCGTTCCCCAAAGTCTTACGAGAAAAATGGTACCTCACTTGTGTGGGTCGGCCTAGTGCCTGCGACAGGAAACGGCGCAAAACGCAACGTGGTCACACCTCAATTTCGCAGTGAAAAATGACCCTTTTTTGGCAAAGTGCCTAGCTGTAGTTTTTGAACCCTAGCTCTGCCGGCACCTAGGGAAACCTAGCAAACCTATACATTTTTGAAAACTAGACACCCAGGGGAATCCAGGATGGGGTGACTTGACTGCCTCCCACCAGGTTCTGTTACCCAGAATCCCTTGCAAACCTAAACAATTGTAAAAAAACCACATTTTCCCCACATTTCTGTGGTGGGAAAGTTCTGGAAACTGCGTGGATCACACAAATTTCCACCCACCCCGCGTTCCCCAAAGTCTTACGAGAAAAATGGTACCTCACTTGTGTGGGTCGGCCTAGTGCCTGCGACAGGAAACGGCGCAAAACGCAACGTGAGTCACACCTCAATTTCGCAGTGAAAAATGACCTTTTTTGGCAAAGTGCCTAGCTGTGGTTTGTGAACCCTAGCTCTGCCGGCACCTAGGGAAACCTACCAAACACACACATTTCTGAAAAGTAGACACCCGGGGGCTTCCAGGGAGGTATGGCTTGCGTGGATCCCCCAACGTTTCCTTACCCAGAATCCCCTGCAGACCTCAATTTTAGCTGAAAAAATCACTTTTTTCACACATTTTTGTGTGGGAAAGTGTGGCATCATTGGCCTCACACAAATTTCCTACCACCCAGCGTTCCCCCAGGTCTCCCGATAAAAATGGTGCCTCACTTGTGTGGGAGGCCCAAGAACCCGCGAGAGGCAAGGGCCCAAAACGTAGTGAGGCGACATCAAAATTGCCTATCTCAAAACCACCTGGTTTTGCAAGGGGGGTCACCTGGATCTTTGGCCCCGTGCTCGGCGGCCATCTAGGGAAACCTACCAAACCCACACATTTCTGAAAAGTAGACACCCGGGGGCTTCCAGGGAGGTATGGCTTGCGTGGATCCCCCAACGTTTCCTTACCCAGAATCCCCTGCAAACCTCAATTTTAGCTGAAAAAATCACTTTTTTCACACATTTTTGTGTGGGAAAGTGTGGCATCATTGGCCTCACACAAATTTCCTACCAGCCAGCGTTCCCCCAGGTCTCCCAATAAAAATGGTGCCTCACTTGTGTGGGAGGCCCAAGTACCCGTGACAGGCAAGGGCCCACAACGTAGTGAGGCGACCTCAAAATGGCCTTTCACAAAACGACCTGGTTTTGCAAGGGGGGTCACCTGGGTTTTTGGCCCTGTGCTCGGCGGCCATCTAGGGAAACCTACCAAACTCACACATTTCTGAAAAGTAGACACCCGGGGGCTACCAGGGAGGTATGGCTTGCATGGATCCCCATCGTATCCTTACCCAGAATCCCCTGCAAACCTCAATTTTAGCTGAAAAAATTACTTTTTTCACACATTTTTGTGTGGGTAAGTGTGGCATCACTGGCCTCACACAAATTTCCTACCACCCAGCGTTCCCCCAGGTCTCCCGATAAAAATGGTGCCTCACTTGTGTGGGAGGCCCAAGTACCCGCGACAGGCAAGGGCCCAAAACGTAGTGAGGCGACATCAAAATTGCCTATCTCAAAACCACCTGGTTTTGCAAGGGGGTCACCTGGGTTTTTGGCCCCGTGCTCGGCGGCCATCTAGGGAAAGCTACCAAACCCACACATTTCTGAAAAGTAGACACCCGGGGGCTTCCAGGGAGGTATGGCTTGCGTGGATCCCCCAACGTTTCCTTACCCAGAATCCCCTGCAAACCCCAATTTTAGCTGAAAAAATCACTTTTTTCACACATTTTTGTGTGGGAAAGTGTGGCATCACTGGCCTCACACAAATTTCCTACCACCCAGCGTTCCCCCAGGTCTCCTGATAAAAATGGTGCCTCACTTGTGTGGGAGGCCCAAGTACCCGCGACAGGCAAGGGCCCAAAACGTAGTGAGGCGACATCAAAATTGCCTATCTCAAAACCACCTGGTTTTGCAAGGGGGGTCTCCTGGGTTTTTGGCCCCGTGCTCGGCGGCCATCAAGGGAAACCTACCAAACCCACACATTTCTGAAAAGTAGACACCCGGGGGCTTCCAGGGAGGTATGGCTTGCGTGGATCCCCCATCGTATCCTTACCCAGAATCCCCTGCAAACCTCAATTTTAGCTGAAAAAATCACTTTTTTCACACATTTTTGTGTGGGAAAGTGTGGCATCATTGGCCTCACACAAATTTCCTACCAGCCAGCGTTCCCCCAGGTCTCCCAATAAAAATGGTGCCTCACTTGTGTGGGAGGCCCAAGTACCCGCGACAGGCAAGGGCCCACAACGTAGTGAGGCGACCTCAAAATGGCCTTTCACAAAACGACCTGGTTTTGCAAGGGGGTCACCTGGGTTTTTGGCCCTGTGCTCGGCGGCCATCTAGGGAAACCTACCAAACCCACACATTTCTGAAAAGTAGACACCCGGGGGCTTCCAGGGAGGTATGGCTTGCATGGATCCCCCATTGTATCCTTACCCAGAATCCCCTGCAAACCTCAATTTTAGCTGAAAAAATCACTTTTTTCACACATTTTTGTGTGGGTAAGTGTGGCATCACTGGCCTCACACAAATTTCCTACCACCCAGCGTTCCCCCAGGTCTCCCGATAAAAATGGTGCCTCACTTGTGTGGGAGGCCCAAGTACCCGCGACAGGCAAGGGCCCAAAACGTAGTGAGGCGACATCAAAATTGCCTATCTCAAAACCACCTGGTTTTGCAAGGGGGGTCACCTGGGTTTTTGGCCCCGTGCTCGGCGGCCATCAAGGGAAACCTACCAAACCCACACATTTCTGAAAAGTAGACACCCGGGGGCTTCCAGGGAGGTATGGCTTGCGTGGATCCCCCAACGTTTCCTTACCCAGAATCCCCTGCAAACCTCAATTTTAGCTGAAAAATCACTTTTTTCACACATTTTTGTGTGGGAAAGTGTGGCATCACTGGCCTCACACAAATTTCCTACCAGCCAGCGTTCCCCCAGGTCTCCCAATAAAAATGGTGCCTCACTTGTGTGGGAGGCCCAAGTACCCGTGACAGGCAAGGGCCCACAACGTAGTGAGGCGACCTCAAAATGGCCTTTCACAAAACGACCTGGTTTTGCAAGGGGGTCACCTGGGTTTTTGGCCCTGTGCTCGGCGGCCATCTAGGGAAACCTACCAAACTCACACATTTCTGAAAAGTAGACACCCGGGGGCTTCCAGGGAGGTATGGCTTGCATGGATCCCCCATCGTTTCCTTACCCAGAATCCCCTGCAAACCTCAATTTTAGCTGAAAAAATTACTTTTTCACACATTTTTGTGTGGGTAAGTGTGGCATCACTGGCCTCACACAAATTTCCTACCACCCAGCGTTCCCCCAGGTCTCCCGATAAAAATGGTGCCTCACTTGTGTGGGAGGCCCAAGTACCCGCGACAGGCAAGGGCCCAAAACGTAGTGAGGCGACATCAAAATTGCCTATCTCAAAACCACCTGGTTTTGCAAGGGGGTCACCTGGGTTTTGGCCCCGTGCTCGGCGGCCATCTAGGGAAAGCTACCAAACCCACACATTTCTGAAAAGTAGACACCCGGGGGCTTCCAGGGAGGTATGGCTTGCGTGGATCCCCCAACGTTTCCTTACCCAGAATCCCCTGCAAACCCCAATTTTAGCTGAAAAAATCACTTTTTTCACACATTTTTGTGTGGGAAAGTGTGGCATCACTGGCCTCACACAAATTTCCTACCACCCAGCGTTCCCCCAGGTCTCCTGATAAAAATGGTGCCTCACTTGTGTGGGAGGCCCAAGTACCCGCGACAGGCAAGGGCCCAAAACGTAGTGAGGCGACATCAAAATTGCCTATCTCAAAACCACCTGGTTTTGCAAGGGGGTCACCTGGGTTTTTGGCCCCGTGCTCGGCGGCCATCAAGGGAAACCTACCAAACCCACACATTTCTGAAAAGTAGACACCCGGGGGCTTCCAGGGAGGTATGGCTTGCGTGGATCCCCCATCGTATCCTTACCCAGAATCCCCTGCAAACCTCAATTTTAGCTGAAAAAATCACTTTTTTCACACATTTTTGTGTGGGAAAGTGTGGCATCACTGGCCTCACACAAATTTCCTACCAGCCAGCATTCCCCCAGGTCTCCCAATAAAAATGGTGCCTCACTTGTGTGGGAGGCCCAAGTACCCGCGACAGGCAAGGGCCCACAACGTAGTGAGGCGACCTCAAAATGGCCTTTCACAAAACGACCTGGTTTTGCAAGGGGGTCACCTGGGTTTTTGGCCCTGTGCTCGGCGGCCATCTAGGGAAACCTACCAAACCCACACATTTCTGAAAAGTAGACACCCGGGGGCTTCCAGGGAGGTATGGCTTGCATGGATCCCCCATTGTATCCTTACCCAGAATCCCCTGCAAACCTCAATTTTAGCTGAAAAAATCACTTTTTTCACACATTTTTGTGTGGGTAAGTGTGGCATCACTGGCCTCACACAAATTTCCTACCACCCAGCGTTCCCCCAGGTCTCCCGATAAAAATGGTGCCTCACTTGTGTGGGAGGCCCAAGTACCCGCGACAGGCAAGGGCCCAAAACGTAGTGAGGCGACATCAAAATTGCCTATCTCAAAACCACCTGGTTTTGCAAGGGGGTCACCTGGGTTTTTGGCCCCGTGCTCGGCGGCCATCAAGGGAAACCTACCAAACCCACACATTTCTGAAAAGTAGACACCCGGGGGCTTCCAGGGAGGTATGGCTTGCGTGGATCCCCCAATGTATCCTTACACAGAATCCCCTGCAAACCTCAATTTTAGCTGAAAAAATCACTTTTTTCACACATTTTTGTGTGGGAAAGTGTGGCATCATTGGCCTCACACAAATTTCCTACCAGCCAGCGTTCCCCCAGGTCTCCCAATAAAAATGGTGCCTCACTTGTGTGGGAGGCCCAAGTACCCGCGACAGGCAAGGGCCCACAACGTAGTGAGGCGACCTCAAAATGGCCTTTCACAAAACGACCTGGTTTTGCAAGGGGGTCACCTGGGTTTTTGGCCTTGTGCTCGGCGGCCATCTAGGGAAACCTACCAAACCCACACATTTCTGAAAAGTAGACACCCGGGGGCTTCCAGGGAGGTATGGCTTGCGTGGATCCCCCAACGTTTCCTTACCCAGAATCCCCTGCAAACCTCAATTTTAGCTGAAAAAATCACTTTTTTCACACATTTTTGTGTGGGAAAGTGTGGCATCATTGGCCTCACACAAATTTCCTACCAGCCAGCGTTCCCCCAGGTCTCCCAATAAAAATGGTGCCTCACTTGTGTGGGAGGCCCAAGTACCCGTGACAACAATGGCCCACAACGTAGTGAGGCGACCTCAAAATGGCCTTTCACAAAACGACCTGGTTTTGCAAGGGGGGTCACCTGGGTTTTTGGCCCTGTGCTCGGCGGCCATCTAGGGAAACCTACCAAACTCACACATTTCTGAAAAGTAGACACCCGGGGGCTTCCAGGGAGGTATGGCTTGCATGGATCCCCCATCGTATCCTTACCCAGAATCCCCTGCAAACCTCAATTTTAGCTGAAAAAATTACTTTTTTCACACATTTTTGTGTGGGTAAGTGTGGCATCACAGGCCTCACACAAATTTCCTACCACCCAGCGTTCCCCCAGGTCTCCCGATAAAAATGGTGCCTCACTTGTGTGGGAGGCCCAAGTACCCGCGACAGGCAAGGGCCCAAAACGTAGTGAGGCGACATCAAAATTGCCTATCTCAAAACCACCTGGTTTTGCAAGGGGGTCACCTGGGTTTTTGGCCCCGTGCTCGGCGGCCATCTAGGGAAAGCTACCAAACCCACACATTTCTGAAAAGTAGACACCCGGGGGCTTCCAGGGAGGTATGGCTTGCGTGGATCCCCCAACGTTTCCTTACCCAGAATCCCCTGCAAACCCCAATTTTAGCTGAAAAAATCACTTTTTTCACACATTTTTGTGTGGGAAAGTGTGGCATCACTGGCCTCACACAAATTTCCTACCACCCAGCGTTCCCCCAGGTCTCCTGATAAAAATGGTGCCTCACTTGTGTGGGAGGCCCAAGTACCCGCGACAGGCAAGGGCCCACAACGTAGTGAGGCGACCTCAAAATGGCCTTTCACAAAACGACCTGGTTTTGCAAGGGGGTCACCTGGGTTTTTGGCCCTGTGCTCGGCGGCCATCTAGGGAAACCTACCAAACCCACACATTTCTGAAAAGTAGACACCCGGGGGCTTCCAGGGAGGTATGGCTTGCGTGGATCCCACATCGTATCCTTACCCAGAATCCCCTGCAAACCTCAATTTTAGCTGAAAAAATCACTTTTTTCACACATTTTTGTGTGGGAAAGTGTGGCATCATTGGCCTCACACAAATTTCCTACCAGCCAGCGTTCCCCCAGGTCTCCCAATAAAAATGGTGCCTCACTTGTGTGGGAGGCCCAAGTACCCGCGACAGGCAAGGGCCCACAACGTAGTGAGGCGACCTCAAAATGGCCTTTCACAAAACGACCTGGTTTTGCAAGGGGGGTCACCTGGGTTTTGGCCCTGTGCTCGGCGGCCATCTAGGGAAACCTACCAAACCCACACATTTCTGAAAAGTAGACACCCGGGGGCTTCCAGGGAGGTATGGCTTGCATGGATCCCCCATTGTATCCTTACCCAGAATCCCCTGCAAACCTCAATTTTAGCTGAAAAAATCACTTTTTTCACACATTTTTGTGTGGGTAAGTGTGGCATCACTGGCCTCACACAAATTTCCTACCACCCAGCGTTCCCCCAGGTCTCCCGATAAAAATGGTGCCTCACTTGTGTGGGAGGCCCAAGTACCCGCGACAGGCAAGGGCCCAAAACGTAGTGAGGCGACATCAAAATTGCCTATCTCAAAACCACCTGGTTTTGCAAGGGGGTCACCTGGGTTTTTGGCCCCGTGCTCGGCGGCCATCAAGGGAAACCTACCAAACCCACACATTTCTGAAAAGTAGACACCTGGGGGCTTCCAGGGAGGTATGGCTTGCGTGGATCCCCCATCGTATCCTTACCCAGAATCCCCTGCAAACCTCAATTTTAGCTGAAAAAATCACTTTTTTCACACATTTTTGTGTGGGAAAGTGTGGCATCATTGGCCTCACACAAATTTCCTACCAGCCAGCGTTCCCCCAGGTCTCCCAATAAAAATGGTGCCTCACTTGTGTGGGAGGCCCAAGTACCCGCGACAGGCAAGGGCCCACAACGTAGTGAGGCGACCTCAAAATGGCCTTTCACAAAACGACCTGGTTTTGCAAGGGGGTCACCTGGGTTTTTGGCCTTGTGCTCGGCGGCCATCTAGGGAAACCTACCAAACCCACACATTTCTGAAAAGTAGACACCCGGGGGCTTCCAGGGAGGTATGGCTTGCGTGGATCCCCCAACGTTTCCTTACCCAGAATCCCCTGCAAACCTCAATTTTAGCTGAAAAAATCACTTTTTTCACACATTTTTGTGTGGGAAAGTGTGGCATCATTGGCCTCACACAAATTTCCTACCAGCCAGCGTTCCCCCAGGTCTCCCAATAAAAATGGTGCCTCACTTGTGTGGGAGGCCCAAGTACCCGTGACAACAAGGGCCCACAACGTAGTGAGGCGACCTCAAAATGGCCTTTCACAAAACGACCTGGTTTTGCAAGGGGGGTCACCTGGGTTTTTGGCCCTGTGCTCGGCGGCCATCTAGGGAAACCTACCAAACTCACACATTTCTGAAAAGTAGACACCCGGGGGCTTCCAGGGAGGTATGGCTTGCATGGATCCCCCATCGTATCCTTACCCAGAATCCCCTGCAAACCTCAATTTTAGCTGAAAAAATCACTTTTTTCACACATTTTTGTGTGGGTAAGTGTGGCATCACTGGCCTCACACAAATTTCCTACCACCCAGCGTTCCCCCAGGTCTCCCGATAAAAATGGTGCCTCACTTGTGTGGGAGGCCCAAGTACCCGCGACAGGCAAGGGCCCAAAACGTAGTGAGGCGACATCAAAATTGCCTATCTCAAAACCACCTGGTTTTGCAAGGGGGGTCACCTGGGTTTTTGGCCCCGTGCTCGGCGGCCATCTAGGGAAACCTACCAAACCCACACATTTCTGAAAAGTAGACACCCGGGGGCTTCCAGGGAGGTATGGCTTGCGTGGATCCCCCAACGTTTCCTTACCCAGAATCCCCTGCAAACCCCAATTTTAGCTGAAAAAATCACTTTTTTCACACATTTTTGTGTGGGAAAGTGTGGCATCACTGGCCTCACACAAATTTCCTACCACCCAGCGTTCCCCCAGGTCTCCTGATAAAAATGGTGCCTCACTTGTGTGGGAGGCCCAAGTACCCGCGACAGGCAAGGGCCCACAACGTAGTGAGGCGACCTCAAAATGGCCTTTCACAAAACGACCTGGTTTTGCAAGGGGGTCACCTGGGTTTTTGGCCCTGTGCTCGGCGGCCATCTAGGGAAACCTACCAAACCCACACATTTCTGAAAAGTAGACACCCGGGGGCTTCCAGGGAGGTATGGCTTGCGTGGATCCCACATCGTATCCTTACCCAGAATCCCCTGCAAACCTCAATTTTAGCTGAAAAAATCACTTTTTTCACACATTTTTGTGTGGGAAAGTGTGGCATCACTGGCCTCACACAAATTTCCTACCAGCCAGCGTTCCCCCAGGTCTCCCGATAAAAATGGTGCCTCACTTGTGTGGGAGGCCCAAGTACCCGCGACAGGCAAGGGCCCACAACGTAGTGAGGCGACCTCAAAATTGCCTTTCACAAAACGACCTGGTTTTGCAAGGGGGGTCACCTGGGTTTTTGGCCTTGTGCTCGGCGGCCATCTAGGGAAACCTACCAAACCCACACATTTCTGAAAAGTAGACACCCGGGGCTTCCAGGGAGGTATGGCTTGCGTGGATCCCCCAACGTTTCCTTACCCAGAATCCCCTGCAAACCTCAATTTTAGCTGAAAAAATCACTTTTTTCACACATTTTTGTGTGGGAAAGTGTGGCATCATTGGCCTCACACAAATTTCCTACCAGCCAGCGTTCCCCCAGGTCTCCCAATAAAAATGGTGCCTCACTTGTGTGGGAGGCCCAAGTACCCGCGACAGGCAAGGGCCCACAACGTAGTGAGGCGACCTCAAAATGGCCTTTCACAAAACGACCTGGTTTTGCAAGGGGGTCACCTGGGTTTTTGGCCCTGTGCTCGGCGGCCATCTAGGGAAACCTACCAAACTCACACATTTCTGAAAAGTAGACACCCGGGGGCTTCCAGGGAGGTATGGCTTGCATGGATCCCCCATCGTATCCTTACCCAGAATCCCCTGCAAACCTCAATTTTAGCTGAAAAAATTACTTTTTTCACACATTTTTGTGTGGGTAAGTGTGGCATCACTGGCCTCACACAAATTTCCTACCACCCAGCGTTCCCCCAGGTCTCCCGATAAAAATGGTGCCTCACTTGTGTGGGAGGCCCAAGTACCCGCGACAGGCAAGGGCCCAAAACGTAGTGAGGCGACATCAAAATTGCCTATCTCAAAACCACCTGGTTTTGCAAGGGGGTCACCTGGGTTTTTGGCCCCGTGCTCGGCGGCCATCTAGGGAAAGCTACCAAACCCACACATTTCTGAAAAGTAGACACCCGGGGGCTTCCAGGGAGGTATGGCTTGCGTGGATCCCCCAACGTTTCCTTACCCAGAATCCCCTGCAAACCTCAATTTTAGCTGAAAAAATCACTTTTTTCACACATTTTTGTGTGGGAAAGTGTGGCATCACTGGCCTCACACAAATTTCCTACCACCCAGCGTTCCCCCAGGTCTCCTGATAAAAATGGTGCCTCCCTTGTGTGGGAGGCCCAAGTACCCGCGACAGGCAAGGGCCCAAAACGTAGTGAGGCGACATCAAAATTGCCTATCTCAAAACCACCTGGTTTTGCAAGGGGGTCACCTGGGTTTTTGGCCCCGTGCTCGGCGGCCATCAAGGGAAACCTACCAAACCCACACATTTCTGAAAAGTAGACACCCGGGGGCTTCCAGGGAGGTATGGCTTGCGTGGATCCCCCATCGTATCCTTACCCAGAATCCCCTGCAAACCTCAATTTTAGCTGAAAAAATCACTTTTTTCACACATTTTTGTGTGGGAAAGTGTGGCATCATTGGCCTCACACAAATTTCCTACCAGCCAGCGTTCCCCCAGGTCTCCCAGTAAAAATGGTGCCTCACTTGTGTGGGAGGCCCAAGTACCCGCGACAGGCAAGGGCCCACAACGTAGTGAGGCGACCTCAAAATGGCCTTTCACAAAACGACCTGGTTTTGCAAGGGGGTCACCTGGGTTTTTGGCCCTGTGCTCGGCGGCCATCTAGGGAAACCTACCAAACCCACACATTTCTGAAAAGTAGACACCCGGGGGCTTCCAGGGAGGTATGGCTTGCATGGATCCCCCATTGTATCCTTACCCAGAATCCCCTGCAAACCTCAATTTTAGCTGAAAAAATCACTTTTTTCACACATTTTTGTGTGGGAAAGTGTGGCATCACTGGCCTCACACAAATTTCCTACCACCCAGCATTCCCCCAGGTCTCCCGATAAAAATGGTGCCTCACTTGTGTGGGAGGCCCAAGTACCCGCGACAGGCAAGGGCCCAAAACGTAGTGAGGCGACATCAAAATTGCCTATCTCAAAACCACCTGGTTTTGCAAGGGGGTCACCTGGGTTTTTGGCCCCGTGCTCGGCGGCCATCTAGGGAAAGCTACCAAACCCACACATTTCTGAAAAGTAGACACCCGGGGGCTTCCAGGGAGGTATGGCTTGCGTGGATCCCCCAACGTTTCCTTACCCAGAATCCCCTGCAAACCCCAATTTTAGCTGAAAAAATCACTTTTTTCACACATTTTTGTGTGGGAAAGTGTGGCATCACTGGCCTCACACAAATTTCCTACCACCCAGCGTTCCCCCAGGTCTCACGATAAAAATGGTGCCTCACTTGTGTGGGAGGCCCAAGTACCCGCGACAGGCAAGGGCCCAAAACGTAGTGAGGCGACATCAAAATTGCCTATCTCAAAACCACCTGGTTTTGCAAGGGGGTCACCTGGGTGTTTGGCCCCGTGCTCGGCGGCCATCAAGGGAAACCTACCAAACCCACACATTTCTGAAAAGTAGACACCCGGGGGCTTCCAGGGAGGTATGGCTTGCGTGGATCCCCCATCGTATCCTTACCCAGAATCCCCTGCAAACCTCAATTTTAGGTGAAAAAATCACTTTTTCCACACATTTTTGTGTGGGAAAGTGTGGCATCACTGGCCTCACACAAATTTCCTACCACCCAGCGTTCCCCCAGGTCTCCCGATAAAAATGGTGCCTCACTTGTGTGGGAGGCCCAAGTACCCGCGACAGGCAAGGGCCCAAAACGTAGTGAGGCGACATCAAAATTGCCTATCTCAAAACCACCTGGTTTTGCAAGGGGGTCACCTGGGTTTTTGGCCCCGTGCTCGGCGGCCATCTAGGGAAACCTACCAAACCCACACATTTCTGAAAAGTAGACACCCGGGGGCTTCCAGGGAGGTATGGCTTGCGTGGATCCCCCAACGTTTCCTTACCCAGAATCCCCTGCAAACCCCAATTTTAGCTGAAAAAATCACTTTTTTCACACATTTTTGTGTGGGAAAGTGTGGCATCACTGGTCTCACACAAATTTCCTACCACCCAGCGTTCCCCCAGGTCTCCCGATAAAAATGGTGCCTCACTTGTGTGGGAGGCCCAAGTACCCGCGACAGGCAAGTGCCCAAAACGTAGTGAGGCGACATCAAAATTGCCTATCTCAAAACCACCTGGTTTTGCAAGGGGGTCACCTGGGTTTTTGGCCCCGTGCTCGGCGGCCATCAAGGGAAACCTACCAAACCCACACATTTCTGAAACGTAGACACCAGGGGGCTTCCAGGGAGGTATGGCTTGCGTGGATCCCCCATTGTATCCTTACCCAGAATCCCCTGCAAACCTCAATTGTAGCTGAAAAAATCACTTTTTTCACACATTTTTGTGTGGGAAAGAGTGGCATCACTGGCCTCACACAAATTTCCTACCACCCAGCGTTCCCCCAGGTCTCCCGATAAAAATGGTGCCTCACTTGTGTGGGAGGCCCAAGTACCCGCGACAGGCAAGGGCCCAAAACGTAGTGAGGCGACATCAAAATTGCCTATCTCAAAACCACCTGGTTTTGCAAGGGGGTCACCTGGGTTTTTGGCCCCGTGCTCGGCGGCCATCTATGGAAAGCTACCAAACCCACACATTTCTGAAAAGTAGACACCCGGGGGCTTCCAGGGAGGTATGGCTTGCGTGGATCCTCCAACGTTTCCTTACCCAGAATCCCCTGCAAACCCCAATTTTAGCTGAAAAAATCACTTTTTTCACACATTTTTGTGTGGGAAAGTGTGGCATCACTGGCCTCACACAAATTTCCTACCACCCAGCGTTCCCCCAGGTCTCCTGATAAAAATGGTGCCTCACTTGTGTGGGAGGCCCAAGTACCCGCGACAGGCAAGGGCCCAAAACGTAGTGAGGCGACATCAAAATTGCCTATCTCAAAACCACCTGGTTTTGCAAGGGGGTCACCTGGGTTTTTGGCCCCGTGCTCGGCGGCCATCAAGGGAAACCTACCAAACCCACACATTTCTGAAAAGTAGACACCCGGGGGCTTCCAGGGAGGTATGGCTTGCGTGGATCCCCCATCGTATCCTTACCCAGAATCCCCTGCAAACCTCAATTTTAGCTGAAAAAATCACTTTTTTCACACATTTTTGTGTGGGAAAGTGTGGCATCATTGGCCTCACACAAATTTCCTACCAGCCAGCGTTCCCCCAGGTCTCCCAATAAAAATGGTGCCTCACTTGTGTGGGAGGCCCAAGTACCCGCGACAGGCAAGGGCCCACAACGTAGTGAGGCGACCTCAAAATGGCCTTTCACAAAACGACCTGGTTTTGCAAGGGGGGTCACCTGGGTTTTTGGCCCTGTGCTCGGCGGCCATCTAGGGAAACCTACCAAACCCACACATTTCTGAAAAGTAGACACCCGGGGGCTTCCAGGGAGGTATGGCTTGCATGGATCCCCCATTGTATCCTTACCCAGAATCCCCTGCAAACCTCAATTTTAGCTGAAAAAATCACTTTTTTCACACATTTTTGTGTGGGTAAGTGTGGCATCACTGGCCTCACACAAATTTCCTACCACCCAGCGTTCCCCCAGGTCTCCCGATAAAAATGGTGCCTCACTTGTGTGGGAGGCCCAAGTACCCGCGACAGGCAAGGGCCCAAAACGTAGTGAGGCGACATCAAAATTGCCTATCTCAAAACCACCTGGTTTTGCAAGGGGGTCACCTGGGTTTTTGGCCCCGTGCTCGGCGGCCATCAAGGGAAACCTACCAAACCCACACATTTCTGAAAAGTAGACACCCGGGGGCTTCCAGGGAGGTATGGCTTGCGTGGATCCCCCAACGTTTCCTTACCCAGAATCCCCTGCAAACCTCAATTTTAGCTGAAAAAATCACTTTTTTCACACATTTTTGTGTGGGAAAGTGTGGCATCATTGGCCTCACACAAATTTCCTACCAGCCAGCGTTCCCCCAGGTCTCCCAATAAAAATGGTGCCTCACTTGTGTGGGAGGCCCAAGTACCCGTGACAGGCAAGGGCCCACAACGTAGTGAGGCGACCTCAAAATGGCCTTTCACAAAACGACCTGGTTTTGCAAGGGGGTCACCTGGGTTTTTGGCCCTGTGCTCGGCGGCCATCTAGGGAAACCTACCAAACTCACACATTTCTGAAAAGTAGACACCCGGGGGCTTCCAGGGAGGTATGGCTTGCATGGATCCCCCATCGTATCCTTACCCAGAATCCCCTGCAAACCTCAATTTTAGCTGAAAAAATCACTTTTTTCACACATTTTTGTGTGGGTAAGTGTGGCATCACTGGCCTCACACAAATTTCCTACCACCCAGCGTTCCCCCAGGTCTCCCGATAAAAATGGTGCCTCACTTGTGTGGGAGGCCCAAGTACCCGCGACAGGCAAGGGCCCAAAACGTAGTGAGGCGACATCAAAATTGCCTATCTCAAAACCACCTGGTTTTGCAAGGGGGGTCACCTGGGTTTTTGGCCCCGTGCTCGGCGGCCATCTAGGGAAAGCTACCAAACCCACACATTTCTGAAAAGTAGACACCCGGGGGCTTCCAGGGAGGTATGGCTTGCGTGGATCCCCCAACGTTTCCTTACCCAGAATCCCCTGCAAACCCCAATTTTAGCTGAAAAAATCACTTTTTTCACACATTTTTGTGTGGGAAAGTGTGGCATCACTGGCCTCACACAAATTTCCTACCACCCAGCGTTCCCCCAGGTCTCCTGATAAAAATGGTGCCTCACTTGTGTGGGAGGCCCAAGTACCCGCGACAGGCAAGGGCCCAAAACGTAGTGAGGCGACATCAAAATTGCCTATCTCAAAACCACCTGGTTTTGCAAGGGGGGTCACCTGGGTTTTTGGCCCCGTGCTCGGCGGCCATCAAGGGAAACCTACCAAACCCACACATTTCTGAAAAGTAGACACCCGGGGGCTTCCAGGGAGGTATGGCTTGCGTGGATCCCCCAACGTTTCCTTACCGAGAATCCCCTGCAAACCTCAATTTTAGCTGAATAAATCACTTTATTCACACATTTTTGTGTGGGAAAGTGTGGCATCACTGGCCTCACACAAATTTCCTACCAGCCAGCGTTCCCCCAGGTCTCCCAATAAAAATGGTGCCTCACTTGTGTGGGAGGCCCAAGTACCC
Organism: Calotriton arnoldi; assembly: GCA_963921515.1. NCBI lineage: Eukaryota > Metazoa > Chordata > Amphibia > Caudata > Salamandridae > Calotriton > Calotriton arnoldi. The sequence continues at coordinate 2,129,264 of CAWUFW010000825.1, read as the reverse complement.
GCGACAGGCAAGGGCCCACAACGTAGTGAGGCGACCTCAAAATGGCCTTTCACAAAACGACCTGGTTTTGCAAGGGGGGTCACCTGGGTTTTTGGCCCTGTGCTCAGCGGCCATCTAGGGAAACCTACCAAACCCACACATTTCTGAAAAGTAGACACCCGGGGGCTTCCAGGGAGGTATGGCTTGCATGGATCCCCCATTGTATCCTTACCCAGAATCCCCTGCAAACCTCAATTTTAGCTGAAAAAATCACTTTTTTCACACATTTTTGTGTGGGAAAGTGTGGCATCACTGGCCTCACACAAATTTCCTACCACCCAGCGTTCCCCCAGGTCTCCCGATAAAAATGGTGCCTCACTTGTGTGGGAGGCCCAAGTACCCGCGACAGGCAAGGGCCCAAAACGTAGTGAGGCGACATCAAAATTGCCTATCTCAAAACCACCTGGTTTTGCAAGGGGGTCACCTGGGTTTTTGGCCCCGTGCTCGGCGGCCATCTAGGGAAACCTACCAAACCCACACATTTCTGAAAAGTAGACACCCGGGGGCTTCCAGGGAGGTATGGCTTGCGTGGATCCCACATCGTATCCTTACCCAGAATCCCCTGCAAACCTCAATTTTAGCTGAAAAAATCACTTTTTTCACACATTTTTGTGTGGGAAAGTGTGGCATCATTGGCCTCACACAAATTTCCTACCAGCCAGCGTTCCCCCAGGTCTCCCAATAAAAATGGTGCCTCACTTGTGTGGGAGGCCCAAGTACCCGCGACAGGCAAGGGCCCACAACGTAGTGAGGCGACCTCAAAATGGCCTTTCACAAAACGACCTGGTTTTGCAAGGGGGTCACCTGGGTTTTTGGCCTTGTGCTCGGCGGCCATCTAGGGAAACCTACCAAACCCACACATTTCTGAAAAGTAGACACCCGGGGGCTTCCAGGGAGGTATGGCTTGCATGAATCCCCCATCGTATCCTTACCCAGAATCCCCTGCAAACCTCAATTTTAGCTGAAAAAAATCACTTTTTTCACACATTTTTGTGTGGGTAAGTGTGGCATCACTGGCCTCACACAAATTTCCTACCACCCAGCGTTCCCCCAGGGCTCCCGATAAAAATGGTGCCTCACTTGTGTGGGAGGCCCAAGTACCCGCGACAGGCAAGGGCCCAAAACGTAGTGAGGCGACATCAAAATTGCCTATCTCAAAACCACCTGGTTTTGCAAGGGGGGTCACCTGGGTTTTTGGCCCCGTGCTCGGCGGCCATCAAGGGAAACCTACCAAACCAACACATTTCTGAAAAGTAGACACCCGGGGGCTTCCAGGGAGGTATGGCTTGCGTGGATCCCCCAACGTTTCCTTACCCAGAATCCCCTGCAAACCTCAATTTTAGCTGAAAAAATCACTTTTTTCACACATTTTTGTGTGGGAAAGTGTGGCATCACTGGCCTCACACAAATTTCCTACCAGCCAGCGTTCCCCCAGGTCTCCCAATAAAAATGGTGCCTCACTTGTGTGGGAGGCCCAAGTACCCGTGACAGGCAAGGGCCCACAACGTAGTGAGGCGACCTCAAAATGGCCTTTCACAAAACCACCTGGTTTTGCAAGGGGGTCACCTGGGTTTTTGGCCCCGTGCTCGGCGGCCATCTAGGGAAACCTACCAAACTCACACATTTCTGAAAAGTAGACACCCGGGGGCTTCCAGGGAGGTATGGCTTGCATGGATCCCCCATCGTATCCTTACCCAGAATCCCCTGCAAACCTCAATTTTAGCTGAAAAAATTACTTTTTTCACACATTTTTGTGTGGGTAAGTGTGGCATCACTGGCCTCACACAAATTTCCTACCACCCAGCGTTCCCCCAGGTCTCCCGATAAAAATGGTGCCTCACTTGTGTGGGAGGCCCAAGTACCCGCGACAGGCAAGGGCCCAAAACGTAGTGAGGCGACATCAAAATTGCCTATCTCAAAACCACCTGGTTTTGCAAGGGGGGTCACCTGGGTTTTTGGCCCCGTGCTCGGCGGCCATCTAGGGAAAGCTACCAAACCCACACATTTCTGAAAAGTAGACACCCGGGGGCTTCCAGGGAGGTATGGCTTGCGTGGATCCCCCAACGTTTCCTTACCCAGAATCCCCTGCAAACCCCAATTTTAGCTGAAAAAATCACTTTTTTCACACATTTTTGTGTGGGAAAGTGTGGCATCACTGGCCTCACACAAATTTCCTACCACCCAGCGTTCCCCCAGGTCTCCTGATAAAAATGGTGCCTCACTTGTGTGGGAGGCCCAAGTACCCGCGACAGGCAAGGGCCCAAAACGTAGTGAGGCGACATCAAAATTGCCTATCTCAAAACCACCTGGTTTTGCAAGGGGGTCACCTGGGTTTTTGGCCCCGTGCTCGGCGGCCATCAAGGGAAACCTACCAAACCCACACATTTCTGAAAAGTAGACACCCGGGGGCTTCCAGGGAGGTATGGCTTGCGTGGATCCCCCATCGTATCCTTACCCAGAATCCCCTGCAAACCTCAATTTTAGCTGAAAAAATCACTTTTTTCACACATTTTTGTGTGGGAAAGTGTGGCATCATTGGCCTCACACAAATTTCCTACCAGCCAGCGTTCCCCCAGGTCTCCCAATAAAAATGGTGCCTCACTTGTGTGGGAGGCCCAAGTACCCGCGACAGGCAAGGGCCCACAACGTAGTGAGGCGACCTCAAAATGGCCTTTCACAAAACCACCTGGTTTTGCAAGGGGGTCACCTGGGTTTTTGGCCCTGTGCTCGGCGGCCATCTAGGGAAACCTACCAAACCCACACATTTCTGAAAAGTAGACACCCGGGGGCTTCCAGGGAGGTATGGCTTGCATGGATCCCCCATTGTATCCTTACCCAGAATCCCCTGCAAACCTCAATTTTAGCTGAAAAAATCACTTTTTTCACACATTTTTGTGTGGGTAAGTGTGGCATCACTGGCCTCACACAAATTTCCTACCACCCAGCGTTCCCCCAGGTCTCCCGATAAAAATGGTGCCTCACTTGTGTGGGAGGCCCAAGTACCCGCGACAGGCAAGGGCCCAAAACGTAGTGAGGCGACATCAAAATTGCCTATCTCAAAACCACCTGGTTTTGCAAGGGGGTCACCTGGGCTTTTGGCCCCGTGCTCGGCGGCCATCAAGGGAAACCTACCAAACCCACACATTTCTGAAAAGTAGACACCCGGGGGCTTCCAGGGAGGTATGGCTTGCGTGGATCCCACATCGTATCCTTACCCAGAATCCCCTGCAAACCTCAATTTTAGCTGAAAAATCACTTTTTTCACACATTTTTGTGTGGGAAAGTGTGGCATCATTGGCCTCACACAAATTTCCTACCAGCCAGCGTTCCCCCAGGTCTCCCAATAAAAATGGTGCCTCACTTGTGTGGGAGGCCCAAGTACCCGCGACAGGCAAGGGCCCACAACGTAGTGAGGCGACCTCAAAATGGCCTTTCACAAAACGACCTGGTTTTGCAAGGGGGGTCACCTGGGTTTTTGGCCTTGTGCTCGGCGGCCATCTAGGGAAACCTACCAAACCCACACATTTCTGAAAAGTAGACACCCGGGGGCTTCCAGGGAGGTATGGCTTGCATGAATCCCCCATCGTATCCTTACCCAGAATCCCCTGCAAACCTCAATTTTAGCTGAAACAATCACTTTTTTCACACATTTTTGTGTGGGTAAGTGTGGCATCACTGGCCTCACACAAATTTCCTACCACCCAGCGTTCCCCCAGGTCTCCCGATAAAAATGGTGCCTCACTTGTGTGGGAGGCCCAAGTACCCGCGACAGGCAAGGGCCCAAAACGTAGTGAGGCGACATCAAAATTGCCTATCTCAAAACCACCTGGTTTTGCAAGGGGGTCACCTGGGTTTTTGGCCCCGTGCTCGGCGGCCATCTAGGGAAAGCTACCAAACCCACACATTTCTGAAAAGTAGACACCCGGGGGCTTCCAGGGAGGTATGGCTTGCGTGGATCCCCCAACGTTTCCTTACCCAGAATCCCCTGCAAACCCCAATTTTAGCTGAAAAAATCACTTTTTTCACACATTTTTGTGTGGGAAAGTGTGGCATCACTGGCCTCACACAAATTTCCTACCACCCAGCGTTCCCCCAGGTCTCACGATAAAAATGGTGCCTCACTTGTGTGGGAGGCCCAAGTACCCGCGACAGGCAAGGGCCCAAAACGTAGTGAGGCGACATCAAAATTGCCTATCTCAAAACCACCTGGTTTTGCAAGGGGGTCACCTGGGTGTTTGGCCCCGTGCTCGGCGGCCATCAAGGGAAACCTACCAAACCCACACATTTCTGAAAAGTAGACACCCGGGGGCTTCCAGGGAGGTATGGCTTGCGTGGATCCCCCATCGTATCCTTACCCAGAATCCCCTGCAAACCTCAATTTTAGGTGAAAAAATCACTTTTTCCACACATTTTTGTGTGGGAAAGTGTGGCATCACTGGCCTCACACAAATTTCCTACCACCCAGCGTTCCCCCAGGTCTCCCGATAAAAATGGTGCCTCACTTGTGTGGGAGGCCCAAGTACCCGCGACAGGCAAGGGCCCAAAACGTAGTGAGGCGACATCAAAATTGCCTATCTCAAAACCACCTGGTTTTGCAAGGGGGTCACCTGGGTTTTTGGCCCCGTGCTCGGCGGCCATCTAGGGAAACCTACCAAACCCACACATTTCTGAAAAGTAGACACCCGGGGGCTTCCAGGGAGGTATGGCTTGCGTGGATCCCCCAACGTTTCCTTACCCAGAATCCCCTGCAAACCCCAATTTTAGCTGAAAAAATCACTTTTTTCACACATTTTTGTGTGGGAAAGTGTGGCATCACTGGTCTCACACAAATTTCCTACCACCCAGCGTTCCCCCAGGTCTCCCGATAAAAATGGTGCCTCACTTGTGTGGGAGGCCCAAGTACCCGCGACAGGCAAGTGCCCAAAACGTAGTGAGGCGACATCAAAATTGCCTATCTCAAAACCACCTGGTTTTGCAAGGGGGTCACCTGGGTTTTTGGCCCCGTGCTCGGCGGCCATCAAGGGAAACCTACCAAACCCACACATTTCTGAAACGTAGACACCAGGGGGCTTCCAGGGAGGTATGGCTTGCGTGGATCCCCCATCGTATCCTTACCCAGAATCCCCTGCAAACCTCAATTGTAGCTGAAAAAATCACTTTTTTCACACATTTTTGTGTGGGAAAGTGTGGCATCACTGGCCTCACACAAATTTCCTTCCACCCAGCGTTCCCCCAGGTCTCCCGATAAAAATGGTGCCTCACTTGTGTGGGAGGCCCAAGTACCCGCGACAGGCAAGGGCCCAAAACGTAGTGAGGCGACATCAAAATTGCCTATCTCAAAACCACCTGGTTTTGCAAGGGGGGTCACCTGGGTTTTTGGCCCCGTGCTCGGCGGCCATCTAGAAAAACCTACCAAACCCACACATTTCTGAAAAGTAGACACCCGGGGGCTTCCAGGGAGGTATGGCTTGCATGGATCCCCCAACGTTTCCTTACCCAGAATCCCCTGCAAACCCCAATTTTAGCTGAAACAATCACTTTTTTCACACATTTTTGTGTGGGAAAGTGTGGCATCACTGGCCTCACACAAATTTCCTACCACCCAGCGTTCCCCCAGGTCTCCCGATAAAAATGGTGCCTCACTTGTGTGGGAGTCCCAAGTACCCGCGACAGGCAAGTGCCCAAAACGTAGTGAGGCGACATCAAAATTGCCTATCTCAAAACCACCTGGTTATGCAAGGGGGGTCACCTGGGTTTTTGGCCCCGTGCTCGGCGGCCATCAAGGGAAACCTACCAAACCCACACATTTTTGAAAAGTAGACACCCGGGGGCTTCCAGGGAGGTATGGCTTGCGTGGATCCCCCATTGTATCCTTACCCAGAATCCCCTGCAAACCTCAATTTTAGCTGAAAAAATCACTTTTTTCACACATTTTTGTGTGGGAAAGTGTGGCATCACTGGCCTCACACAAATTTCCTACCACCCAGCGTTCCCCCAGGTCTCCCAATAAAAATGGTGCCTCACTTGTGTGGGAGGCCCAAGTACCCGCGACAGGCAAGGGCCCAAAACGTAGTGAGGCGACATCAAAATTGCCTATCTCAAAACCACCTGGTTTTGCAAGGGGGTCACCTGGGTTTTGGCCCCGTGCTCGGCGGCCATCTAGGGAAACCTTCGAAACCCGCACATTTCTGAAAAGTAGACACCGGGGGCTTCCAGGGAGGTATGGCTTGCGTGGATCCCCCAACGTTTCCTTACCCAGAATCCCCTGCAAACCTCAATTTTAGCTGAAAAAATCACTTTTTTCACACATTTTTGTGTGGGAAAGTGTGGCATCACTGGCACACAAATTTCCTACCACCCAGCGTTCCCCCAGATCTCCCGATAAAAATGGTGCCTCACTTGTGTGGGAGGCCCAAGTACCCGCGACAGGCAAGGGCCCAAAACGTAGTGAGGCGACATCAAAATTGCCTATCTCAAAACCACCTGGTTTTGCAAGGGGGGTCACTTGGGTTTTTGGCCCCGTGCTCGGCGGCCATCTAGGGAAACCTACCAAACCCACACATTTCTGAAAAGTAGACACCTGGGGCTTCCAGGGAGGTATGGCTTGCGTGGATCCCCCAACGTTTCCTTACCCAGAATCCCCTGCAAACCTCAATTTTAGCTGAAAAAATCACTTTTTTCACACATTTTTGTGTGGGAAAGTGTGGCATCACTGGCCTCACACAAATTTCCTACCACCCAGCGTTCCCCCATGTCTCCCGATAAAAATGGTGCCTCACTTGTGTGGGAGGCCCAAGTACCCGCGACATGCAAGGACACAAAACGTTTTGAGGCAACATCAACATTGCCTATCAAAAAATGTTTTGGGCCCTTGCCTGTCGAGGGTACTTGGGCCTCCCACACAAGTGAGGCACCATTTTTATCGGGAGACCTAGGGGAACGCTGGGTGGTAGGAAATTTGTGTGAGGCCAGTGATGCCACACTTTCCCACACAAAAATGTGTGAAAAAAGTGATTTTTTCAGCTAAAATTGAGGTTTGCAGGGGATTCTGGGTAAGGAAACGTTGGGGGATCCACGCAAGCCATACCTCCCTGGAAGCCCCGGGTGTCTACTTTTCAGAAATGTGTGGGTTTGGTAGGTTTCCCTAGGTGGCCGCTGAGCCCCGGGCCAAAACGTCATGGGACCCCCTTGCAAAACCAGGTCGTTTTGTGATAGGCCATTTTGAGGTCGCCTCAATACGTTGTGGGCCCTTGCCTGTCGCTGGTACTTGGGCCTCCCACACAAGTGAGGCACCATTTTTATCGGGAGACCTGGGGGAACGCTGGGTGGTAGGAAATTTGTGTGAGGCCCGTGATGCCACACTTTCCCACACAAAAATGTGTGAAAAAGTGATTTTTTCAGCTAAAATTGAGGTTTGCAGGGATTCTGGGTAAGGAAACGTTGGGGGATCCACGCAAGCCATACCTCCCTGGAAGCCCCCGGGTGTCTACTTTACAGAAATGTGTGGGTTTGGTAGGTTTCCCTATGTGGCCGCCGAGCCCCGGGCCAAAACCCAGGTGACCCCTTGCAAAACCAGGTCATTTTGAGATAATGTGTTGTTTATTTCTGCAGCGTGAAAATTTTGGCACAATATTGCAAGGAAAATGTGACAGACATTTTGAGGTTTGCAGGACATTGTGGGTACCATAACTTGTTGGGATCCACAAGAGAGATATCACCATGTACTCCCATGGGTGTTTCTGTTTACGACAATATCTACAGTTGGTAGGTTATTCTTAGACGGAATGTACACCTTGGCAGACAGACTAAAAAGACAAAGATTACTGCACAGCCATCTATTCCTCAAGCACACACACATACTGGTTGGATTTGGCACGAGGGCAAGTGATGGTTCAGTATATACAATTTTATTAACAAGAGATTTCACAAAAATGAAATGCACTGTCAATAATTGAAAGGACAAAAACGGAACCAGTGACTCGCAGCTCGTGAGCTGTAAAGCCACGTCAAGGCCCCAACCGCTTTACAGGCCATTCACACACCTTTCATACGTGATACACAGAAGACCATTCACACCACCAGGCACGAAACAAACACATTACAACATTCACAAAAAGGGACAAGGTACACCCTGCTTGAGAAAGACAAAAAAATATTACTGCACAGCCATCTAATCCTCAAGCACACACACACATACTGGTTGGATTTGGCACGTAGGGTGAGTGATGGTTCAGTATATACAATTGTATTAACAAGTGATTTCACAAAAATGAAATGCACTGTTAATAATTGAAAGGACGAGAAACTGAACCATTGACTCACAGCTCGTGAGCTGTAAAGCCACGACAAGGCACCAACCTCTTTACAGGCCATTCATACACCTTTCATACGTGTGACAAATACAAAACCATTCACACCACCAGCCGCGGGCCCATCACATTACAACACTCACACCAGCAGACAGCGCCATTCAAGGGCCCATCACTTTCACACGCCCACATTCCTAACACAGCAACCACACAAGCTGATGGATTGCGTGGAGTGTCGCTCGGCTAGCAGTGTGTGTAGTGACCAGCAGCAAGTCACTACTCACACACTGCCAGCCGAGCGCCAGTCCACGCACACCGCCAGCCAAGCGCCACTCCACGCACACCGCCAGCCAAGCGCCACTCCACGCACACCACCAGCCTAGCGCCACTCCATGCACACCGCCAGCCTAGCGCCACTCCACGCACACCGCCAGCCTAGCGCCACTCCACGCACACCGGCAGCCAAGCACCACTCCACGCACACCGCCAGCCAAGAGCCACTCCACGCACACCGCCAGCCAAGCGCCACTCCACGCACACTGCCAGCCAAGCACCAGCCTACACACACCACCATCACATTTAGGATTTTTTTATACAAAAAAGAAAACACAAACAAATTGCAAATAGATACAAATCTACTAACACAAAATCAGAAACTAAATACATTGCACTAATGCCAACCTTGAAACAGAACAACAATTCTTAAACATTACAGACCAGGCAGTTCACTTTACCACTCATGGTTGCTCCCAATAATTCTTTTGCTTGTGGTACGCTCTATAACAAGCAGGCACACACAGCCCAGGGTTAGAAGGACACTCAGGGCAGTACATACGAGTCTCCTTCCGCGTACCTCTTCGCCAACAGACTCTACATCTCCTAGTGGGAAAGTCTTTTGAGGGTGTAGGAGGAATGTGATCAGGAAAGTGGCGATCTTTCAATCGAGCCACATCCTCCACCACTCCAACTCTAGGAACACTTGCCTGTTCCACAACAACAAGGCTGCCTATGACAGACTCCTGAAACTGAACAAAAGTCAACTTTGACGCAGGAGAACACTCCTTGAACACAACAAAAGCATTGAAAGTTGCTAAATTGAAGAGATGGATGGCCAACTTCTTATACCAAATGTAAGACTTACGAATAGCAGTGTAAGGTTCCAACCTCTGATCTACTCTATCAACACCACCCATGTGCTTATTGTAGTCTAAAATGCACACAGGTTTGCGCACTTCAGCAATCTGACCCCAAACAGCCACAGGTGAAGTACTCATCATCATGGATGGTAGTCAGCATGTACACATCCCTCCTGTCCACAAATTTCACAGCTAGCAGTTCCTCACTACGCAAGGCACTGCACTGTCCCCTCTGAAGTTTTTTGCAAACAAGCTCTTTTGGATAACCTTTACGGTTAGAGCGGATTGTGCCACAAGCAAAAGTGTCCACTTTGAACAATTCCTTAAACAATTGCACAGCAGTGTAGAAGTTATCAAGGTACAAATGGTGGCCTCTGTTAAACAGTCCTCTAGCAAGATCCCACACAATTTTCTCTGAAACTCCAAAAGTGGACGGACAACCAGGGGGTCAATAGTGGAATCCCTACCAGTGTACACACGCAAATTAAAAACATATCCTGTCCTACTCTCAGACAACATATACAGCTTAATTCCATAGCGTGCCCTCTTGCTAGGAATGTACTGCCTACAAACCAAACGGCCCTTGAACAGGACCAAAGACTCATCAATAGATATTTCTTTCCCTGGAGTATAGATCTCTGAAAATCGATCTACAAAGTGATCAAGAACAGGCCGAATCTTAAAAGACGGTCACATTCAGGGTGATCTCGTGGCAACGCCAAACCATTATCAACAAAATGCAGCATCCGAAGCAAAAGTAAATACCGATCACGAGTCATAACTGCAGGAAATATGGCCGTTGCCATCAAGGGACTGGTAGACCAATATGAACCCATGGACGGCTTCCTTATCAAACCCATCAAAAAAGTCAAACCCAAAAACTTCTTCATCTCTTCCAGATTTGTGGGACTCCACCGGGTAGCTCTAGAATGGGGCCTAAGTCTGGCACTGTTGTCCCTCAAAAACTGTTCAGCATACAAATTAGTCTGCTCAACAATCTCACCCAAAAATACATCATCCATAAACAACTGAAAATACTGTATAGGCAAATAATGTTCACAATCCACTCTACACCCTGCATAACCACTAAAGGCAGGCAACACCGGCTGCACCATGTTTGGATCAACCCAGAGTCCAGCACTTCCAGTAGGAAGCCTAGCAGCCCCAGGCTGCAATCCAGATGCCTCTTGCACCATCGGCACAGTAGTATCCTCCTCTAAATCAGGCACTTCATCTGCACTGAGAGTACCTTCATCATCCGATGATTCCATGTGGAGAGAAAACTCACTGCCTGAATCTTCCCTCCCTCCTCTCCCTCAGACGCACTGTCAGTCTCATAATCCTGCTCAGAGGAAGATTCAAGAAGCAAACCAACCACCTGCTGAGCAGTAATTCTACGGCTAGCCATAATGCTTACTAATAAAGGTTACTTGTCAAACAAGTCAACAACAACAAACCCTTTGTAAAAAAAAAGAAATAAACAAAATGTAGCTTTATCACAAAGACCTATATACTCCAACACTATACCACTCACGTGACAGAAGCAGCTAGACTCACCACCACCTACTCTGCACAGACACAGTAAGGATCAACAATATCCCACTAAAAAAAGAAGAAAAAAATTACACATAACACAATGCAAAACATCGCAAAGAATTTCATGCTCTGAACACTAACAAATATGCTGCCTATATGACACCACTTACAAAAAAATTAATTCATGCATGACAATAATACTCATTTGGAGTACACACAACAAAAATATTTTTCTTACCAAATAAATGCAATTACGCAAAACTGCAGAACAACCACTGCCGAAACCGCAAACAGGAATCAAAAGCTTTACACTAGAATAAAAAGGAGAAAAAAACATTACAATCACATATGCAAATAATGCACCAGTCCACACACAATCCACCAGCCAAGCTAAGGGGTAGGTGGGCCAAAGAGTATAAATAAAATATTCACCCCCGTAAAAGGGGAGCAACCCTTGCCCTTTTGGCCACTCCCCAACACAAAAATTAAAAACCCTGGTGTCTAGTGGCTTCTGCCCTCCTTGGGGGCAGATGGGCCTAAAAACATACTGCTATTCTGCCACCCAAGGGGTCACTCTCCATAAATAAATGCCTGGTGGACTAGTGGGAAGATACCTTTATCTTCCGCACACGATCTCTCACTACTCAACTCTACTCTCAACTCTATTCACAACTGGATGTTAGCGCACCAACTCATTCTGAATCCCGCCAAAACTGAATTCCTCCTCCTCTCTACCTCTCTCTCACCTCCTCCTGTTCAATCTTGGATGGATCAGCTGAACCTACTCAACAACAAACCCATCATTGTCGACAGCGCTAAATACCTAGGTGTCATTCTTGACAAAAGACTCAACCTAATCTCCCACATCAACTCTATTGCTAAGAACGCACGATACCAGTTGCGCCTTCTATGGGGGATCCGTCGGTTCTTCCCGGAGAAAGACTTAAAAACCTTAGTACAATCTCTGGTTCTCTCAAGACTGGATTATTGCAATTCTCTTCTGAAGGGCCTACCCAAATCCCACCTCTCCCCTCTCAAATCCATCCTCCATTCAGCAGCTCGCTTCATTTCAGGGTCTAAACGAAGCGACCACGTCACTCCTATCCTGTCCTCTCTTCGATGGCTTCCGATCGAGGCAAGATCTATTTACAAAACTGCCTGCATCACACACAAAGCCTTACACACGTCCTCCCCTCGTTACCTGGCGAATAAATTGAAATTGTCCGGTGGCTCGCAATGCGGAAAAGCTTCTGCTTGCGCACCCCCCCCCTCTTCAAAAAGGAAAGATCGATGGCGCAATCCGGTGAGAATCGCTTCCCCCATTGCTCCGTGCCACCTCCTCTACCCGGATCTTCAAAGTTGACCTCAAATCTCTTCTCTTCCAAAGACACTATACTTTCACTCTCAGCCCCCTCTAGTTCGCTCTTCATTGTGTTCTGAGTGCCACTTATTGCAGTATACCTCTATATCATGCACATGTGTGTGTGCCCGGAAGCTGTTTCAGCCCGGGCTGCCACACACGGGGGGTGGTGTATGCACTGCCAGCAACCTGCCAGGCCAGTGCACAACACTTGCCCGATTCAAGGCCCCATTCTCCCAATTTATTAAATAAAAAACTGCCCAGGGGGGGCAGAGCACCAAAAGCATATGGCCCCCAAAAGGGGAGCGACCCTTGCCCAAGGGGCCGCTCCCCAAAACAGTATTTAGACGTTTAAAAAAAAAAAAAAGAAATTCCCTGGTGTCTAGTGGGCATTCCTGCTGCACGATCGCATGATCGTGCAGCAGGAATGCACAAAAGAGGCATCGAGGGAAAGGAAAGGGTTTTCCTTTCCCTCGATGCCTCTTTTCTTTCAAACCCCCCTCCCCAAGCCAAAACTGACCGCATTCCCGCACGCGCTGGAAGCAAATGGCTTCCAGCGCGTCGGGGAAACAAGGGGATACCCCATGACGCCAGCGCGCCTCGCGCGTGACGTCATTGAAGGGGGGCGGGGGAGGCAGGGGAAGCCCTTCCCCTGCCTTCCCGAAAAAACACCAACGATCGGATCCCCACGGGGGAGCGCCAGCGCTTCCCCCGTGGGTGGGTCTATGACGAGCTGGACTCGTCATGAGCACACGACCACTGTGTGCCATGACGAGTCCAGCTCGTCATAAGCATCGAAGGGGTTAATTCATTTAAAAAAACAGTGTAATAGCACTTTATCGAAATATGTTTATCACATTCCCAGTACTAAGTAAACTATTACTTTTATTGTAAAAATAGGGTAAAAAAAAACGGGAAATTAAATATTTTTTTATTGTAAATTATTTTTTAACAAAAATATCAAAGTATTTTATTATGGCGAGAGTTATAAAAATAACAACGTGAAAGTACATTCGATTGTAGTAACTTTAACACAAAACCAATGACAAAGTTGGGTAATACTTTTATTGGCATACTATTAAACAGGCGAAAAGAAAATGGGAAGGCAGGATTTTTGTAAGAGCCACAACAAAGTGAAATTCCACTTTCATTGAAAGGAGCAGAAGATATTCTCTGTCGGATACTTGATAGTAGGCATCGTGTGTAAATAAATATAATATTCACTGATGCATATACAGCCTGAATTATTAGTAATAATATTAATTAATTATTCATGCTCGCCTTGAATACATTTCTCCTTCCCAAGTTGAATATTGAAATTTAATTTTACCGCATCAATCTATTTACCCATTGCATCTTACAGTCGGTGAATTCATAGCTCAAACAGATAGACCTTTAGAAAGCGCCTCATGAAACCCAAGTTCAGGCAAAAAGCGCCTGGGGCTCTGCAACTTGGCTTCCCATGCACTAGCGCACTGACTGACGCTCTTCTTTCTGGTCACTTGATCGAGCGAAGACTATATCATGTGATGTCACAGAATGCTGCCACCCCCACCCACCCAACCATCCCCCACCCCGTCCTTTTGCCACCCTGCAAACAAAAATAATACAGTTATTTTCATATAGCGCTTTACACGATGCGTATACAGTTTCCAAAGGCTGCAAATAACAGGTGTCACGATTGCTCTATTTACCTACCTCGGCAGGATGGAAGACCGAGTGTGCTTAGCAAGGATTACGAACTTGTAGCTGATGAGTAATGGTAGTAAAAGGGAGGGGGCGGCATTTTTCAATTCTCGCCTAGGGCGGCAAAACACCTAGAAACGGCCCTGTCTGTCAGACACCCAAAGGTCGGTCAGCAAACGTGATTGGAGTCCTGCTCAAAGTAAAAACAAACACGATCAGGCGAAAAGAGGCTTAGATAGAAACACACCTTTCAGGAACTGAAACTGTGAATAGTCTGTGCAAAACGAGTGCCTGGCCTGAACTTCTATGAACAAAACTAAAAGCTTTTTCAACGTTTGTCAATATTTGTGAATGTGTGAGTTGAGTCAGCAAAACATCCTTAGTCTGAACAGAATACAGTAACTGCGAGTTTTTCAGGCAGAGAGAGAGAGAGAGAAAACTAGTCGTAATAGAGAGCGAGGGAGGCAGAGAAAATAAGGGTGAGGGATGCAGTCTGAGAAAAAGAGTCAGACGGCGAAGTGGAAAGAGAGGGAAGTGGGTCAGCCTGAGTACAAGGAAAAAGTGGAAGAGAGAATGGATGCAGAGAAAGGCGGTGAGAGGTGAAATATTTGCCTTCGTAGGACAACAAGCAACTACATCCAAATATTAATTAAACTCTTGAATATCCGGACTGTTCTTGCTCGTATTGTGCTCTCAAAATGCACCATTTGAAGGCAGCTGTGGGAAAAATGCGTGCACACAGATTGTCCTTGTCCGAGTGAATGCCCGGCCAGCCGAGGGCAGATAGGTGGGCTGCGGACAAGAGGGGAGAGGCCACGACATGCATGCGAATTATCCAGATCCTGAGACCGCAGGCACCATGGGGGCACCCACGGCTCTCCTTCTTCACTGCCACTCTGCTCCTACTTTCTACCATTCCGTCTCTGGCTGCCTCGGGAGAGGCGCGCGCGGGGCCCCGAGAAAAGAGGTGAGTGCCTTCCTCGCGCCATGCGTTGACGCACGCCGCTTGGAGTGGTTCGTTTAATGGAGAACAACAAATGCCCACATGATGCCCTCCTGAGCACATACATGCCAGGCAAGAGCAAAGCCTGTGCCCCGAGACACCTTTAATACTTGGTGAGCGGCCATGTTGGCACCTGCTTTCATGGTTTAATTGTACATGTAGCTGGCTATAGAGATCCGCTGTGTGTGCCTTCAGCCTCTGTAGTCAGTGCAGCCGCAATAGCTCCTGCTGTGGGGTCTGTCAGTCTGAGTCTCGTCAAGGACAGCTCTGCTGTCTGGGAAGTGGACCTAAAGGTAGATACACCTGTGCTTTACATACCTCCAGCTTGCTTTACTTGTTTGAGTACCACTGACTTGAATACTATTAACACCGGTCATGTACAGTGCTTAGAAACGATAGAAGTACGGTATGTAGTGTTGTATAAAAACAATTTGTTACTGGTGTTGTTGTTACTACCTCCATCATTAGTGCAATTAGAACCCGGAACAACTCCTGAGCTGGAATAGAATAAGATGCCAATGGAGCAAACGAAACAGATGGAGCCATGAGGAGCGCAGTGTTTGTCCAAGAGCCAATACACAAACGTGCAAACGGCTACATTGTTTCAAATTAAATCCATAGTCTGGCACGATAATAACAAAATATTAACCAGCATGCATTTAAGACATTTTAAGAATTCCTTATTGTATGATTACCTAAAATCATTTACAAATGCAGTACATATTACTTTCATAATTAAAAAGACGTTTGGTTAGGTTAAAAAATCTAAAAGGATTATAAAAACAGCTGATGGCTTTTACATCGTAAATCAGTGCAATGTTATTAGTACATCTAAAAGGTAAGACATAGTGCAGAGTGATACAGTAATGATAGTAGAGTTGTAGTGCACACCGGCAGGAAATGTGTGGCTAGTGTGTTATTTTGCTGTTATCTTTTGTTCTTGCGTTTGGCATAGAGACTTTCCAGCTACCGCAAAGAACTTCCCAACTCGTGCAAGCTCCATTGGCACTGTGGTGGTATAGATAAACATTAGAGCCTCCATGCATTCAGATCCCATTCGCCTGGACTAATCGTCTACGCGCTTTCAAGATACTTCTCATGGTCATTGTTTATACGGAAGCACTGGATTGTTAGCGCGTGTTGCTATATTTTAATTTCGCAAACCCAATTATAAATACAAATGACAGTTTGACAGTTTATTAGTTTATTGTATAGTTAGTTAAAACCATAAGAATTTTACATAAGACAACATCCTTCACTCGAAAATTTAAAACAAGTTAACATTTTACAGAATAAAAATCATCATGAAGTGTATAAAAAGCAGCGAGTATAAAATCAGTATATAACACATATCAACTTTGTTCTTACTTCCTTGTTTTACTAACTGAGCATGCTAAAATACCAATAAAGTGCATGTGATAAAAGTAAACATTTACGGTGTTAGTCTAATTATTTACTTCCTGCCTGGCTATGAGTTACGTCTTTTTACAAAATTGTACTGGCCATACTACTGAAGGAGGGCCACTTTGTTAATTCAGGCAATCGGTGATGGCCGCCTGTGTCATCTCCTAATATGTACAATAGCGAGTGGGAGTGGCTTTCCTCCCCTGTTAAGGTTACCTCATTAAAGTGATTCTGCTTTCACTGCTTGATCATGAGCGCATAGAAACTTTATCAGTTTACAGTTCATTTGGGGGTCGGATGGATCCAATCCTCTAATGACGGCAGTTCTACAGGAGCTTATTCCTCTATCCAAGAAAGCTCTCCTTAAGTAAGTGACTTGCGCTGGTTGCAGTTTCTTACAGTGACATATGAGATGAATAAGGTCTTCTTTTTGACTGCCGCAAAGACGGCATTCCTTTGACTCAATGTGCTTCCAGTGCGGTGCATCAGCCAGTGTAGGGAACTTCCCGAACCGCAGTGCCATTAATTGTCTTTTTATGTAGCTAGAGAATGTAGAATCTAGGTAGGCTGCCCGTTTAAGGACTTTGTAGTTATTAATCACTGTCCACGAGTGAGATCTTTGGGAGAAAATGCTTTTATCCAATATCAGAGAATTAAATTTTGCTGCTATATTTATTGCTATCTTGAATGTTGGAAAAGGCATATTTTTATTCCAGAGATCATTTGTACAAGTTGCCTTAAGTGTGTTGTCCAAAAATTGGCTGGCCGGGTATTTTTTTATCCTTTTCCAGTTCCAACTATAATGATTCGTTGCAGCTATTTTCCTCCGTGTTTTGTTTTATCCGGTACCAGACCTTTATATACGTATAAAGTCTACCCAATGATTCATTAATTAACCCGAATTCTAGGCGCATTTGCGCTGGTGAGGCGGTCGTGGGGAGTTGAAAAACCTTTTTGTAAATGCTTGTTATTTGGTTATTAAGAATCACAGAATCTTTCCCATGCATCGCAGCGCTAGCGTGAAATAATGTTGGCAGTGCTTTGGTGGCTATAATCGACTGGAGCGGCCTTAGTGATGGTCCCCCCAGTTTCTTTGCCAAGGACCTGAAGGAAAATGTCAAGGCCCCCGCTCGTTGTGTCATGTAGTTTTTCTGGTCACGAAGGGATAACTTGTCATCTATATAATATACCAAGTACTTGTAGCTGGTTACGTTCTCCAATAGTTTGCCTTCTAGCCAGATGTTGTGTTGTGGGGCTAGCCGGTTGGTAATAAGCATTGTTTTTGTTTTGGAAATGTTGAGTTCCATCTTGTTTGTGGACAGAAACTCAGAAAGTTCGATTAATAGCCTGGTGAGACCAACCTTAGTTAGACTTAAGAGGACGATGTGGTCTTCTGCATAGGCACGGTGCGAGAGTTGTAGCTCACCTAGGTGCAGTGAATGGGAGTTCATTCTGTCGAGCTTTCCAGATAGGTCTGATATGAATAAGTTAAACAGGTGCGGGGCCAACACACACCCCTGTTTCAGGCCTGTGGTCGTATACACTTTCCTTGAGATTCTAGCACCATCTTCGAGTTTCACTCTGACCCAAGTATCTGTATAAAATAACAATAGTCCCCTTAGGATTCTCTCCGGTATGTCCCAGGCTCTTAATTTTGCCCACAATAGTTTCCGCACCACACTGTCAAATGCGGCTTTTAAGTCTAAGAAACAAAGGTGCAGATCCTGTTTCTTGTTCTTGCAATTTTCTGATATCAGAGAGATTGACAGAATGTTAGAAATAGTTTCAATCCCCTTTCTGAAGCCTGTTTGGTTTTTTGGGATCAAGTTGCGTTCCCCTAACCAGTTGACCAGATCTTCAAGGATTAGTGAGGCAAAATAGTTAGCTTCAACTTCCTGTAGGGCAATTAGCCTGTAATTTGAAGGGTTAATTCTATCTCCTCCTTTATAAATAGGGGTTATAATTGATCCTTGCCAACTGTCAGGAATTTGATTGTTGATCTCAACATCAGCATAAAGCTTCTCTAAGTGTATACTCCAGTATTCAGAGTCATATTTGTAAGTGGCTTGCGGAATACCATTCGGGCCAGGAGCCCCGTCACTTTTGCCTTTATTTATTATATTTGTTATGTCCTCTGTTGTATATTGGGGGTGGTTTAATAGTGGGACCCATTTTTGCCCTGGTGACTGAATCGTGCCCATTGATAGTAATTGACAGTCACCTATGTCCAGTGATTGTGACTTATTTGGGATGCGTGCTTTAGATTGTTTCAGCTGAACACTAGGTGACTTCTGTTTGAATTTCTGAGAGAGAAAGTTGGCCCATTCCTGCTCCTGAACGTTTGACATTAAGATTTTTTGATGCCTGGTCAGTTGATTTATCGTCTGCCAAAATTTATTCAAGTTTGGATGCCTTACGCTATAAATTAATTTGGACCAAAAGCTCTCCATTTTCACTTTTTTGAATTCCCATATCTTCTTTTTGTATTGTTTTCTTAACTGTAGAAATGCCTCCCATGTTATCCCTTCATTTCTTTTTATTGCAACTTCCTTTGTGTTCTTTTTAGGTCCCTTTTTAATTTTTGCACTTTGTTTGGTAACTCTTTAATTGGATCATGTCTTTTAACCTTAACTTGGGGTGCTTTCATTTTCGTTGTTAATTTGCTTAGAAAGAGACCAAGCTTGTATCCTATTCATAGGTTCATTTGCCAATTCAGCCAGGAGATCTTTTATTATTGAGAACCAATCTGCTTTTGTTTTGTTTGTCCATTTAAGGCGTTTTAAATTTGTTGAGTATATTTGGCCCTCTGGTATACTAGTAGACTGAAATCTTGCCACATTTAAATTAAATATGATGTGTTGAAACGAGTGATCGCTCAAGGTGGTATACTCTATATAAAAGCGGGCCAGCAATCTATAGCACTGGAAGTTATATGTTGTCGGTTTTATGTCTGGGATGGGGATTAAATGTATATGTAGGCCGCGGGGGAGTGGGACACGCCCTCACTAGCGGCTGGATCCTATCCCGGGAGCTGGAGGAGTCATCCTCGCGCCCTGTTTGGTATCCGGTCACTTGCGTGGCACTGATGAACGAAGTGAGTCTGAATATGTTCCTAGAGGACAGGCTCTGGGCCTCAGGAGTTGGACTGTTGGGAGGGATCTTACTTTGAGTACGGGTGAGCCTGAGAGGGGTGGTTTGGGGCGGGAGATGGAACTGCTCATTCGCTATGTTGGCGGGGGGAAGGTACTGTTTCACTGCCCCTGGGGTGGGGGGTGGGTCGAGGTGTTTACACTGTTGGGGTTGTTGTTTTGAGTTGTTGGGGACGACTGAGGGATCCATGTCTGAGCAGGATCTTATCACATAATGATTTGGTTGGGAATGTCATGGCGGGATGGGAACGGAGCTGGGCCGCCATCTGTATGGGGTTATGGCCCCCTCAATGACAAAGCTACTTACCTGGAATATACGGGGGATGGCCTCATTAGAGAAACGGAGGAGGGTGCATTCCTTTTTGAGGAGGTATAAAATTGCCATTGCGGGGTTACAGGAGACACATGTTTGGGGGGAGGCGCTACCATTCATCAGAAGTAGGTGGCGCGGACAGCTATATGCCACCTCGTTCTCCGGATTTGCTTGGAGGCGCTGATATGGGTGGCCCCGGGGACCCCTTTTCAACATCTACATCATGTCCTGGATCCAGAGGGATGCTATGTAGTATTACACAGGAGGTTGGATGGTCAGGAGGTATGTCTGATAAACGTGTATGCCCCTAACGTGGATGTATCTGCCTATTTTTATGACGTGATGAGGGTAGCGACCCCATATCTGGGAGGAGACGTTATATTCCTAGGGGATGTTAACTGTGTCCTGGATGGGATGCTGGACCGTGAGCCTCCCCGAGCAGGCACTAAGCCGGGCATGACTGGGGCTCTGACGGATGTGATGAGGGAGATGGGCCTGATTGATGTATGGCGGACCCGGAATCCGACGTCACGGGTGTTCTCCTGTTACACCCGGCATCTAATACGTACAGTAGGCTGGACCTGTTTTTGGTGTCGCAGACTTTGATGTCCAAGGTGGAGGAGGTAACGTACCTTCCGAGGCATATCTCGGACCACTCCCCGTTGCTGGCGACGCTGAGTATGGCCAGACCCAGAGTATTAACCCCCACTTGGCGGTTCCAGGCAGAGGCGCTTACGGATCCGCCCTTCGCTGTGAAGCTGGAGGAGGAACTTACGTCTTATTTCAGGGTTAACTGGGGTTCGGCGTCATCCAGGGGCATGGAATGGG
The DNA here is from genome assembly GCA_963921515.1 of Calotriton arnoldi. NCBI lineage: Eukaryota > Metazoa > Chordata > Amphibia > Caudata > Salamandridae > Calotriton > Calotriton arnoldi. Next base: position 2,108,501 of record CAWUFW010000825.1, on the reverse strand, counting down.
AAGCGATGAAGGTGGTGGTGCGGGCGGTGTGCCTCGGCACGACTTATGGCGTTTGGAAGCAATTGGAGAGGGACGTGCAGACCGCCGAGCACCGGCTGGAGGATTTGGAGGGGGTGTTGCCGTCGGAACCGCATCGCTGGCCTGAGTGGCGGGAGAAGCGGGAGGAATTTCTGGCCATATTGTGTCGCCTGGAGAAGTTTCACTATACCGCATACCGGCAGCGTCTGCATGCGGAAGGAGATTGCTCCGGTGCACTGCTGGCGAGGTTGATTCGTGCTGAGGCGCAGCCCTCGGCTATAGTGCAGATGAGGCCTGCTGAGGGGCATATGGTATATAGTCAGCAAGGCATTCTGGATACCCTGGCAGACCATATGGCCGGAGTGTATGCGAGGCGCCCGGACCCCACCCGGGAGGACCTGGGGGATTTCCTAAATACGTTGGGGCTTCCCTGCTTGGACGATGAGTGCCAGGAGTTGCTAGATGCGCCACTCTCAAAGGAAGAAATTCTGGGAGGGATTAAGTCTCTGAAATCCACCAAAAGTCCTGGTGGGGACGCCCTACCGGCTGAATTTTATAAGAAATTCGCGCATGTTTTGGCGGATTATCTCCTCGAGGTCTACAACGAAGCCTTTCAGTCGCGGGCACTCCCGCCATCCATGAATGAGGCGGTGGTGGTGATGCTTCTTAAGGCGGATAAGGACGATCAACTTCCAGGGTCGTACAGGCCCATTTCCCTACTTAATCTCGACATGAAGATCCTTAGTGGGGTCATGGCTGCACGTTTGCAGCCATACTTGCGGAGGCTTGTACACTCCGATCAGGTGGGGTTTATTCCTCAGCGTAGCACGACCATGAACCTCAGACGCCTGTCTCATGTGTGGCATTCGTCCGCGCTCCAACAGGAGGACTGTGCGCTAGTACTCCTTGACATCGAACAAGCGTTCGATTCTGTGGGGTGGTCCTATCTTTGGGAGGTTCTGCGGGCTGTGGGTGTGGGAGACCGGTATCTACAATGGGTACAGTTGCTGTACTCTGCGTCGGGTGCTAGGATCAGAATGGGGCGGTTGGTATCTCAGGCCCTTCATTTACACAGGGGCACCAGGCAGGGACGCGCACTATCGCCACTGCTGTTCGCAGTGGCGATGGAGCCCCTGGCGGTAGATCTCCGAACGAGGATGGCAACATTTGGGATCAGGGTGGGCAATTCTAACCACATGGTGTCCCTGTACGCGGACGATACCCTGGTATATGTCAGGGATCTGGGAGGAGCAGTGCCAGTGCTTTTGCGTGCTCTGGATAGGTTCGGGAATGTGTCGGGTTTGCGGATTAACCAGGGGAAATCGAAGTTGGTTCCATTGGGGCGACTGGCCTTACGCATGGACGAGGACCTGCCTGAGGTGGGTCTCCCATGGGTCTCGGTCCGCAACGCGATATTTAGGGGTGCGGTTGGTGGACACGGCGGAACACTTTTTGGCACATAATATAGGCAAGGTGGTGGAGGGTTTAAGAGGTTCGGTGCGTTTTTGGCGGGAGCTGCCATTATCCCTGATGGGGAGGATAGCGCTAACAAAAATGGTGGTCCTACCCCGGTGCTTATATGCGATGCAGCACTCCTTCTATCGGATCCCCCGTTCCTTCTTTGTTGCACTATTTAAGCTTCTCGTAGACCTGTTATGGGGGTCCAAACGCAAACGCGTCAGTCTGGCTACTCTGCAGCGTACATGGCAGGCCAGGGGATTGGAGGTCCCATGCCTGGAGTATTATTGTATTGCAGCGCAGCTTCAGCACGCGGTGCACTGGTTCGAGGGGGACGATAATTGGGAAAAGACCCTGCTGGCGTGGTCTTTTGGAGAGAGGGAACTACCCGAGTTATTGATGATGGGGAAGAGGGTGCCACCGACATGCCCCTATATAGTGCGGCATGTGGCGGAGCTGTGGGAAGTGATGGTTAGGAAAGTACTGAAGAGGGCTCCGTATGCACCAGACATGCCCCTGTGGGCGGTCCGACCGTTTCAGCAGATTGCCACGTCAATGTCGGTGCGGAAATGGCAGGAGGGGGGTTGTCAGACCATTGGCGATTTATATGATAACGCGCAATACGTGACACGTGAACAGGCCCGGGAGTTGTTTGAATTGGGCCCAGGGCAATTCTTACAATACGAAAAGATTGCACAGGTGGCGAGGGATCTTTGGCCCTCGTTCCCGGATGAACCGGCGGTCTCTCGGACACTACAGGTTCTCTTAATAATGGCTAAAGGCAGGAGGGTGATATCGCATCTATACCGGGCGATCCGAGATGATCGTGTAAATGGGGAGTTGCCGATCCAAGGGAAGTGGGAGGCGCTGACAGGGGATAGTCTTAGTGACAGGGATTGGGTCAAGATTTATGAAGGGGTCAAACAGGTGAGTGCAAACACGAGATTTAAACTAATCCAATTTAATTATGTACACCAAACATACTTGACCCCCAAGGTGTTACACAGGATTTACCCGGAGCGATCGGGGCAGTGTCCCCGGTGTGGAGAAGCGGAGGCTGAGTTCATTCACATGGCCTGGGCATGTCCTGAGCTGCGGGGGTACTGGGTGACAGTTCTTGAGGTACTGAGGAGAGCGACAGGTTGGGAGATAGCCGGTGAGATACGGGTGGTGCTGCTGGGACTGCTACCGCGACCCAAGAAGAAGAATCTCAGTCGGAAGCTAGTCCTTTTGGGGTTGGTGCTGGCAAAGAGACGGATTGCCATATCATGGATGGGCCGTCGTCCGCCCAGTGTGTTACAGTGGGTGCGGGATGTGCAGGAGTGGGCGACGGCCGAGGTGGTTCGAATGCAGCAGACCAGATGGGATGAGAGGTTAGAAAAGGACGTCCAGGCCTGGAGGGCTATGGTGGCAGAGTTGATACACATAGACATGGACGGAACAGTTGGCGACATGACCGGGGGCGGCGTACACTCCGGGCGGGAGGCAGAAGGTAGTGACGAGATGAGAGAGGCAGGTAGTATGGTTATACTAGCAGGGGCAACAGGCACGGGGTGATAAGGCCTGTCTGGGTATGACATACGGACTATCCACCGGACATGGATGTGGGGGGTGGTTTTGTTGGGGGTCGGGAGGTGGGAGGGGAGACAGGGTAATTGATCCTTAGAGTTGAAGCCCGGGGTGTGGGCCATGACAGGGGTTCCCATGGATGTTCATGACTGAGGCATTATATAGGAGATGTATATTGGAGGTGTGGGAGGAAGGGACACCCGGGGAACAGTTCGTGTGTTATCATTGTTGTATGTGGGACATGCCCTGGGGGTTTTGGAAGGGGCCCACTCGATGTGATATACCCCTGGTTGGCACATGCTGATATTTGTATAACCTGTATGTTTAAAAGGTGAATAAAGATATATTAAGAAGCAAAAAATAAAATTAAAATAAATAAATAAATAAAAGCGGGCCAGCAACAGCATTAAAGGGAGCGTTATAATTGTAAAGTCGAGTTCGTTTGTGCCCTTGTGCCATAGTATGTCTTTTTCAGCGGGTTGTCTTCTTCCGTTCTTCCATTAAGCACTCGAATGCCTTGATATTCAAGGTCTGTTGCTAATTGCTGTCCAATACGGTCTACACGAGTACTCCCAGCTTGAGATTGCTGTTGTACACACCAGAACGTGTTGTCTGCTGCCAGAATTTCATCTTCGTCTGGCATGAATATCAGGTTAGAATTAAAATCTCCTGTCACTATTAGATTCCAAGCGGGCTCGGCACAATGTAGACCTGATATTGTTTTACTTAGAAGAGCATTTTTCTCCTTTTTAGTTCGGAGCTTCGGTTGTGTATAATAATTGATCAATATTATTGTACTTTTTTATCCGAGTATAGGTCCGTGAATTTAACTAGTTGTATATTAGGGTCCGGAGATTTCAACTGTTCAGTTATAATTTTTAGAGCTGTAGATACGTAGACTGTCAACTCACCTATTGCACGGCCGTATTGATTACATTTTTCTGCTGCTACTGTGTAATGAGTGAAACCTGCTATTGGTAGTTCTTCCTGCGACCACGTCTCTTGCAGAGCTATTATATCACAATTTGCCCGCTCCTGGAGCGGAAGGCCTTCCTCAAGTAGTTGCTTTGCCCCAGCTATGTTCCAGGATAGCATATGTAAACCACCACATTAAAAGCTACCAGCTGTATCTTTTTTTTTGTCAGTCACTCCTCTTATTGCTAAGTACGCTGGGAAGCCAGTTCCATTGGTCTGAATTTGAGCCAATCTCCCAGTGTGGATCTTTGACTGGTCTATCTGGGGTCTGGACTATACCCCTCCTAACTTTTGCGTTTTGTAAAATTGAATAGACCTGTGTGGGTACTGCTGTCTGGTTTACTTTCCTTTTGACTTAATGCATTTGAATTTCAATCAGAGGAAATGGGTAACGGGGTGCAGTAGGAGCTGATATTTGTATACCCCAGGCTGCAAATCGATCGGAGCTATTTAGTATTAGGTGTGCTAACTCTGGCGTCTGCCATGTGGTTAGTGTTTGTTTTTTTATTATTTTATGGTTCCCCTGGAGAAATTGGACTGCTTCGAGGTCTGCCAATTGTATATGCTTTAGTTCCAATATTTTAGCCATGAGTTTCAAAATGTTGCTTCTATTCAAGATGTCGTGACTACCCTGTGTTTCGTATTCAGGTGCCCATATTATCTGTTGACTAGCCTGGTTACATCGTGCTATTCCCTTTGTTATGTCCTTTTCATTGCAGTTCTTCTAATAAGGTTTGACCTGATTTGGAATACGAAAACTTAGTTGCCCTTGAGGCGAGCAACAATGTTTTGTTGCATTATATTGTTGTATTTGAGTTTGAAGTACTTCTGGATCGCGTTGATCTATCACTTTTCTTAATGGCTGTAGTGGTGAAGATGTTGCGTCCACATTCTCTGCATGTTTGTTTACTTCCATAGGAGCAATTATTGGATTATTTGTATTATTTATTTCCCTGCTTACTGCTGGTTCCAGTGTAAATACAAATGCTGTTTTAATCTGTCACTTTTTATTCGATTATAATGTGTTGTGTAATTATCTAGTGTTTTTTCCCTTGCAAGTGTTATTGAGCACACCCCATAATAAACATTATTATTATTATTATCGTTGTTATTATTGATACTAATAATGATGTGATATCATTGTTGTTGTTAAGGCTCTACCTGTCTGTTTGTTCCACTGTCATCTTAGTCCTCTTCCCACTCCAGGAGCTGTTCCACCCAAGAGTAGCAAGACAGTAGCGCTGCATGACTATCAGGCTTTTCTTGTTGCTAAAATCACACTACGCCTTATTCTGGTTGATTAGCCTTTTTGTGTAAGCCCACAATCAGTTTAGCGAACTTCCAAACTAAGGCTTAACCAGTTATTAAGATTTATTTGACCAAAATTTAGTTTATGCCTCATTCTGGCCCTAACTTAAATGTTGGGTTTTGCTCTACATTTTTGTCTGTAGAGCTTTAGTTCCAAGCTGTTCCACCTACCCCATGGCATCTTGTATTTGTCCTCATTTATGATTTTCTTTTTAATTATTATTCAGATTTTTTTACAGGGAGTGCTGTATCTAATTAACAGACTCTGCATAAACTGAATTGAAAGTGTCTGGTTACATCAAACGCCATGAAGAGTGGTTGACACAAGAGGCAAGGTATAGGCATGCTACTTAGATTGATTATAAACATTAGTGGTAACCTGCTAGCAAACGGGTGTTAATGCAGTAGTCAAAAAAGAATTACATGGATCAGCATGCCTGGTTTTCAAGTGTGCTGCACTGAACTTAAATATATAAGAAAAATAATGGTCCCTAATAGAAATTAGAAAGCCATGAATTTTCAATAAAATTGTCTGCATTTAATGATCTGTCATATTAATCAATAAACATTAACCATCGATCATGAAAAAATGCAGTGAGGTGATCAAATGTGCTCGGTGCTCAAGCAGTGTGTGATATACAATATAACTATATCACAAATCAGAAAAATGGCCCACACTGCACAAGTAAATGTATCAAAAAGTAGTAGTCAACAGCGTTTCAATACTATTTAAGATATAAGGATCATCATCGGGACTCAAAAGTACCAAGAGCCGGAGGGGGAAGCTTTATGAGGCGGAAGTGTTGGGGTAAAGAGAAGCATAACAGAGGGGGAAAAACAGTTAGACATTACTGTATGTACATTTTGTTCAATCATTTATGTCCAATGTATTATGATTTTGCAAAATCACATACTTCAAACTTGAATTCTATGTGGAGCAGCATGTTGTGAGGACACTGACTAGAAGATCATAGATGGTCTAGAAATGAAGCATAAGTGAATATGCCAGAATGCTATTAAATATGGAAGAGAAACTGGTGACCCTGTATAGGGAATTGGGGTATACTTGGAATGCCGTGTGGGCTGTTACCACTTCCTAGATAGTACGGCTTAGAGAATGGAGAGTATCCAAAATTGAAGAAATGGAATTAATTCATGCCAAGTGTGCTTTGTAAATTTGCCAATAAATATTAGCCAGGAGGCGTCGTTGTACTTGGGAGAACAGCATGGCTCTAGTTAGAAGGGTACACAGGAAAGAGTGAGTACTTCTTGGCTGCTGGTTCGTTTCTTTCAATTCTACTGCTGGATCCCGCCTACAGGCCAGAGCTCGGGGCACTCCACAGGCATGTATACATTGGCCCTCTAAATAATATTATCCAATGATACTGAAATGGAAACCCATGTTTTAAAAGCTCTAGTGTTTGATAGGCTTTTATGTCTGGCACAAATCCAGCATGCCGTGAAACAGAAGGAAGTGCTGTGAGACTCACCATAGTGCTTCGGGCACCTGCTGCATCTGGGGAACTCCGGCAGCAGGGCAGCCAGGAAGAAGCAGAACTTCCCTGACAGGAATCTTATGGTGATTCAGGTAGAGGCTCCCCCTACTGAGGCCTGTGCGTACATTCCCCCTGCCTACAGGACAACAGCCAGAGAAACAAATCAAGGTATTTAGGAATACGTTTCATCTCTTACAAAAGGGTTGGGTCTTGTGACAGTGTATTTGAAGGATATGTGGTGTAAACACATTCAAAACCCTCGAAGAATATCAGAGCAAGATGATTAGTAAACTGGGGCTGCTTTTAGGCCTGAAGAAATGATTGTTACATCAGACACCTACATGAGTCGACCTTAGATGGGCATGCGTGGTGAGCAGGGTAGTGTAAGATAACAGGGAAATGATATTGATAACTTCATTGTTCAGAAACAGTTTTTTAAGTCGCTGTATGCTGTAGGGTGTCTTTTCATGCCGTAGTATTGAGCTGTGGAGCTTGGCACCTCTCCCCACAGCAACAGGGATACACAGTACTGTCTGTAAAGGGAGTGGCCTGTCCACTAACATATCTCCCCAGGGTGAGAAGTGTCTGTAGTAGTCTTTGAGAAAAACGTACCTCTCTGCTCATACGTCTTCCCATACTAACAGGTATACATAGTAGGCTGTGGGGACAAACTTCCTGTTTTTTGCTGACACATCTCTCTTGCGTAATAAGTCTGCATAGTAGAAATCTAGAGAGACACTGGTCTCGCTTCTGTGACCAGTCTCTTGGATGATGGGTGTCAAATTAGGGTGTGAAAAGGGGCTTGCCTCACTGGTCACAGCTCTCCCCAAGATGACAGATGAACAAGGTGTGGAGAGGAAATGAGCTCTATGCTGAGAAGTCTATCTTCCATAACAACTATAGAGACTAGGGTATGGAGATACACTGTCCCGTCAAGTCAGGCATCTCCCCAGACTAACACATGTGCAAAGTAGGCTGTGGGTAGACACTATGCTCTGTTCATACCTTTCTTTATGGTGATGAATGTCCATGATAGGGTATAAAATGGATTAGCTTCTCTGCTGAGAACTGTCTTTCGGACAACTGGTGTGCATATTTGAATGTGAGAACACACTCAGCTCTCCCTTAAACATCTCCCTATGAGGAAAGGCAGGTGTAGCAGGGTGTAGACAGAGATAGACCTTTCCGCTGAAACTTCTCTCCAGAGCCACAAGCACATATATTGTGCAATAAAACTTCCCTCTCCCCTAGGCCAAGTCCTCTGGCCATTCCCCCCAAAGGCAGCCACACCGGGAGGGAGGGTACACAGTTCCCCTCCCTGGGATGATTTCGGCCAAGGAGACAGTATCCCTATGGTTGGCCACATTTGTTAAGGGGAGGGAGGTATGTGCCCCTCAGAGCCATTTTTAGCCCTGGGTCCCCATCCTCCAGGGCCCATTTCTGGAGTTATGGGGGAGGGGGCTCGCAACCCTCCCTCCCTAGGCAAATTTTGACCCTGGGGACCCCATTTCCCCGGGCCTGGCCTTATTATAAAAGGGGAGCGGGGCACGCAGCCCCCTCCCCTGGCCAGTTGGGCTCCAGGGATCCCACATTGCAGGAACCTCCATGTTTTTAAAATGGGAGGAGGACATTCAGCCCCCTTCCCTGGTCCAATTCGGCCCCAGGCACCCCTGGAGCCTGGCCAATATTTAATGGGGAGGGGGCAGGGCACCAGCCCTCCCCTGGCGATTTCAGCCCAGGTGACCCCATCCCCGGGCCGGCCAATAATGGCTGGGTGCCATGTTGTCCACCCAGGGCACCCACCTTCTCCTTGTTGGGGGTTGCTGGTGAGCCCCAAGGCCCTTGCAGCCCCAGCTGGCTCCCAGCATCCAGCGGGAGAGGGCATTGCTCCCGTCCACAGGGAGGAGCTAAAAATGCTGCGAGAGGGAGCAATATTCAGATCTGAAGTCTGCTCCCAGCTGTCGGGAGCATTTTTTAAAGTTCCCGCTAGCTAGGAGCAGACTTCATGTTTGATCTCGCTTGGAGGGAGCTTTGAAATTCTCCTACCAAATGAGAGCAAACACAGGTTTCCCTGCCCGCACCAGTGCTATTAGTCGCACCCCTGCCGTGCACAGTTTTGCCATCAGTGATGTAATTTAAAATGTTGCAGTGCTGTTATCATGCCATGAGTGATGTAATATGTGGGATAATTAGCGGTGCATGGCAAGGTGAAAATTTCATCTAACTATAACATCATGTTAACCTTTGCTTTTTTCTGCAAATTTCTAGGATTTTTTTAACATCAAGTAATATTTTATTTCTTTATGTAAAGCCAACCCCCACCATGCCATTTGTGTTCAACCCCTTATGAGCAACCAACCCCACGCCACGCATGACCTTCTGGGATTCTCAGCGTGCATGTGGTCTCGCTGGTCGAGTCCGCACTCAAGTAGACTTGCAGATTTTGTCAAGGCGTCACTATGTCAAAATATAAAAAGTGAGCTTATTGGTTTTCTCAAGGGTTGAGTAATAAGCATATCAATACATATATGAAGCAAGTCTATCACCTTTCTCCAAAGATCACCAATATTTTTAAACAAATCTATATTTCAGTAATTCACACAATGCAATGTTTATTAATATAAAATTGTTTAAAATGTTTTACAAAAAACATGTCTGTAAGTCTTTTTTTATTATATTTTGTGGGTGAAAAATGTTAAAATAAATAGTGAGATACATATTGTTTTTTATTTTATTTAATAAAATTAACACATCTTTGAGTCTTTCTTTTACATTTTTTGAACCAGAAAATACAATCATAAAAACATCACAAGAGGGCCTTAAAGTCCAGTTGAAGAGCATGTGGCTCCAGCTAGGAAAATTTAAAAAGTATGATAAGTTCTCCTTTGGTCATGGATTTTAAAGTTGCTGGAGGATTGCTACACTCCTTGGTCCCCCTGGATACCCTTCTTTTATATTTATTGGGGAGGTGGATGCAAAGCCCCCCTTCCTGAGCCCTTACGGCCCTGTGGACCCTGCCCTCCATGGCCTTTCTTTTTTAAAAGTGATGGGGATGGTGTGGCCCCTTCCCTGAGCCTTTACTGGCCAAGGTACCCCTATCCTGGGCCCTTTATTTTTTGAAACAGTAGAGGGGTGCGTGGCCCACCTCACCAAGCCTTTACGGCCCCAGCGACCCCAGTCTCTCTTTTTCATTAAGGGGAGGGGGGCATGCGGCATCCCTCCCAGAGCCACGATGGGTCCAGTGGATCCTAGCCTCTGGGGCATTTTCTTTTTTAATGGGAGGGGTGGCACATGGCCCCCCCTCCCTCACCAAGTAGGGCCACCCAGGGCACCCACAAGACACTATGTTGGCATCTGTGGGGGAGCCCCAAGGCCCCCAGATACCACTCTGCTCCTCTCATGAGCCCATTGTGAGTGCATCGGGAGCCAGCATTGTTCCCACCCAGGGCCGGACTGGCAGTAGCAGGCACTGGGCATTTCACTGGTGGGCCGCCAGGGTGGGTGGTGGTTTTGGACCCCTGGAGGTCGTTTTTTGTTACAGGGGCCGATTTTGCAGCATAGCTACAATATCGCCCCCCTGTAACAGCTGCAGTGTTTTCCACGCCGCTCCCCCCCCCGCGGCTGGTCCGACTCAATTGCCAGGGCCAGTTTGCGTTCCCACTACGGCCCTGTTCCCACCCGTCAGGAGCAGGTATCTTTCACTGTTCCCACCTGATGGGAGTAATCTGAGTCTCCCTGCCCTCAAGTGCACAGGCAGGAAAACATGTCTGCTGCCACTTGGTGTGAGCATTTTAAAAGCTCCAACTAGGTGAGAGAAGACGAGTCTTCTCTGATCGTACTTTTGCGGGTAGGGAAAAGTTGTGCCGGGGTGGGCTCCCCGAGACACCATAGCGGAGCCAGGCAAGGCAATAGTGTCCCTGGGGACTTTAGAGGTTCTGGGAGGGGGCCCGTGAGCCCCTCATCCCCTATATTTATCTGTCTGCCCCAGAGGATGTGGCCTCAGGGGCCCTTATAGGCTCCGGGAGAGGGTCTGCACACCACATCCCCTTTTAAATTGCACTGGGCCCTGGGGATGGGATCCCCAGGGCAGTGATTGGCCTGGGGACGGGGGCCATGCACCCCCCTCCCCTTTGTAATTGTACCAGGTGCTGGGGGATGGGTTCTCTGGGGCCTCGGAGAGGCACGGGGAGAGGGCCTGCATGCCCCTTTGTTTTACACGGCTGGACCCAGCCGCCATTTTGGTTTCTTTTTTTTGCATTGATCCAGCTGTAGTCCTGCAGGATTGCAGCAAAACCCCTTTTTAGGTCTCACTTAGAGCAGCGCTTGTGCTGTCTCTTCGAGACATGCATTATTCAGTATATGGGCATTAAGCTCCGCCCATGTTCTGCCCATCTTTACAACTGGCTCCTCTTCCTGTCCTTTGTAAATGATGGCTTTTGATTCGTCAATAGACTTAGTAGTCCCTCCTTAGTATCTCCTTGTCTCTATTTGTAACCTCCCATGAGGACTGGCCCTCTTACTATGGTGTTACACAGCATGTTTTATTTACTGTCTGTGGGCACTACTTTCTTCAATGGCTTTCTCCTATCACACGCACAACATGCTTTCCTGCAATCTGCAACTGCTTTTTAGGTCTTGCCTAGGCAGCGCGCATGCGCTGCTCTAGGAAAAGACCTTTAGGAATCGGGCTGCACTTTTCAGTAGCTCGTGCATGCCAGGCATCCACCTTGCGGGAGCGAGCAGCGGCGCGCAGGGTGCCATTGGTTGTGGAGGATCATGTTTCCAATTCGCGGTTGCTTTCACTTTTTCGTCAGCGTCACCCTGCTGCTGGCATGGCAGCGCCCCCTCCTGGCTGGCACCATCGTCTCGTTCCTGCTGTCAGTCAGCCTTATTTCCTCCGGCTTGTTTGATAATATTAATGATATGTTTTCGAGGAAGTTTGTGGAACCTTGGAAGGGGAAAGGAGAGAAAGGAACATACTTTCAGGGAGGGGGGCTTTGAGAACTCTCTGCAGTGCTACTACAGTAAAACGGGCTGGTCACGGGAAGATCCTTTAGTGTCCTGTTTTCAGGCGCAGAAATGTCCTCTTCATTGGCATTTATTAGACCAGTTTAAAGGCTCTCACACGCTTCAAGTGCAGATTTACATTCTTTAGTCTCAAAGTCAGTAAAGAGGCTGTGTTTTTCCAAAAGCGGTAACGTGAGGAAATTGTCCGTGTAAATGCTTCGCCTGGTCTCTGCAGCTTTCTATGTGTCCGGACCGCCTGCTTAAATGGCTTTCCTGGTTCATCGCTCTGACACTTGCTCACTGCAACTCTTCCACTCACTAGTAAGACTGAAAGCTCGCTTGCTCGCCAGTTGGCTCACTCGGAACACACGCTGTGCATGTTGCCTTTCTTACTCGGCTGACTGGTTCTTTTTCACTTGCATTGTTCTACCAGCTTGAAAGTGCAAATGCTCTAATACAGAAAACGTAAACCGATCACACACAATCCCTAAGGAAATATGGCAAATGCAGAGGGGGAGATAACGCAGAATCGCCATTACAAATGAATCACTGACTTTTTAACCACGCCCACCTTGAGCCTCTTATACGAATAATGTTTCAAACTGGCAGAGAACGTGTGATAATGTAATTTTGAACAAAAGTGAATTTTAGTGACTTGCATTTTTTTTCTAAGCTGGAGGGGCAAGAAGACGAAATGTCTTGCCACAGCTCAACTCACTGCCTGTGCCAAAATCGTCGTGGGCTTTAGATAGAGCTCGGTGTATTCCTTCGTGAACAAATGAGTAGAAATGCTTGTTTTCTTTCTAATGAGCTTTCACGCGCGCGCTTGTTCTGAGTTTCCGCTCTCTCTGCATTCCTTCAGCACAGCTGTGGGATGAAAGTGTCCCAGAGTGGCGCGCGCACTCCTCGCTGAATAAATAACAGTATTAAGGTGTGTGTTTGAAGGCGGAGTGACAGAAGAAAGTTCCGTGGGCACCTCAGGGGTTATACTGTAATACGCTGTGATTTATTCTGCCATTATTTGCATGCAGCAATTCTAGATACTACAGCGGCAGGCCGTGCATTTGCCTCCATGGGTAAAGAAAAAGCTACCCGGGGATATTTTAGGCAGTCTTACCACGGATGCTGAACTGGGATCGCATCATCGCAAGTAAGAACTCAAAAACCTATTCTGCAATGAATGGTCACGTGGCTTGCTCACTGGCAGCCGCGAATTACTTAACGTTAGAAAATTCCAATACAGGACTGCGGGGTGCCTGTCATCGTCTTTGCAAGGTGTCTCTTCAAGCACAGTGTGTCCCCAGCATCCACTGCTCCTTTCGGTTCAGAAGAGACGTGTCTAAATTATGCTGCAAAAATGGAGACTGCCAACATTTTGGTTCAGAGCAACCTGTCAGAAGTGGCGTGTCCGTCACTGTTGTCTGGTTGTCAGAGAGTTGAAGCGCAGGGCAACTCCTGTTGTTTATTCAGAAATCTCCAACATTTGCTTATAAGCGCTTGTCAGAATTATTATTAGGCGCAAATACTAATTAAATACTCACTCTGTCACATACATAATAAAACCGTTCGCAGAGTTTGCGCTATTCCTTATTACCCCTTTAAGGATAGAGTTATGCGGAAATCTAGCGGCTTGCGAACCGAATCAAAAATGTGGAAATTCTAAGTTTAATTTTGGAACTATCATATGTTCTCTGGGCGTCTGCTTGGCTCATGCTGTGTGCAAGTCTATGGCCTGACTCCTGCATATTCATCGCCCTGAGTTGCAGGCAGGGCACAAGTCCTAAACAAGCATTGAAAATGCAATAGGTCTCGCCTTTGATTAAGTTAAAGCCATTTGCTTTGCTAATGTTATTGTATAGCAAAGCAAATGGCTTTAACTTAATGAAAGACGAGACCTATTGCATTTTTAATGCTTTTTTCTGTCTGCTTTGGTTCGTTGTTTTGAACAGTTGTTTTCGAATGTTCGTGTGCTTCCCTTTATAACAGCACTGGACTTTTATCACAAGCAGCAGAATAAGGAAGCAGGATTTAAATACAAAACAATAGCCTGACTTCACATTTTAAGACAAAACAATATTTAAAAGGTTCGTCTTGATGCCCCCTCCCGGCCTCCTCTTGCTGTCTCTTGTTTTTGACTCTTTGTCAGTGTCCCGCTGTTCGTCATGTTACTGCCCTCTCCTTGCTATTAATGCTCGCCTTCCTCCATCCGCACCAATCCAGTCATAGATTTTAATATTATGGGGTTATACATGCCAGGGATCGAAGATCTGAAACAACCACAGGTTTGGGTCAGATGTCTGTCCCCTCCTCCACACACAGCTGCTGACAGCGGGCTAAGGTTCTTGCTGTTTATTGCCTCCCTCATAAATCTGCTTTCTGGGAGATAAACAGAACATGAGAGCTGAGGCAGACTAACCTCTCCAGCCAGCTCTGTGTTCTGCATACACTCCATGTTGGTATCAATGTAACCAGATCTCAACAGTCCACATTTGTATTTGTTTTCCTAGGCTGTTATTCAATACTATTACTGTTGCACCACACAGAATGTTATAGTGCTCTTGACTTTAAACGAGGAACTTCTCTTTTTGTCTAAGTGTTAAAGCCTTCTTTGTTGCAGCTCTTTCTCTTCGCTCCGCTCCCCTGTAGATATTTTAAGCTCTAAAATTGTATTTACTATAAATTAATGATGGTGTTGTGTTTAAATTGATTTATATGTATGTTTATTTCATTGTTTTGACTGCCAACGTGTTGCACTTTATCCTCTTCAGAGGGTTTAAGCATTGTAAGCAGATGGAATTTCAGAAAATAAATGTCATAGACCAGCGCAGCACTACCACCTCAGCATGACTCAGCACCACCTCAGCATCACTTAGCACCAGCACAGCACCATTTTAGCATCAAAGCATCACCTCAGCATCAGTGCAACACTATTGCAGCACCTCCCCAGCATCTGCACAGCACCACTTCAGCACGGGTCAGCATCAATCATCACCACTACAGCAGCACCACCACCTGAGCTTCACTCAGCAGCACCTGAGCACCATCACAACCACATCACCACCTCAGCATCACTCAGCCCCAGCGCAGCACCACCCCAGCACAGTACCACCTCAGTATCACTCAGCACCAGGACATCACCACTTTAGCACCACCGCAACACCAATGCATCAGTGCAGCACTACCTCAGAACCATGTGAGCATCAGCGCAGCACCACTTCAGCACCACCGCAGCGCCACCAGTGCATCACTCAGCAGCACTTGAGCACTATCACAATCATCAGCACAACACCACCTCAACATTATTCAGCCCCAGCGCAGCACCACCTCAGCACCAGTGCAGCACTACCTCAGCACTAGCACACCATTGCAGCACCACCTGACTACTAACACAGCACAACCTCAACATTAGTGCAGCATCACCACCTCAGCACCAGCACAACATCACTCAGCTCCACCGTCTCCTCAGCATCACTCAACACCACCACAGTACCACCTCAGCAACACTCGGCACCACCTGAGCACCATCACAGCATTACCAAAGCACCACCAAAGCATCACTCAGCACCACCTCAGCATCATTGAACAACACCTCAGTATCACTCAGCACCACCTCCGCACAAGCACACCACCACCTTAGCACTACTTCAGTTTAACTCAGCATGATCTGAGCACCAGCGCAGCACCAGCACAGCACCACCTCACTACCAGTGCAGCACTACCTCAGCATCAGAGTATCACCAGCACAGCATCACTCAGTGCCGCCACAGCATCACTCAGCACCACATCAGCACCAGCGCAGAATCTCCTCGGCATTACTCAACACCACCACAGCACCACCTCCGTATCAGCACAGCACCACCTCTGCATCAGTGCACCACCACCAGCAAAGCACTAACTCAGCACCAGCGCAGCCCCATCACAGCATCAGCACAGCACCACCTCAGCACCAATGCAGCATCACTTCAGCATTAGCGCAACACCAACTCAGCATCACTCAGCACCACCTCTGCACAAGCACACCACCACCTCAGCACCATGTCAGTATAACTCAGCATCACCTGAGCATCAACACAGCAATACCTCAGCACCAGGATAGACAAACTGGAAGACATTGTATATGTTCATTTTTTTTTTAATAGGGTCGTTCATTTGTACATAATATTTACTTGGTTATATATAAGGTAACAAAAATGGTTATAACACTTTATTATAACTTTTCAACATGCTGCACAGCAGCCACACTGCTCTACAACATAGCTTAAACACATTGACAAAACCAATAGCTCTGGCAAAACACTTATAAGGTCCCAAAGGCGAGACCTATTGGCTATGCCAATGCTTGTTTACAATCTACTACTGACATGCTCCCTCTCCTCTCCTCCGCTGCCTCTTCCCTCCTGCTTCTTTAATCAATGCTTTCTGCCGTTTGCTGCTAGTTTGACACCCCCCACCCTGATTTAATTAGCACCAACAACCCTCCCTCCTGTTGCTTGTTTGAATTGCCCTGCAGAAATGCAAGTTGTAAACGGAGGGTTTAGTAATGCACGAGGGCAGAGAAAGATTAAACTTTGAAAAAAAGCACTTTTTTTTGCATACCCACATTAAATGAAGTTTACCCAACAGTCACCTTTTTTTTCTCAAAAACGAGAGCTTTGCAGCCATTCAGATGTTAAAAACAACTTCCACAAGGGTGCAGTGTGGCACTTTTCAAAGAATAAGATAATTTATGAAGTGCCCTCCCTCCTCCTATGTCCGTAGAGACAGCTTGGCAATGCATTAAAGACACATTGGGGCCGATTCCGATTCGTGTCGGTAATTTCTCCGACCGAACCGGCCTCGGAGAGATTTCCGACCGAATCGGACCCGTGCAGTCCGACCGAACGAGTCCGATGCATTCGTATGCCACCGGACACGAGTCGGTCGGACTCCCATTGAACTCAATGGGAGCCGGTCGTACAACGCGTACGCGGGCTCCCATTGCCTCAATGGGTGCGAGGCAGACAAGGGCGCCCCCTACAGCGAGTACGCTGCGAAGCGCTTCGCGGCGTACACGCACAGGTAGGGGGGACCCATGGGTCCCCCCTGTGTGCGCCTCGCACGGGTACGCGTACAGGGGGTCCGACACGGACCCCCAAAGTACGGCTCCGACAGCGAGTTCGAGTCGGACAGCGCGAGTCGGTCGGAGCGGTCGAGGTGCGCATCGTACTTACCCGGCCGGAAAACGTCTCCATTGCGCGGTGCGAATCGGGTCCGAGCGAGTCGGTCGGAGCGGTACGATCCGGGAACCAGTCGGTCGGAGCGGTCGGGTCGCCCGGACGAGTCGGTTGGCGAATACGCATCGTACTCGCTCGCCCGGACGCGCGTACGACTCGGTCGGAAAATAGGGCTCCGGATCGGATCCGGTAAAACCGAATCCGATTCGGAGCACTACCGGCCGAGATCGGAATCGGCCCCATTGTGTCCAAAACGCGCTGTCTCTGCGGACATAGGAGGAGGGCGGGCACTTTATAAGTAATCTTGTTAAAGCAACATTCAGCATGCTTTCTGAACACATGTTCACCCCACGGGATTTTTTTATAAACATAAACTAACAGGAAGGATTGCTGCTTGGCTTTTTAAGTACAAATGAAAAAGCTTCGTAAAAATGCATTCCATGTACTGACATGAAATGCATTATTACAAAGCTTTTTCATTTGTTCTTAAAAAGTGAAAGAGCACAATCTTTCCTGTTAGTTGTAAGATTATTGATGAAGTGCCCACCCTCCTCCTATGTCCGCAGAGACTGCTTAACAATGCATTAAAGACACATTGTGTCCAAAACGCGCTACCTCTGCGGACATAGGAGGAGGGCGGGCACTTTATAAGTAATCTAGTTATGCTTATATGTGTAGTAACAGCAAGAACACGCAGCCCCTCGACGGATATCACTCAATCTTCGGTCTTTATTGAAAGCTTCTTTATTTGTACAGCGTTTTCTACCAGATATTATACAGGAGCCCTCTGCTAACCTCTGCCAATAAACATAAGCATCCCATTGCATCTTCTAATAACAGCCCTTTTAAAGCCCATTTACTGTCACTTAATGTAGTTTTCTGGCTTTAATGCAAAGGGAGTGTTTTTCTTTAGTGCACATTTCAGTTGAAAATGCAAATGTCACTGCTCTGTGAAAGACAGCCTTTTGTTATTCTTAAGTAGAGTTTATTGCTAAGTGTTCACACTACTCGCAAGCTTTTCTGTCAAAGGCTATGTCTGTTTTTTGTGAAACGTGTGCTGCTTTTTTGTTATTATAATATGATACAGGGTGAAATTTTTGTCAATCATCCACTAAAAACATTTTTGAACAAACATTTGAATCTCAACACTACTCGTACTCGCCTATCAAAACAAATATTCATCATATCTTCAAAGGCTTTTTTTCATTATTATGGGATAGTGTGCTGCTTTTGTAAACATTTTCCTTTTTAAATCTCTTTATTTTGTAAAGCATCTACAATATAATTCAAAATCCAAGGGAACTCAAGGACTGTAAACAGGGCATATTAGATGTAACATACATCTGGGCTATTTGTTATAAGCAAACAACCATCACCCACAGGTTCCTACAAAAGGACTCCTCCTTTACTGGAATAAAAAGATTCTGCTCACTCAGGAACTATAAACAGGGCAGCTTTCTTTCTAGAAATTGTAGGAATGTTCACATTGCTTTTCTGAAGCTTTTGCGTGAGGTTTTCACTGTTTTTAAAGGGAAGGCTTTTTTATATGTACTCAGTCCGTATTGCTGTAGATAGACAACAGCAAAAACAACAATTGATGGACAGAATGCAGAACAATGTCATACATTCACCCTAGTACAAAGATCTGGGCCTAAATCCATCGTTTTTTTGCTCACCATGCCATTCCAGTTTGGACCCAGCCATATGCAAATCAGTCTTGACCCTGCGCCCAATGGGAACAGTCCAGCCCGAACTGCCAGGCCAGGTCCTCCCTGGACTGAAACAAGCATCCTAGGACCGGTTTCGGGCTTTCAGCCCTCATCAGCCAGGATAGCTTGACTCCAGTGGCATGGAGAGCACGGGACCCACGTCTGGGCATACCCGTCCCACTCGGGGTGACAACAGCAAAAACAACAATTGATGGACAGAATGCAGAACAATGTCATACATTCACCCCAGTACAAAGATCTGGGCCTAAATCCATCGTTTTTTGCTCACCATGCCATTCCAGTTTGGACCCAGCCATATGCAAATCAGTCTTGACCCTGCGCCCAATGGGAACAGTCCAGCCCGAACTGCCAGGCCAGGTCCTCCCTGGACTGGAAACAAGCATCCTAGGACCGGTTTCGGGCTTTCAGCCCTCATCAGCCAGGATAGCTTGACTCCAGTGGCATGGAGAGCACGGGACCCACGTCTGGGCATACCCGTCCCACTCGGGGTGACAAATGCAAAAACAACAATTGATGGACAGAATGCAGAAGAATGTCATACATTCACCCCAGTACAAAGATCTGGGCCTAAATCCATCGTTTTTTTGCTCATCATGCCATTCCAGTTTGGACCCAGCCATATGCAAATCAGTCTTGACCCTGCGCCCAATGGGAACAGTCCAGCCCGAACTGCCAGGCCAGGTCCTCCCTGGACTGGAAACAAGCATCCTAAGACCGGTTTCGGGCTACCTGCCCTCATCAGCCAGGGTAGCTTGACTCCAGTGGCATGGAGAGCATGGGACCCACGTCTGGGCATACCCGTCCCACTCGGGGTGACAAATGCAAAAACAACAATTGATGGACAGAATGCAGAACAATGTCATACATTCACCCCAGTACAAAGATGTGGGCCTAAATCCATCGTTTTTTTGCTCACCATGCCATTCCAGTTTGGACCCAGCCATATGCAAATCAATCTTGACCCTGCGCCCAATGGGAACAGTCCAGCCCGAACTGCCAGGCCAGGTCCTCCCTGGACTGGAAACAAGCATCCTAGGACCGGTTTCGGGCTTTCAGCCCTCATCAGTAGGATAGCTTGACTCCAGTGGCATGGAGAGCACGGGACCCACGTCTGGGCATACCCGTCCCACTCGGGGTGACAAATGCAAAAACAACAATTGATGGACAGAATGCAGAACAATGTCATACATTCACCCCAGTACAAAGATCTGGGCCTAAATCCATCGTTTTTTGCTCACCATGCCATTCCAGTTTGGACCCAGCCATATGCAAATCAGTCTTGACCCTGCGCCCAATGGGAACAGTCCAGCCCGAACTGCCAGGCCAGGTCCTCCCTGGACTGGAAACAAGCATCCTAGGACCGGTTTCGGGCTTTCAGCCCTCATCAGCCAGGATAGCTTGACTCCAGTGGCATGGAGAGCACGGGACCCACGTCTGGGCATACCCGTCCCACTCGGGGTGACAAATGCAAAAACAACAATTGATGGACAGAATGCAGAACAATGTCATACATTCGCCCCAGTACAAAGATCTGGGCCTAAATCCATCGTTTTTTTGCTCACCATGCCATTCCAGTTTGGACCCAGCCATATGCAAATCAGTCTTGACCCTGCTTGACCCTTCTTGTTTCCGGTCCAGGGAAGACATGGCTTGGCAGTTCGGGCTGGACTGTTCCCATGAGGCACAGGGTCAGACTGATTTGCATATGGCCATGTCTGAACTGGGGTGGTGGAGTGAGCTAAAGAATGATGATGGATTAAACACAGATCACTTGACTGGGGGTGAGTGTTTGATTTGCTCAAGCGCTCCGTCCATCATCCCCTTTGGTATCGCTTTGTTCGCCCTAAGTTGGCAGGGTATGCCCAGACGTGGGTCCCTTGCTCACTTTGCCACTGGATTCAAGCTAGCCTGGCTGATGACGGCTGAATAGCCAGAAACCGGTCCCAGGATGCTTGTTTCCGGTCCAGGGAAGACATGGCTTGGCAGTTCGGGCTGGACTGTTCCCATGAGGCACAGGGTCAGACTGATTTGCATATGGCCATTGTCTGAACTGGGGTGGTGGAGTGAGCTAAAGAATGATGATGGATTAAACCCAGATCACTTGACTGGGGGTGAGTGTTTGATTTGCTCAAGCGCTCCGTCCATCATCCCCTTTGGTATCGCTTTGTTCGCCCTAAGTTGGCAGGGTATGCCCAGACGTGGGTCCCTTGCTCACTTTGCCACTGGATTCAAGCTAGCCTGGCTGATGACGGCTGAATAGCCAGAAACCGGTCCCAGGATGCTTGTTTCCGGTCCAGGGAAGACATGGCTTGGCAGTTCGGGCTGGACTGTTCCCATGAGGCACAGGGTCAGACTGATTTGCATATGGCCATGTCTGAGCTGGGGTGGTGGAGTGAGCTAAAGAATGATGATGGATTAAACCCAGATCACTTGACTGGGGGTGAGTGTTTGATTTGCTCAAGCGCTCCGTCCATCATCCCCTTTGGTATCGCTTTGTTCGCCCTAAGTTGGCAGGGTATGCCCAGACGTGGGTCCCTTGCTCACTTTGCCACTGGATTCAAGCTAGCCTGGCTGATGACGGCTGAATAGCCAGAAACCGGTCCCAGGATGCTTTTTCCGATCCAGGGAAGACATGGCTTGGCAGTTCGGGCTGGACTGTTCCCATGAGGCACAGGGTCAGACTGATTTGCATATGGCCATGTCTGAACTGGGGTGGTGGAGTGAGCTAAAGAATGATGATGGATTAAACCCAGATCACTTGACTGGGGGTGAGTGTTTGATTTGCTCAAGCGCTCCGTCCATCATCCCCTTTGGTATCGCTTTGTTCGCCCTAAGTTGGCAGGGTATGCCCAGACGTGGGTCCCTTGCTCACTTTGCCACTGGATTCAAGCTAGCCTGGCTGATGACGGCTGAATAGCCAGAAACCGGTCCCAGGATGCTTGTTTCCGGTCCAGGGAAGACATGGCTTGGCAGTTCGGGCTGGACTGTTCCCATGAGGCACAGGGTCAGACTGATTTGCATATGGCCATGTCTGAACTGGGGTGGTGGAGTGAGCTAAAGAATGATGATGATTAAACCCAGATCACTTGACTGGGGGTGAGTGTTTGATTTGCTCAAGCGCTCCGTCCATCATCCCCTTTGGTATCGCGTAGATAGACAACAAGCATTCAGCGCCAAATCAATCAACACAATGCCACACAATTCCACAACACACAATTCAGAGCCACACAATTCCACACCACACAACATAATTACAATCCACATAATACCACTCAACACCATATAATTCAACTCGACCTAATTGCATGCTACTCAATACCACATAAATACACTCCACATAAATCCACTCTATGCCAAATAGCAATCCACATAAATAAACTCCACAACATGCCACATAATTCCATTCAACATATTTTCCCTCAACACCACACTGTTCCATGCCACACTATTCAACTCCACAAAAATCCATTCCACACCACATAATTCAACACCAAATCACATTATTCCACTCCACAACACAATTCCACTCCAGACCACATATATTAAATTTAGAACACAGAATTCAACATCATAGCACAAAATTCAACAGCACACTACATAATTAAACTCCTCTACATAACAGTCCACAACACAAAATGCCATTCCACACAATTCCAATACAGTAAAAAATAACAAATTACTATTCACATAATACAACTGCACACATGCCACATAATTCCACTACACAAATCCATGCCACACAACAGTGCCACAAATAACAATTCCAATTCATTCCCCACATAATTCCACTACACACAACATACATCCACTCCAGTCCATATCACATAGGTAAGATTCATTCTCCTCCATCTTGTGAGTTGCAGCCTACCTGTGCCCCAGATTGCAGTGAGCAGAGTCCAGGAAGTGGTAAGGAGACAGACTAGTGCTGTCTCTTCCCCAAAACAAAAGTTGTTAAAAAAAACGATTTTCCCTTTCTGTGATTACTGTCTTTGCCTGTAGTTGTTACAGTTTAAAATTGTAGTTTTAACCTGCCTGTGATTGCATATTTTATCACCTGTTTTGTGTTTTAAACTTGTGGTTTTCCCTGCCCATGATTGCTTCCATTTAACGTGTTGAATTGTGGGATTTGCAGTCCAAACTCTGTAGTTTATCCCTCTCATTCCTGGTGACAATCCAGTTCTCCCTCCAAATTTCTCCTTTGCTCTGTGCTAAGACCTGTATGTTAAAACAGTGCACCCCCAGCCACCATTTTGTGTTCACAAGCCAGTGAAACCAGCCCCCCTGCCTCCCCCCCCAGCAATAGGGATATTCTACATCAGAGGGTGCTTCTGTGAGCTGTTTAAACTGTGTTTACTAGGGACTGTGCACTTCTGTTTTTTGGCCAGGAGAGGGAGTAAAGTTTTATTCAAACAGTATTGTTAGATTTCAAGTTAGTGAGGCCTTTACCTGCAGAAGTCCAAGGTGTGGATTGAGCCTGTCTGTCTCCTAGGAGATTCTGAACAGGAGAAGCAGCTCAGCCACCACCCCCAGGCCAGCAGACCATTGGCTATTCAGCTACCAGGCAACTCTGAGCCCTCCCCTCACACTTGCCCAGGCCCCTTAAGGCTTTGCTGGGTGCACCCCAAATCATTCTCCTCCATCTTGTGAGTTGCAGCCTACCTGTGCCCCAGATTGCAGAGAGCAGAGTCCAGGAAGTGGTAAGGAGACACACTAGTGCTGTCTCTTCCCCAAACAAAAAGTTGTTAAAAAAACGATTTTCCCTTTCTGTGATTACTGTCTTTGCCTGTGGTTGTTACAGTTTAAAATTGTAGTTTTAACCTGCCTGTGATTGCATATTCTATCACCTGTTTTGTGTTTTAAACTTGTGGCTTTCCCTGCCCATGATTGCTTCCATTTAACGTGTTGAATTGTGGGATTTGCAGTCCAAACCCTGTAGTTTATCCCTCTCATTCCTGGTGACAATTCAGTTTTCCCTCCAAATTTCTCCTTTGCTCTGTGCTAAGACCTGTATGTTAAAACAGTGCACCCCCAGCCACCATTTTGTGTTCACAAGCCAGTGAAACCAGCCCCCCTGCCTCCCTCCACCCCCTCCGCCCCAGCAATAGGGATATTCTACATCAGAGGGTGCTTCTGTGAGCTGTTTAAACTGTGTTTACTAGGGACTGTGCACTTCGTTTTTTGGCCAGGAGAGGGAGTAAAGTTTTATTCAAACAGCATTGTTAGATTTCAAGTTAGTGAGAACCTTTACCTGCAGAAGTCCAAAGTGTGGATTGACCCTGTCTGTCTCCTAGGAGATTCTGAACAGGAGAAGCAGCTTCCAACTCCCTGGCCAGCAAACCTTGTCTGAGGTCACTAGGACCTTATATGGTCTGCTAGTGGTTGGTACATGTGTACACTGATTGGTGGTTGTATCTGGTGTTTCTATTGGATTAGGGTTAGTGTCCTCATTGGTTGGGTATTTGAGGGTTCTGATTGGTTTCTGGGTCTGTGATTCAATCAATGTAGGGTTGGGACTAGGGCTAGGGTTAGGATTTCTATTGGAAGTAGGGACTAGGGCTTCCTATGTTATTGGTTGTTGGGAATAGGGTGGGACTAGGGCTAGGGTTAGACCTTTAATTGGAAGTAGCGATTAGGGCTTCTGGTGTGATTGGTTGCTGGACTAGTTGTGGGACTAAGAGTAGGGTTAGGCTTTCTATTGGAAGTAGGGACTAGGGCTTCCTGTGCCATTGGTTACTTGGACTTGGGTTGGGACTACTGGTAGGGCTAGGGCCTCTATTGGACGTAGAGATCAGGGTTTTTGAACTGATTGGGTGCTTGGACTAGGGCTAAGATTGGCTGTAATGTCCTGGTCTCCTATTGGTTCTAGATTTTAGGGCTAGTGTTGTGATTGAATAGTGTTAGGGCTAGGGTTCCCATTGGCTGAAGGGGTCACCTGATTACTAGGGCTATAAAAGGCCAGGGTTAGGGCGTTGAGGCTAAGGGCAGAGAGGACAAGGGCAGTTGCCTGTTTGAGCCTGTTAAGGGCGGAGAGGACAAGGGCAGTTGCCTGTTTGAGCCTGTTAAGGGCAGAGAGGACAAGGGCAGTTGCCTGTTTGAGCCTGTTAAGGGCAGAGAGGACAAGGGCAGTTGCCTGTTTGAGCCTGTTAAGGGCAGAGAGGACAAGGGCAGTTGCCTGTTTGAGCCTGTTCGAGACGGACCAGGGCCAGGGCCAGAAATGCTGCCCATTAACCCATTTAGCAATACCCAGCCCACACCATCCACATCCACAAACTTATGGTACTTATGGATCTATATATTTATCACTTTCTTCTAATTTTGCATTTCCAATGCACTACCCTACTCCTCAGCCTATACTTCGCTCAATATATCTTCTAGCCCAACCTTCTGACTCATCTCAAACATCTTTCTACTACTCTTTCCAATGCACTACCCTATCTCTCATCCTATACATCTATCAATATATCCTCTACATCCACTCTCATTTATCCCAAACCCCATACCACTACTATGATCCCCAAACTAACGCTTTCTAGACTCTCTCCTTCTCTACCCCTCCTTGCATCATCTGACACCTCTTTTACTATACCGAGCCCCTAAAACAAACCTTTCTAAACTCTTCCCTCTGACTCCTCCCCTCCAAAACTCCTTTTTACTCATCCAAAACCCTCCTCCTACTGCTAAAAAAAAAAAAAAACATCTTTCACTCTTTTATCCCTCCAATATCCTTTTCAATCAAAATTAACAGACTAACATGTTCACTTCTGAAATTCCATATTCAATTATACTATTTCACCACTAATCCTTTATGGGTTCCGGAGTGGCGTGCTACTCGCCAGAAAAGCGCTTCAACACCCATCAGGGGTAACAAGTGCTATATGAATGCAAACCTTTCTTCCCCTTTTATCCCTCCGCTATCCTTCTCACTCCAAATAACTGACTAATATCCACCACTGAAATTACTTCATATTTCACCATATTAATTCACCACTAATCCTTTATGGGCTTCCTGAATAGCGTGCGTCAACACCCCATCAGGGATAACAAGCGCTATATAAATACAAACCTTTTTCCTCCTCTATCCTTCTGCTATCATTCCAAATCCAAATAACCGACTAACCTGTCCACCACTTAAAATGTCCTTGCATGTTTCACTATACTAATTCAACACTAATCCTCTATGGGTCCCGGAGTAGCGTGCTACTCGCCGAAAAAGCGCTTGGACGCCTCGTCAGGGGTAGTAAGCGCTATATAAATGCAATTACAATACAATATTTACATTTACAACACCAATACCTCTAACTCTCTTTCTTTATTTAAACACCCAAACACACAGATCTGGAACTTAACTCCTACTGTTGCAGCGCGTACAATAAAAAACTATTCTCCTCCTAGGTCACTTATAGGTCATCCAGGGGCAAACTATATTTTCTCACATCCACATGACGATGGGGCCCATAAACATCGCCTAACACACACGCACACACCTGGATTTCCTTTACACCTTTACGAAATTCTGTATTCCTAGGAGAAGCATGAGAACAAAATGGAAAACACCATTTATGTACCGCTGGAAGGAGCCGGGATATCTTATTACCTTAACTTATCACTTTCTTTTAGTTATTTCTTAAGATATTCCTGCTCATTGTTTTGTCGATGAATCATTCATGTAAAAAATTAGTTCATAGTGATTAAGACCAGCTGAATCACAATAACCAATTACTGATGTCACAATCATTTAGGAAAATAACCACTGAGTCATTTGGTTTAAAGAATCTTAAATTTTATATAATTTTAAAAGCATGAGAAAGAATTTTAAACTTTTATTCAATTATTCATTCATTATTAATTCAAATATTTATTAAGCATAATCAATTTATTGCAGAAAGGAAATTTTTGTCATGAAGCAAAACCCTAATTACCTGCCTACCTTCCTAATTTAGCCTAATGATTTCTAACCTAAGTTTAAGAATTAGAAATAACCTGATTCTCATACTCAACTGGAAAATTAAGACAGCAACAGCAACTTCAGCTCGTCAGCATCAGCTACCTGCAACCCGTCTCATCTAACAGTCTTTCAGCATCTCCCGCTCAGTAATGGATCGATCAGGACCATCAAGCACTGGAAGCCACCAACACCAACACGACTCTCCAACTCCGCTCCTGACTGTGACTGCGACTGACCCCCTCCCACTAAGAGTAGGCCCTCTTATACCCTAATTCTAACTTTACTAACTAATTGTTGCAACATTAATAACACGCTTTTCTTTCATTGGTCCATGCATGTCATCTTATTCATTCTTTTAATCAAGTTCTCTTGGATCCAATGGTCCTTGGATCATTTCCTTTCTCACAGTTCAAGACATGTTTCCATCCGCTTCGATCAGTACATTTGTAACTTCTTTCGATACATTCGAGAACTCTGCAGGCATTGTCCTTTCTCTTAAACTGGTTTCCCACGGGTCTTTGCTGATCACCACGGCACACTATCAGTTCAATTAAGTCACATCAGCCTTGACCATTTCTCGCATCCTAGCCTCTCAGCAACATCACGAGGTTAGCTTTTCTCTGACTTCTCTCCCTTGTCACGTGTTTCCCTGCGCTTGCGCACATCATCAACTGGCAGCCATTTTATATCGCCACTTGGTTATACTTTAGAAGCACTATTTTGAAATAAACAAAACATAATTAAAATAGAGAAAAATAGCCTTTTCGTTTCCCTCCCGTCATCTACGTACCCCAATTAGTTATTATCTAGCAGAAAGCAACATTTAAGCTGTTCCTTACTTACCATCACTATTGTTTTTGCAACGACACGTTTATTTCTATGAAGCACAAAATCATGCATTTATTTTAAATTAGTACGCATTTATTTTTATGTTATAATTAGACACACGGACATCCATTAATAGATTATTCAGCACATACACTTGCGTATTACCCTTCCCACACGTACAGTGTTGATTAATACATTTAAACGAACATTTTATTAATTATTTATAAAATTTGTTAGGGGTGAAATTTTTATTTTATTTTCTCTGCTCCATCAACTCCCCCTTTGGTGATTTTTAAATCACCACATAAAACCCAAGTTACACTTCTTTTTCAGGCAGTATATGTCTTTCATCCTTTGCTTTTTGTTAGTTACACATCTGTTTCTCCTTCATCTTGTCTTCTTGTCTCCTTATACATGTTTTCTTTCATTTTCTCTAACTCGATTTCACCCATTTCTCTCTCTCTCTCTTTCATTATTCTGTTATTTCTTTTTATCTTATTTTGTCTTACCTTTCTTTTTATACATGTTATTACTATTTTTAACACCATGGCTAACAGTATTACTACAGTTGCTATTATTATAACTTTCCCTATCATTAATCTACTCATTCTGGTCAACCAATTTGCTACTGAAGAAAACCCTCTACCAAGTTTTCCCAAGACACTTTCAACCTCCAGTGGAACTAATTCTTTGTGCAAATTTGTAATATTTGTAATATACTTCTGTATATTTTCACTTTTATCAGGAATGTAAGTGCAACAATGTTGGACTTTCAACATTCCACAGACTCCACCCTCCTTTGCCAAAAGAATATCAAGGGCAAGCCGATTTTGCATCACCATAGCTCTCATGGCAACCATTTCGGTATTTACCATTAAGAACCCTCCCGCAGTATCTGTAGACAAACGATCTACTACTGTGGATAATTTCCGAATTTTAAATGCATTCAAAGTTATTCCCACTGCTGGTATTAATGCTCCAAAAATATCACCTACATTTTCTGAAAAACTTTCCCTCTTTCTACGTGTAAAGCTATTAATCATCTTGTATGTTCCTTTTTCTTCTCTGTCCATATGAAAGATTTTTGGAAAGACCAGGCCTACATAGCAAGTTCCATACCAATGGTCCGGTAACCTGTAATAAGCTCTATTCCCACAAATATAATAGATACCTGGAAATATTGGATCTTTTCCACCTTTGAATCCCCAACCTCCCAGAATTTGATAATTGTCATGGCAGATACTGGAACCTACAAAGTAATTGTCATAGACTGTCTTATTTCTTCTAATACACAACTTTCCTGTTTGCGGCCAATCTAATGTCATTGCTGCATTTATCTTTTTCCCTTCATGATTTCCTTCCTCAAACGTCCATAGATGTGTTCCTTCCTCTTTTATTGCTTCTTTTTGAAATTTCATTCTTCTTTCTTCAACCATTTCTAAAAATACCTTTTCTTCTTTCTTTAACTCACAGGTAAGGTTGTTACTAACTATTTCTTCTAACGTTAATTTTCTATGTTCTAAAAAGAATTCTCCTAAAACTTTTGCTGGTTTTACTTTGTTAAGTTCTGGTACTACTGGAATGTTTGCAAAAATCTTATCTATATCAGTATAATAAGATTCTAATCTACCTGTTTTATAAAATAAACTTGCTATTACACTACAGGTTATTCCATAGGTTAGAGGTAGGTGATGATAAGTCACACCTTCTGACACTGATGCAGGCAACTGCATACAATCATAACAATCTCTCACATCCATTGTCTCTACATATTCGTACAACAATTTTGTAAAAACATTTTTAGAAAAGTCTGTTACTGACTTATCCTTATGTAACTCCGCACTACTTCTTAAAATAACTGGTTCTTTAATATTAGTTTCTTTTTCTGGTTTAGTATCATTCTTTGCTTCTATTACAGCTAAACTAATAGGAATTGTGATTGCTAAAACTATCCATATTGTCATTAATAACCCTGTACAAAAGCAGCACATTTTACACCATCTTTTTATAAACTCACATTTATCTCTTCTATCCCTAGTATTTTCCATTTTTCTTTTATTTATTTGTTAAGTTTCAGAAAATTGTGTCACTACACCTCAGAAATGACTTAGATGCCACTCTGCTTTCAAAAAGTCTTTGCTTGGTACTTTCTTTTAATTCTTTCCAGAATTCTTTCGTTGTCACATCCGGTGATTTGTCACATCCAGTAAAATTGTCATGTCCGGCAGAAGCACTATAAGTCTTCACTTCAGGTTTGTTGCATCTCACCTTTTCCCATTCGACTTCTTAGTCTCTGGTTCTCGTGAGTGTTTTCTTCTTCTTTGTAATCCGTCAGTGCGATATACAGCCACTCAGGTGACTTATACTTTGCATTCACTTTCTTCGTTCTTTTGGACTTTTGCAATCGTTTTCCACTTGGTTTTTCTTGTCCCTTTTGACTTGTTATTTCATTCACTTGTTCAGCACTTTCGTCTCCAGCTCTTATTATTCTATATCTCAATTTTCTTATATAGCTGTTGGGCCAATTATCTCCTTTTCTTGGCCTTTTGGCTTCACCTTCTTTTTCTTCTCTTTCTGATTTCCAATTTCTTTTTCTTGATTCAGTTTTTGTTTTCTCCTCTTCTCCACTCTCTTCAGTTTCTGTTTCAACTGTTTCACTATTGTCTCTTATTTTGAAGCTTATGATCTCGTCATCTCCTACTGGTGGATCTGTCTTCTCCTTCTTGTGTTCCCTTATTACTGTCCCTCCTCGGTGTTCTTCCGATTTGGTGTTTTCCTCCCTTTCTACTTCTAAATTTCCCTGTTCTTCTGTTTCTCTATCTGTCCCTATTGCTCCTCGGGGTTCTTCTCGATTCTCTAACTTCTTGTGTACTTCTTTCCCTACTTCATCTATTAATATTATTTCTGAAGGATTTCCACCATAACTTGTACTTGGTTGTTCATCTAGATCATTTTCTTGCTCATTTTCTTCTTGAATTGGTTTATAACCCCAAGTTCTCCTTCGGAATTCTTCACAGTTTGCAACTGAATCATCAGATCCTGAACTTGTGTCAGATGTTTCCAGATGTCTACTTACAGGTCGATCTTCAGGTTCTGGAACTTCTGAATTTCTTTCTTCTTCTTCTTCCTCTTCTTCTCTAGAGGTGTTTGCAGTTGGGGTTTCCAGATGTCGACTTTCAGGTCGATCTTCAAGTTCTGGCACCCTTTCTCTTATCCTTGTTGTCCCAGCCGTTAAACTTTTATCCCACACTTCCAGACGTCGACTCACATGTCGATCAGTAGGTTCTTGAACTCTGATTGTGTGGCTGGCATGGACCCAGTTCTTCACTCCTGCACACTTGACTGCAGTCGTTGTCACTAGGATTACCTGTCGTGGTTCGTCCCAGCGAGGAACTAGACAGTTTCTTCTCCTGTGGATTTTTATACGGACCCAGTCTCCTGGATTCAAGTCGTGGGCTGGTTTTCTTTCAAGAGTGGTCGCATCCGGTCCAACCTGATGAAACAGAGAACGCACCACATCAGCCAGTCCCTTGCAATAATCCAGTACTAGATCATCAGTTATAGTCAATAACTTGTTGACAGGTACTTGTGCTTGTCTCATTGCTCGTCCCATGATCATCTCATGAGGACTAAGTCCAGTTTTCTTTTCAGGGATGCTTCTGATGGTCATCAGAACAA
The DNA here is from genome assembly GCA_963921515.1 of Calotriton arnoldi. Lineage (NCBI taxonomy): Eukaryota > Metazoa > Chordata > Amphibia > Caudata > Salamandridae > Calotriton > Calotriton arnoldi. The sequence continues at coordinate 2,077,276 of CAWUFW010000825.1, read as the reverse complement.
GAGGCAGTGCATCTGGCCATTTGAGTCCTGTAGCTTGACACATTTTTCCTAATCTGTTCTTAATTGTTCCATTAATTTGCTCCACTACCCCAGAAGCCTCTGGTCTGTAAGCACAATGCAGTTTTTGTTTAATACTCAATGCTTCGCAAATCAATTGGATCAACTCATTTTGAAAATGTGTTCCTCTATCTGTCTCAACCGTGACTGGAAAACCATACCTTGGAATGAACTCTCGCAGCATAAGTTTTGCCACTGTTGTTCCATCATTCCTTCTAGTGGGGTATGCCTCCACCCAACGAGAAAACAAACAGACGACCACTAGAACATATTTTAGTCTGTTACTAGGGGGCATTTCTATAAAGTCTAACTGCATTCTAGTGAATGGACCTCCTTCTCGTCCTATTGTTCCTAGACTCACTACCGTCTTTCTTCCTGGGTTAAACTGCTGACAAATAAGACATCTTTGACAAAGACTTTCAGCTATGGCTCTGAATTTTGGGTTATACCAGGTTTGTCTAAAAAGTCTGATCATTGCATCTCTCCCAATATGAGCTTGTCCATGGTACATCCGTGCCATGTCTGCAATCATGCTATCAGGCATAACTGGTCTTTCGTCTCTGTACACCCACACACCATTATTTTCCTGTCTTCTACATCCTGCTTTTATCCAGTAATCTTTTTCCTCATCACTTGCAGTTTCTTGTAACTGTCTTACTTCATCCCATGTCTCGACAGTATTAGTAAAAAGCAAAGGAGAAGAGATATGCTCCCTTTCTCTATTTTTGTTCATGGACACCATGTTCTCTGTACAATATTTGGCAATCTCGTCAGCATAATTATTGCCAACGGCTATGTAATCTTCGTTTTTCTTATGCGCCTTGCACTTCACTACAGCTATTTGTTTAGGCAACTGTATCGCCTCAAGCAGCTTTTTAACAAAATCTCCATTTCTGATAGGTGTTCCTGCAGACGTCAAGAAACCTCTTTGTGACCAAATCTGACCAAAATCGTGTACGATGCCGAAACCATATTGGCTATCGGTCACAATCGTGACTCGTACATTTCTTCCTAATTTACATGCTTGAATCAAAGCAATCAGTTCCGCAACTTGTGCAGACCTTATTCCTTTCAGACAAGATGCTTCCATCACAGTTGCCACTGTGCACACTGCGTAAGCTGCGCTTAAAACTCCTTCTTTTGTTCTCAAACATGAACCATCTACAAACATGACATAATCAGATTCCTTTAACGGTTCATCTTTTATGTCAGCTCTTGGTTTCGTGCAATATTCCAGCACGTTCAGACAATCATGATCTACTTCGTCTTGTTCAATTATACTCTCCTCATCTGGCAATGATGTTGAAGGATTCACATTCATGCATCTATCTATGGTCACATTTTCAGCACTCAAGATGACTTTTTCATACTTAGTCAGCCGACTATGTGTCATGTACTGTGTTTTTGTTCTTGTCAAAAGAATTTCTACTGAATGGGGAACATATACTCTCAGTGGATACCCCATCACTATACCTTCACTTTGTTCCAGACTTACACAAGTAGCAGCAACTGCTTTCAGACATCCGGGCAATGCTTTTGCTAAAGGATCTAAAACAGCTGAAAAATAAGCAATTGGTCTTTTCATTGTTCCATGTTTTTGTACCAGTACTGAAAACGCACATCCATCTCTTTCACTGCAGTACAACTCAAAATCCTTCTCATAATCAGGCATGCCTAATGCAGGTGCCTCACACAATTTCTTTTTCAATTCTTTGAAAGATTTCATTTCTTCATTGTTTAACTCAAAAGGGTCTTTTACATCTTTCTTGGTCAATTTTTGTAATGGTTTTGCAATCAAAGAGAAACCACTTATCCATTGTTGGCAATATCCAACCATTCCCAGAAACATTCTTACCTCTCTTTGCGTCATTGGTGCTCTCATTCCTTGAATCATTCTTACTCTTTCTGTCGCTATCTTTCGCACTCCTTTCTCAATTTTATGCCCTAAATATTGAACTTCTTTTGGCAAAATTGCAATTTTGAAGGGGACACTTTATGTCCTCTTTTCTCTAGATGGTTCAGTAAAGCAATTGTATCACTTACACATGCTTCTTTTGTTTTCGATGCCACCAACAGGTCATCAATATACTGCACCATCACTGACTTTTCTGGCATTTTCAAATCTTCCAGAGATTTCTTTAAAATCTGATTAAAGATTGAGGGGCTTTCTGTATACCCCTGAGGAATTCGGCACCATGCCAAAATACGCTCTCCAAACCGGAACGCAAATAATGGCTGGCTATCTGGATGCAAAGGAATAGAGAAAATGCGTGACACAAATCTATCACAGTGTACCACTTAGCTTCGTGTGGAATTTGATATAGAATTACTGCAGGGTTTGGCACTATTGGACAACAGGGCACAACTATTTTGTTGATCTTTCTCAAATCCTGTACTATTCTATATGTTCCGTTTGGCTTTTTCAGTCCCATAATAGGTGAATTACATGGACTGCTCATTATTTCTTTTAGTATTCCCTGTTCAATCATTTTATTTATTACAGGAGTTATTCCTTCAATTATTTCTGGAGTTAATTTGTACTGTGGCGTATTCGGGTAAGTTGTTCCTTCTTTTACTGTTACTTTTACGGGATCAACTTCTTTCATTAATCCAATGTCTTCTCCTGTAAAATCCCACACACTTTCCTTTCACTGCAATTTTTAGTTCTTCTGGAAGTTTTTCTGCATCAAATGCAGGAAACAAACCATTCATTTCAGGTTCCTGATTCATCAAAGTTACTTTATACAAGACATCTTCATCTGAGGTCTGAAATCCAATTCCATCTGGCGTACAATAAATTGTGCAATTCATCTTGCACAAGAGGTCACGACCTAAAAGATTTACAGGACTACAATCGCACACTACAAATTTATGCATTTTGCTAAAGGAACCAATTTTTACTTCCACCAATTCAGTAAGTGGTGTTTTAATCTGCTGATTGGCTACTCCTACTACTTGGATGTATTCACCTGAGAGAGGAAGGTTTGGAATTTCCACTGATCTAACAGTAGAACGGGTAGCTCCAGTATCGACAAGGAATGTTACATTTGCACCATTCACTTCTCCATCCACAAAGGGACCAGACTGATCTACCTCTAGAGTTGCGCCAAGTACGCACTCTTTCCCCTCTCCTGGGCACCGTCAGACTCTTTCATCCGGGTCATCCTCACTCTGACGCAACCAATACTGAGAAATGTTAGCTGCTCGCGGCAACTGTGTTACCTGCTCTCCTCCGTAGAATCCTGTTTCTGTACTGTATCTTTGCTGGTTAACAGTGTTGGGAAGTGGTGGTTGCGGCACCTGACTTTGTTGAACAACTACCTCATTCTGCACCTGTGGAGTTAATGATTGATTTTCCGGATTAGGTTTAGGTGGGAACTTACACTCGTTTCTCCAATGCCCTAATTTTCCGCAATTATGACATGGCCATTTTTTCTTTGCTTCTTCTAGACTCACTTGACCTTTCCCTTTACCTATGTTAGGTCGCATTTTATTCTGACCTGTTTCATTCCCATTATTATTGTCCAATTGAGCTTCTTGTTTTTCTGCCACCTTCACCTGTGCCCACATTGCCTTCTCTTTCAATTTACGCTGTCTACTCTCAATATCATCACTGCAATACTTAGCATACCTCAGCACATCATTGACTGTGCCATTCTGCCAATTAATCATATGCTGTTTAATCATTTCACTAATCTCTGGTTTCAATCCAAACACAAATCTGTACACAAAATGACTCATATCTTTTTCACTTAATTCCTCATATCCACTATACTGCTTGAAAACCAACAACAACCTTTCATAATAGGCATGTACAGACTCCTTACTTTCTTGTGTAGTTCGATCGATTTTTACCCAATCTGTCTCCTTAGGAGGAATCTTATTCTTCAAAAAGGTAATCACCTTATCATACTTCTTCATCACATCAGGACCTGGAGCTCCTGTCTTAGGATCTCTTGGATATTCTGTAGTTGGCCAGTCAACTGTAATCTTACATTCTGACCACAAATCAGTTGGTACCACTATGTCAAATAATCCATCTAAATCTATCCACAATACTTTTGAAACCTTTACAAATCTCTCTACTTGTCGGTACCACTCAACTGGTTTCTCTCTTAGCTTTGGAAAGTCATTGGTAAATGACAGTATATCCTGCCTAGTCCAGGGAACATGCACATAACTACCACCTGGAGTTTCTCTCATAGGGTATTCTTTAGCAACGGGTTCTTTTTCAGTTATCATAAAAGCCAATGAACCTTTGTCTGCAGTTTTCTCATTCTTCTTCGTCCATCTAACCTTCCATCTGTCCACATCACCCCATTTTCTCAACAATACAATTAACTCTTTTATCTGTGTCAGCCTTCCTGCCGTGTTCAAATTTTCAATATCTTTTTCACAAAAATCTACTCTATATGGTTTCTGCAATGTTTTCACTTTCGCAAAGTCTATTCCAATTTCACTGGCTACTTCTTCTAGTTTGTCATGTAAATTCTTTGCCCTCCATGTAATACTTTTGCACAGAAACATTATTTCATCATCCTGGTAATTTTTTATCTTTTCTGTACCAATCGTTCCTAGAATTAATTCTTTCATGTCAATTTTTAACCTAATTACATCTAATGGTTTTTCTTCTGGTTCTTTTATTTTAAATGCCTTCATCCACTCATTTAACTCATCAGGAGTCGGACCTATGGGTGTATTATTTAGTTCTACCCAATTACCACTCTTTTCAGGGGTTTCTGTTGCAGATTCTGTTACCATATGCATTTTCCTACCATTGCACTCATTCACAGTCAAATTTGTAGGTGGACTTGGTCTGTAAGTACTAGCCAAATTACTTGTACTTGCACTTTGTTCCATCCTTTCTTTGTCCCTCTGAAATTGTGAACTCATGGGAATCACCAAAGATCTTTCATCAATTTTCTGATTCTCAAAAACTGGTATTACTGGACCTATTGTTACAGGCACAGTAACTGCTTCCATATTTTTCGTTAATTCTCTAATCTTCTCAGTTAGTTCTTTGGTTGTCCTTGCTAATTCGCTTGCATTGTCGCTTTCTATTCCTTCATTTTGTGAAGTTCTCATTTGTTCTTGTGACCTATTTATTTCAATTCTTTTTTCCGGACTTTTATTTCACATAGTCTCTATTAGCGGCGCATTTGGTGTCACCACTGTAGAACTCTGCTGATACGGAGGTGGATTTCTATTTAGAATATCTTCCAGCAATTCATCATCCGTTTCGCTCTCATGCATATATTTCTCCCTCTCCATATGTTTCTTTTTCTCAGTCCGTTTTTTCTTAGTCCCTTCCTCAACTGTAAAAGCTGGAAATAAACGTCCTGTCATGTTAGCACATCTCCATCGTTTTATTCTATCTTCATGATTTATTCCCCACATCCTTCCAGGCATAAACTCATGATCTCTTAAACCTCTGAATCTCTCTCGCTCATACATCTCATCCTCCCATTCCGTCAACGCTTCAAACTGTGTCGGTCTAGGTCTAGGTTCTAGATTTGTCATCTTTTCTCGCAAATTTCGCAAAACCGCTACACTAAACGAACCATTCTCAGGGAAAGCTAAAGCACCATCATTCTTCGTATACTTTGCCCAATTTTCCAACCATATGCACGTATGATATCCATATTTCAGCATCATATGTGAAGCTGCTGATTTCGGCGGAGGAATTACTTGTCCCTCTCTAGTCACAACCTTTTTGTCTTTCTTAAAGAAATTCTTTAATTTTGTCGTCCATGACGTTCTCTCCCTTTCATACTCGTAATACGGCATGTTTTCTATTTGTTTTTCTCTTTACGCTAACGCTGTTCTGTGTACGGAACTTCAACCAATTACAGCGCGACTCACACTAACGTACTCAATCAGAACAATTCCCTTCGTCCGCGAACCAACCAATCCTAGCGCGGCACTTTTCTACGTCACTCCTGCTCCGTGTTCACGTGACTAGTGCACTATCCAATCCTAGTGCGGCACTGTTCTATGTCACTCTTGCTCTTTTACCCCTCCTTTACAAAATTTATCGGCAATTTTCTTTTCACTGTTTTCTCCGTTAGTTACAACAATTAAAACAATTCCATAGTCTGATTCGCTAAACAAAAGTGACAGCTTTGTCCTTTTACACAAGAATCCTGTATTTCCAGTAGGCAGCGCTTACCTCTACCCTACCACAGAATTATTTACTCTCGCCGATAAAGTAGCACTTCCCTCTACCTTACCCTTCTTTCAAGCAAACAATTTACTCGTTTCTCTGGGGATAAGACACATGTGGAGACTAGGCTCCTGAGAATTAAGGCCAAAGTTTCACAAGAAAACGTGATTTGCTATTTCAGTTACACACTTTTCGTACAGAAAATCCCTAACATAACACAACCTGTGTTATTACCAAAAAATGAATTCAGACCATGTACCAAATTCCATGTGACTTCTCTTGCCACACGTGTTCCACTTCCTACATCCCAGAAGCATGAAAACTCACATATAACATAACGCGACTCAACATATAATGTTAGTCATAAAAATAATCAATAATCAATAAACAATAATCACTAAACTAATCTATAGAAAACCATAACTCTGCTACCAAGAAATCTGTTGCAGCGCGTACAATAAAAAACTATTCTCCTCCTGGGTCACTTATAGGTCATCCAGGGGCAAACTATATTTTCTCACATCCACATGACGATGGGGCCCATAAACATCGCCTAACACACACGCACACACCTGGATTTCCTTTACACCTTTACGAAATTCTGTATTCCTAGGAGAAGCATGAGAACAAAATGGAAAACACCATTTATGTACCGCTGGAAGGAGCCGGGATATCTTATTACCTTAACTTATCACTTTCTTTTAGTAATTTCTTAAGATATTCCTGCTCATTGTTTTGTCGATGAATCATTCATGTAAAAAATTAGTTCATAGTGATTAAGACCAGCTGAATCACATTAACCAGTTACTGATGTCACAATCATTTAGGAAAATAACCACTGAGTCATTTGGTTTAAAGAATCTTAAATTTTATATAATTTTAAAAGCATGAGAAAGAATTTTAAACTTTTATTCAATTATTCATTCATTATTAATTCAAATATTTATTAAGCATAATCAATTTATTGCAGAAAGGAAATTTTTGTCATGAAGCAAAACCCTAATTACCTGCCTATCTTCCTAATTTAGCCTAATGATTTCTAACCTAAGTTTAAGAATTAGAAATAACCTGATTCTCATACTCAACTGGAAAATTAAGACAGCAACAGCAACTTCAGCTCGTCAGCATCAGCTACCTGCAACCCGTCTCATCTAACAGTCTTTCAGCATCTCCCGCTCAGTAATGGATCGATCAGGACCACCCAGCACTGGAAGCCACCAACACCAACACGACTCTCCAACTCCGCTCCTGACTGTGACTGCGACTGACCCCTCCCACTAAGAGTAGGCCCTCTTATACCCTAATTCTAACTTTGCTAACTAATTGTTGCAACATTAATAACACGCTTTTCTTTCATTGGTCCATGCATGTCATCTTATTCATTCTTTTAATCAAGTTCTCTTGGATCCAATGGTCCTTGGATCATTTCCTTTCTCACAGTTCAAGACATGTTTCCATCCGCTTCGATCAGTACATTTGTAACTTCTTTCGATACATTCGAGAACTCTGCAGGCATTGTCCTTTCTCTTAAACTGGTTTCCCACGGGTCTTTGCTGATCACCACGGCACACTATCAGTTCAATTAGGTCACATCAGCCTTGACCATTTCTCGCATCCTAGCCTCTCAGCAACATCACGAGGTTAGCTTTTCTCCGACTTCTCTCCCTTGTCACGTGTTTCCCTGCGCTTGCGCACATCATCAACTGGCAGCCATTTTATATCGCCACTTGGTTATACTTTAGAAGCACTATTTTGAAATAAACAAAACATAATTAAAATAGAGAAAAATAGCCTTTTCGTTTCCCTCCCGTCATCTACGTACCCCAATTAGTTATTATCTAGCAGAAAGCAACATTTAAGCTGTTCCTTACTTACCATCACTATTGTTTTTGCAACGACACGTTTATTTCTATGAAGCACAAAATCATGCATTTATTTTAAATTAGTACGCATTTATTTTTATGTTATAATTAGACACACGGACATCCATTAATAGATTATTCAGCACATACACTTGCGTATTACCCTTCCCACATGTACAGTGTTGATTAATACATTTAAACGAACATTTTATTAATTATTTATAAAATTTGTTAGGGGTTAAAATTTTTTTTTATTTTCTCTGCTCCATCACTACCTATTTTTTTTTTTTTAGTCACCAAAAACGCAACACTATCCACACAGTTCCACGCCACACAATTCAACTCCACACATTTCCAATCCACACCACATAATTCAACACCAAACCACATTATTCCACTTCGCAACACAATTCCACTACAACTCAACAACACAATTACACAACACACCACATATATACAATCCACACCACACAAATCCAATCCACACCACACAATTCCACATCATGCCACAAAATTCAACAGCGCACCACATAATTAAACTCCACTACATACCACTTCACAACACAAACTTCCATTCCACATAAGTACACTCCATAACACAGAATCCCACTCCACGTGATTCCAGTACACTACCACATAATTACTATTCACATAATTCCACAGTACACCATGCCACGTAATTCCACTACACAAATTCAATCCACACCACACAATTCCACGCCACACAATTACACAAATAAACTAATCCAATGCACCCACCTAATTCCACTACACACCACATACATATACTCCATAACACACCGTTAAAAGACACTGCCATTTACAATGCCAATAGCTCTAACTCAAACTAATGTGAGACCGATTACATTTTTGGTAAAAATATCCCAGCAGTAGCATAGGTAAGGGTGCAGTACCTTGTATGTCTAATAGAGGTCCCTTTACAACTCCATAAAGACACCTAGTAACAGCCTGTGGTACTACACCCTTTTCTTGCTTGTGGATTTTCTTTTATTACTTATGCTACTGCTGGGATATTTTTTAACAAAATAAAATCTAACAAACATTATCATTTGCAACGCCAATAGCTGAAACTTTCAGTAATGCGAGACCTATTGCATTGCAAATGCTTGTTTATTCTACATTTTTGCCCTCTGGGACCCCCCTGCCCCCCACAGGGGCTAGGTAGCAGGGTATCACTGCCCTGCCCCCTTATAGCTCTTTTTATAACTATATAAAAGTCCCCCAAGTCATTTAATGGCTGCAGCAACATTTTTTCTCATGTTGCAGCCAGCCAATCAGAGTGCACAAGGGAAAAAAGGCCCCTGTGCCAATCAGAATGCTTTATTTTATTCATCCTTAATTTCTCAAAAAATACTGGACAGATTTACACCAAATGACAAAAAGCATTCTTTCTGGACCAATATCCAGCTTCCTGCCAAATCTGGTGTAATTCCATTCAGCAGTCTATGTGGTAGCGCTGCCTAAAAAAGTCTATGGAAATGCATGGGAATTTTGTGTTTTAGAAACTCCCTTTTTGTCCGCCCCCAACTTGATGGATCATGGCGAAACTTTCCATAAAGAAACTAATCAAAACAGAGAAAGTTTCGTGACGTTTGATCAAATGACACCAAAGTTATAAGCAAACCAAAAAATGCTTTTCCTATGGAAAAGTGGCCTTAACTATAACTACCTAGCGGCGCCACATATTACAATGTATGTTTTGGCCCTGGGGAATAGGGTCCCCGGGCCCACAATTGGCTCTCAGAAGATAGGCCGTGTGCCCCTTTCCCTTAAAGCCCCCAGGGATGGGGGCCCATAGTGGCTCTGGGAGGGAGGCTGCGAGCCCCCTTTCCTTAAAATATATGTTTTGGCACTGGGGATAGGGTCTCTGGGGCACCTTGTCACTCAGGGAGGGGGCACATGCTCCCCTCCCCTTTACAAATATCCTTTGGCCTAGGGGAATGGGGTACCCAGGTCCACTATTTTCTCAGCGATGGGAGCCAAGTGCCTCCCTATCCTTAATTTGAGAAAAGAAAAAAAAGGCCCCAGGGATGGTGTCGCCAGGACCCTTAGTGGCTTGGGAGGCACACGCCCCTTAATAGAAAACAAAGACCCCAGGCAATGGCGTCCCTGGTGCCCAAATTGGCTTGTGGAAGGGGGGCAGTGTTTTAAAAAAAAAAAGAAAACGAAAGGTCCCAGGGTGTGGGGTCCCAGGGGCCCGAAGTGGCTTTGCGGAGGGGGCTGCACCAATGCGTTGGACCCAAGGCCTGGCACAGCTAATTACACCATATATTACATCACTCATGGCATGTTTTATAACATCATTGATAACATCACTGCAACACTTGAAATGACATCATAGATGACAAAACTGTGTATGGCAGGGTCACAAGTTATAGTTACATTAGGGCACACATTATAGTTTACAGTGAAAACAAAAAAACAACAAAAAAAACATATATATATATATGTGTCCACTCACAGACACACACACATATATATGTATGCGCGATAAAAACATGTGCTAAAGGCTTGCATGCTAAAGGCATCTGCGTGGTAAAAGACTGTAGAAAAGGCATGTGTGGTAAAGTCATGCTTTGTATTGTCACACAACAGGGCAAACACCTCGCTTCACACCTAACGTGCAAAAAGTGGCTGCTTCAAAATCAACAGACCCTTGTGTTTAATGAGATTAATAAAACTGGACGTTTACCCTAATGGTGACAGGGTGGAGTTCCTGGAAATGCAATGGTGTAACAAAGGTAGTGCCAGACTCCTCAAACATGTGTTGTTTTGTATTTAGAATACCTTGTGCTTTCAGTGAGTCAAACATAGCGTTTTTTGATGTGGTGCAAAAAATGTGCCTCTTATTTGAGTGCCAAAATTCATCGAAAGTGCTGTGCTACACCTTGTAGAGGATAGTAAGGTATAGTTATCTGCATAGCTACAAGCATGACTGACTCGTGACCACGGTATCCTGCCGTGTAAATATTCTACAATGATCTTGTGAGGATTTTCACATATTTTCATGATTTGTAAGTGGTCTTTTGAGGTAACCCAAAAACTGCTTCCAACCGTTTTTCTCCAGAAATATTGTGCACATTTTTTAAGCCTTTTTAGGTCGAGCCTCGAGTAGCGCGCAAGCGCTGCTCTGCGAGACTTTATGTAAGGGGCTTTTGAAAGCTGACCACACGCTCGTGCACAATGGCCTTTTCCGTGCGGTTACCCGCAAGCAAAAGGCCATGGTGCACGAGCGTGTGGTCACGCCTGCTGCTCGCAAGCGCGCTCACCACTCGTTTATTTTAAACTTGTTCACCCAACTTGTTTATTTAAGCAGGATCTGAATTCCCTCCCACCATTCCTTTGCTCTCCTCAGCCACACCCCGCCGCTCATCTCGTGCTTCCGCACGTCTTAAACAGGACCATCTGCTCGTGAGTCGGAATGCTGGCATGGTAGCCCAGCCTCCCTCCCAGCGCTGCCCGATTTAAAATAGCACCCATGCAGGTAATCCGAACATATTTCAGCTGCCTGGTGTGAAGTTCTTCAAAGGCAGCTTGTAACCCGAGCTGCCCTCTGCCTTCGCAGAATGCGTGTTGCAGTGAGAAAAGACTCGCAGGGGCTTTTCAGCACTAGGTGCTCGGGCGAAGGCTAGGAAACTGAACTCGGAGCTAGGGTTGCCAGCCGGGCCCTCCTGCTCCGAACCGAGCTCTCTTCCGGCACCACATTGAATGTCGCAGACCTGTCCCTCCTGTGCGACGTGTGCTTTGTGTTCCGGTACCTAGCGATATTAGCCGAACTGACCTCCTCGTCAGGGGTAGTAAGCGCTATATAAATACCAAATGTAGGTATACATTCAAAGAACAGGGTGCGAATCCCCGCTCCTCCACGAGACTACATTGTGTGATTCTGGGCATCATTTTATGCTCACTGTCTAGCCTCGTCTTCTATATCTTTTCAAAGGGGGTTTCTTAGAACCAGACTGGGCGAGGACGCATGAACGGCTTATAGTTTGCCCGTGGCTCAGTCAGAGAGCAGTGTTTAGGAATTGGTCCAAGCAGGTTATATAAACAGGCCAGCGTGTGGGTTAATTGTCCCCGGTGTGGCCGCCCCCAATCCCTGTCTATCCGGAAGGCTGCCCAGGGAGCAGATGGGAGAGGCAGCAGCAGCTCCTCCCATCATTCTGTCTGGCTCTCCCTTTTCTCTCCCCCTCCCCCACCCTGGCTTGGCCAGAGGGGCAGATGGCCCAGAGCAGCAGGCAGCTTGTCAGCATTTTTTGGATGCCTGTTGCTGCTGAATATACACAGTTAGCGACCGCAATTGGGACAAAAAGATTGGACAAATATAAATCCGTGTTTTCTGTCCATCTCTTCGCACACAACCACCTTATCCCAAAGAGGACCTATGTATGTGTGTACGCCCACCCATAGTGAGGTGTCTGTCACTCTTCGTCTCTTGTGGAAGCACAACGGAGTTGTAGAAAGGGACAGATCAAGGCGCACAGCAGAGCTGCGCGAGGAGACAAATATTAGATCGAGGCGCTATCTAACAATGTACACACAGCAGGGATGTATGTAGCTTGGCAGGGCCATGGGCGGAGGTCAGCGGGCGCACACGAGGAGCTCAGCCGGGTATGACGGGAGAGGAACAGATCCACAGAAGGTGCTCTGTAGGGCTACGTAAGGAGCTCTGCTCGCGCTTGAGAGGCGCGCAGAAGCAATTTGTCAGGTGCTTAGAAGCACCATGTGACGAGGTAACCAGGGCTATGTGAAGAGGTCTGCAAGTCTTTGCGGGGAGGTAAGGAACCATTCCCAGCCGACCCATTCAAACAGCTCAGTTTGGCTATGGTTCACGCAGCCTCTCTTCTTTCATCCTACTCGGCTTCCGAAGCATTGAACACTTCCCAAAGTATTTCATTAGCAATATCCAGATGTTTTAAGTTTGGACGAGAAAGGTTTGTCAACATTTTTTGGATGCCTGTTGCTGCTGAATATACAGAGTTAGCGACCGCAATTGGGACAAGAAGATTGGACAAATATAAATCCGTGAAAACAGATGTAGGGAACCATGTTCCAATACCATCCTCGGCTCAACGTTCTGTGATCCCTGTAAATTACTTAATCTCCTTGTGCCTAAGAAGGAAAAAGTGTGTAAAGTAGCCTGATTCTGCTTTTAAGTGTTCTAATGCAATTGTGCCAGGTTGATGCTATTAAAAATACTGCCGGTAGCAATACTTGCATGGAACAGCTGTGGTCCTCCCGTTGTAAAAGCTCTAATGCCATTGCACCAGGTTTTCACTATTAAAAATACTGCTGATGGCAATACTCTCATGGAACTGCGGTGGTACTCTTTTTGCTCCACTGAGCTTCAAACACGTATATTAGGATCCTCCCACCACCTTGCCCAGCTCGCTACAGCACCAACTAAAATCCTCAAACTACTTTACTAAGCTCAGCACACAGTTCTACTGAACATCTAACATTCCCTCCTGGCTCCCGGCATGGCCCTGCTGGCCAGCAATATCTGTAAGACTATAAATTCTGCTGAACCATTCATCCTTCCGAGGCAATAAAATCAGAACCGTGGTGAGTTAAAAAATATATATACATATAAAGTCACACGGGACATTTTGTGAAGGGCGATACGTGTTTTTTTGTTTTAGTGTTAACTCGTTGTTTTACCAAAACAGATTCTAGTTTTCGGAGCACCAGTGTACCTTTTTAACCCTTAAACAAAGAACGTTGACGTCAATGAGGTGGAGGGAGGGCTGGCAGGGACATTCTTGTGAGGATTTTGTGAGGATAGTTGGACTGACGACTAGGGAAAGTGGGGGACTGGCCCTTTGCACAGTGCTTTTGTTTCTTAGGTAATGTCATGTTTGTGTAGATTGACTGAATATCTCAAGCCAGTATTTTTGTGCCCGGTGATGTGTAGGTCTGGAAGTTCAAATGACAGACCTGGCTGGACGTGTTGCTCATGAGACTGGGACATTTAACAGATACTATAAAGGGCTATAGCGCCAAGGGCCATAGCGCCAAGACTGACTCCACAGAAGGTGAGATTAAAAGCAGCTGCCTAATGGCCCTGTGTTACACGTGACACTTTAATCAAGCTATGTTACGTTTGTTTGCTTCCGCATTAAATTATAATATATGTGCACAGCCAGTAATAGGTTAGTCAAGCGTCAAATATTCAGCAGGCTAAGATTTTGTGTGCGCGGTATGTAAAGTGACAAAAACAATTTGCACCACCTGCTTCTGTTTCTTTAGTGTTTGTCCTTGCTGTCACTCGTGTGCTGTTACGTTGCCCACAGAGGCGGGCAGGTGTGCGCATGTGCAGATGACAGTGGTGCAGCACGACAGAGGCATGCAACGGAAATAACGTAGAAAAGCGCGGGGTAAGGCAGCCTTAGCGTTGAAGACTTTATAGTGCAGGTGCAGAGTTGACTGTTGTTTCTCTCCAGTGTATATTTTGGAGGTTGGGTGTTCGAAGTTTCTGTGGGTCCTGGGTCAAAAACCCGATGCGGAACACCATTAGAAGCGTCTTCCATTTTACCAGGTGCCACGAGCAGCTTATTCTAAGTGTAAACAAGCATTGGCAAACTCAACAAGTCTGACTTTAATGTGCTGATGAATGCAAACTGCATTTGTGTATGCCTATATTTCGATGCGTTCCCACATTAAAGCAGTTTGCATTGCCAATGTTTGTATTGTATTGTATGTGCTTTATGTATTGTTGTAAAGCTGGTGGGTTGTGTGCCTTTAAGGCTGTGTTTCGAAACATGCATGTGGATTTGTGTGTTACATTTCCTGGCTAAAACATTTAGAAAACTCTACTGCTGTTAAAAACAAGCATTGGCATAGCCATAGGTCTCGCTTTGGGACCTTATAAGTATTTAGTTATGCAGCACAATATCCTTGGTGCAACAACATTAACTGTTGCATGGCTAAACACTTATAAGGTCCCAAAGGCGAGACCTATTGGCTATGCCAATGCTTGTTGTTCTTTACCATCGCTCAAGATCCCGAACAAAAGGCTCTTAAGCAGGAGATTATGGGATTTTAAACAGAAATGGGAAGGTCTAAATGCCTTAAACTAACACAGGCATTTGAAATGTAGCAAGTGCTGTGAAAATATTCCATGTATTTACCCCCTGAACGGAATTTAAAGTCAGCCGCAAAATGCAAGGAGAAGGAGAGAGAACGACGGAACTCTGAGAATACTGAATATAGTAGAGGGCAGAGGAGGGGATAGAGAACCGCCTCGTGCAATAGATTTCTAGACTGTTTGAGAGACACTGCCGCCGACAGAAGAAGGAGCCCGACAGCCAGTCCTGCTCCAGTCTGAGAGGTAAGATGTCCGCTCTTTGTACATGTTTGGGCGACAAAAGATCTGGCAGCCCTTTCTTTAAAGTTGTTGATGGTTGTGGACCTGCTGGCAGCGAGGTATGGTCCAGTACACCCTGCTTTCCACGAAAATGAGGGGTCAAGGCGGGGAGCAGCCTGCATTGTACTTGCCTGAGAGGATAAAGTGTACATCACACTCCTGTGAGTGAAGGTCTCCAGTAGGCTACTGAGCACCACTCTGAGGTGTCAGGGTGTCTCCTTTTCTGCCTCAAGGGTGGGTCTGAGGGGTGAGGGCTCGCTAACATGCTCTGCACCTGCCTGAAAGATTAAGGGTGGGTCTGAAATGTGAGGGTGCCATGCATCCTGCTCTGCCCTGGCCTGAGAGCTCAAGGGAGGGTCTGAGATGTGACTGTTATACAGCCTGCTCTTGTCTGAGAGCTCACAGATGTGTCCGAGAGGTGCTCTGCACCTGATTGAGAGCTTAATGTGTGGGTCTGAGAGGTGAGGGCTTTCAGCATCCTACTCTATATCATTCTGAAAAGTGAGGATGTCTGCCATAATGCCATTTTTGGATCTACGCCGCTCTCACTTGCAAAAGATATTGTATATATATTTTTTTTTTTTGCAGAGTTTTATATAGCGCGAACTTGACTCGAACCGAATTGGGTATCAGAGCGCTTTACATAGCACCAGTTACGTTACATGAGGACACATTCATTTTTGTTAGGCACGGGGAGATTAAGTGATTTGCCCAGAATCACAGGATGTTCAGCGTCATTACCGAGACTCGAACCCAGTTCCCCAGGTCCGAGGTCGAACGCCCTAGCCGTTAGGCCAACTCCTCTCCCCATATTCAACATGGCTTGCAGCCTGCCCATTGCTTAACTTTCTTTGGCTTCCTTGTCACTCTTATTTGCTACCTTCCAATTGGTCAGCATATGCTGGCTTCACTTCCTCTTCCTTCGGCTGGAGCATGGACCAAGTACTGATTGCTTCAGTTTTTATTGCTGTCCTTCCTCTAATCTGCTGTAACTGAGGTTGTACCTAGCCTTGTTGAACCTCTAGTCATTTCTAGAAATGTTTGACTATGCCGCACGTACTTCAAAGAAGCCCTTTTCTCTTTTGAAGTGGATGTTTTGTGGCAAAAAGTTATCTACTTTTATTGTCTCACCAGATTTTATCTGCTTTCAAATGTATTTTCACTAAGATATAGCTGCAATTGCTTTTTTTATGCAACTGGATTTTTTGCAAAATGTGATATAGGTATATTTTAAATGATTTGCTCAGAATCACAGGGATGTTGTGCTTAGACCTAAAAAGCATTGGAAAAGCCAATAGGTCTCATCTTTGGGGCTATTGGCTCTGCCAGTGTCTTTTGTTCCTGCTACACAGCATTGGCATTGCTGACTTTAGCAATGGTTTGCAGCCATGCTGTGTTGTAGCAGGGCTGCTGTGCAGCTTGGCAAAAACAAAAAGGACTATGACACAGCTAGCGCTAATGCACTTTAAAAAGAAAAAAAGCACATCAGCCTTGGCTGTGTAATTGGCCTTTTTTTCAGTTTGTTTTAGCCGCTCTGCAAAGCATCCTTGCTGCTGTACAACAAGGCTACATAACACTGCCAAATCCAATAGCTCTCATAGTCAAGACCTACTGGCTTTGACAATTCTTGTTCTGAGAGCTGACGGTGTGCCACTGCCTGCTCTCTATTTGAATTGCATCCATGATTCGCAGCTTATCGGCACCAATGTGAGAATTGCTGGTGCCCGGCGTCCTGGATTACAACTGTGAAGGAGCAGGGCTTTAAGTTGGGATAAAAATGGTGTGGGGACTGGGTTTCTCTAAAAGGCCAAAGAAGCATTCCAAGAAGTGTGGCCTTTGTAATAACGGGCACGGCTTACAACATATAAACTAAAATCCTGTGCTTTACACAGCATGTCACCTGACTAGTATGCGACTGCTTCTCTGTGAGCTTTCTGTTATTGCATTCAGACAGATTACATAATAATGATTATCAGCCTAAAACAAGCCAGCCCTATTATGTTTGCCAATATTTGTTAGCAGCATCAGAAAAATGAGTAATAATAATGATATTGTTGGGTGTAATTAGAGTTAAAACATTTTCAATTCTGAAAAAATGAGACTATGAATTAAACATTTGAGGTCTGTGGAAGAGATAGATAGTGGCCTTGAGAATATCACAGTCCCTCTTGTTCTCCACTGCACATGACTTTCCTCTGCAGCCTCTCTATGACACACTTACAACCCTTTTCTTTCCAAAGCTTTCTGAAATCCTCCACCTGCATATTTCACACCTCACCCTTTTCTTTTTCTCACCCTCCTTTCACTCTCTCCTATGAGGAAGTCCTTGTCCTTCACTTCACCATCCCCCCAACACACATAACTCATCCACACTTACCTGCAGGCCTGCTTTTTCTTTCACTTTCACTCAGTCGATAGTTCAACAGTTTTGTGCCTCCTTCACACACTTTTGAATATAATCGCATTATGTCAACATTGCGCTCTGCGGATGGGCCATGGACTGGATGATCAATTATTCAGAGCTCGGTCCTGGCCATTATAAACACCCACCCACAAACAGAACTCACAGACTCCTACAGACTACCCAGTTCACAGTACGCATAATGCAAGATTAATATGCTCCAGGAAAGAAAACTACACGAAAACAACATCCTGGTAAAAGCAAATTCACTCAGGGAAGAAAAATAAATAAAACGTGAGACTGAAAACAGGAGCTACCTCGCTGACATTGATTATCCTAATGGTTTGTATATTTGTTGTTGGAATATTGATTTTGATCAGTGATTTCCCCTGTAAAGCATATCATAAAGACCCAATAGGGACCCATTTAAATTTCAGGGGCATATGTACAAGCCTCTAGCGTCAACGTCACTTTTTTTTACGATACGGTGGCGGTGTGCCCTGCATCATCTCATACCTCATTTACCATTCCCATCCCCAAAAACAAGCCCTTCTACACCCTTCCCTCTGACTCTTCCCCCTCCACACCCCTTTTACTCATCCCAAGCCTCCTCCTACTGCTATGACCTGCAAAACAAAGAAAAACAAAAAAAGTCTAAATCCTTCCATCATCTATCCCTCCACTATACTTTTCAATCCAAATAACAGACTAACATGTTCACCTCTCAAATTAATTTCATATTTCACTATACTAATTCACCACTAATCTTTTATGGGTTCCAGAGTAGCGTGCTACTCGCCAAAAGAGAGCTTCAACACCTCATCAGGGGTAGCAAGCGCTATATAAATGCAAACCTTTTTCCCTCTTCTATCCCTCCGCTATCCTTCTCAATCCAAATAACTGACTAACATATCCACCACGCAAATTACTTTCATAATTCACTACACTTACTCAGCACTAATCCTTTATGGGTTGCGGGGTAGCGTGCTACTCCCCGAACAAACAAAACAAAAAAATAACGCTTCATCATCTCATCAGGGGTAGCAAGCGCTATATAAATGCAAACTTTTTTCCCTCCGCTATCCTTCTCAATCCAAATAACTGGCCAAAAAAGAGCTTCAAAACCTCATCAGGGGTAGCAAGCGCTATATAAATGCAAACCTTTTTCCCTCTTCTATCCCTTCGCTTCCTGCACATAAACAATCATTCCTGCAATGCAGGCACCCTTGCACTATGGTGCAGGGGCGCATGCATTGACACTAGGCAGCTAATTTTAGCGCCAGCATTAGGGAAGACAAAGGGGTGCGTCGTATTGTAGTAAATACGGTGCATCCCTGCTTTTTTAAAATATTGGAGCGCTGCACTGTCAAAATTGGCACAGCTCTGCGCTCTGACATTTTGTTGTACATGTGCCCCTCAGTTTTTAATTACTGCCAGGACTCAGGCCCAGAGGGACCTGCCCCACTTAAAGCCCTGAGAGAGAGGTTATGGTGTCCAGCTAGCTTGTAATTTGACGGAGAACGATGCCGATATCCAATCAGGCACCTGTTTGGAAGAGGAGGGTATGTATATCTGCCACTAGCAGTATGCGCTTCACCGCTGGGGAGTGAGAAGGACTGGCAGCAGTGCAGGTATGAAAGATTAAAGTGATTAAAGGTCTAGCCTGTGACTACCAGAGGAAGGGTGTGCAACAATGGTCTTTAAAATGATGTGCCTCGCTCCATGTAAATAAATTTGATCATCTTCTAGATATTTTCCAACAATAATTCTATGTAATGCTAAAAACTTCAAAAGAGCTGGAAATCTTTATGAGGCTTGAGGGCACACCCTCTAACACATATAAAACAAAACTGATTTGGAGTTGTGCTTTTGTATGCAGGGTAAAACATAGCAAGCAAGACAAACATTTCAAATAAGGTCACGGAGTAGAGTGACATATTAAAAATGTTAAAAACAATATTATATGTTACTTTTATCTTGCAATAAATTCCATATGAGACTTTCAAAAAAATATAGCAAGCAAAGGGGTCAAAATGGGCAAGGGTGTCTCTTTTATTTTGTCGCATTAGCGTACCAGTGTGGCAAGTGTCTCCATGTAATGTACAACTCCTCCAGCCAGATGGCCACTCTGTTTTTCTTTCAATAAAATCACAGCACTGTTCCCACCATGAGGCTTGTTGGGGTTGTTCTGCAGGGGTATACCAAATGCTCCTTTTGACGAGGGCTTTCCCACTCCTAAATATCTCATGCGCCCAGTGAGCCCACCCCAAAGTTAGAAAAACCCTTGGGTAAAGTTTACTTGGCACGCAAGAATCAACTGTGGGCCTGTGATAGAAGAGCAGCCCACTGTTCCCTAGTGTGAGGGCATTGGGTCTGGCAGCCCGCGCTGCACTGTTATGAGAGGAAACTCTTAAGCCCCTGTGTGGCTGTGCACCTCTCCAAGTGTTGCCGAGGGCAGGCCACGCGCCCCGCACTTGTATCAAAGGTGAGGGGTCTAGCAGCCTGGATGTCCAATACCTTCTTCTGAATTGGTACAATAGGCAGAGACATACCTATGACCCTAAGAACGCCTTGGTGTAAGAGGCTCCAATATCGTAGCAAACCCCCACACTACTGGCCCTCCCCCCCACGTTCGCCCCAGGCCCTTGTACATGTGTGAGGCCCCTAGCCAAAAAAACATTTGAGTTGCCATCTTAAAATTTTGCAAGGTACTGTACCATCATTCATTTTAGCGTTTCTGGGAGGCCAGACTGTTGCATCATGCACTGCACCTGTGTGAAAGGTGAATGGAGAAGCCTGCTATATCACTGTGGTGAAGGTGAGTGATTCTGACAGCTAGTTTGTTACTTTCTAAAGTGAGACTGTTAGCACTCTCCACTGGTTGGAGAGGAGCCTTCTCTTTTCAAATTGCTGGAGAGGCGAGGGGTGCTGACAGCTTTTCTTATACGTTTCTGTGGGTTTGCATATGAAATGCATAGCTGTTAGTAGACAGTTTACTTTTCTTATATTATAGATATAAGGTGTCTCCCTTAGAAAATTAACCCAGAGGAGTATATAGATGCCCTTTTAAATATAATGCCAACAATGATCATACTTTATTACAATTCTGAAAAGCTGGTTCTATATTTTTTCAGATGCCAGGCTATGATGCTCTCCTGTCCGTCTGCCGCAGCATTTCTAGGCGCAAGAAGGTGTCCACGGTTAACCCTGAAGGATCAAACTTATGTCGCTGTTTGTCCACCCTGGATTTGGTGGCTTTGGGTGTCGGCAGCACCCTGGGAGCTGGAGTGTACATCCTGGCAGGAGAGGTGGCGAAGGCAGACTCTGGGCCCAGCATCATCATCTCCTTCATGATTGCAGCGCTGGCATCCATCCTGGCGGGGCTATGCTATGCAGAATTTGGAGCCAGGGTCCCCCTGACGGGCTCTGCATACCTGTATAGCTATGTGACTGTTGGGGAGCTGTGGGCGTTCATCACAGGATGGAATCTAATATTGTCCTACGTCATCGGCAAGTGACTGTCTTTGTTCACAGTAGTAGGGCTTCTGCTTAGAGCAAGCAATCAACAAACGACAGGACCCCCAGACATCTCTAGTATTTGCTGCAAAAACCATGGGGAAGAAACATTCTCCTCTACCAGACGCCCCTCAAACAGCAGAGCCCCTCTCTAACACATGCTCATTAAACCAGGGGATACCAACCTACTGTTACTACATGCTCTTCAAACCATAGGATAGTCAACCATCTCTACCACTTTCCTATTAAACCTTGGGAATGGCAACCATCTCTAACACACACCCATCAAACCAATATATCTCAATACACTGACCAAAGGATTACCAACTACATCTACCAGACACGCAACATCCTTGAGGATCCATATAACCTTCATCTGATAACCATTTAAGAGTGGGATTCCCAGCCATCATTGAATCATAAGCCACCCCAGCAAAATGTCCCACAAATTATAGATTTTTAAACATCTTCCACATACAGCAGGACTGCCAACTACCCACTTCCTCCACAATATTACTCAGAGACCTCAAATCTTTCTACCCATGCAAACAAACCACTGGAATCCCAACTACCTCTAACACATGCTGTAGTAATCATGCCGGACAAAGGTAGGTTTGAGTTGATTTATTGTTAAGGCTGCACGGTAGACAGGACTTCACAGCCAGCTTCCCATCCAGCTCCAACCGCCCTCAGTCTTTAAACAATACATTCGTACCAGTAATGCTACCTGGCAACACTAGAACGGCAGGGAGAGAATGGACAGAGAGAGCTAAGAACTCTCTGCTTCCAGCACTAAGCATGAAAACAACATATGAACACTACACATGCCCAATAAACTAATGAGATCTCACAACTTAAAACAATTGTCAAAGTATAGAGTGCGGGCAGGTCCTTGAATGCAACAGAGCTTCATGCAGTGAACTTCCAGAGATGCACTTCTGCCTCCTTCCCCAATGATCCTTCGGCCCCTCCAAAGAAAACAAAAGCTTCTTGTCCTTTAATAGGCATCAGCTGGGTACAGCCTCCAAAGAGGAGCTGGAAACCGACTCAGTGCAGGGGTTCCCAAGTCGCCTTTCCTTCCACTGTATCATATCGGCTTCTCATCAGGTGACCATGTGAAGGGAGCAGATATTGCAAGATACACAGTGGCACCGTGTAAGTTGGCAGGTCTGCAATCTCTTCCACATTCCCAAAAATCATAATGCCTGTGACACTTTGAGAGCATCAACCACCTTTCTCACCTGTCCCACAAAGCACAAGATTCCCAACCACCACCCCAAAATTGTCCTGTAAGCCACAAGATCAATGAATCAATCAGCAGATTTGTAGAGCGCTACTTATCAACCTTGAGTTTATCTAGGTGCTGTCAGGGTGCAGTTGATTAGCCGAATAGTCAGGTCTTAAGGGAACTTTCAAAACTCTGGAAGAGATTGGGAGGTCTGTAGATGAAAGGGTAGCTTGTTCCATGTCTTCGCTGCTAGGTAGGAGAAGGAGCGATCTCAACATCTGCTATGTCGGATGCGGGGGGAGGGTTAGAGAAAGGTATGCGGAGCGGAGGTATCTGGTGGGCTGATGGAAGTTCAGGCAGTGGTTCAAGTAGGCGGGTCCACAGTTGTGTAGGGCCTTGTACGCATGTGTCAGGAGCTTGAACTAGCATCTTTTCTGTACAGGGAGCCAGTGTTATTCCCTGACATAGTGGGTGATGTGGGTTTGTCTAGGAAATCCAGGACAAGTCTGGCTGCAGCATTTTGTATGGTTTGTAGTCAGACGAGGCGATGAAGTGCGATCCCTGCGTAGAGAGCATTGCCGTAGTCCAGTTGGTTGGAGATGAGGGCCTACATGATGGTGCTTCTTGAGCTTTGGGATAGCCATTTGAATAGCGTATGTAGCATGCAGAGGATGAAAAAGGAGGAGGAGGAGACAGAGTTGACCTGAGTCGTCATGGTTAGCTTGTTGTCCAGAATGATGTCTAGGTTCCTAGCGTGGTCAGTCGGGTTAGGAGTAGATCTGAGTTCTGAGGGCCACCAGGATGCATCCCATGGGGAGCTTTTGTTTCCGAAAATCAGTGCCTCTATCTTGTCCATGTTAAGCTTTAGGCAGTTGTCCTTCATCCAGTTGGCAGCGTCTGGCATGCAGTTGTGGAAGTTGGTCTTATAGTTTGTGGTGTCTTTGGAGAGGGAGAGGATGAGGTGTGTGTTGTTGGCGTAGGATATGATGTTGAGTCTTTGAGTTTTGGCGATGCTGGCCAAAGGTGTCAAATAAGTGTTGAAGAGGGTGGGGCTGAGCGAGGATCCTTGGGGTATTTCACAGATTATTTACTTGGGTTCGGAGTTGAAGGGGAAAGGCAGACTTTTTGCATTCTTTCGGTGAGGAAGGAGATGATCCATCTGAGATCTGCTCCTTGGATGCCTATGTTGTGCAGGCTTGTGATGAGTGTGTGGTTAGAGAGTATATCAAAGGTTGGTGAAAGGTCTGGGAGAATCTGAGTCGCAGTCTCTCCTCGGTCGAGTAGGGTTCAGATGTCAACGGTAGCCGCAATGAGGGTTGTCTCGGTGCTGTGGTTGCTGAGGAATCCAGACTGGGAGGAGTTGAGTAGGAGGTTCCATTCCAGAAGTGAGGAGAGTTATTGGCTGATGGCTTTTTCTAATACTTTGGCTGGGAACAGGAGCAGGGAGATCGGTCAGTAGTTGTTGAGTTTGCTGGGGTCTGCTGATGGTTTCTTTAGTAGGGCATTGACTTCTGAGTCTTTCTAGTCCTCAGGGAAGGCGGCTGTGACAATTGAGGTGATGAAGAAGGTGGTGAGTACGTGACTGATTTTGGCTTCGCCTAGGTTGAAGATGTGGTGAGGGTATGGGTCGGTTGGGGCCCCTGAGTGCACCGCGTTCGTAATGGAGGTAGTGTCCTGTGGGGAAAACTGGCTCCATTCAGTTAGCCGTATGTATGTGGTGTTAGCGGGGTCATTGTGTTGCTTGGAGAAGTTGGTGGCCTTGGGCTGGGTTTGAAGTTTCTGTAGATGTTGATGATCTTGTCATGGAAGAAGTTTGAAAGGTTGTTGCAGAGTTCCTGTGAGGGGGTAAGGTTGTGTGTTGTAGCTGAGGGGATGGAGAATTCTTTGACGATGTTGAAGAGCTCTTTGCTCTTATTGGAGCTTGATGCGATGCAAGAGACTAAGGCCTTTTTTTTCGATTCTCTCAACTGTCTGTGGTAGAGGTTGAGAGCTGTCTTGAAGGTGGTCTTGTTGGGCTTGTCTTTGATGGCATGCAATCTCCCTTCCAGTTGTTTACAGTGTCGTTTAGTGGTTCGGAGGTCTTCAGTGTACCAGTTGTTACCAATGGGAGCCATGCTGACGGCGCAGTTGGAGATCCAATTATTGAAGTTTCTGACATTCTGGTCTAAGTTGTTGGAGGAGATGGGGTGGGTGGTGTTGAGGGTGTTGATTCATGTGGCCTTTAAGACTTTGCTCCAGCTGCGGTGGGGGACATTGGGCAGACTCGGTATGGAGATCTGTGAGCTGTTGATGTTGAAGTGGACGATGGAGTGGTCGATCCACGTGAGTTCTGTGTTTTGGCTGTACCGGATGTGGTCACTGGAGGTTGAAGATGGGATCTAGCGTATGGCCTGATGGCGGTTTTGCTGTCTGTTTGGAGTCAGATGTTTAGGTGTTCCATGGCTGGGGTGATGTCATCATTTGTGGAATTTAGTGCATTCAATGAATTCCTTGTGTATGATGGTGATCCCTCTGCCAGGCTTGTAGATGCAGTTAACTTGGGTGATCTTGTATCCTTCAGGTTTTGTGCTGGCAATGTTGGGCACGGAAGTGGAGTTGAGCCAGGTCTCAGTGAGGAAGAGGATGTCAGGTGTGAGGGTGAAGATGTGGTCCTAAATCTCAGTGGTGTGTTTGCATAGTGAGTGTGTGCTGAGAAGGACGCGTGAGAATTGGTGTTTTTGTTCAGGTGGTGCCTGTGGTGTGTTAGAGGTGGGGCTTGTTGGTGGGCTGGTGTGTGTGCTGTGGCAGGTTAAGTGGTAGTGGGTGCAGGTGAAAGGTCCTACCTTGGAGTATGGGCCAGCAAAGTGACAGTGTTTGCTGCGGCGCATGGAGTTGAGGGTGTAGAGCTTGGCAATTGTGTATCTTCTGGGGCAGGAGTGCCAGGGGTCGTGACATTGGGCACGGTGCAGGTGCAGGCGGGCTTGCCTTTGGTGCACCAGTAGTGCGATCGCAATGCGGCCTGCATTAAGTAGGACCTGGGGTGGGCTTGGCTTCTGTTGGCAGGAAGAATGGTCAGCGGGAAAACCTGTGCGGGAAAACCTGTGAAGCGGTGGTGTCACTGGATCAGGCTGGAACAAGCAGGAACTGGAGGCCACAGGTAAGTGGCAGGCTAGGTGTCCAAGTGCCTACAAGATCCCTGACCACCTCCCCAAAAAAATCATAGGATCACCAAAAAACGTTATAACAACCTCCACTACTTGCCCATCTCTATCATATATCCAACAAACCTTTGGATGCTACACTACCTCTACCACATGAACAGTAAAAAGCAGCATTCCCAGCCACATTCACTATTTGGCCAACAAACTAAATCATCTTCACATGTCCATAAAAAAAGGAACCCCAACCCAGCGCCCCAAAAATTCATGCAAATTGAAGGTTTGGAGAAATGTCTAGAAAGTGCCCAATATCTCCTACTTCAACCATCAGACCATCATAGCGAAGAATGGACTGCACAATGTGCATTCTGATCAGATTGAGGGATCCTTTACACTTTCACCACATGCCTAGCAAATCTTGAGGTCAACCATCAAAATCACAAGTCAGGCAAATCATGATTAAAACTACAACCTCCATAAAATGTTTACCAAACCAAAGGCTTCTTTCCCATTTATACCAAAGGCACAGCACACTATAAAATAAGTACCAGGATTACCTCAGCCACATGTCTGATTTCAGATTCTCAAGCACATTCATCACCTATAGACAGGACCACTGGAATTATGAGATTCTCCGACCATGGCTTTTTCCACATAATTATGGATTTGCTTCATTTGCTACACAAATAATAATCTGCAGAGATTTTTACACAAAAATGTTTCTAGTTCAAAATAATAAAAAGTTACTGAAAACGTTTTGACATGTTCCCACTCAGTGGAAGGCCCTTCACAAAAGTTGGTTTGTCATCTTTCAGTTGCTTATTGCTGTATTTAGTTGTTAAACTGGCACTAATGAGGTGAAATCTTTGGCCAGACAGAGTATCAATTGAGTTTCAATCGATTGAGTATCAATGACAACACAATGAAGTAAAACTATCACAATATGTGGAGCAATACACCACATTATTTGCATTTCCTTGCCGCATAATTTGGTCAACCCTGATGTATAATTTGGTCCTTCCTTTCCACATAATTTCAGTGGGCCTGCCTATATAAAGTAATGTGAGATTGCCAACTACCCCCACAGATATCTGCAGGCGCTATGAGGTCTCCAGCCACTTGCAGCACAACTCCAAAAGACTAGGGAAGATCTCCAACCATCTCCTTCCTTGTCCAGTGCTCAGGGAAATATCCAGCTGCGTGGATAAAATGCCAAGGAACCCATGGGACTCTAACCCCCCTCCATCATGTGCCAAGTAGGACGCTGCATCCCAACCATCGTTCCCTAGTCCACAGCATACTACATAATTCCCTCTCAGTCATTCCCCATTCACCACAAATGGTCTTCAAAATCCATCTGCTCCAATACAGTTCTCTCTGTAGACCACATAGTGGGGCTGTCCAGCACTTTTGAACTTGCCTTTTCAGAGTTTTACTGTACTAAACCGGGCTTCTCGGTATCTTTCATCTTAGAATTCATGCACATCACACTCTTGGGCTCCCAACCTCTCCACCTTTGATCCAGCAATCCCTGAGCTGAACACAAAGAGAGATGAAGAGAGAGAGAGAGTGAGAGTGAGAGAGAGAGAGAGAGAAGAGAGAAATGGTGAGAGAGAAATGGTGAGAGAAAGAGATGATGAGAGAGAGGGAGGGAGAGAGAGAGAGAGAAAGCAAAGCTAGGAGCAAAGACGGAGATAAGAAATCAGGGCCATGGAACAGATGGAAGACACTGGAATGGGGAAGGGTGACAGCTAGAGGAGGACTCCAGACAAGGTATTGTGGGTCTGACTTCCCAATGTGCCTAACAACAACACCTGCTCTGATCTCTCATTCAGGAACCTCTAGCGTTGCTCGAGCTTGGAGTGCCACCTTTGATGAATTGCTTGGCAAAAGAATTGGGACTTACCTGAGTTCATCAGTGCGCATGAGCTTGCCTGGCCTGGCAGAGTACCCTGACTTCTTCGCTGTTTTTCTAATCTTACTGCTTGCAGGTGGGTCTTTCTGATCTCTCGTTTATCTCACAGTATCTAACAATACCATAGAATGAAACAATATTTTACAATAGCACTTCGTTCCTTTTTAAAAAAAAATAAAGACTATAGTAATCTCGAAATGAATTAAAAACTATGCCTCAGGATTAGAAACCCCACAGCCTCTATTCAGCTCCATTTTTTACTTGTACAACTTTTTGATCCTTTAAACTCTACTTTCCGGGGTCTCTAACTTCTTCTAAGGCACTCTAACTCTTTGATCCAGCACATAGTGCTTCGGGACTGGAACAGGACCCCATTTCAACGTGGACAAGCGATTACTTAGCTGTTATAGCAGTTACTTTACTCTTTTTTCTGAAGTGGTACCATTTTTTAGGTCTCGCAGACCTGCGTTGCAGCGCGCATGTGCTGCTCGCTCTGCGAGGCTTTTTGTAATCGAGCAGATTTCCGAAGTGGAGTAGAAGCCCCGCCCATCGTTTTCATTGGCTGGCGTCATCCTTTATGCTAAACGCTGGGCTCCGATTTAAAATGAGGCTTGTTTGTTCCAGCCCTGTCTCCTTTTGGGACGGCCCATCCGGACTGGATTATTTGCTTGCGGCGTTACACTGTCCTCGTTATGTAGGCGGTAAGCACTATTTTGTTTCATTCGCACACTGCTCAACAGCGGCGCTGCTTCCCCCATCGGTGACCGGACACGCACGCTGGCCGGAGGTGCACTCGCTGTTCTGGCTGCACACGGTGCGAAGAGGCGCGCTTACTTTAAATTAAGACCCGCTTCGTGGAGCAGACCCAGGTACCGCTTGTTAATCCCCCATCGGTGACCGGACATGCACGCTGGCTGGAGGTGCGCTCGCTGTTCCGGTTGCACACGGTGCGAAGAGGCGCGCTTACTTTAAATTAAGACCCACTTCGTGGAGCAGACCCTGGTACCGCTTGTTAATCTAGTGTTTCAAGTGATCCTATCGGCGCGCGGCGTTAGTTACTGCAGGGACTGCACATGTCCCTGCAGGCCTAAATAAGGCGAGTCATTCCACGGCCCTTTTATCAGGGTGGGAGCAGCCCCAGCCGTAATCGCTCTTCCCTTAAATGTCCAGCACACAAGCCAGCAAGGAAGCCATGTTAACACAGAAGTAGTGGGTGCTGGGCCCCCTGAGGTATTTTGAAATGAGGTATATTATTTAGCAGAGAAGTGTATCTCAACAAATTGACTAAAACAATTAGAACTCTGATTTTTTTAAGGGGTCGCCGGCTAGTGTAAAGAATAAAACAATTCTCTTTGCCCAGCCATGTATTTCGGACATTCACCGACAATAGGCCCGCTCGAGTATTTGATGACGTCAGATGGGGTTCTGAGACCTGGTATGAATGACATCATTCGCCGGATGTTCTGTGGATTTGCGGAGCGGAGCATAACCCTCCCTGACACACGGCAAAGTTCCCAAAAGACAGGTTGAAACATTTTGAAGTTTGTTCCTGTAGTATTACACCTACTTTGGCAATTCATTTTCAACTTTTATATGATTTTCTTATTTTTCCAAGAGTCGTCACAATTGACCGTTTATGCTCGTAAATTTTGTTGTGGGTGTATAATTCAGCATTGCAAAATGTAATACACGTATGAATTTGCACATTTTTGTCCGCGCTTCTCAGTGGGGAAATATTTGTTTCTGGGAAGAAATCCAATCCCCAGACCCCCTTAGATTTTGTTGACGCTGTCACCCCATTCCAGTCTGGGATGTACGCGCTGCAGCCCTTGAGATGTGTAAATGTTTGTGCTTTTCCAGAGTGCGTCATCTCTTGAAACTCGTCAGTGGATGCTCAGAAACTCGTAAGTTTGCTGCCGTTCCAAACTATTACAGGTCTACCCACACCGTAGTTACCGACCCATACTATGAAATATAAAATTATAAAAATATCTTTATTCTGTCAAAGTTTCTGCATTAGGAAATGCACTCTGCATTTGGACAAGCCCGCCAGTCCCAATTACTTGAATTGCAACTGGGAAGATCCGGGCACAAAGTGGGATATACATTTTCTGTAGCTTTTTAAAAACCAAGCTGCGCAAAATAATTTAAGAATCAGGACTTTAAACAACTGAAGGATGTGTTACTGTGCACGTCTTGTCATCTGGTTGTGCAAGCCTGAACGCATACTTAGCAAACAAAAAAAACACCAAGCCTGTATTATGTCACGTGCTATCTAAAAAGTGAATATTCATATAGGGGGAGCCCTGGTTCGAGTCCGGGCGACCACGGCTGACAACAAGGCTCACTTCCTGGTGTTTAGTTTCGCAGCTGAGGAGGCGGGAAAACACAATGAAATGCACTTAGCGAGGTAGGAAGCGGAGCAGGTGATAGATTTGTGAGTTAAACAAAGCCTATTTATCCCCAAAGAAAGAAGTGCAAACACGGGGCTGTTTTGGTTTAGATGTGTGGACGGATAAGGGGTGAAGGCAGTATTACAGACGGTGCCCCACGACGGAGACAGCCCTTCCTCTAGGACAGTGGTCTTCAAACTTTTTGATGTCGAGACCCCCTTGTCAAACCTTTTTAGGCGTAAGGACCCCTTCTGACAAAATGTTCTAGAAACTGGGTCTCCTCATCATCAACATCTATCGACAACCATAAATGCCTCTGTTAGACCTGGCATCTTTTGGCATGTTTCCCCTGTTTTTTACTTTCTGACCTAGTTTGACTCTGTTTTTGCTGGCTCAGTAGTCTCTGCGCACTTTCTCACTGCTGTTCAGTGTTAAAGTGCAAGTGCTCCTATTGTAAATTGTATTATGGATTGGTGTTTCCATGATTGGCATGTTTGACTTACTAGTAAGTCCCTAGTAAAGTGCACTGAGGGTGCCAGGGCCTATAAATCAAATGCTGCTGGTGGGCCTGCAGTACTTATTGTGCAACTCGCCCATGCAGCCCTGAAGAGGGTTATCAGACCTGCCACTGCAGTGTCTGCGCGGTTTGTAACTGCCATGCCGACCTGGCAAGTGCACCCACTTGCCAAGCCCTAATCTTCACTTTTCTTACATGTAAGTCACCCCTAAGGTAGGCCCAAGGTACCCCTGTGGTCAGGGTGCCGTGTATATTAAAGGTAGGACATGTACTGGTGTGTGTGACATGTCCTGGTAGTGAATTACAGTGTGTTTCATTTTTCACTATGGAAAGGCTATCTGTCCCATAGGATAGAATGGGAGTTTACTTATAACATCTTATAAGCATATCTTCCCATTGGGACAAGATAGAGAAATGGGGTTTAGCATGCCTGAACTCAGAATATAAAAATGCATCTTTTAGTAAAGATGAGTTTGATGTTCTGTGTTTGAAAATACCACTTTTAGAAAGTAGGTATTTTCTTGCTTAGCCATCCTGTGTGCCTCTGCTGGGTTTGTGGATTGACTGTCTGGCTTTGGAGTGGCAGGGGCTGGGGATGTGCATTCTCATCAGACAGCCACTGGGGGGGGAGGGTGCGGGGGGTCAAGGTGTGTCCTGCCTTTCCTGGATGAGTCAGGGCTGGGCTGAATAGACCTGGGCTGTATTTATAGTAGTGGGAGGAGATTTCCTTGCACCTGAATGGGCCTGGTTTTCCTTGGACAATGCTGTCTCCACCTCCTGCCAGGAAGCTGGGCCAGAGAGGATGAACTGGTTTGGGCTGGGCACAGGCACTCTCTGCCCAAAGAGAAACTGAGTATAAATATTGGGGTTCAGACCCTAGAACTTTAGAACTCGCTGAAATCAAGGAACCTGCCAAGAAGACGAGCTGGAAGAACTGCCAAGAGGAGTACTACAACTTTGCTGTGTTGTTGCTTTGTTGGTTTGGCCTGCAGTTGCTGCTTCTGCCTTGGGCAGTGAAAGGACTGGACTGAACTTTCTTTACTTGTTGCCTCCTGTTCTGAAGTATCAGGGACCGCAAAGACTTCACTGACCTCTGGGTACCGCCTCTGGAACCGTGGTTTCAGTTGCCACAGAGGGTGGAAAGCAACTGACTCCGTCACTGACTCTGCTGCTGGCTCCATGCCCTGAAGGCACCGCAGAGGGCACCGCTGCATCTCGCACCGCAACCCTGGTCTCACTGATGACGGCCGCCGAGCTGCTGCTTGCACCGTGACCTGTGGGCACCGCACTCCGCACCGCCTCGCTTCACTTCACCGCCCTGGTCTCACCAACGCCGTCACTGACTTCGACAACCGTGACCGCACCGTGGTTTGGGGGCACTGCTCATAAGTCTTGCGACACACTGCCCCGTCCCACACCACAGTCCGGACCGACCAATGCCAGCTCCCCGCAAAGTGCATATTTTTAAGTTGGATTTTTATCGTTTTAGTCTTGTTTTGAATATATAAAGTATTGGATATTTTTCTAAACTGGTGTGGTGTCCTTTTGTAGTGTTTTCAGTGTATTGCTGTTGGTTATGTGCAAATCCTTTACACACTGCCTCTGAAATAAGCCTGACTGCTCATGCCAAGCTACCAAGGGGGTGAGCAGGGGTTATTTCAGTAGTGTATCCCTCTTACCCTGACTAGCAGGAAGGGTCCCTACTTGGACAAAGGTGCAAACCATTGCCAACTAGAGACCCCCATTTCTAAGAGCCCCCAATTACCACAGCAAATAATTTTTACGGTGGGGAAATGATATTAAACAGTGTTTAGCAAACCAAAGGTCATTGAGCGTGGGGATGTAGCCAAAGGTGTAGCTAAAAACAAAGGGCCTCATTTATGAGGAACTGGCGTAGGGCAGCGCTGCAAGTCTTCTTGCGGCGCTGCCCTATGCCAATGTGAAAGGGCAGGAATGCACTGTAATTATGAAATACGGTGCATCCCAGTCCTTTTCCCTTCACAAATTGCTGCCTAGCACCAACGTAGGCAGAATTGTTTTTGCACGGGAAGAGGCACCTTCCTTCACCAAAACAATCCTGAGAGTTTTCCTATTTCTATGAGAGCTGCAGAATGCAGCACACATGGAAAGAGGAAAAAACGAGGAGAAATTAAAACATGTCCCCTCGTTACGCCTCCACTGGAGAGCCGTCAGTTTTTGGAGCTGCCCCAGGTTTACGTGATTTTGTAAATATGGGGCAGCATCAAATCCATGGGTTTGCGTGGGAACCCCACGCAAAGCCCATGGAACACCTCCTTGACGCAGAGTAAGGCAACGCAGTGACTTGCGCTGCTATGTCTTACTCCATATCTATGAGGCAATGCAAAGCCATGCAGGGTGACTTTGCACTGCCTCATAGGTATGGCTGAGATGCTTGCGCCACTGGAGCATCAAAAAAGTGATGCTCTGGTGATGCAAGCCTCTCATAAATAAGCCCAAAATATTCTGTACGTTTTTTAGGTCTTTCACCTTCAGGTATCTACATATACAATAATGGGCAGCATAAATGAAAAATAAATTAAAAAGTTATTGCTCAGTGGGAAATGCACTGTAGTACATTATGAAACCTCTATTAGTTAATGCACTGCAGAGGTCTGTGTGTAACCAGAGAACCACAGAATTAAATCTTGATTGGTGCAGTGGAGAATAGTGATGTGTATTTTTAGTGCTACGAAGTCACAGCCTGTGACAGAAAGCACTGTGAATATGTAAGTCAATTTTTATACTTGCATTACACACAGGGTAAGATAGAATGCTGCAAAACGTGCGCATAGTTTTACAATAAAATGGTGCTTTCAAATGTAGGTTTTAATAATACCAGAGCGTATGTAATGCAGTTTTCTTTTTTTACATAACTGTCCCTTCAACACCTGTTTAGGGGCACTAAGGGCTGTGTAAATGCAGTTAAAATTAAAAGCAACAACTTCCCAGCCCAGTAGTAACTCTTTGCACTTCCACTAAAAAAACACACATCTTTGTCTTCACAAACAGCCACAACTGCCCCCAAGCATCCTTTACACTTGCAGATTACCAGATAAGGCGCATTTGGCTTTCATTCAGGGAAGCAGCTGATAACGATCTCAATTGCCTTTTTACAGGGACAAGTGAAGCTGGAGAATCTGCGACCCCCTTCCTAGGACTCCACGACCCCCCTGGGGGTCGCGCCCCACAGTTTGAAGACCTCTGCTCTAGGAGTAGACACACAAGACGGACAGACGCCTTCCTGATGAACAGCCCATAGCTAGCGTCTAGCTGTTTCTGTTCTCAAGAAGCCCAGCTCCCTCGGCCTCACTGGATGTCTCCAGAAGTCTGTGCTGTAGTGAACACAATGTAACCAACACACGATCTGCCAGGCTCGGTATTTTTTTTTTTTATATGCAGCTGATTTTATATACACAAAATTTTGTCGGGTGGTCAATTTTCTTTTTTCTTTTTTTCCCGGTGACGCGCTAGACCGCTGTCACGTGGACCAGTTCGGAAGAGTGTCCGTCGATGTTTTCAAATATATATTACACAAACTCTGCTATTGGGGTTAAGAATTGCAACGCTTTTACCTCCTCTGAGCATGTAAGTAAGCGTGGAGGATTAAAGCCAGATATTTAAATTAAGTCTTTATATGTGAAATTTGTTTGCGGCTGAAGAATGCCGTTTTATTGCATGCTATAACTGCCAGCAGCAAAGTGCATCATGCACGAACACATGGCGGGGGTGCTGCTCCTTTAAAGATCGAGATCGTGTTGTTGTTTTTTTAGGTCTCGCCTACACAGCGCGCATGCGTTGCATAGGAGAGACCTTTAGAAATCGGCACAGCTTTCCCTGCAAAAACGTGCACGCGTTGCATTGCTTCCAATGGCAACGCGTGCACGTCTGGCGATTCACTTGCGGGAGCGAGCAGCTGGCGCCATATGTTAATTATCGCGCCTTGCCGCTCGCTCCCGCAAGGGAATCGCGCTGGCCCCCTCCTTTTGCCCCTCCCTCTGCTGACGCGCGAGGCGCGCGCTTGTGCTTGTTCGCACTTCTCACTAACCAAACCGGTGGGAGGTTAAAACCCAGCGCACACCATGCATAAATGCGTATTGAAAAAGTGACGTCCACTCCGTCCGTCCTGTCCGCCAATGAGTGTTGCTGCCGAAGACGGGACGTCTCCTCCAATCGTGTTGGCAGCTGCGCACAGAGTTGTGTGGCGTCACTGGTCGGGTGCCAGTGTGGAGCCTGAAGAACTGAGCGTGCGCAGTACAGATAGAGACTCGCGCTCTCTTTGGACGGGTTGCGGTGGCGGGAGCTCCAGGCGGAGTCCTTCGCCCCGTTTTAATTTTTTACTGCCCGCTGACAAAATCCCCACCTTTCCGCCATGTCGGCCCAGGCATAGATGCGCGCTATGCTTGACCAGCTGATGGGCACCTCTCGGGATGGTAAGGGGCAGTAGCCGCCATTTTGTGTTTTGTGGAACTCCCGGGGCGGGGAGCGAGCTGGGGTGGGAGGTCATTGATTGACAGTACGACCTCCATGGCCTCCCCTATCAGGCCCACGCCCCACGAAGAGGGCTGGCCCTATTGATGGGTGGCTGCCGCCAGTGGCGGAGCAGGGAGTTCATTGTGACGGCTGCGGCCAAAAACCTTTGTCATCAGTTGGGGGCTGACGCACAAACCAGAGGGGCTGGCGTCATCATAGACCCGTCTCAATATCGTCACTGATTATGTCATTTTGTGTCTTTGACGCCATTGGGGAATTTGCAGACATCTCCATAAGCAGTTCATTTGCCATTGATAGTTGTAATCCCCGTTTAATTTAGTGAAATTATCTTGGGCCTCTTATGGCTCTCTATTTTCTTTACATCGCGTTGGCATTAGGTGACTTCAGCCTAAGTATTTGACACCGCCATGTCTTTGATAAACTTGCCTTAGTTCCCTGACGTTACTGCCTCCCTTGGTGATATCATTTGTGTGTGAGGTCTCCATGGGTCACTGGCGTCACGGTTACTTTTGGTGCAATCGCGAAATCCTTTACTGACAACATCAGGCCTTTGGTTATGCCACCTTTTGTTGCTTAAATAAAGCTTCCGCGACATCATATTCATTTAATGTCAGCATAGGTTGATGATATCATCATGACCTTTTGTGTCATGTCTCAAACATCTCCAAAGGTCGGGGGCATCGTAGTGGTGGTTGGTGCCATTGCGGTATCTTATGCTGACACTGACTTGGGTTTCTCACGTCGCCTTAGGTCAGTGGCATCATTATGGCTGCCAATGGTGTTCTCACAGTTGACATCTCTGCAACTATGGGCTTAGGTGTCTAACATCTGCCTGGCTGTGGGTGATGACCACGGGTCTCCCCCATAAACATGGGTGTTGAAGACATCTTAGTGTGTTTTGTTTGCACCCCTGTGTCTTTTGGAGTCATCGTGTCTCTCTTTGTGAACTCCATCAAACCACCTAATGCCGTGGGTACTTATACTGTTCATGTTTAAAACATCAGAATGTTTGCTAGTGTCAAAAGGAATACTTTAAGCCCCACCTCCTAATGGGGCACCCACCCCAAGTCACCTTTAATGATTTAATCATAGAATCGTGCTGCATCCCAGTGCAGGGGATAGAATTGATCTGTAAGTAAACGGGAAATGTCTTCTGATACTAGTTCAAGCTGTCTTGTTTCTCTTATATGTTGTTTCGGACAATATCAGGATCGGAAAAGGTACCCGAACAAGTAGCCACATTTTCTATTTACGTTTGTCAAGGAGCAGAAGGTGTCTTGATAGGACTAATTTTAAGGGTGTTCATACTCATGGGAACGTAATAATTATTTATGGAAGTTCAGGTTTTACTTGTGTACGAAATATGGGGATGACCATGTGTTACTACAGTCTTCCATTGTGCAGGTATTTTTTTAAGCATTGTCTGTAATGCGTTGTGCGCCCTCATGAAATGTTTACTTGTCTGACAAATACCCCATGTTCTTCAGTGCTACTGTGCTCTCCGGACTAACGTAAAGGTAAGGCGTCTCTAGATCTGTGCATGCCGCAGAAAAATGTCTCCCTGGGGTTGCCGCCGAGGACTCCGGGCTCGCTGGCTGCAAGGCCATCGAATTTAGCACAGATGGGTGTTGTTTTATTGGTGCCTGACAAGCTCGGCGATATTACCTACCGTAAACATAGTAGTTGAACGTTTTCTGTGTGTGTTGTTTTTTGTTTAGCCTGGTACAGGTTGTGTTTCCCTTACACGTTTTGCTGCATGCCTCTAAAAACAAGAAGCCCCGCTATCTGTCTGCACAGCAGCGTTGGCATTAAATGGTGGAAGACTGCACCACTTTACCTCCTCGATCTCCACAAGCCATCCAAAGTGCCACGATGCAGCTCACTGAAGCTGTGGGCGCTGTGTTTGATGGCTTCACCATGTCTTATTGTGAATGTGAATTTTGTTGCTTATTTTCATGAGCCGTTGGGCCCCGCTCCCTAGAAAGTGCTTTTCCAGGCGTGCACCCGTCGGTGTTGCTGTCCGAGCTCAGGCACTGCCTCCGCCGTCCATTCCTAACTTCAGCACGAGTTGCCGGACACGTCCCCCTGTCGCCAGTCGGAGAGTAGGGGCTCGGCTGGCGCTCAGGTGCCAGGCACGCCCGCCCGCCGGGGATCCGAGATGCACCCTGCTGACGGAGGAGGAGACGGGACAGGGAGCCGTGCTGTCTCATCTACCCTTATTGGGCGCAGCCTGCCCGAGTGTCTCAATGAACCCGTGCGCTGAAAGCAGCATCATTAAAACTAAGGTACGCGCACTGGTGTAAGCGCCAGTGTGTCTGTCAGAGTGACTGACACACGCTCGCGTTTACACTGCCAGGAAGTCTCTGTTTGAAGATGGAGCCTTAAGGCATCGCACGGAGCTAACATGGCTGACGTAAGGGTGTTTCATCACACACATCTAGGAAGTGTGAAATGTACCCAAGTTTATAACTTAACATGTAATCACGCCATCCCAGGGGCTGTCTGCAAGTGCACTGTTTTATTTAGGTTTGACAAATACCTCTGTGGCAGCGGTACAGGGTATACAAGTTGTGGGAGTAAACATATACTACAAGTCCCAGGATGCACCATATCATAAAGGGAGAAGTCAGCACTTGGTACTTCGTGGCCTCCTGGCACCGAGGGATATGGAAACCCGACTTTTATTTATTGTTACATTTTATTTACCGCCGACCGAGGTCCCGGGCACGGCAGAATTCTTTGCAGCAGCGGCGAACATTTTTATTGTAACAGGAGCACCTATGGTTAAACCGTAAATCGCCATATCACGGGCCATGCACTCTTGTCATTATCATGCACTGATTCCCTGCACCGTTTGCAGTGAGTATTAGTTGAAAGATGAGAGGCCTTAAGGGGGGGAGGCCTTCTTACTGGCAGGTATTTACTTGAAACGTGGCCTAGTATAACTATTCACCTCTCCCCAAATAGGTTATATGTAATTATCACAAGGTTCCCGCGCTATTGACATATACCGTTCACGAGCACCTTCGTGGTCATCAAAGCATCTCTCTGATGTTCGAATCACCTCACAAACAGCCTTCGTTGACGGTGACACTCGGATGTGATGGAGCTGTGCTGCTGCTATCTGTGCGCAGCTCCTAAGAAAAATGTTAAATTGTGACAGAATATGTCACTTCAGGCAAACCGTGTTCAGCTAAGCAGAGCGACCCTTCTTTTAAAGGCAGTATTATTAATTTAACAAAAAAAAAACACCTAATAGACCCTTGGATGCGTTCTTACTCACAGACGAACGCCTACATTATTTCACGCTTCACAACTTTATTTGCAAACCACATAACTAAAAAATTACCATTTACAACGCCAGTACCTCCAACTTTCGTAAATGCAAAACGGACTGCATTGTAAATGCTTGTTTTTTTTATGGCTTTGCACCATCTGGCAGGATGGGGTGTCGCCTCCTCTTGTTTGCCCTCATTGCCCCCACCCTTTTGTCACACGCGGGCTTAAGCGGTCGCCATGGGGTCCTGTTTGCAGCGGAACAGATTCCAGTTGCTCATTCTGCAGCTGAGTTTCATGGATACGAATTCCTACGTTGTGGTTGTGACTGGTAAAATTTATTGTTTGACTTAAATTCGCTTCCTCTTTTTAGCCACGGCAGGAATGCGCACACGCCTGCACCCCCCTCCATAAACAGAAACCACGCCTGCCCTTGGCAACAGGTCTGGAATGGAGACCATCGCCCTAGTCTCTCGCCCTGGACACCGGGAGAAGTCACAAAGATGTTCTGTACAGTCACTTAAACATTAAATAGTTGTATCGCATTGTTTTAAAGAAGAGGCTAAACTTCAAATTTAAAAAAAATAATTTTGCTCTCTGAAATTTCAAAAATAAACGTGTCACCAATGGAAGTTTTGCAATGGAGCTGCTGTCTTTCAACCCCTTATCTCCACCAGGAACTATTTCATAGCGCCTACAATGCTTTCCCTTTTGATGTGAGCTTGCACATTGCTCTCTTCCAATATTTCCTGTAATACATAAACTGCACAAGAGGCCTGCTCTTTGGGATACTGTTGAGAGGTGCGTATTACAACAGGAACAAGTGTTTAAGGACGGAAGCATATAGAAGTAGCAGCTACAGTCAATAAAGAGCCCAAGCAACTGTATAATATATATATAAGGTGACAAAAATGGTTATAACACTTTTTTATTATAACTTATAACTTTTAAACATGCTGCACAACATTCACAATGCTCTACAACACATATTAAAAACGTTAACAAAGCCAATAGCTCTGTCTAAACACTTATAAGGCCCCAAAGGCGAGACCTATTGGCTATGCCAATGCTTGTTTTCTAGTGTCTTCGGTGCCCCTGCTTTCACTACCGTGGTGTCCCCCCCCCCCACCAGCTGTTTTAAAAACACTCTTGAGAAGGACTTTTTTGGATGTATGCTGTTTCTGTGTATGCTTACACAAGTTCTGTCAAGTTACCCAATCTGGTAGTAAGTGGATTTATTTTAAAAGCAGTTGTAATTGATTTTAGTTTTCAGAATGTTTAGTTGTTTGGCATGTGTTTTTTTCCGTCTGGCCTGTGTCACTTCCACCCTTTTAAATAACAAACACGTCCTGCTTCCTTCTTTTCTAAGCACACTGCAGGCTCATCTTGTTAGCGCTATTTATAAATGCAATTACAATTACAGTGCACCACATCCAGCCACAACACTCAAAACAAATACACATGGGTAAAAGACATTGCCATTTACAACGCTAATAGCTCTAACTCTCGCAAATGCGAGACCTATTGCATTGCAAATGCTTGTTTTACTTTAAGTTTAATAACGAATACAGAACATCATAGCTGGCATTCCATAGTACAGAAGCTCAATATATGCATTGATATATATTTGTAAGACAACAGTGGCCATCCCAACGAGTAATATGAAAAGTAATAAATTAAGAAAGAACAAAAGAAAACCCAAAAAGGCAAAACCGTACAAATTGTATTAACTTTCCAGGGGAAGAATGACTCTCTAGATCTTATCACCTGCAACACACTCTTTTCCTTATAAATTATACTTTGCTATCAGGAAGGTGTGGCAAAGTAGCAACAGACATATGCGTACACATTGATTGTGTAAGAAACCGCAGGTTATTGCTACCCCATACACAGTCTCAGAGCAATTGTCTCTCCCTTCAAATTCCCCGCACTATTCCAGCATATGGAACTTAAAGTACACCATGACTCACTATGGATTTCTATGTGAGCCATAGAAAATACCATGCATCTTCCCTTTATGCAAATGAAATACAAAGCATTCAGATTAAACAAAACATAATACACTACCTAACAGAAATAAAGCACATTTACAAATTACAAGTGAGAAAATGTATTAACACAAATATATAACCAATACTGTTACAATGACATTATATATATTTATATATGGATGAATATTTACGTTCTTACATAATCTTTGAGATAAGTAGGAATTCTACAGAACCTCTTTGGCTTACCATCTCCTGGCAACAACTTGCCACAACTAATATGATGATCATCTGTCTCGTTGGATGATTCCCCAAGAGATTCTCTAGAACCTTCACAATATGTAGGTTCATTGTCGAAAAGTGTGTTAGTATTACGCTCTTTCAACCGTACCACCCTACTAAGAATCCATATTCTAGCATCCTCCGTTTTGAAGGCATTTCTGAATATTTTTATCACTTTCCTTGGCTCAGTATATATTGACCCAGGGTGAGATCCCACCGGAACATTTACTTTCACCCAGTCACCTACAACTACATCCTTCTTACTACATACCTCCCATCAAAATCCTCCTTCTGTTTAACCATTTTCTCACACTCTTTGCTTCTCCAGTTATCATTTACCGAGACATCCACCCATCCCTTATTTCAGTTCATCCTTACTGGTACCAACTTAGATTTGGGCTCCCTTCCTCTAAACAGTTTAAATGGAGACTTAACAGTCGTCATTTGAGGGGAAAGATGATATGATACTAGACAATTCTGTACCTCCCTATTCCAGTCTAATCCACTGTTCTTAGCCAACTGATACCCTTCCTTAAGTGTCCTATTAAATCTTTCAACCATTCAGTTGGTTTAGGGATGATATAAGGCTGAGCTCTTGTGTGCCACCCCATATGATGCCAGAAATTCTTCTACTTCTCTGGAGCAAAACTGCCCTCCATTATCTGTTATTAAGCTGTTCGGAACCCCTTCCCTCCTGAAAAGACATTCCAAAAAACAAAAAAACAGCTCCTGAGTATCTGACACACACCACTTTAGGCCATCTCAAGAACAAATCCACTACTACAAATAAATAAGGCATAGCCCTCTCCCCTCTCAACGGACCCACTAAGTTGAGGGCTATTTCTTGCCATGGACCTCTGGGTAGCTCTCTACAAACCATGGGCACACACCTGGTTTTGTGCATTTTGTCACTTTGCTGGCACTCCATACAGTCCTGTATTTTTCTCTCAGTCTCAATGTCCAAACCCGGCCACCAAAAGTCATATCTATTTCTCTCTTTATTTCTGCTCACTCCTAAGTTCCCTTCATGAGCAATATTGATGACTCTACTCCTCATGCTCACAGGAACAACCAGGCTACTGCCCCTAAACACTAACCTATCATGACCATCCAAAACGGGCAAACCCCTCCACTGAGTTTACTTTTTACAGGCCATCCATTCACAGTGTATGGAATGATGGACATCAAAAGTTCATCAATCTTTACCTCTGTTTTCCATTCTTCCTCACTGATAGCACCTTCCATCACAACACAAACAGATTCATCAGCCCATACGGAGTCATCCAAATTGCCATATTTGCCATCAGGACATTCTACGACTAATCGTGACAAACAGTCTGCAGTGCAATTTTGCACACCAGGAACATACTTGACGGAGAATATGTATTCCTGTAGCTCCACCACCCATTTTCGATTTGTAGCTGACACACTATCTAACCCTTTTTTCAAAAAGATCTCCTTTAACGGCTTATGATCAGTTACTGCTATGAATGGCCTTCCCCATAAGAAATATTTAAACTTTCTAATTGCCTAACTCATTGCCAGGACCTCTTCCTCAATTACAGAGTAATTGTGCTCTGCCCCTCTCAACGCACGCGATGCACATGCAATAGTGTGCTCCTCTCCATCCTGAAGTTGAATGACAGCCTCCAGACCCTCGTTACTGGCCTCAGTGACAACCTTGGTCGTCTGCGTGGCTTGAACACATTTAGATTTGGAGCCTTCTGCAGCTCATCTTTTATGGTATCAAACTCCTTTTGACACTTATCACTCCAATTGAATTCTACACCTTCCTTGCACAGACTCTTCATCTCTACAGTTTTACAAGACATATTGTTTATAAATTTAATCTAGAATTCTGCCATGCACAAAAAGGACACCACTTCATCTTTGTTCTTAGGAGAACACAGTTTGCATATAGTTTCCACCAATTCCGGTTTGGGTTTGACCTCTTCAGGCATGATAGTATGACCCAAATATGATATTTCAGATTTGCCGAAAAAACATTTCTCTACATTTAACGTCAAACCAACATCTCTCAACTTACACAACACAGTGAAAACTCTCCTATTCTGTTCCTCCCAGCTGTTCCCATAAATGAGTACATCATCCTGAAAACACTGCACCCCTTCCAGCTTTCCAAGCGCTGACACTATTAACCTCTGGAACATAGAGGCCACTGACACAAGGCCAAACAGCATCCTCATGAATTTAAATGCTCCCACGGGCCATATAAAAGCGGTCAGATCCAGACAATCAGGATGCAGTTTGGGGCAGAGACCCACTCATCACCAGTATGGTAAAGTAAGAATAGGCATACACATAGATTGTGTAAGAAACCGCCAGTTTATTGCTACCCCATCTACAGCCTCACAGCAACTGCTTCTCTCCCTTCAAATTCCTCGCACCGTTCCAGAATTTAGAACCCACTATGACTCACAATGGATTTCCATGTGAGCCATAGACAATACCACAGAGGGACCTCTAGGTTCAAGAAGAAGGACAAAAATAGAGTTATGATGTACAGCTTTAGATGGCCATCTGGGCGAGGGGACGGATGAGAGTCTATAGCTATGCAGGGAGTTCTTGGCTCGAAGCCAATATATCTAGATAAGTGATACTAAAATTTATGAGTGGCAAAATCATAGGAATGGAATCGTATTGTACCAAAACATCATAGTCAAAATATCATCGGATAGAAACATTGTGTCTTAAATATCATTTGTAAAATATTGCCCCGTTGGAATTAATAATAGAAAATAGAAACCCAATTGGACGATAACGTTTGTAAATTAAATGTAGGCCACAATATTTCTGGAAGTTCACTTGGCGGAAGGGGTTTCCCTCCCCAATGTTCAAGTTGAAACAGTAATAAACTTGGGGTTCAAATTTGACAAACATATGACTTTCCATAACCAAATCATTATGGTGGTTGACATGTGTTTTGGTATCCTGCTTATGGCAAAGAAATGTTTGCACTTCCTCTCAGGTCCGGTAAGGATCACAGTGGTTCTGGCCTTGGTCATGTGCAGGCTGGACTTTGCCAATGCTTTATATGCTGGCCTGCCACAGTATTTGGTTGAGGACACTACAAACTGTCCAGACTGCAGCTGCTCGGCTTGTTCTTAGTCTCCCTAGAAGGGAGTATGTCTCCTCACATCTGCGAAATTTGCATTGGCTTCCCATGAATAAGCGTATTCTGTTTAAAACCCTTCTCTTTATGCTTTGAGCGTCATCATTCTGGGCCTGGCTATTTGTCCTCCAGGATTTCCCGCTATATCCCTCAGAGAAATCTGCATTCCACAAATAACTATCTGGCCACGGTTCCAACGGTCCGGCTCGCTAAAGCTGGTGGGTGGTCCTTCTCCCTTCTGGGGCTTGTGGGCTGGAACAAGCTCCCCTTAGAACTTAACCAAAGGGAGGACGAAGGATCCTTTAGGAAAAAGCTCAAACCCTGGCTTTTTGCTGAGTAGCCTATACTACTTTCTCTTCTTTCCCTTGCACACCGTACAGCACTGGGACACTCTTTTAAGTAGCCACGCGCCTAACAAATCCATATTCATCATAATCATCAAGAGGGTGTTCCATGGGTGGTGCATGGGCATTCCCATGCACCACCCATGGTTTTTTACGCAAAACCCTATCTACTAAAAAGAGTCAACATATTTTTACATTTTAAAATAATGTCCTTTTGAAATAGGTGCTATCAAGGAGAAATGCTTTTATTTCTACTTTATTGTCTAAATTTGCATGTGTGCTGCACTGTACAGCACACATACGAAGTAGGAAAAGTTTTAAAGTTACTGTAATCATAGTATTTTGTACTGGAAAGGTATCTTTCCAGTACAAAACCTGTAGTACACTTCCGCAGACACCCTTTCGCGATGGTGCTAAGGTGTGTGTGTGGCACTCGGCAGCCTGATTGTGCGCCGGTGCTAGGGTGAGAGGAGGAGAGTATCATATCTCTGTAGATATGGCACTGTCCTGCCCTCTCCTTCTC
Organism: Calotriton arnoldi; assembly: GCA_963921515.1. NCBI lineage: Eukaryota > Metazoa > Chordata > Amphibia > Caudata > Salamandridae > Calotriton > Calotriton arnoldi. The sequence goes on along the minus strand of CAWUFW010000825.1, from coordinate 2,032,645 downwards.
ATGCAATGCAACATCCATTTTTGGCTGCTGCACTGTGTTGCATGAGAATTTATTAAATTGACTCCTTAGTGTCTTAGGAAAGTGTAGAACTAGAAGTAAGAATGTATTTGTTGTCCAAAAAACTACATTTAAACCACAGGACTAGAAGGCAAGTAGTAGGGATTTTCCGTTACTCACTAGTCAGTGTGGAAGATTTTAGTAATTGGTCTGGAGTATGGAAGGTTTTCCTACTTAACATTGTATGGGAAGTTTTCATAACAGGCACTCAGTATGGAAGGTGTGTTTATCAGTGGTTCAGTATGAAAGGGGTTTATTTTGCGATTTAGCATACAGAGGATTGTGTGGAAGGCTTTTGTATCATACATTTAGGCCTGGGGTCCAAGTTCAGGCATATATTCTGATAACTATTCAAAGAGGAGTTTGTGCAGAGATATAATTGTAATGAATATATATAACATGATGGGCAAAGATTCTGATGGCCCAGCGCAAGCCAACCTACTGGACTGGTGCACAGTCGAGCCGATACCTAATACAGAATTTAAAGTTCGGTAGGGAGCTATAGTAACAATGGCAAACCAAATTCATAACTACACATACAATTATTGACTTATCATTTACATTATTCCAGGCTCTTTGCCTTACAAAATAACAGAAAGGCATATTTTAAAGCACATTATTCCACAAATTCTATCAAAGACAGTTACAGAAAAACAATATCCAGAAAGCTTGTTCGATATTGTTACAAAGTGATTCCACACATAGTTACAATCGATTCATTTTTAACACACAATATTTTCGGCCAGCACGTGTTTTGTGGCGGTACATGCTGCTTCTTCTGCCACTCTTGTGCGTGCGGGACGGTTACGGGGGCATGCTATTGCTAACGCTCCAAATTGAGGTTACTGAACTTTAAGAATAGGAAGTGTATGAGGGAGCAACAGTGATGTGGGAACTGTTTTGAGCTGGACTCAATCTGGGAAACCATTGCATCTTTATTGAAAGGAATTACCCGTAACCGGCCACTTTCACGTATTTGGCTCAACAATTGAGGAATTGCATTTTCATATCCATTGCTCCTTTGCCTAAGAACAATTTGACATCAAAAGATACAAGAATAATGGTCTTATAATAGTCCTGAAGAAGCGGCATTTACCGCCTCGAAACACATGTTGGCTGAAAATATTGTGCGTTAAAAATGCATCAATTGTAACTATGTGCGGAAACAGGCAACAGTTTTGTTGTTAGTGACCCACCTGAACAAACCATGGGGATAGTGATTTGCACTTCGGTAATCCCTATTAGGCTCAATAACTAGGGATCATACATTCTACTGTGTACATTTTTGCTATGTTTTTATGGTAGACCTGATGGTTAAACCCACAAGAGACCTCGGGTCTATCAAGAGAAAAGGGGGGACAAAGAAGGCTGACTAAGAAGAAGGCGTCCATTTAAAGGACGCTTTCCCTCACCCACCAGAGGTGGCATGCTTCATCATTGGGAATCCTCCTCGCACCATGAAGCCCAGTCATGGTGCGGACTACAACCCCCACTGCGAGGGAGGAGCTCAGGGATGTTTTTTGTGTAAGAGGGGTTGTTACTAAAACCCAATGTGAGCTAACAGAGTGTTTTAAGGGGTACAGTGCTGGTAGTGAAGTGGATCAAAACTAGCTACAGGGTTTACCACATATTTTTTATTATGGCTACCTTGTGCTAGGATTAAAAACAAAAGGTACGACAGAAACCATTAGATCCAATTGCACTGAACTCAGATCGACATGTTTCAGCCAATGACCTAGAGAGTGTTGTGGCTTTCTTCAGGATCTTAAGTAAGCTACTGCTGTGAAAATTATATCTACAAAAAAAGGTGGAGGAGCCCTCCCGGACAGATTTGTGGATTGCCACATTCCCGAGAGCTGGGTGGGACACACTGGAAGAAGCGAGGATCAGGCTCCCTGGTACACTCCAAAAGAACTCTCTGATTATTGAAAGGCCAGTGGGGCCTGGGCCCCTCTCAGGAAGGGGTTGATAAGGGAAATACTAGAGAGACAGGGGATCCTAAAGAGCAGGTCTGGGGCCTTTGTAACCTTTTGTTAGGCATATATCAGTGAAGCTGACTTTCAGGTGTGATACTCAAGACATTCCCATGGCCTGTGTTGTAGGGCTATGAAGGTTGGCTTCACTTCTACTGTGACAAACTGCTTCTTGGATAAAGGACAGAACAGAGGAGTGGGCGCATGAAAAGAAGCAACACCCACCATACGAATTTCAGAGAGACACACTAAATCACATCTTGGTCTGGAAATAGATTATAAAAAGGAGAGCTTGAGTCTCCCATATTGTCAAACATCAAGCAGTCAACAGTGGCTGTACATCGACGTGGAGGTGCTCAGCAAAACTTCTGACTTTTGTAACCAGGAATGTGGAACAAGGTCTGCTAGTATTCCTGCTGGATGAGAGACATCACACCCAGTATAATCAAGACCACTTTCCCTGGAGCATCAGCATTGCCTGCTTGTAGAGAGCAGAGACCCCGTGAGGAGGAGGAGGAGGAGGAGGAGGAAAAGACTGCCTGAAGGGAACATGGCCCAGTGTGGGATCTGTTGAGCAAATCCCTTAAGAAGAGTGTGAAATTTACAGTCCTCAGGGACTTCGACACAGATTGTGCCCCCGCCCATGTGCTGCCCAAGTCGGCAACCCCATACGCTAGTGGGGGCCACTGTGAAGAGAAGGGTTGCTGCACCAATCAGGTTGTCTGCTCGTGTGCTGCCCACGTCAGTGACCCTGTACACCAGAGGGGGCTCCATGATCTGAAGTGTTGCTGCACAGATCGGGCCCAACACCCATGTGCTGCCTAACACACTGACCCCATTTGCCAGAGGGGGTTGCCATGAAGTGAAGTGTTGCCGCACAGATCAGGCCCCTATGTGCTTCCCAAGTCAACAAACCTGTATGCCAGAGGGAACCAAAGCATCACTGCACCGATTGGGCCATTAGCAGATGTGTCACTCAAGTCAGAGACCTTATATACCACATGGGGCTGCTGTAAAGAATAAGGGCCATCGCCCTGGTGCACTGCTCGGGTGGTCACCTAGGTACAGTGTGTGAATGTGAAGAGCAGCAGGCTCTGACCATGCACCCAGAGCACTGACTTGAGCATTGGAGACCAAGTGACCACCAAAGACCTGCAGTCGGGATCAGAAGAACTTACTCCATAACCAGAGGAGAGCCATGGATGCCCAGCCACCTTGCCAGCAGCAACAAGACTACAGCTCTTCACTGGCATCCTCTCCCGACTACCGCGATGCAGAATTGGTGAAAGCTCCTGTGGTCCTTCATATCACAACACCAGAGGGAGCGGGCAATACAGATCGCCTGGCTGCAGAGCCTTGGGGGAACTTGCTCTGACTAATAGCACTATGGCACTCGGATACTTTGACTTCTAAAAGGTATTGTGGAACTTCTAAGACTTGTACTTACTAACGAATCCTAACCTGAATATTACCTCATTCAAGGATGACTCAGGACCTTACCAGAACAACTCTGTAGTGCTGGCCTTATGAAGGTTGATATATTGTTTGTGAGTGCCGTATTTCACTTTGCGTTTGTATAATAATTATATAAATACTACTTTTGACAAAAAAACGAGCATATGGCTGGACATTAATTTACTGAGGTTGCTGGATATGTTTTGAGTCCTTTGTCTTGACCTACCTTCCCCCTGAGGAGCCTCGGGGTGCTCAACCCGTACCACTGAGAGTCAAATGCTGAAGGGGTAGTACTTGGACCAGTTGCTCAGAACCCATAGTAGGCCGGGCCTGTGACATCAGGAGCAAAAGTCGTCAAACCCCACGGTTGGGCTCAGTAGCCCCTGTTTGTCTCGTGGCTCTCTGAAAGTGGCTCTGACAGATGCATTTTCAACTCAGTGACATTACCCAACTGTACTTTCCTGTGATAACAAAGTAACATTTGACACTGAGCACCCGTCTGCATGCCTTCAAAGCCTGGAACATCTCCAACCAATTACAGCTGCACCAGGGCACTATAGAGGTCTTGTTAGGTCTAGCCTAGTGACAGTTGTAGCTGTCTCACCCGCCTCCTTTATATTATATACATGAAGAGGAGTCATCCATTGGTTTGTTAAATTGTCACTCACATTTTGCTTCCAATCACTGCAGCATACAGAATGGATCAATCAATGGGTCAGCCCACTTCAGCCATTGGCCCTCTTGCACTGTAAGTCATGGTATTTTTGCTAAGTACATTTGCACATCTGCCTGAAAAGTAGTTATGGCAATTCATGATACACGACTCAGACTCAAAACGACCCTTACGTTCTTTTCTTCAGTGCACATGGTAACGCTGCTTGTCTCTGAATATGGCTTTTACAACTGAACTGTATGTAGTGGCAACCCTCTTACATCATTATTATTATTATTATTATTATTATTATTATTTTGAGTTTTATATTGCGCTAGCTAGACCTGAAGGTATTATGGTGCTTTACATGTTATGTGATGATGTTTACAAGAAGTATATGAGGGGATGCATAAGAGTCATAGTTGAATAGTAAAGCATTACTTTGTTCTTGCTTTCAAAGTGTATGTAAAGATGACTGAAACGCTGTATAATATCCAAAGCTTTATTCTTGAGTGAAGGAGGAAACAGGCGAGAGCCAGGCAGCACGGCTTCCACTCCAGGACACCAGTAACAACTGATGCCCTTGATTGGAACCCGTGAAGGAACTGCATGAGCATTCCATGCCTCGCTCTGCCCACGTACATTTAAAGAAAAATACAATACATAATAGGAATGTACTATACAACACATCCCCCCTCCTTACCATACAAAGGGAAAATAACACCATGGTGTAGAGAACAATAAAGTAATGTATAAATCAACGGGAATGAAACAAAAGAAATAAATACAAGTTACATTACATATTCTTTCAGCCACCCGGGAAGAACTCTTTTTCTCTTACCATTGTCGCCCGTGTCCACACTTCCCCCAACAGGTTCAATGGTACCCGATTCAATGGTACCCGATACAAAGGTACCCTCTAACTCCTTATTAACCTCGTCCCTTATCAACATAGGGACAGGTCTTGCTTTGTGGACCTTAGGTTCAGCGTCCTTCTTAAGTACAATATTATGTTCGAACCCTTTGAGTGCCCCTAAATGTTTTCCAAAAACTCCTGGAAATTTTCTAACCAAGACATCTCCCAACCTACTGGTTTCATCAATTACCAGTACCTTTTCTTCGCTATTGGGGTCAAGGATGATATGCAGTTTCTTTTGATCCATCCAGCCAAGCACCGACGGACCAAGTCTGGCCACATATAACTTTCCCCTTGCTGACCTCCCTTTAAATAGGAAGGTAAGCCATCTGAAGCCTAGCATATCGATCTTCTCACCGGTGAAACTCACCGGGTTAACATCTGTGAGATATAGCTGGTGCCCTATTTTTTTCACAAACTTTTCTTTCCACACAGCTTCATTTACAATAGTATAGGGTGATCCGGAATCGGCAAACATATTGACTGAAACTCCACCCATAGATATCTCACATACGGGCTTTCCCTTTAGCGAATTGTCAATGACATTTAAAACAAAAATTTCATGCAAACATTTTACACAACTGCTCTCATTATCTGCGTCCCCATCAGTACCATCCTCTTCATCCCACACATATTTAACATTGTTTCTTCTTCGGCACATTTTGCTAAAATGACCCACTAAACCACAAATACTAAATTTTTTTCTTGCTGCAGGGCAATATTTGCTATAAGCCAAGTGTTCCTTGCTATCACAGCGGTAACACCTTCTTTCCTCCGGTTTCCTTTCTCTCCAAACGTTCCTCTGTGGTTGACTTTGACCACGACCCATGGTGTGTTGGTATTGGTTCCTACTTGAGTTCTGTACCTTGAAAACTCCCCCCGGATCTTTCTCGGATTCTTTAATCACAGGGGCACATCTCCAAGACATTTCAGCTTTTCTCATAATAGCTAAAACATCCTCCAATGGTGCATCCCCATTGACCCACAAGCGATCCTGGATGGGAGAATTATTATTATGCATGACTAACTGATCGCGTATAAGATCGTAATGCAGATCCCCAAATTTACAGTCAATGGCTAATTTTTTAAGATCATCCACCCACTCATCTACTAGTTCTTCTTTGCTCTGTTTCCTTTGGAAAAACTTGTGCCATACAACACCAATGCAGACTTTGGGGGCAAAGTATTTATCAAGGTCTTTTAAGGCTGATTCAAATACACTTTCTTCGTTGCTTGTAATTTTAGGCATACGAGTATAAGTCTTCAATCCAACAGGCCCTAGAGACGGCTCCAACGCATCCAGAACGCCTCTGCACGCCTCTGCACGCCTGATCCTCGACATCCCTCGCCGCAGCCACATCACACCCCACCTGAGAGACCTGCACTGGCTCCCGGTCAACAAGAGGATAACCTTCAAACTCCTCACCCACGCACACAAGGCACTCCACAACACCGGACCAACGTACCTCAACAGACGACTCAGCTTCTACACCCCCACCCGCCAGCTCCGCTCCGCCGACCTCGCCCTCGCCACTGTCCCCCGCTTCCGAAGAGCGACCTCCGGTGGCAGATCGTTCTCCCACCTCGCCGCCAAGACCTGGAACACCCTCCCCATCCACCTACGGCAGACCCAAGACCTGCTGACCTTCAGAAAACTCCTCAAGACCTGGCTTTTCGAGCAGTAGCAGCATTCCCCACCCCAGCGCCTTGAGACCCTCACGGGTGAGTAGTGCGCTTTACAAATGACATGATTGATTGATTGATTCATCTGATCAGGCTTCATCTTACCAGCCTCATCCACTGCTTTGATATAATTTACAAAGTAATCCTTCAACTCCAACCATTTCATACTTGGTTGTGATCCAGTTGCCCAAAATGGATGTGGAGGACTAATGGTAAAACTTTGCTGTGCCATAACTTGTTCCACTCTCTGAGGTTCCTGATCCCCTTGTTCCATGCACAGCTTAATATACTATCAGTGTCTTTATAGTAAAGTACCTTTATATAATGAATTATAAAACAAAACAATGACGGTCCCAGCAGTCACAATAATACTCACAGTGGTACTGGTAAGGATATTGGCAAAAATTGCGAATTATCACGATAAAGTTATTTGGTAGTCGTCTCTCGACTATCTCACCTGTTTCCTTTGGTTATCGGTACAAAATAAGGTTAAAAACGGTAAATTCCAACAGCAGGAAGTATAAAGTACATCACACGTTGCAGGAGCTGGTCCGATCTTCTCCCGACACAGCCCTGAGACAATCCAAAATGGCCGCTATGCAAGGTCACGCAGCGTGACCTTCCGCGATGATGTAACAGACACCGTGTCACAGCTGATTACATCGAATGCGCAGTCCCAGCTCGCTCATGCGTAAAGAAATCCCCAGAGCGAGGAGGAACGCGCGAGAGAGTAGAGCACTGCCGCCGCTTGAAAGATGCGTCCGATGGCAGTTCCCCCAACGGTTCAAATTACAATACAAGTAAGACGTCTTACCCTTCAACTTGCTGGGTAGGCGACTGCAGGGGTTGTAGAAATCCAGTTGCGGCAACGTAGGCGAAAAACGGTAGAGGTTTTGCAACGATCAAAACCCTCTTCAGGATATGTAGGCGGCAAAATGTAAAAAAATAAAATAATAACTTCAAGCCGAAATTCACGTGGATCCGTTTCTAGTCGTCGCCAATTGTAAAGATGACTGAAACGCTGTATAATATCCAAAGCTTTATTCTTGAGTGAAGGAGGAAACAGGCGAGAGCCAGGCAGCACGGCTTCCACTCCAGGACACCGGTAACAACTGATGCCCTGGATTGGAACCTGTGAAGGAACTGCAGGAGCATTCCATGCCTCGCTCTGCCCACGCACATTTAAAGAGAAATACAATACATAATAGGAATGTACTATACAACAGTGTATTTGTTATTTTTTGCCCCCTCATCAGAGTTTATAGAAGAAATAGTTATGAAAGCTCCCCAAGCGCCACTATGGCAATAATTTAGATATTTTATTAGCAGAATAGAAAGTATGGAGCGATTTCCCACCTTATTTTCAGCACATAATCAGATTATATCCATAATGTTAGTATAATGAACTGCATTGACCAAATGTTGCAATGCATTCCACACCAGAATCTCCCTTCACATTCCTATCCGTACATCACACATTCCAATCCACCTTACATCACATTACTAAAGTAGTGCGTCACAGTGCCAGGACTGCTTGATCTGTCTCTCCTGTAATTTCTTTCTTTTTACTTTTTACTCACATTTTGATCCGCTAAACATGTGAGATCATCAACAGGACAATACTGTGTTTGCGCGGATACATAAAGCAATATGGAAGCATGTTAAATCAAAATAAAAACCTGGAAAAATACAGGTAGGGGTAGGAGGAAAAATGGAGAAAAAAAGAATTTAAGAAAAAGAAAGGTAAGAGTAGGGAAAAAGGGAAAGAAAGAAAAAAAATAGTCACTTGATTGCTAAGGACTCAAGTGACTATTTTTTTCTTTCTTTCCCTTTTATTATATTATGGTAATGTACTGATCATCATCCCACATGTTTAGCGGATCTACACATAATCAACCTGATCGCTCTGACGTGTGATTGTGCAAAATTGATTCTTGGGCGCAGCAGTGTGGTTTTTGACAGAAGTGTGACTTTGATCTTATGTAATTCTATTTGTCACAAACTATTTTTGCCTTTGATACCTGGTCAGGTGCGCCCCGTGGGGGTACCTACTCCTACAGACTAATTTTACTCTCATATAATAATAAACTATTTTTTTTAACAATTGATTGGATATTTCTTGGGCATTATTTTTGCTCTTTCCTTATCTAGTATTTAGAGACCTTTGTTCTTTATAGCATAGACCAGACAAGCTGGTATCAACAGTCACAAAGTATTTGTGACCATCCTGAAATGAGCGTAACACAGGGCCTTCCTCAATGAGTTTCTTAACTTTGTCAAATGTACGGTGTAGTTCATCCATCCAAATGAAAATGATACCATTTCTCAACAAAGCCCTGAAAAGCTCACTGTCTGAGCATAGCCATGTACAAAGCGAGCATAATATTCTGCTAAACTCAAGAACGAGTGCAGGGCCTCTCTATCCTTGGGTGGAGCTGTATCACAAATCGCTTTAAGGAAACTTTTCATTTGATCCCTTCAGGTGATAAGGTGTGTCCCAAATAATAAAGCTCCAGAACACCAACCTCAAATATTTCTTGACTGATAGTCATACCGGCACTAGAGAGTTTAGAAAGTACCTTGTGCAAAGTGTCATTATGGTCCTTCCAACTGCCAGCGAATTCCAGTATATCATCCTGGTAAGCCTGGACCCCAGTAATGTCACCCAAAAGACTGTCCATTAGCTTCTGAAAACACTAGCAGTGGAGGCCAAAACTTCAGGTACTTGTACAGACCAAATGGGGTTACAAAGGTGGTTAGTTCCTGTGAATCAGCCGAGAGTGGAATTTCGTGGAACGCTGACCTCAGATCTATGATGGAGAAAATCTCGACCTCCTAAGCTGGCTAGTAAATCATGTATCCTGGGGAGTGGATGACAGTCAACAAGAATATTTTTGTTTAATGAGCGTTAGTCAGCACAGAGCCTGACCGCCCCAGATTTCCTCCTGGCCACAATAATGGGAGAAACCCATTGCAAGGAATCACATGGTTAAATGATCCCCTCAGAATACAAGTTCTTTAGAATGCCTTTCAATTAATCTCTGCACTCAATGGCAAAGGGCAGACTTTGTGTACCACTGGTTGAGACCCTGGCTTGAGGCAGATGTGGTGCACTAAGCCTTTGATGGTTCCCACCTTATCAGAAGATACTGTGGGAAACTGATTCAAAATATTGGTAATGTCTGTGATTGAAGGATTGCTGTCAATATTTACAATGCACATCATTTTCCATGTAAGCTTCGGGAAGTTCACTTACCAGCACATGAACCTCCACTGTTGGTTTCAAATACCGCCCCATTTTGGCCAAATCCTGCCAACCTATGCTGCTCCTGCCTCTAACGACCACATACACCTTAGTGATTGTGTGCCTTCCTCAGCACTCTAGTCTGGACATAAAATACCCAAGCATTTTAATTTCAGTTTTGTCAAACGCGTTGAGGTTTAGGTCTGACTGTGTGAGTACTACAACACCTTTCCGATTTTCATAAAATGTGACATCAGCCAGGATGGTGATTGGTGAACCAGAGTCGGCCATGACTTTAAGCACCACATCACCAGTCACCACATTGCACCATGAGCCCTTGACACTGCCCACACCCAACACAGTGTTAGATTCAATGGATAGTACCAGGTTACTGAAATTTTCAGTGCAAGTATCAGTATCGTCAAGGACCTCAATGCTGTGAATGTCTTACCACCTCTACAGACTGCTTCAAAGGGGCTTACCTTCTTACAAAACATACATCTCTTGCCAACGGCGGGGCAATTAGGATTTTTACTAATCTGTATTTTCGACCCACACCTAAAACACACCAAAGTAGCTTTCCTATTAGATTGTTTCCATGCCCTGTTACCCATGTTTACCACATTAACAGTTTCATCTGCAAGCATGTTTGTTGTATCCTAGCAACTTCTGCATCTGGTTGCCATCTCCACTGGATTCTGGAGTGTGGAATCCAGGGGACAGAGAGCAGGCATTTGCTGATGAAGAAGGACCTTTGGGGTTGTTGTGCCTTATGGATAAACTTCTTTAATCTACTCTACGTGGCTCCTGTGGACAGTAATTGGCGACAAGGATGGAATCCCCCCAAATGTGCTAATGGGTCAAGAACCACATTTTGGTATGTGAAGGAGCTCAACAATCCCTGGGTCATGGGGGCTGTTCGATGTGTTCATTTTAGGCTACACACAGGACTTCTCCGCTGATCGTTAATTGCCCCCGCCTGCAGCAGCCTTGTTTCTAGAGGTAGGAGCACTTATAAAAGCCTGCGGCCCTCCTATTTTGATTTAAGGTTAGTGCTCGCGCCGGAACTTTGTCCGTTTAAACGCTCGCGGCGGCGCCTACCTTGTAGCTGTGAATGGTACTCGGCTCGTGTAATTGGCCATAGAGTTATCAGCAAGAGCGGAGTGACAAAGTGGTGCGGAGCGCTGTGACGTTGCAGGGAGACGCGCATTAGTCTTGTACGTGTTGACCAAGTGGAGCAGGAGTGTGGTGACGTTTCTGAAAGACGCGCTTTGTTAGCGCGTCCAACCAGTTGCCTGGCGACACGTCGGAAGAGGAGACGTGTCGGAAGTGCAGAGACGTGCACTGTGAGAACGTCCAGTCAAGAAACAACGCCACCCTAAACGCGCATAGACAAGTGGCTTAGGACAGCATTTGAGAATGCTCGTCAAAGTTGCGGTGTTAAGGACGTTTGTGTGTCAACATAGAGCAAGAGACTACGGTGACTACTTTATTTTGATTTATTGTGTTGCCAAGTTATGTAGATAGAGAAAGTGACTATTGCATATTTTTGTCTACTTTAAGCTTTGTATTGTATTTACTGGGTAGGCAGGGGAGCTTACCATACACATATTTACTGTTTGTTTAGGATATTGTGCGCAAGCATGGATACTATGTCAGTTCTAGCCCCGCCCACATTTTTTACAAAACCCTGGAATTTTATCTATGGTATGGGAAGATTGGCGGGAATCGTTCGACACATATCTGGAAGCTATAGGAGGGAAACCTTTGTGGCATCTCGCAAACTGGCATTATTAAAACATAATTTAGGTGTAGAATGTAGGAAGATGCTGGAAACCTTGCCTAACCCAATACGTGCTAACTCCACCAACCGTGAAGGTGATGGTGAGGAAGATGGGTCTGGTTCAGAGGAAACAGTTGTTGATGAATATCTTGAGGCCTTAAAGGCTTTAGAAGATAATTATGGAGAAAAAAACAAGCATAGTTGTGGAAAGACGCAGATTCTTTTCAAGAGCACAATTAGCAAGTGAAACTGTGGAACAATATGTGGCTGTGTTAAGAACGTTAGCTGCCACATGCAAGTTCAGGGAATTGCACAAAGAAATTATTAGAGATCAATTCATCAACAGGACAAATAACTGCAAAATTCAAGACAGAATATTAGAATTAAAGGATCCGTCCTTGCAAAAAACTATTGACATAGCGAGAAGGGTGGAAAACACATCTCGCTATGTCAAGGAACTCAATAGTGAACACGGAAAGGACAAGTGTGATGCTAGTAATGTCAACACCATTCATAAAACTAAGAGTGTGGTAGAAGATTCAAAAGTTCAGGGTCGATCCAAATCTTTCACTGAAAAGGCATCATCCAGCAATAGCAGTCACACATGTTTCAGGTGTGGAAGTTTGAGACATACCGCTGAAGCGGTAAGGTGCCCATCCTCTAAAGTCACGTGTTTTAAGTGTAAAAAGCTGGGCCACTTTTCCAGAATGTCTAAGTCTTGGAAAAGTCCATGAACCTTATAAGGGGAAATGATGGTGAATCTTCAGAGGAGGAACATGACAATGGTGTGGAGGTATTAGTAATTTGGGAGAATGAGGTAAATAAAGTTTCTGAAGGGTATCACCCACCCAAATGCATCTTTTTCTCTGTTTTGTTTATTGTGGTAAAGGGGGATATATGTTGTATCCAGGCAACTTCTGCATCTGGTTGCCATCTCCCCTGGGCTCTGGAATGTGGAATCCAGGGGACAGAGAGCAGGCAGTGGCTGATGAATAGGACCTTTGTAGTTGTTGTGCCTTACAAAAAAACTTCTTTAATCTACTCTACGTGGCTCCTGTGGACTTTAAACATGTTCATCATGCTAACAGATTGACTTTCATGAATAGCGTTTGTGTAAATCATGGATCCTTTAATCCCCTGATTCAATCGTTTCTATGAAGGTGGGATTCTTGCAGCTGAGCAATCGTTCTTGAATTTTCTTTGACAAACACGAAAACACAAATTTGTTGCATATACAAATGTCAGTGCTTGCGTCAAACTCGCAGGTTGCAGCTAAAATTCTCAAAGCTGTGACGTACTCCTCAACGCCTTTGCTGCAGCGGAAGCAGAGTAAAAGTTTTATAATCATTCACTATATCCCTAATTTATTATAATCAGGGACTTTTCAGATACTGGGCCCATATAATACTCAGTAACCACTTACATATATCAGGTCCTCCGATAGATCTTTGATAGAGCTAATAGGGACTCGATAATAAGAGACGGATGCTATTTCCCTCATGAGGACCTATAATGAAGGAAAAGCCTGTCCAACAACAGTAATCACAATATACATTATGTCCAATACTCACTAATGAAGACAAACTCTGAATACTTATCAAGTCACTTTTATCTATTTGTTTCAAAATATGAATGGTCAATACACAAATACATAAGAATCATCAATTCTGTGTTATTTCAATGTTACAGGTAAGTACACAATAAAGAAATACAGTCCTATAATCAATAACAGCATTAAGAGGGGAGAGAGAAACAAAGATATAATTATTGCAAAAACAGTATGCAATTCAGATTTCATACAAACCTAAATCAAAGGGAATCTAATGCACAGCGTTCAATAGTCAGAAATAGCTAACCCTTCGGCCGAAAAGGTATAGCTTAAGCAACATCACCAGCCGATGAAGTGCAAGTAAGCCAATAGTCCAGCACAGGATATGCAAGGATAATAGCCAGCCAGAGTAGCACAGAGAATACGGCAGCAAAGGCTCTCTTCTCATAGAAACAGCTACTGCAAAGTTCTTTTCTCACTGTAATAGTTATACCCAAATGCTAAAAAGTTCCATCCGCCTAAAGTTACAATTTTATAATTTCTCGCAATTTGATTGGACCAATTTATGAAGTGATCATCGTTTCAGTCAGCTCATCCTCTTTTTCTCTGTAAAGCTTATTGTTAGGAAAGACATCATCATTGCTCTTCGGAAGCAGGAAGAAAATGTTATTCTTTTCCATGTCCTCGCGCGCACTTCCACATCAGCTTGCAACATTAGTTGACACAATTATTCATAGAAAGAAATACTATAGTCATAGGAAGAGAAAAACCTAGTGATACAGTAAGCACAACTAACAAATGAACCAGTTTTATAGAAATAATCAAGGACAAAATACATTCTTCCGTGACCTACACCTTCGATTTAGAGAAGGAAAACTACTCTAGCAGGATTTGGAGGCCTTCGTAGAGAAAACATAGAAAATAAACACACACATGAATATTTTAGCAAGAGAAAGTAACACATAAAGAAATAGGAAAATAACGATTCATCATCCTAATTAATTCATAAGTATAATCTATTTCTCAATAATCAAATTATTAATAGGATTTGCTTTCCCCTTATGAAATAGGATAAACATTTTCATGAAACATTTCTGTAAACGCTTTCTATTATTTACTGTTTCATATTTCTTCTTGCATGATTCTAAATTTATTCCTATCTCTCCCATAATTTTGTAAAAAAACACTTCATAAAATTTTCATGTGTTCAGCTTTCAGCATGTTAAGTGTAACAGCTAAACAAACTATTTTTGTTAAACAATGTTGTGCCATCTTTGCTCAGTTTCACGTCGTACTTTCAAATAACTCTGTGTATGTAAATGTTAAAAAGTCACACTATTAGTCATTTGTTTTGTTAATAACACACTTATGAGCAGATTTGATCAAGCAAGATTATTTCGCATAAATCATGCTTCATCAATCCCCCCCTTTGATGGCGACTCGAGCCATCACACAATCCACAAAAATCTGATTGCAATCTGCTTTGTTTCAAAATGCTGTGGTTCTCATCTGTTTCAATCAAACACCCTCTATGTCTTTCAATACTTCATAGTAAGCACCCTTTTTATCTTCTAAGTCTATTTAATCTCTTTTCCTCTTTCTTGCTCTTCATTTTGTCTCTTTTGCTTTGCATTTGCACCATTTTGTATATTAGTATTCTTCCTAACAAGCTGTTAGATAGGGTTAAAAACCAATTACCTACTGAGGAAAAACCCTTACCAAGTTTTTCTCATGTACCGTCAACTTTCAATTCTGCTAAATTATTACGCAAATGTGTAATGTTACTAATATATCCCTCCAAGTCTTTGCTTTTGTCAGGAATGTAAGTGCAACATTGTTGAATTTTCAGCATACTACAGACACCACCCTCTTTTGCCAATAATGCATCTAGAGCAAGTCTATTTTGCAAAACCATTGATCTCATTGCCACCATTTCAGTGTCAATCATCAAAAACCCACCAGCAGTATCTGTTGATAAACGAGTAATCACTGTAGACAACTTTCTAATCTTATGTGAGTTCAAGATTACTCCCACTGAAGGTATCAATGAACCAAAAATATCTCCCACTATTTCTGCAGCAGTAATTCCTCTTTTATGCGGTGTTAGTTTCTTTTCATTGGTTCCATGATTTTCATCAACATGGTAGATTTTTGTAAAAACTATACCCATGTAACAACACCCATACCAATGTTGTGACAATCTATAATAAGTATTTCTACCACACACATAATACACTCCAGGATAAACTGGATCAGTACCACCTCTTAATCCCCAACCTCCTGTAATTAGGAAGGTATGTTCACATTCACTAGAACCAATGAAATAATTGTTATATTCAGTCTTTTGTCTTAGTAAGCAAAGCTTCCCTTTGTGATGCCAGTCTAAAATCATTGTAGCATATGTCTCTCCTTTCTTATCTTTCTTTCTCCCTCCCTATGAGCCCATGGATGTATGTTAGTCTTTTGCTCTACAGCTTTTCTTTTGAATTTTTGTTACCTATCTTCAACAGTATTTATAAATTCTATTTCTACACTATGTAAGTTGCAAGTTAGATTATTTTGATGCGCGTATACAGTATCTATGGTTTTAGTGGTATGAACAAATTCTCCCATGTAATCTGCATTTCTTGCACTATTCATTATATTCATATTCTTCTTAATAGGAACTTCGAAAACATCAAATCGAAATTAGAATAATAATACTGGAATTGCTCTTTACCATAGAATAAACTGGTTAGTACACTACACAAAATTCCATATGTTAATGAAAGATGGTGATAAGTCACCCCTTCTGACATAGACGAGGGTAATTGCATGCACACATAACAATCTCGTGCATCCATAGTGTCTACATACTCGTAGAGGAGTTTTGTAAAAACATTTAATGAAAAATCATTAATAGAATTATCTTGTTGTAAGCCATTCCCTGTAACATCCAGGCAATCATGATCTGCTTCATACACCACTACTTCGCAACTTGGAATTGGCAACAAAGTAGCTGGATTTAGATTCGTACATCTTGTCACTGTCACGTTTTCAGCTCCCAATATCACTCGATCATATTTTGTTAACCGACTGCTTGTAAGCAGGCCTGGGCGTAGTTCGCGGAGTTTTGCTATGCGAAACTCCGCAAAGTGCCAAAAACCTCAGCTGAGTTCCGCAAGAGGCGGAGTACCGTGCGAACTGCTGTTCGTGATGGTCTTCCTGCCGCTCGGGTAGAAATTCTACCCGAGCTGCAGCTTGCGCTCGCGAACTTACCGTTTGCGAGCAGGGAAAAAACTCTGCTGCACTAAGTGGAGTGGAGTTTTCTGCACTCCGCGAGCTCCGCGGAGTGCAGAAAACTCTGCAAACTCCGCGAACGGAGCGGAGCTCACTGCCCAGGCCTACTTGTAAGATGCTGTGTGCGAGTTCATGTTAACATAATCTCAACTGAATGAGGAACATACACTCTCAACGAATGTCCCATTACAATCGATTCACTCTGTTCCAGACTCATACAAGTAGCAGCAACCGCTTTCAAACAACCTGGTAAAGCTGCAACGGTGCCACTGGACAGCGTGCTGTACCATGCATTTGAATTAGAACGGAAAGTGCACATCCATCACGTTCGCTGCAGAACAAGGCAAAATCCTTATTGAAATCTGGCATTCCCAATGCTGGTACTTGACACAAACTGTCTTGCAACTTAAGAAATGCTTTCATACATTCATCATCAAGATGTATAGGATCCGACACGTCTTTATGCGTCAGTCTTTGTAATGTCCTATTACTTACCGGTAATCTTCATTACTCATGGTCCCGTTGTCCTCGTCCCATTCCTGAACTAAGTGGAGATGACCATCTCCGCAACAGAAAAAAAGAACAGGAGCATGCTGGGATACCCAACCCACTCCCTCCCACTGGGAGTACATAAGCGGTACCAGCCCAGCATGCAGCCTGAAAATACCAAGCCAACAACCGGAAGGCCGGCCGCCAGGGAGGGAGGGGCGTAAGGAATGGGACGAGGACAACGGGACCAGGAGTAATGAAGATTACCGGTAAGTAATAGGACATTACCTCCAGGTCCCTCCTGTCCTCGTCCCATTCCTGAACTAAGTGGAGAATACCAAAGCAGACAACCCGGCCTTCCGGACTCCCACCAACGCCAGGGGCACCAGACCGAAAACGGCACTCCACAGGAGCAAAGGAGCCCACAAGAAAGGAGAAAAACGCAGGCAGGAGCACACAACCAACCACGCCCCCAACCAAGCGGACAGAGCCAAGACCCCAAAACCAGCAGGGGATGACCAGCAAAAAAGCACAAGAACCCCCCAGGCAAGCCAGAAGGAGGCCCCACACTCAGAGCCAAGCCCCAAGGGAACAACCAGAGGGGCCAAAACAAAGCCCCCCCTGAACGACCAAAGGGAGCCCGGGAGAAGCTGAAGCGCCCCAACGGAGCAACCGAGCCAGGAAGGGCAACCGACCAGGGAGAAACCGCCAAGGGCGAAGCCCACAGCCCCAGGCACCACCAGGCAGCCACCCAACCAGGGACAAAACAGGCCAACCCGGCCCAATGGCCAAGAGCAGAGGAGAACAGGCCACACAGGGCGGCATGGCCGAAGGCCCAGGAAGGAACACAGCAGAGGCAAGACAGAGAGCGAACCCCCCAGAACAGGGAAGAAGGCGACCCACAGGCGCAGGAACCCACAAAGCACCACACCAAAAAAGCGAGGGGAAGGAAGACAAAACCGAAGAGGCACACCAAAGCAAGAGAGCAAGGTAAGACACGACCAACCACAGGACCAACCCCAACACACCAGGGGAAGCCACCAGCAGAGCCACAAAGACCAAAGAGGGCAGAACCAGACAAAGAAAACAGGCACCGACCCAGAGGAACAGCCAGGAAGAAAAGGGGGCAGGGAACCCATGCAAGGCCCCCCCCCAGCCGACAACAGCTGCAACAGGGAACCCGGAGGCACAGAAACACACAGAAGGCCCAGGCCACAGGGCAGGAACGGCCAACCCCAGCAGAGACACCGAAGAGCCGCAGGAAAAAAAAGCCGCCACACCGGGAGAAGAACCCGGGGCACAGGAACCGGCCAAGCGGCCAGGCCCGAGGCACACCCCCAAAGCAGGAGACACTGGGACACAAAAACCAGCAACCCGCCCAACAAAGGCCAGAGAGAGCAAAGAAGCGCAACCCGAAGCAGACCCGGTCAAAACCAGGGCACAACCAAGAAAGACAACAACAGAGGCCGAACACGGAACCGGGGAAACCAAACCCCAGAACCGGGAAGGAGGAACCTCCACCAACCAAGAGCCGACTCACCCGCCAGGAGGACAAAGGAGGACACCAAGGAACCACCGAAGGCGAACCCCAAGAGGAGCTGCAGAAGGGCAAAACAGGAAAGACCAACAAGGAGGCCAACAGCCCAACCCCGCAGGCGACCCACAAACGCCCAAGAAGCCAGCCGGAGAAACCGGCAGGCCAGCCAGCCAGGAGGCCCCCAACACGGAGCCACCAGGACCCGGAAGAAGAGGCAAAAAAACCCCAACCAAGAAGGGGCACAGGGAAAGGCACAGCAGCCAACCACAGCTAGGCCACCCAGAGAGGAGAAGCAGCAGGAAGACAGGGAGGGAGCCCAGCAGCCCACACCAGACAACCCACACAACAGCCCCAGCGCAACAGCTAACCGCAAAGGAGCGGCACAGGAAAGGACAGATGACCAGTCCAGGACCGAGAACACCAGGGCCAGAATCACCGGGCACCAAGAGGCCAAAAGAACTCCAAAAGCCCAAGAGAACGAGCAGCCAGGAAAGGACCCAAGCAGGGACCAAAAGAGGACCCCAAAGCAGCCAAGGGCCTCACAGCAGAAAGCCCGACATATCCAAGCCGAGAGGTGCACCAGTGACCCACACGCACAGGCGAACGGGAGGCCAAACACAGGGACCGCAAGGGCAAACCCAACAGAGGCAGAGCCCAGGCCCCAACAGCACACTGGAACAACCCAGGCACCAGAAACCAAAGGAGAGGAGCCCGGAGAAGCCAAAGGCGCACCACCCACCAGGGGTGCGGGAACAGACTCAAACCAGGGGAGAACGAACACCCCAGAGCCAACAAGAGAGCAAGGGCCACAGACACCACAGGCCGAAAGCAGCCTGCACGGGAGCGAGAAAAAAGCACAGGCCCAACGACAGGTCCCCAAAGGGGAAAGGCCAGAGCCCCAGACCCGAGGCAAAGCCAACCGCAACCCCAAGGCGGAAAGAGAGGAGCGGGAAGCAGCAAAGCGGCCCATACACCAGGGGAGGCCGACACCCAACACCCACAAAGCAGGGAAAGGGCACAGCAGACAGGGCGGGGCACAAGAGCCGGGCACCTGAAGAACAAGGGGCTACCCAAGGCAGAGGCCAAGGAAGACCAACGACACCCAGCCACCACAGGAGGCAAAGGGAGCGGCAGGCGAGATGCAAAGCCCAAAGCGCACCAAGCCACCAAGAGAAACACAAGAGGGGAGAAGGAAACCACAACCGGAAACCAAACCCCAGCAGGCAACACAACCCGGCAGCAGGCGAGAAGCAAACCCAACTCCAGCCAGAACCCACCAGGGGCACAACCAGCACCGCCCCGGAGCAAACAGCCCAACAAGGCCAAGGGCCCACCAGGACAGAGGGAGGGCACAACAGCCCCCCTCCCCACAGAAACCAAGGGGGAGGACCCAGCGAACCCGCGGAAGGGCAAAAAGAAACCAGACACCCCGAGCACGGGCCAAGCAAAAGCACCCGGAAGGATGCAAGAAGCGCCCAACAGCGAAAACTGCAGGCAGGCACCCAGACAGGCACGCAGCAGGCCCGAACCCACAGAAAGGGCAGGAACCAACGGGCGGATGGGCAGCAGGCAGCCGAAGGAAGCCCAAGAACAGCAAGGCACCAGGACCCAAAAAAGGGCAAAAATGCCCGACAAGCAGCCAGTGACGACCAGAGCAGGCCACAGCAACAGGCAAACCCAGGCGGACCCCCAACCAGGCACCAACCAGGGCCTACCAGGGAGAACAGAAGCCCACAGGGCAGGACAGCCGGAGGCCCAGAGGACAGAGCAAAGAGGCTGCAAGAAGAAGCCAACAATCACCGGGAGAGACCGCACTAAAGCGTGCCACGGCCCAGCAAGCAGACACCACACCAGGGACGAACCAGGGCCGACCCGGCCGAACCACAGAGCGGGCAGCAGGAGGAACAGAAGCCAAGGCCGCAGGCCAGCACAGCAGGAGAGCACAGCAAGCAAGAAACCGCCAGGCGGCACGCACCAGGGGGACAGGCCAACAGCACTCCCACAGAGACCGACCCCCAGCCCAGACGCCAACCAGCAACAAGCGCCGAGCAAGTGAAAAGCCAGAAGGCCTGGGAACACACAACCCATGGAGGAAGCCCCTGAAGGACCCGCCCCAGGCAGAACCCGCCAAAAAAGGCAGCGACACAGTGGAAACCACGGCCCAGGACAGAGGACCCACAGCGAAGGCAGGGGAGCCACTGTCGCAGGCTGCTGAAGACGCTGAAGGGCTGCGAGGACCCCGGGAGCAGGGGGCAGCGGAGGCAGAGAACCAGGCCGGAGACAACAAGGGCACTGGACCCAGGCAGCACTCGGACCCACGCCTCACGCAACCAGCAAAGCACAGAGGGCCAGTACGCAGGAACAGGAGCCTGCAAAGAAAAGCCCCAACAGGAATCGACCAGCACCGGGAGAGACCTGATGACGACAGGATCCAACAGCACCTGAAAGAAAGCAAGGAACCCACATGGCAAGGCCGCAGGGAGACCAGCCGTGTCCAGTGCAACCCAAATATCTGAAGAGGGCTTGTGGAAGACACACCACTCCATGGCCGCAAGTGTACCCCACGTTATGTGCCATACCATCAGCATGAGAAAAAAACGGAACCGCTACGCGGTACTCACCTAGGGGGCAGGAAGAGCGCACCACAAGCTCACTGCCCCCCAATAGCCAGCCCAGGCGCCTTCCAGGAAACCAGCGCCAGGCGGAGAAGCCCGCTGAAAACGGCCTCCGAGGAGGCCGGCAGGACACCAAACGCCAGGCAGGGAGCCCAGGAACATCGCCCAGCAGAGCCACAGGACCCGCCAAACATCCGCAGCAGTGCGTCCCCCAGACCGGCCAAGCCACAGGGAGACGCGCACTGCAACCCGGAAGAGACCGGGAGAACCCCCGCCGCAAAGGGCCGGTCGGCAACCAACGCAGCTCCTGGCAAGCCCGGCAGGCCAGGAGAACGCGGAAAGAGGACGGCGAGGACAGCCCAGCAGCCCCGACGAGACGTCCAGTGAAGAATCCCAGCAGGTAAGTCCAAACACGGTCCATCCTGTCGGAAGACAGAAAAAAAAGAACAGGCTGCTTGCTGGGCTGGTACCGCTTATGTACTCCCAGTGGGAGGGAGTAGGTTGGGTATCCCAGCATGCTCCTGTTCTTTTTTCTGTTGCGGGAGATGGTCATCTCCACTTAGTTCAGGAATGGGACGAGGACAGGGGGGACGAGGACAGGAGGGGTAATGGCTTGGCTATTTGTGAAAAACCAACAATCCACTGCCTGCAATATACGACCATTCCCAGAAACATTTGAATTTCTTTTTGTGTTTTTGGTGGATTCATCTGCATAATAGCATTGATCCGATCTTGAGACACCTTTCTCATCCCTTTCTCAATTTTATGACCCAAGTAAAGAACTTCTTTTTGACAGAATTGCAAATTTGCTGGTGACACTTTATGCTCACCTTCTCCCAAATGATTACAAAATGTATCGTCTGCTACTATAAAGTCACTCTTTCTCCAAAGTTATACCCAGGCTGGCCTCACAAGTAGAGAGACCAATCAGTTAGAGTGCCATTCGCAACCACGGAGAGAACCTGCCTTGTACCTTCGAATTGATCTAAATGAAAGAAGGACATTTTTGTTGACAAGGCTGCGGCTAAAAATAATACACTTCTTAGTTGCCTTCCCTATTCAAGGCTCGTGGTTTCCCTCACTCCCAGTTTGCCCATGTGATAACTTCTCATTGCAAAGCACTGTGCTCTTTATTCTTTTGTAGATTTTATTTCCCTCAGAGGAAGCGGTTTATTTGTCCATTATTACTTGCTGCAGGGATTGCGAATCATAATATGGCAATGGAGTTTTTACTTTCCTAGGTACAGCTGAGATAATACACTGTATTTTAAATTATCTCTTTACTGCTTTTAAAATCCGAAGCAAATACTAATTGTTTCTAAAACTGTAATTATTGATCGTGTTGAAATATTGTTTTATTATAAAAATGAAATTATGTGTGTACAAACTTTTATGGCTCTTTTAGAGTCGAAATAAAGTATTTCTGACTGATTTAGTAGAGCAATCGTATCTGTCACACAAGCCTCTTTTGTCTTTGATGCAACTAACAAGTCATCTATATATTGAACAAGGACTGAATTTTCAGGCATTACTAGTGATTCCAAACATTTCTTCTATATTTGATTGAAGATTGAGGGACTCTCTGTATACCCTTCAGGAACTCGGCACCATGCCAAAATACCGTTTCCGAACCGGAATGCAAATAAGTATTAGCTATCCGGATGCAAAGGTATCGAGAAAGAGCTTGACACAGATCAATCACTGGAAACCATTCTGCTTCACAAGGAATTTGATAAAGAATCACAGCTGGATTTGGCACTATTGGACAACAGGGGATTACTATCTGATTAATTTTACGTAAATCCTGCACTATCCTGTATTTACCGTTGGGTTTGCGAATTCCCATAATAGGTGAATTGCATGGACTCCCTAAAATCTTTTAGGATACCTTGTTCAATCAGCATTTCAATCACAGGTGTTACTCCTGCAATTGTTTCAGGACTCATTTTCTAAGCTGGTGTTCTTGGGAATTCTGCATTTTGTTTTACTGTGATTTGAATCGGAGCTACTCCTTTCATCAATCCAATGTCTTTCCCTGAAAAATCCCACACAGACAACACTGTATCTCCGAAATCAACAGGCAAATCATTCGCTGTAAATAGAGGATATAAATTATTCACCTCTGTTCCCTGCCTTGCTATTTTAAAAACAACGTCCTTTGGTATGAAATGCTATTCCATCTGGCGTACAATAGATTAATTTGATAGAACAAGTGCCTTCCCAACAGGTTAACTGGACGTGTGTCACCACTACAAATCTGTGTAAATCTTGGAAATCCCCAATTTGCACTTTCATTGGTTTAGTCACTGGGGTCTTAATCAATTTGTTTGAGACTCCTACAACTTGGATACTTTCTCCCGAGAGGGGTAGGTTGGGAATTTCCGCAGTTCTCACAGTGGAAAGGATAGCACCAGTATCTACGAGGAACGTAATTGAGTTTCCGTCTACCTCGCCATCCACATAAGGACCAGACTGATCTACCTCTAAGGATGCCCCCAGTTGCACTCCTCCTCCCCCCTCAGGCACCGTCATTGAGATGTATCTGAATAATTTCCCTCCCACTGCATCAAATATTGTGAAGACACCTGCACATTTGAATTCACTTGATCATTTGTATGGAAACCCACATTCGCATTGTAATTCTGCATTTGACCATTCACATTCCGATTTGGCATAGGAGATTGAGGAATGTGCAAATTCTGTCCTCTGCCAATTGTCATTTGCTGATTCTGATTCTGTTGATTCATTTGCATCTGATTCATTCCATCTATTCCTGTCTCACCCATGTTTACTTTTAGACTTCTACACTTGCGTTTCCAAATGCCCCAATTTTCCGCACGCATGACAAGGAAACTTCTTTTTCAATTCATCTCTATTACCTCTACCTCTCCCTTCTGGAATCGGTATCATTTTAGTCACAGTATTTCCATTTGACACTACACCTCTCATACCAGTAGTACTCTGACCATTTCCTCTGTAAGCTTCTGTAAAATCTTTATTTAAAAAACCCTCCTTTCTTTGCCACTTCAATCTGATCTAACATTAATTTCTCTTTTAACTTTTTGTGTCTTGTTTCAATGTCATCACCACAATACTTCGCATAACGAAGAATTTCGTCAATCGTCTTGCTTTGCCAACACATTAAACGCTGCTGAATCATAGTACTAAATTCTGGTCTCAATCCATACACAAATCTATACACAAAATGTCCCATATCTTTCTCAGTTATGTTTTCAATTCCACTATACTGTTTAAATACCTGTAGAAGCCTGTCATAATAAGCATGCACTGACTCTCAACTCCTGAGTAGTCCTGTCTATTCTCACCCAATCTGTTTCCTTTGGTGAAATTTTCCTTTTCAAATAGGTAATAACGTGATTATATTTTTTCATAACTTCTTCATATGGTGCTCCTGTTTTTGGATCTCTTGGATATTCTTCTTTCGGCCAATCTACAGCAATTTTACATTCAATCCACAAGTCAGCTGGAACTACAATATCAAACAAGCCATCCAAATCCTTCCACAAAACTTTCCAAACTTTTACAAACCTTTCTACTTGCTTGTACCATTCCACTGGTTTTTCTCTCAATCTGGGAAAATCATTTGTAATTGATAATATATCCTGTCTTGACAAAGGGACATGAACATACCCACCTCCTGGTAATTCTCTCATAGGATACATCGTTACATATGCTATATCTGATCCTGTCTCCCTCAAAGGATACAACAGTAAAGCCACCAAAATCCCTACTGTATTCTCCTTCTTTTAAGCCCATCTTCCTTTCCATCAATCTAATTCACCCCATCGTTTTAGTGTGCTATTTAACTCTTTAATTTGCAAACATTTCCCTGATACATTCAAACTCTCCAAATCTTTGTCACTGAAAACTAACCTATATGTTTTTTGTAAGGCTTTAGACTTTTCTATGTCAACTCCATACGTTTGTGCAATTTCAGCAAACTTTTCATGTAAGTTTCTTGCTTTCCTTGTAATATTTTTACACATAAAAAGCAATTCTTCATCTTGATGTTTACTCAATCTATCTGGACTGATTGTACCAAGTATCATTTCTTCCAAGTCTGCTTTCAACCTACTTACATCTACACCTGAATTATTAATCTGTACACTACAACCAGGTGCTATTTCCTTTATCCACTCATCTACTCCTTCAGGAGACGGACTAATGAATTTGGAGTAATTTCAGCTATCTCACTTCTTGACCCTCCTGATGTAGGTGTCACTTTTTCCTCAATCTGTATCAATCTTTTTGGAACTATATATATACACCTCGCTTTGGGGTTTCTGCAAATTTTTCTGAAACGTTAATTAACTGTTCTGATCCTCCTGTACTCACACTCGCATTTCTCCCACTATTTTCAATCAATCCTTGATAAATCTCATTAATTTTCCTGGAAACTGTCTGAATTCCATTCACATTTTTATCTGGTATCGTTAAAGCATGCACTCGAGAAACTCCTTGTCCATCATTGTATAATGGAACAATTGGACCAATGGTCACTGGGACTGAAAACATCTGGATTCATCAGTGTCATCATTCTTGGCAATTCTTCTGTACCTACGTTTTGATTTTGACTCACACTTACTGAAGTTTTCTCTTGCGGCACTTCTATTTGAATTAATGGAGCACTTGGTAATGTATTTGTCTCTATTCTATTCTGTTCTTCTTGATAAGGTGGAGGTTTATTCATCAATAATTCATTTAAAAATTCATCATCTATGTCATCATATTCCTCAGTATTTTCAGTATTTCTAGATCTCTGATTCTTCTTTTTCTCCTTACATTTTGCTCCTTCTTTAGTCTCATCCACCATAGTTGGAAACATTTTCACTCCTGCTGCTATGTCTCTTCTCCAAATTTTCTTTTGGGCATCCCATTTTGCTTCTGAATATCTACTCACAGTATTCTTATATCTATTCTGGTACCTATCTCTTTCTCTCTTGTATGCCTCATGTTCCCATTCTTCAAGAGCTTCATACTGCATAGGTCTAGGACTAGGTCTCAAATTCCTCATTCGTCTCCTTAAATTCTCTACAATTTGGTATTAAAAGTACCATTCTCTGGAAATGCTAAAGTGTCATCTTGCTCAGTGTAGTTTATCCAATTTTCTAACCATGTACACATATGATAACCCCTTTCTAATGACATATAACCAGCGGGGTTCCTTCAGGAGCTACCGGAATTCTTTTTCTAATAGGTATCAGCTCATCTTTGCTAAACAAAGTTTTCAACAATTTTAGTAACTTCGTGATTCTTCTATGCTAATATTAATCTATATAAGTAAATCCTCAAAGTTCTTTTCTGTGTTATGTTTCTCTGCTACCAATCAAAATTTATCACGCTGTCCAATCCCAGCGCGACTCACAGCAACCAACCTATACCAGTGCAGCACTCTTGGTGACGTTTTCATACAACTGACCAATACCAGTGCAGCACTTTCTGTGACGTCAGTTTAACTCCTGCGACTGACCCTTCCTTTACAAAATCAGCATCAGCTTCTTTTTCAAAGTCTTTAACAAAGCAAACTACATTAAAAACAGCTTGTCTGCTCCACTAAAAGAAATACGATAGAACTGTACACTCTAAGAATTCTCTTCGCTTCTAGCAAAATTTTGACCACTGCGATTTTACCCTCATTCAAGTGAAAACGCTCGGGACTTCCCTAGATGCGCTTTCTGAAGTGACTCAAATAAATCTACACTATTTCAAATTTTTAAGATTCCCTGTGCAATACTGGCAAACTGACCATTGCCTAGCACCGCATCAACAGTAGACAACGCACACTTACTTAGTGTATGCCACACTAAGACTGCCCTTGGGCTTATCCCGGGATCTTAGGCCAACGACGGACCCGTTACTTCCATTAAGGTCAACGACGGACCACAACATAAAACATAAAAGTACGTAGTCAACAAATGTCTGTCCCTAAATTCCGTCTCTTCATTACCTAGTATTTTAGTCTAAACTAACCATCCGATGACACTACCAGAAACTGTTGCAGCGGAAATGGAGTAAAATTTTTATAATCATTCACTATATCCCTAATTTATTATATTCAGGGACTTTCCAGATACTGGGCCCATATAATACTCAGTAACCACTTACATATATCGGGTCCTCCGATAGATCTTTGGTAGAGCTAATAGGGACTCGATAATAAGAGACGGATGCTATTTCCCTCATGAGGACCTCTAATGAAGGAAAAGCCTGTCCAACAACAGTAATCACAATATATATCATATACAATACTCACTAATGAAGACAAACTCTGAATACTTATCAAGTCACTTTTATCTATTTGTTTCAAAATATGAATGGTCAATACACAAATACATAAGAATCATCAATTCTGTGTTATTTCAATGTTACAGGTAAGTACACAATAAAGAAATACAGTCCTTCAACAAATACATCATATAATCAATAACAGCATTAAGAGGGGAGAGAGAAACAAAGATATAATTATTGCAAAAACAGTATGCAATTCAGATTTAATACGAACCTAATTCAAAGGGAATCTAATGCACAGGGTGCAATAGTCAGAAATAGCTAACCCTTCAGCCGAAAAGGTATAGCTTAAGCAACATCACCAGCCAATAAAGTGCAAGTAAGTCAAATAGTCCCGCACAGGATTTGCAAGGATAATAGCCAGCCAGAGTAGCGCAGCAAAGGCTCTCTTCTCATAGAAACCGTTACTGCCAAGTTCTTTTCTCACTGAAATAGTTATACCCAAATGCTAAAGAGTTCCATCTGCCTAAAGTTACAATTTTATAATTTCAGCAATTTGATTGGACCAAATTATTAAGAGAACATCGTCCCAGTCAGCTCATCTGGTTTTTCACTGTAAAGCTCGTTGTTAGGAAAAATGTCATCATTATTAATAGGATTTGCTCTCCCCTTGTTATGAAATAGGATAAACATTTTCACGAAACATTTCTGTAAGCGCTTTCTATTATTTACTGTTTCATATTTCTTCGTGCATGATTCTAAATTTATTCGTATCTCTCTCCCACATTTCAGCATGTTAAGTGTTACAGCTAAGCAAACTATTTTTATTAAACAATGTTGTCATCTTTGCTCAATTTCTCGTACTTTCAAATAACTGTGTACGTAAATGTTAAAAAGTCACACTATTAGTCATTTGTTTTGTTAATAACACACTTATGAGCAAATTTGATCAAGCAAGATTATTTCGCAAAAATCATGCTTCATCACCTTCATTCGAGATTTACTTTCTCTTGAAAAAGTTGTGGCGTTCAAGCATAATGCTCGGTTCCTCAGCGTATTGCTTGTCCATGCACGCTGATGCCTCCTTATATTGATCCCAATCATCTCCTGATGCCCCCAGTGGTGAAAACTCTGGCAGTTTCTCAATCTCCTGTTCCCCTGCCAAACCAATACAGAGTCTCGTGCAAAGCACGTTGCATAGGGAACCAGAACGTAGCCAATGACGTCTCAGCATGTGCACAGCCACTGACGTCCAGGCTTGCATGTATGCATGCACGCTTCAGTAGAGTCTGGGATCTGCGCTGAGGGTACGTGAGAGGCTGCAAAGCCGAGCCACTAAAATAAATACATGCGGCTCACAACCGTGCCAGGTGTGAAATGCCAGCTGGTAGATCATAAAGCGTGGGAAATCTACCAAGGGAGTGATCCAGCGATCAGGGTTTGATAATTTTTCACAATCAAAGGCCCATTTACACTACCCAACTAATCCCTTCACGCTGGGGTTCAGTGTGATGCAAGTTTATTCCTAACTCACTAAATACACTTTAGAGCCTGCATTTCTCCTTACAAATAAATGTGGCGACGAACCTATAGTTGAGAAGTTGATGACAATAATTATGTACTTCTCTATGCTACTAATTAATAACAGACTCCGTGTGTAGTTTATGTTATTTATCGTAAAATAATGTGAGAAATAAATGCTCATCAAGTACAGTTACACAAAATGCAAATCATAGATTATCACAGAGAGAGAACATTGGCAATGTATAAATTCAAACTCATGTCAAATAAACAATGCATTGAAGGAATGGATAGGCGAAGAGAGAAAAGTTTCAGGGACAAAATACATTTGCAAATGAATATGCAAATTTAGGAGATTATCTATACTAACCCAAGTAAGAATCAGGGAAATCTACCCCTCTGGCCAGTCAGGGCAGCAAGGCCACTCAAGTAGAGTCGAGTGACAAAGATTAGGTCAGGAATGAGGTAACAGGTATGCCTCTAAACAGCAAAGCGACGATCTCCCGCTGGCTAACACCAGCAGAACCACCTCCTAAACCACACCCACCGGAAACTTTCAATTATACCCTAAAACCTAAATGTCCAACCCACGTATGTTTCAATATGAGAACGAAATCCATCTCCCATTGGCTAAAATTGGGGGTGTACTGTCACACCACTCTCATCATGACCATTTTATTAAACATCTCTTTGTTTTAAACATTCAGCATTACGACATTTTCATCCCAGGAAACAACTTTGAACACAATCATAGTAAATTTTTCCTGCAGTTCCTCGTATGTTGCAAATCTCTACGCCTCTATTGTTCGTCTCTGCCATTTCGTGAAGGAAACTGTTCACTTCCATTTGTAATCTTATTTTTCTTTTCCGCAACTAGGCAGACATTCAGTACTCCATGAAGGTTGCATTTTTCATGCCTTTGAGCTCTCTTCTCATTCGAATCTTTCTTTTGGGACATTTTAATTTTTCAGTCAAATATTAACCCTCACACTGACATCCAGAAGTGTAGGCCCATGCTTGCTTTTTCTACAGAAAACAAACACAAACATTTATTGTTTTTCATTAAATGTATTTTCATTGCACACCATCCCAGCATTGCACTAACCCATGCGCAACCCATGTTATTCCTAGCAAAATATTATTAACGTGCACAAAAGCAGCATTAGTTTTTTATCAAAGCAGTTTGCGGCCTAGTTCCATGCATTAATACACCCATTTAGTTTTACGCATGCGCAAAAGCATTTCCCCTTATTTTAGCGTTCTTTAATAATATTTTTCACAGCACACTGTTAATAAATGTTACTGAGGGTTCAATCCGAGCAGGTTTTATTTTCTCAAAATCCTGCTCCATCAATCCCCCCTTTGATGGCGTTTTTGAGCCATCATCAAAATACCCATCACATACAAGTTGCCACTTATTTAAAATGCTGTACTTCTTTCTCGTTTTTTCATTCTTCCATCTAAGTCTTTCATGATCTCATAGTAATTTCCTCTCATATCCTCTAATTCTATCTCTTCTCTCTTTCTCTTTCTAGCTCTACGTTTAAGATCTGATGTCTCTTTCTTTCTACACTTGCATTTGCAACATTTGTAAGTCATAATAATCATTAATATTACTATAATTACTGAAGTAACAGGTATTAATATTTTTCCTAACAATCTACTCCCTAAGGTAGAAAACCAATTTCCCACTGAGGAAAAACCCTTACCAAGTTTCTCCCATGCACCGTCAACCTTTAATTCAGTCAAATCTTCATGAAGTTCGGTAATGTTTTTAATACACCCCTCAAGATTTTTACTTTTGTCAGGGATATAAGTACAGCATTGTTGTATTTTCAACATGCTACAGACTCCACCCTCTTTTGCCAATAATATATCAAGGGCAAGTCGATTTTGAAAAACCATTGATCTAATTGCAAGCATTTCAGTATCAATCATCAAGAACCCACCAGCAGTATCTGTTGATAAACGATCAACCACAGTGCTCCAAAAATATCCCCAATTATTTCAGAATACCTCGCTCCTCTCTTATTATGTGTTAGTCCTTGTTTTATTTCATTAACTCTATTATTCTTATCTACATGGTAAACCTTTGTAAATACTATGCCTAAATAACAACATCCATACCAACCTGCAGGTAACCTATAATAAGCATTCTTACCACACACATAATAAATTCCCGGAAAAACAGGATCAGTTCCTCCTTTCAATCCCCAATTTCCTTTTATCAAGAAAGTATGCTCACATTCACTAGAACCAATGAAGTAACTATTATGTTCAGTCTTTTCTCTAAACACACAAAGCTTTCCTCTATGTTGAAAATCTAGAGTCATGGCAGCGTACGACTCACCCTTTTATAATCACCCTCTCTGAAAGCCCATGGAGGTACATGAGACTTTTGCTCAGCAGCTTTCTTTTTGAAATCTCGTCTTCTATCTTCTACCATATTCATAAATTCTATTTCTTCATGTCGTAATTTACAAGTTAAGTTATTTCTATGTGCATCTATTGTATCTAGCGGTTTGTTACTAATGAAAAAATCTCCCATATAAAACTGCATAAACAGGACCATAAACAATTTTTAAATCTCTTCTAATAGGGATTTCGGAAAATATTAAATCAAAATTAGAGTAATAATACTCTAATCCTTCCCTCTCATAAAACAAACTGGTTAAGACACTACAAGACACACCATAGGTTAAAGGTAGGTGATGATAAGTCACCCCCTCTGAGACAGACGACGGTAATTGCATGCACACATAATCTCTCGCATTCATTGTGTTAACGAATTCATATAACAATTTAGTAAAAACATTTAACGAAAAATCATTAATTGATTTATCATGATAAACACTATCATCTTCCATCTTTTCTATATTAGTATTTAAATCTTCTTTAGTATTAGAATCAATTCTCTCACTTCCCACATCATTAGTATTATTTTTGTGATTAGTCACCATTAAAAAAGGGACAATAACAACCAGTGTTAACTACATCAACGTTAATAGTAAAACACTACATAAGCAAGCATGAATACATCTACGTTTAAAAATATGATTTTGATATACAGTCTCTGTTACCTTTGCCATTTTAAACACTATATAATTTTTTTTAAATCTAAGAAAAAAAACTAAAAATCTTTTTAAAACTTTTGAAAAAAACGTATCCAAAAACCATCTATAGTAGTGTATCCTTACACTTAATGCCTCTCTTCTTTACCCCCTCTTTTTCTTTTTTATATCTTCTTCAAATCTTTTGGAATTTTCAGAATATTCTTCATTCAAATTGTTGCACCTTTATTTTCACAGTTCTCTTATAAGGTGGGTTCAGTTTGCTTTGATCACTTTGATCAGTACCAGCTTCTTCTTCTATTTGATTTGTGTTCTCAATTTCTTTCAACACCACATATGTCCATTCTGGAGCTGTGTATTTCTTTCTCGGAATTCTTATTCTTTTTGTTTTTCGTACCAATTCTTCTTCTGAATCACTTTGTCCAGTTTGACTTGATATTTCATTTATTTGATCTGGCCTTTTGTTTTCTAGAGTGTATTTCAATCTTTTCACTCCGTTTGGCCACACATCACCTTTTCTTGCTTTCTTAACTTGAACTCCTTCTTCACCTTCGTTGTCAAGTTCGAAAGTTCTTTTGTTCAGTTCTTTTCTTTGTTGTACTTGCTCTTGATTTTCATCAGTCACTTTCTCTTTCTCAAAAGCAGTCTCTTGAGACCCAGTAGCTGGTGCCCACTTTATTCGACTTGTACTAGGTTCTTCTTCAGCTTTTTCAGAATCTGTAACACTAGATTCTATAGCTTCATGTTCTTCAGCTTCTGGTTCTTTTCTTTGCTTTACCAGTTGCTGCGCTTCTTCTTGTCTTTCAAGCGGACTTGGGACTCTTCTTGTATGACTTGCATGAATCCAGTTTGGCAAGCCACCACACTTTACTGCTGTCGTTGTCACCAATATATTTTGGTAAGGTCCATTCCACGTGGGTTCTAAACACAACTTCCTCACGTGTTTCTTGACTAGAACCCACTCTCCTGGATTCAAATCATGTGCTTGATCCGGCTGTGTTGTGGTTGCAATTTCTCCAACCTGATGAGACATAGAACGCACCAGATCAGCCAATCCTTTGCAATAATCAAGCACTAGATCATCAGTAATATTCATCAGTTTGTTTGCTGGTACAATTGCTTGTCTCATGGCTCTCCCCATCAAAATTTCGTGAGGACTCAATCCAGTCCTTTTATCAGGAATGCTTCTAAGACTCATTAATACCAGGGGTAAAGCTTCTGGCCATTTCAGTGTTGTAGACGCACATACTTTTGACAGTCTGGATTTAATAGTGCAATTAATTTGTTCAACCACTCCAGATGCTTCTGGTCGATAGGCACAATGCAGCTTTTGCTCAATTTGTAATGCTGCGCAAATCAACTGAATTATTTCATTATTAAAATGAGTTCCTCTATCTGTTTCTAAAGAGACTGGAAATCCAAATCTTGGAATGATCTCTCTTAAAAGCTATTTAGCAACAGTTAGACTGTCATTTCTTCTTGTTGGATAAGCTTCTACCCAGCGAGAAAACAAACAAACAACCACCAACACATATTTCAGTCCATTACAAGGGGGAAGTTCTGCAAAGTCTAATTGTAGCCTGGTAAATGGTCCTGCTGCTTTTCCAATTCGACCCAAACTAACAACTGTCTTTCTACCTGGATTTTGCTGCTGGCACACTATACACCTATGGCAAAGACTCTCTACAATGACCCTAAACTTTGGGTTGTACCATGACTGCTTGAAGTGCCTGATCATAGCATCTCTTCCAACATGTGTAATTCCATGGTACATCCTTGCCATCTGAGAGAGTAAACTATCTGGCATTACTGGTCTTCCATCAACATACACCCATACTTCATCTTCTGCTCTCTTTTTACAACCTGATTTTATCCAGATTTCTTTCTCTTCCTCATTTGCTTCTTCCTGAAGCTGCCTTATTTCTTCCCATGTTTCCAAAGAAGAAAACATCAAGTGGCAATTTGTATGTTTTTCTCCATCCCTCTGTTGATTGAAATTGAATTTTGTGCACAGAAACGAGCCACTTGGTCTGTGTATCTGTTTCCATTTGTCACATAGTAATTTCCTGACTTGTGTGCTGAACATTTTACCACAGCAATCTTTTTGGGCATTTGTAATGCATTCAATAGATCCTTCACATTTTTACTGTTCCGGATCGGGGATTCTGAAGAGGTCAGAAATCCTCTTTGCATCCACAACTGACCAAAATCATGCACCACCCCAAAACCATATTGACTATCAGTGAATATGGTTACTTTTTGCCAATTATACATGCTCTAGTCGAAGCAATTAGTTCAGAAATTTGAGCAGAATTTATCCCCTTTAGACAGAATGCTTCAAGAACCATAGACACTGTACATACTGCATAGGCAGCACTCAATACACCTTTTTCATCTCTCAGACAAGATCCATCCACGAACAACACACTATCTGACTCTTCTAATGGTGTATCCTTTATGTCAGGCCTTGGTTTCGTGCACAATTCTGTCACATTCAAACAATCATGATCTGCTTCATCTTTCACTTCTTCACAACTTGAACTTGGCAACAAAGTTGCAGGGTTCAATATTGTACATCTTGTCACTGTCACATTTTCATGTACAAAAACAATTGGTACGGGGGAATTAATATATACATTTTATTTATAACATAGGGAACATTCAATTACCCTAGTTCCAGTCTTTAGTACTTCAGAATTTTTTCACCTAAGTAAATTTAAGGCACACATACAACATGGGACCGATCTTTAAACAAATTAATTGCTCCAGGACATACAAAAATACATAAAATATATACAAAACAAACACTACTAAAGACAACTCTACATTACCAATACCCCACAATGTTATCTCTAAATATGGTGTTCACCCATTGGATCAAGGTGATCCACTTAGAGGTAGTCAAAGAGTATACACTGAGGCAAAAGTGCCTTTTCTTTAGCTCTCTTGTGTCACAAAAAGTTACAAATCACTCTTTGTTAATTTAGCGCAGACTCCTCCAAAGAAAATGTCGACGCGGACGCGTTTCAGCCTTTATATTCTTCTTGGCCTCCTCAGGACAAGGGCAATGGAACAAAGTTCGTGAAATCTGTACGGGGACCCTAAAATCACATCCCTGAGTGATGCGCGCCGGGCGGCGCCTTGACTCGGGCTGAGCCCACCTCTCTCACAGGTAAGGTTCAGTTTTCAACACAAGTGAATGAATCTGCTTCTCTTAATTCTGAAAACGCTGCCTACCGGTCAGCTATTGAAAACACGAGGCGGGAAATAATCACGGTCCTCGCTGCAAAAGTCAGCGTGTGTCACATTTTCAGCACCCAAAATCACAGTTTCATACCTAGTCAGCCGACTATACGTCATATGCTGAGTCCGAGTCCTTGTTAATAGGATCTCAACAGAATGTGGCACATATACTTTCACTGGATGTCCCATAACAATTGTTTCGCTCTGCTCTAGACTCACACAAATAGCAGCCACTGCTTTTAAACAGCCTGGTAATGCGGCAGCCACTGAATCCAAAGTAGCAGAAAAATATGCCACTGGACGACGTGCCATTCCATGTTTTTGTGTGAAGACTGAAAGTGCACACCCATCTCTCTCACAACAGAATAATGCAAAATCTTTTGTGTAATCCGGCATTCCCAATGCAGGTGCTCGACAAAAACTATCTCGCAATTCAATAAAAGCTTTCATACACTCTTCATCCAACACAATCGGATCAACCACATCTTTATGAGTCAACCTCTGTAAAGGTTTTGCAATCAGTGAAGACCCACTGATCCACTGTCTACAGTATCCAACCATTCCCCTAAACATTCGAACTTCTTTATGAGTTTTAGGAGGACCCATCTGCAAAATCACATTGATTCGGTCTTGTGTTACTTTCCTAACTGCTTTCTCAATTTTACGTCCCAAATATTGGACCTCTTTTTGACAAAACTGTAATTTTGCTGGTCACACTTTATGCCCACCTTCTGCCAAATGATTCAATAAGGGAATTGTATCTGTCACACAGGCTTCTCGTGTTTTTGATGCCACCGGTAGGTCATCAATGTACTGCACTAACACTGAATTTTCTGGCATGATCAATGACTCCAGACATTTTTTCAAAATCTGATTAAAAATCGAAGGACTCTCTGTCTACCCTTGAGGAACTCGGCACCATGCCAAAACATGGTTTCCGAACCGGAAAGCAAAAAGATATTGGCTATCCGGATGCAAAGGTATCGAGAAAAATGCTTGACACAGATCAATTACTGTGTACCATTCTGCATCACAAGGAATTTGATAAAGAATCACTGCTGGATTTGGCACTATTGGACAGCAAGGTACTACGATCTTATTTATTTTCTCAAATCCTGAACTATTCTATATTTTCCACTTGGTTTCTTAATCCCCATAATAGGTGAATTACAAAGACTACTTAGTATTTCTTTTAAAATACCTTACTCAATCATTTGATCAATTACAGGAATTACTCCTGCTGTGATCTCAGGACTCATCTTGTACTGGGGTGTGTTTGGATATACTGCACCTGGTTTGACTGTAACCTGAATAGGATCCACACCCTTCATCAAACCAATGCCTTTTCCTGTAAAATCCCATACATCAGGTCTTACTGCATTTCTCAACTCTGCAGGTAAATCTTCTTCTGTAAGCAATGAATATAAATCATTCACTTCTGTCCCTTGCTTCGCGAACATCATTTTAAAAGCAACATCCTCATCTGGTGTTTGAACAGCAATACCATCTGGCGTACAATAGATGGTACAATTCATCTTACATAACAAGTCCCTTCCTAAAAGGTTCACCGGACTTGTATCACATACCACAAACCGATGCATGTCTCTGAATTTTCCAATATGAACTTCTATTGGTCTTGTTATTGGAGTCTAAGGGGCCGATTCCGATCTCGGCCGGTAGTGCTCCGAATCGGATTCGGATTCACCGGATCCGATTCGGAGCCCTGTTTCCCGACCGAATCGTACGCGGGTCCGGCCGAGCGAGTACGATGAAAGCACCCGCGAAATCGCCGACCGACTCGAACGCGGCTTCAACACGCTCTGACCGACTCGCATGGACCTGACTCGCACCGCGCTATGGAGACGTTTCCCGGCCGGGTAAGTACGATGCGCGCCGCGAGCAGTCCGACCGACTCGCGCCGTCCGGCTCGAGAAAGCTGTCGGAGCCGGACTTTGGGGGTCCGCGTCGGACCCCCCTGTACGCGTAGGCACGCGAAGTCGCACACAGGGGGACCCATGGGTCCCCCTACCTGTGCATGTACGCCGCGATGCGCATGGACGCGTACACGCTGTAGGGGCGCCCTTGTCCGCCTCGCACCCATTGAGTCAATGGGAGCCCACGTACGCGTTGTACGACAGGCTCCCATTGACGTCAATGGGAGTCCGACCGACTCGAGTCCGATAGCATGCGTGCGCATCGTACTCGTTCGGTCGGACGGCTAGGGTCCGATTCGGTCGGAATTCTCTCCGGGTCCGGCTCGGTCGGAGAGATTTCCGGCCGGAATCGGAATCGGCCCCTTAATATGTTTATTTGAAACTCCTACAACTTGGATAGTTTTTCCCGAGAGGGGTAGGTTTGGGATTTCTGCTGCTCTCACAGTAGAACGGGTAGCACCAGTGTCCACTAAGAATGTAACATTATTACCTTCCACTTTTCCATCAACAAAATGACCTGACTGATCTACCTCTAGAGATGCGCCAAGCACGCACTCTTCCTCCCCCTCAGGCACCGTCATTGAGATGAGTCCGAGTCACTCTCTGAACATTGCAATAAATACTGTGAAACCACTTGTACATTTTGATTCTTACCAACTTGTTCACCTGCGTGAAATCCAGAATTCGCACTGTATCTCTACACTTGAGCATTCACATTATTTGGCATAGGAGCTTGAGGCACCTGTACTTGTTGTGTCTGTGGTGTAACTACCTGCTGCTGTTGTTGTTCATTCACAACCACTTCATTCTCCATCTGCGGATTGAAATTTTGATTCATTGCATTATTTTTCTGTAAAGATCTACACTCATTCCTCCAATGTCCAAACTTTTCGCACACATGACAAGGACATTTCTTTTTCAATTCTTCCCTACTCATCTTACCTCTACCTCCATTTGGTACCTGACCATTTTGACATCTGAAAATCTATTTGAGAACCATTGTTTCCATCTTTCTGTTCTGCCACTTTCACCTGTGCCCACATCATTTTCTCTTTCAGCTTTTTATGCCTGGACTCAATGTCATCACTACAATACTTAGCATATCTCAGAATCTCATCGACTGTTTTACTCTGCCAACAAATCAAATGTTCCTGAATCATGTTACTAATTTCGGGTTTTAATCCAAAAACAAACCTATATACAAAGTGTCCCATATCTTTGTCACCTACACTTTCAAAACCACTGTACTGTTTGAACACCTGTAGCAACCTTTCATAATAGGCATGTACCGATTCTTTGGGTTCCTGTGTTGTCCTGTCTATTTTAACCCAATCTGTTTCTTTTGGAGAAATTTTACTTTTCAGGAAAGTAATTACTTGATTATATTTTTTCATCACTTCTTCTGAAGGTGCTCCTGTTTTCACATCTCTAGGATATTCTTCTTTTGGCCAATCAACAGTAATTTTACACTCAGTCCATAAGTCAGCTGGAACTACAATCTCAAACAAACCATCTAAATCTTTTAACAAAACTTTGAAACTTTTACAAACCTCTCTACCTGTTTGTGCGATTCAACAGGTTTTTCTCTCAACCTGGGAAAATCATTTGTAAAGGATAATATATCCTGTCTTGACCAGGAACGTGACCATATCCAACACCTGGAACTTCTCTCATTGGGCATACCATTTCAGCCTGATCTGTTTCTCTTAATGGAAATAAAGACGCATTTTTACTTGCAAGTATTTCTCCCTTCTTTTTCGCCCATCTACCTTTCCACCGTTCTAAATCACCCCATTTCTTCAAAGTATTCATTAGCTCTTTTATTTGCAATCGTTTGCCAGACGTATTCAAACTCTCCAAATCTTTATCAGTAAAATCCAATCTTTACGTTTTTTGCAAAACTTTAGACTTTTCAATGTCTACTCCATATTCTTGTGCAGCTTCTGCCAACCTCTCATGTAGATTCCTTGCTTTCCATGTAATATTCTTACTCAAAAAGAATAACTCTTCATCTCGGTACTTACTCAATCTTTCTGGACTTATTGTACCAATAATCATTTCTTCCAGATCCACTCTCAATCTAGCTACATCTATACTCAATTGTGATTTATTCTTTTCCATTCCTCTTATCCAGACATCTAACTCCTCTGGCGAAGGACCCACCGAACTCCCTGATGCTGGAGTTGCTCCACTGACATTCTGCACTATTTTTCTAGGATCCATCTGTACACTTCTCTTTGGTGTTTCAGTTACATTTTCACCCACTGGAAGATCAATCAATGACTATGCAAATTTAGGAGATTATCTATACTAACCCAAGTAAGAATCAGGGAAATCCACCCCTCTGGCCAGTCAGGGCAGCAAGGCCACTCAAGTAGAGTCGAGTGACAAAGATTAGATCAGGAACCAGGTAACAGGTAGGCCTCTATCTGGAAACAGCAA
Source organism: Calotriton arnoldi (assembly GCA_963921515.1). Lineage (NCBI taxonomy): Eukaryota > Metazoa > Chordata > Amphibia > Caudata > Salamandridae > Calotriton > Calotriton arnoldi. The sequence goes on along the minus strand of CAWUFW010000825.1, from coordinate 1,992,953 downwards.
ACCGACGACAGAGACAATCTCCTGCTGGCTAACACCAGCAGAACCACCTCCTAAACCACACCCACCAGGGACTTTCAATTATACCCTAAAACCTAAATGTCCAACCCACATATGTTTCAATATGAGAACGAAATCCATCTCCCATTGGCTAAAATTGGGGGTGTACTGTCACACCACTCTCATCATGACCATTTTATTAAACATCTTTGTTTTAAACATTCAGCATTATGACAGATTCATCCCAGGAAACAACTTTGAACACAATCGTAGTAAATTTTTCCTGCAGTTCCTCGTATGTTGCAAATCTCTACGCCTCTATTGTTCGTCTCTGCCATTTCGTGTAGGAAACTGTTCACTTCCATTTGTAATCTTATTTTTCTTTTCCGCAACTAGGCAGACAATCAGTACTCCATGAAGGTCGCATTTTTCATGCCTTTGAGCTCTCTTCTCATTCGAAACTTTCTTTTGGGACATTTTAATTTTTCAGTCAAATATTAACCCTCACACTGACATGCAGAAGTGTAGGCCCATGCTTGCTTTTGCTACAGAAAACAAACACAAACATTTATTATTTTTCATGAAATGTATTTTCATTGCACACCATCCCAGCATTGCACTAACCCATGCGCAACCCATGTTATTCCTAGCAAAATATTATTAACGTGCACAAAAGCAGCATTCGTTTTTTATCAAAGCAGTTTGCTACCTAGTTCCATGCATTAATACACGCATTTAGTTTTACACATGCGCAAAAGCATTTCCCCTTATTTTAGCGTTCTTTAATAATATTTTTCACAGCACACTGTTAATAAATGTTACTGAGGGTTCAATCCGAGCAGGTTTTATTTTCTCAAAACCCTGCTCCATCAGGAGCTCCATTTCTGACGATGGGCAGTTTAAATACCAAGCGTGGTCCAGACTGGAAAAGAACCAAAATCAGGTCGGTGGGTATGTGAAAAGTACAACTCGTTGCCAATGTGTAGCAAGTGAAGGCGCATTATTCCAAATAGAAGCACACCCATGACCGGGAGCATCTGACACCTAAGAGCCTCTCCTAAATCCGTATTTGTAAAGCGCGAACTACTCACCCTTACGGGTCTCAAGGCGCTGGGGGCCGTCGTGGAAATTAAGTGAGCTATTGCCCAGAGTCACATGGTGCTGAGCTGAGCTGCCGCCGGAGCCGGGGATCGAACCGTGAGCCCTGTGCTCCGAAGTCAGCTGCCCTGGCCGCTGCACCACACCTCTCCTACAACTGATTAACATTGCTAAGAGCCTCGCAGATGCCGTTCCACTTCCCGAGCATGGAATACATATCAAATGTCAACAAAGCATTGTGAATGAACTACAACACCTTGTGAGTCGATGCTTATCTTGAAAGCCACGTGAAGTTATGAGTCTACCTACTACAGCCAGGAAAACACAGTTCTGTAAAGGGCATTGGTGTCGTTTTCAATGCAAAACACTTATGACACTAAACAAATATTATTTATTAATCAAAATCTCTCTTACTTTTTAATTCAAAACAGAAGTCCTGATCAGTCAGTTGGAAGCTGACCAGAGATCGAAAGGGGCAGACTAGATGGAAGTTTTTGTGACAACGTTGGCCTGGGCAGGGGTGCCACTGGGCACTTCCCATGGAGGGTAAAATAAATTAGGTAGAAATATTGGTGAAAATGTCACAAGTGTCCTCTCAGCATGGCAGCCAGCCAGATAGGAGTAAACAGTTTTAGAAAGAGAAGAAATTGGCACAACCGTGTATGAGCGACTACAAAGTCAGGTTCTCAATGTGAATACATCAGTGTTTACCCCCAATCAATGCAATGCCATGCAATAAAAGTTAATGCCCTTACATTCACACAAGACATCAACAGTTAGATGGTAATGTAAAATCCTCTGCTTTCTGAAAGAAAGAGTAAATTTTGGTTAGATGGTAATGCTCCTCTATTCGGAGAAAATAATAAATCTGAAAAGTCCACTAATTAGTTTACCTATATATATATATATATATATACTATTTTATTGGCAGAGTCAATTCATCCAGTGGATTCTCTTCCAAATTTATCAATGTCTCAAAAATTGGGGAATTGTCTGTTACCACTCAACTCTAAATCAGGTGGCTAAATTTCAACCAAGTTTCATCTCATGATTCATACAGAAGATGATAAGCAGTGGCAGCTGGCGAGTAGCTCCACAGTTTGTACTGTGTGGATGACTGCCTGTCTGACAAACAATCAGGAAATACTGCTGTCTTGAGATATCAGAGCAACGTACAGAGTCCCTCAGCTTCTGCTCTTCATCACAGGTGATGGAATGCTAACTTTGAGAGCCTTCCATCTGGGTGCAGCATGTGCTGGTGGGACATGGTATCCAAATAGGAATAGGCATTGTGTTGCCATACTGCGATGATGATGTCACTGTTGTATCTGATCTGTTGTTGTAGTGATAGTGCACGCGCTTGTTGCAGTGCTTAGTAATATGGGTGCCATGGTTTGCTAGTGCCATGAATTTTACTTTGTGTTTAAATGTAATTGCGCATTTTCTGAGTGACATTCCATGTTCTGCGGTTCTGGTTGCTGATCTGTTGTGGCTGTTCGCCAGCCATTTGCTGAAAGAAGAATAAATTACTCACATTTGGATCACACTTCATGGATTGTGCCAATTTGTTTGCGACGTGAATGTAACAGTCACTTCATTTTTTCTTGGTCACCAGGCCTCCTCTCCTTTGGAGTAAAAGAGTCCACAATGGTGAATAAGGTGTTCACGGCTGTGAACATGCTGGTCCTGATGTTTGTTATCATCACCGGATTCATCAAAGGCGACCTCAGGAATTGGACCCTAAGTGAAGAAAATCTGAGGACGGATGCTGAAAAAATGAGGTAAAAAGCACCAGAGCTCTTGCTTAATGGTTAAGGAATTTAAAGAAGAAACCACTTCCACTGCACATAAAAACTCTCTGCTTGGAGTTTCTTCTGCTCCCGTGGAAGACAAGGGTAAAAGGTAATGTTATGATAATTGAAATCCAAATATATTCCAGTTAGAAGTGTTGTTTCTTCAGCTGAGTAGTACATTTCTTAAAAAGGTAAAGTCCAACCAACAGTCCTCAGATGTGAAGTTTTTAATGTAGTTTTAAAAGTATGCAAAGTTAGTTCATGATGCTGTCATAAGTGAGATACATATCTAGCCATTCATAAAAGGTAAGCAGCCAGAATTCAGAAGGGATATTGAAAGTAGTTGATTGAGTTTTCTAAATAGATACCAGTACCAGACTAAAGAAAATAAAGCTTACCACTTTAAGCAACTTCTTCTATCTTATCACTAGAATAAAACATCATCTGCCTATACACTGTGTAGCTCATAGCCAACAAAAAGATATTTCTCCTGAATTAAAAGGTACCAAATTCCTCCTGCATCGGGAGACATAGTTGAAGGATTAGATTAGTTATTCCTAGAGCAGGACAAGGAAATCTTATTGTGTAAGTGGGGCTTTAGGTGGTCATAGTGGTGTCTACATGTGATATGGAGGGGATGGAGTTTGTGGTCTACTATCCATTCAAGATAGTCCATCGGGCATCAGTGATAAGAGGGTTAAGGCCTATGGCTCAAGAAGAATTGAATTATGTTGTCAATGCTGAAGCCTATGACGGATGTTCTGGGGATTTATTTGTGGGTTACCAGACCGGTTTCCAGAATGCAGAAGTAATATCTGTGCATTGGACGGATTGTACAGCTGTAGGAACAAGCTTGAGACATCCACCCCAGCTTCTATTGAAGATGTGGACGTATATTTGATTAACCATTAGCTCTATAGTGATAGATGCCAAATCACATTAGAGTAGAGCCAAAGGGTTAAGATTTTTGGAGAGTTAAGAAACAGTTGTATTAAGCACATCACGACGAGGGGTTTCTAACCCTGACTTGACGCACATCTTTACTATAAAGAAATCGTGAGATTTTTTGACAAGCCGGCACTTATGTGAAATCAGTAGCTTGTCGACAATAATAGATATCAGGCTAAGAGAAGATGTAGTTTAGCTACATTTATTTCATAATTTGGGACACATTTAGATCTCCTTCAGGGAGTTTTGACACTAAAATCATTACATCCAAGGGAGATGACACACTATTATCCATCACATGCATACAAAAGAAGTGACTTTCTATTAGTGGGGAACATGGAGCAGGTTTTGCTGTTTGTGAGATATTGGTGATAAATGACTTGTGGAAGGATTGTCCATTAGAAAGGCACCCTGTGTTTCAGTGAGACTGTAATTATCTGCACTACTGCGTGAGCTGTTTAAGGCTTCTCTCTTCTAATCTCATTGCCTGTCTCACTTGCAGTAACAGGTCATTGGCTGCCAATGAGACGGAACACTTTGGAGTTGGAGGGTTCATGCCTTTTGGCTTCACGGGCACTTTGGCTGGAGCTGCAACTTGCTTCTATGCCTTTGTCGGTTTTGACTGCATCGCAACAACAGGTGAGGGAGAAATGCAGAGGGGCACATGCAAAGAGCTCCTGAATGTCAAGTACTCAGTGTACTACATATTGCTTCTGCATATGTCCTGCTCTGAAAGCACCTGCAATGGGAGGATCCAGACTGAGGGGTGAAATGTTCACATCGTCACTTGCAGGAAATTCACTGTGCCTGGTCATTCCAGTAGGTGAAGTACTGTATGCTCATTTTTCCAAGGTAAGTGTTGTGAAGAAGACTCTACACGAAGGTAAGTCCAGTTCTGGTATTTATTGGATCTCCTCTGCTCATCACAAGTACAGCACTGCCTCTCCTATCTCTGCGAGTTCTCTCACACTCCTGTCTCAACATTCTAATGCAGCCTCTGAATCAACTGTAGGGAAATACCAACCGGGTAAGAGAGGGAGGGGTGGAACAAGGGAAAGTGCAAGGGAAAAGAACACCTACCAAAATGTATACAATGGGAACTGAAGATAAAGTTAAATGTAAACAGAAATATATATTACAGGAAACGGAAAAAAAATAAGTCAAGAGAATATAACAGTAAGGGTCTTACATTTCACCTTCTCAGTCATACATCTGACTCTACATCAATATAATACACGTAACACAATTGTTTTGGGTTTGGTTCATCGCCAGAAAATGTCAGATTGTTAAGTCACAGTGACAAGAATTTTTTTTAAAATGCAAAAACTAAGGTAATTGACAAAAATTGGAAGTTTTTGTTCAATGGTGGAGAGGTTATAGAGTTATGCTTTATTTTTTGGGCCTGCCTGACTTCCTGATTAGGAAATTGCAGGTGGTCCAAAACGCAGCAGCTCGGACTCTTCTCGGTCTGCCTTTGAGAACACAGGTTTCCCCTTATCTAAGGGAACTGCACTGGCTTCTGATAAGGAAGAGGATCCTTTTGAAGACCCTGCTGTACATAGGGCTCTCCATCACTCTGGGGCTGTCTATCTTAGAGAAAGGATCGGCTTTCATTTTCCACTCGGACATTTGTGCTCTGCCAATCCTTTTCAGGCCACAACTCCAAGGATCCAGCGGTCCAGGACGGGAGGTAGGTCCTTTTCATTCTTAGGACCCTCAGTATGGAACAAACTCCCTCTGGAGTTACGGAGCATCTCAGCCACCTCCCAGTTCTGGAAGAAATTGGAAACTTAGGGCCAGATGTAGGAAGCGAAATAGCGATCGCAAACACTGAAATTCGCAGAATTTCAACGTTTGCGACCGCAAAATAGCCCTGTGCAATGTAGGTAGGAAAAACCTACTGCAAAATAAGGAATCGCAAATTTTGCGATTCCCTATTTTGCGACTGCCTTTAAGGAATTGCAAATTGCGATTCCTTAAATGCAATGCAGGAAGCCCAGAAAGTCTGCGATTTGGGCTTAGGGAATCGTAAATTACCACCAACTTCAAGTTGGTGGTAATTTGCAATTTCTTTGAAAAATGCACTTTTTTGCATTTGGTCAAAGTGCCATGAGGCGCACATACATGCCCTTAGGGCATGTATGAGCGCCACATGTGCACACATAAATTTTTCAGGGGTGCAACAGGGTGTCCTTTTGACACCCTTGCACCCTTGAAAATGCATTTGCAATTTGCGAGTACCTAATGGGTACTCGCAAATTGCGAATGTCTTCCCATTCATTCCTATGGGCCTCAAGGCCCATAGGAATGAATGGGAAGGTATTCCTTAATTGCGAATCGCAATTTGCAATTAGCAATTAAAGAATATTAAGGAATCGCAATTAATATTACGATTCCTACCTACATTCCATTTTGCGAGTCTTTAATAGCGATTCGCTAAAAATCGCTATTAAGGACTTGCAGAAATTAGTTTACCTACATCTGGCCCTTAGCTTTTTAATCAAAATTAATATGGAGGTCCCTCGGTTGCTGGTCACCTTGGATGCATAGCACCAGGGCACTCCCCGGAGTAACAGAGCACTTTATAAAGGACCCTTACATTACATACATCTGGCCTGAGATGGTAAATGGAATCATAGAGGGGAAGTGGCTCCTTTGGTGAAGAAGTGGGAGGGGGAGGACAAGGCTCCACTATATTACCCGAGTAAGTTGCTTCGAAAGTGGTTCTACAGTTTATAGTGTTTTTCATCACATTTTTCCATTGATTCCATTAGTTAGTTGTTCCTGAAGTTATCCTGTCACAGAGCCGGGGCAGATCTCCACTATGGTATGTTGATAAAGGAATACTCTTTTCTGCATCTGGCCATAGGCAGAGCTCAGATACAACATTAGTTTTGGTCAGTATTATTTCTCCACTTATGAGCAATATTTATATCATGTTATGTTTATATCAAGTTTTGATACAGCACTACATATTTCTGAAAGAGTGGGGGTCAACAGACCAGATGGACAGGTCAGCAGGTACTCATACAGGATATTGGTCAGCAGTATGTAAAATACTCTGGTACTTACGAGACCTACCCGTGCCTGTCATAATCTGATAAGTGTGCTTTAAGGCCTTTCTTGGACCTCTTTCAATTGCATACTCCATTGGAGTACCTGTGTACCACATTGATAGTTTGGCTCCGAGTACTGGGATCTGTGATCCGTTTTCCAGAGATTTCTAAAATTCCAGTGGATAAATAGTAAAGGGAGCTGGGGAAAAGAGAATGGGCTGCTGAGATCTTTTGAATACTTGCCACAGATACACGGAGCCCAGTCAAAGTAAGGCTCAGTGATCTACAGTTAGTGCCTTACATTTTTACAAAGCCCTCCACCATGAACCAGCTGAGATTCTGTCATATGCAGCAATTTTCGTATTTACCTGAGCTCATCTCCTGGGCATCCAGAAAGCAGGCTGTCTCATGGTCAGCCTAGAAAGCAGGGGATGGTGACCTTCACCAGTGAGGACATACATTTGAGGTGCAGGAATAGCAAAATATCAATATTTTTTTATTTAGTAAGAGCTCTTAATGCAGCCAGAAGCCCAAGTTCTTAATGGATTGTGTAGGTAACAACATTTGTCCATTGTCCTGTGAACACCGACACATATTCTGTAACAGCAGAGCCACTGGCACCATTTAAGGGTCAGAGGTAAATCCCAGCTATGGTTTCAATCCGACTGAAAATCAATTACTTCAACTGTGCTGAGCGGGCACGTTTTGAACCTCTTGGAAAACATGTGCTTTATGTACACACTGTTTGATCATGTAAAAGAATCATAGTGCCCGATTCTCACTCAGTATAGAATTCCATTTACAAAGCTTGCTAAAAAGTTTATTTACAAGCCCTTGTCACATCATTGTTGCATCAATGCAATTAAAATTAAGAGCAATCACAACATCCTGAAAATCCAAGTAAAATGCTCCAACACAGAAAAGTCAGAACATACGACACTTTCCTAGGCTCTAGTGGCCCACACACAACTGGGTTGAGGTAGCAACCTTTCTCTCCTTCCATCTGGGTATAACCAGAAGTGCCCTGTTTGCTCAGTAAATGATGAGACAGCAGATACATTGTGTGGGCAGGAGTGAGATTACTTCAACTAATATCCCTTTCTTTTTCACCTACATGGGGCGCTCAGTTCCTTCAGGAAACACTAGGATCACTGGTATTGGCTTAGGGGGGTGGTGGTCTAAGCCTTTGATCAGGTCCCATTTTGTCTCCACCAAAGATGGTCTAGCCCAGAGGAATGTATGACGTTACAACGCATACATTCACAACGCATGGCTTCACAGCGCGGTCGTTACAACAACCGCGTTGTTGCCTCGCGTGCCATTACATCGCAAGTCGTATCAATGACTTGCTGTAGGGGCGCGCTGGACTACGACTTGCGGTGTAATGGCACTCATGGTAACAACGCTGGTCGTTGTAACGACCGCGTTGTGAAGTCATGCTTTGTGGAAACAGCGTTGTAAACGCTGTTTCCCAGCCCAGAGCTCCTAAATTACCAATGGGACTTGCAGCCCATAGTGGTGACTCACTGCATGTTGCACACCTACTGTGTACTCATACAATCAGCTGGCAGTGATCCATAAGTTACCAGTAGCGGCCCGTAGTGGGAGTGCTGCTGGGTGGCGACGTGGGACGGGGGAGGGTGGGGGGTAGTAAACTACGGAATATGGCCGAATAGAGATAAGTAAACATATAAATAAATAAAACGAATTTCGTTGCGCGCGCTGCTGAAAGACTATGTGTAAAGAAATGTAAAGATGAACAAGTGATGGATTTGTTGCTTAACTTAGCATGCGATAAAGTAGAAAATGTAGATGTTTCCAGAAAAAGAAGGAAGCACATATAAAAGAACTTATGAAATGTCTAAATGAGACATTTGACCACAAAGAAAGCTAGATTTTGAAAGATATAATTTTAAAATGTCCTGCTAAGGACAGGTGCTCATCAACAAGTATGTAACAAAACAAGAAAATTGGTGATGCTTTGTTAATTTAAAAAGTTAAATAAAAAAAAAGAGTCATACACACTCAGACAAGCCTACAGAAAAGCTAACCTACTTGTGTATACATCCATCTATTCACCCATGTGTCACAGAGGTAATTACATTCAAATGAGCCCAAACCCAACACTGGAAGGAGGCGTTCTCCATTCTTGATCTACTTTGACAGCTTCAAGGCCATCTAGTCAGACAGTAAATGGTGTAGTATATTTTCTGGTCTTTTAACCATCTTGTTTGATAGATCTGGCTACTTGTTAATGCTGCTGTGCGCTTTGCAGCTCCATAATGTGGTCAATGTTAGCCGCTGCCAGTACAATACAGTGCACTGCTAAAACCTAAAGTTTAACATACTAAGAGAATGGCAGCCTTGAAACTGAAGATGGGCAGAACATTGGGTAAGAAGGTAACCAACTCCATCTTGGTCATTACAGACACTGTTTTCAGTCCTGGACTTGTGTGCCATGCTAATGAGCGCTGGATATTGCAGTATTGTTTTACTTCCGTTGAACGAATTAGATTACAACACCAGAAATCAATGGTTTATAGATGAAACGTTTAAGACTAGAGACCATTATTGTAATGACCTGGAGAAAGGGGTCACCCTATCGGGTAAAGATTTCCATAGTTGGGATATGTGAGATTTTAATGTAAGAATATATGATCGGAAGATATTTAAGTGGCACTAATTTCATCAAACGATGAACTCGTGCTTGGATAGCTTCAAAGTGTAAGGCTTACATCTAAGAACTGAACTTTAAGATGCCTCTACCGAGGAAACTGCTCAAATATTGCCTGAAGCATGTTATCATAAAGTAAATGTTTGGTCTGAGAACCTTTCTAAAGGTTTACAATGTGCTTTCATGTATTTGCCATTACACATATACGTCTGCAAGACAGCTCAGTGACTTAAATGGTTGCCACGGACAACCATTGTGATTTATAGTCGGAGTTCAAATCTCAGCAAGGCCAGATCATCCACCCATCTTTCCGAGGTTGATAAATTGAGTACCATTACACAAGCAAAAATAGCACCTCTTACTCAAGGTGCTTAAAAGCAACAGAAGTGTTCTGTGAAGTGAAGTGGTTTGTAAAAAGCATATTATTTGTTGTTATTATGTCTCTGGTGGTCCTGATTAGAGCCCTGTTCCTCATCTCGTATACACTTCACCATCAGCTGACCACTTTTCCAGCAGGTGTCGCATATAATTAATTCCAATAGAAACTTCGGGCTGAGCCTGCCCTTCCCATGTTGCAGGATACTCACACACAGGTTTGACAAGTCGAAACAAATTATTTTGGGAAAACCACTCCATTTCTCATGATGAAACACGCATGTTCAACTCTTGAGGCGAGGCCAATGCACATATTCCTAGGTCTCTGCCGCTCTGTTGAGATATGTCAGACAGAGGCAAGTAATAGTCACAATGACAAATAGCAAAGCAGTAGGATTAGGAAGTATTGTGGTGGATTGTATGACTGGGTCATTGTGGACACTAAGAATGAAAGCTATATCTGTTTGCACAACTCCTTTTATTTCCTACATCCCGAATTATATAGCATTGTAATGCACTGTTATTGCAATTATATAACACTTACTACCCCAGACAAAGTGTTGAAGCGTTGTATGGTGGGAAGCACGTTACTCTGCAACTCAAAAGTTAGTAGTTAACAGTATGTGTAAAGTAAACTCTAGCCTTCTGGACTGATGTTTATTGCAGGGGAAGAAGTCAAGGACCCCCAGAAGTCCATTCCCGTGGGCATTGTCGTCTCTCTTTCCGTCTGCTTCCTGGCATACTTTGGTGTCTCTGCTGCCCTCACCCTCATGATGCCCTACCACCTCCTGGACACAAAGAGCCCATTGCCTGCAGCCTTTGAGTATGTGGGTTGGAGCGTGGCAAAGTACATTGTGGCTGTGGGGTCACTCTGTGCCCTCACGACCAGGTGAGCACTTGGGATGGAGAATATGAAGAAGGGTCTTAACACCTCTCACAACGAACCATACGACACTCGGTCAGGACTGGTCCACAGAACCTCTCCTTATCCTCACTGTATTCATGGAGGTCCATCGCTGGCAAATCTACACCACAAACCAATGTTATTTCAATGGAAGCACTAAGAGGCCAAGTAGCATGCACTATATAAAAACCCAAGCAATATAACAATCCCAAAAACTCATCAGGCTCAAGTAACCCCCTCCTAAAGGGCTTGTGCCATGGGCGAGAGAGAGATTGACTAGTCGTCCCCCTGCTGCTCAAGGGTTTTCAAGGTAGGCTACTTATCTCCAAAATGCATTCGTTTATTACCCCCAAATTTCCATAACATGTAATACAGTGAGCACAACGTGATTGAATTGACTTGTAGAGACACACTGTGTCGTGTTTCATGTCCGATTTCCAATTTTGAACTGTTTTAAAAATCATCTATTAAGCACGGGGCTCAGATTCTGTCAAATATGTCTTAACTAACTCTGTTTTCCAAAAGCCACGCACTAGAATCCACACCATTTGCATTTAAATTTCTAAAATGTAGAACTTGGTCTACACTTGATTTAATTTACGAGATACAATGTAGGCCCGATTGAAATGCAAAACAAAAATGTCTGAAAATATGGGACTGGCACAAATGCGTTCACAGAGGTCTATTATCGGTATAATTGATTTTTTCCTGTTAGGATTTGAATGAATGAATGAGTGAATGAATGAATGAATGAAAGGGTTCTTGTAAAGCGCATGGCTACCTGGAGGCATCCCAGCGCTATGCGGTAGATTAGAAGGGCAGAGTGAGGGTTATGGGAAAAGCCAGGTCTTCAGGTGTTTGCGGAAAGTAGGAAGATTAGGTTCCCGCCGTAGATTAAGAGGGAGCACGTTCCAGAGCCTGGCGGCATTGTAGGAGAAGAGCCTGCCGCCACTTTTTGCCCTCTTGGTTCTTGGGACTTCAGCCAGATGGAGAAAGTCAGATCGGAGGCTTCTGGGGGCTTTATAGGGGCAAATCAAGGACTTTAAGATGGGTGGTCCATTTCCATTAAGGATTTTATGGGACACGCAGAGGGCCTTGAAGTTGATTCTCTCCTGCACTGGGAGCCAATGCAGGGAGCGCAGTGCTGGTTTTGCCGAGCAACGATGGGACGTGCCGGTGAGTAGCCTAGCCGCTGAGTTCTGAATGATCTGAAGTCTCGCGACTACCGAGTTGGGGGCACCCAGATAGAGGGCATTACCCACGTCAATCCTGGATAGGATTAACGCCTGTATCAGAAGTCTTTTTGCTTGGAAGGGAAGGAGAGGAATGATTTTGCGGATCATTTTCAGTATGCCAGATTTTGCATCAATGTGCATAGATTTGCCCCTTTCAGCCCCCCCCCCCCCCGACTGAAATTCACTGAGGCATCAATGTCTACATACATTTTCCATCGTAGTGATGTATTGGGCCACCACAGCTCCAACGAATGCAACATACTCGTAATTCTCAGTATGTGTCTGAATTTCCAGAGCTGGTTGTCGTTTTTTTGCCTGTTTATGTTTTTGCACAATTCTGACCTCCATCTTGGTCTCTCTACAGCCTGCTTGGGTCAATGTTCCCAATGCCGCGGATTCTCTTCGCCATGGCGAGAGACGGGCTCCTCTTCACTCCTCTGGCCCAAGTGAACAGTCGCCAGAGCCCCGCTATTGCCACCTTGGTATCAGGAGCTGTAGCAGGTAAGGCATAAAGACTCTGCCCCCGACGGCACTGAAGCAGTAGGGGCGGATTTGGCTCTTCTGGTGAGACCATGCCAGCTTAATGCTGGTATATCTTAGACAGTCAGTCTAATGTCAGGCAGGAGCAGCTTTAGGGCAGTACAACTGCTGCGTCCGCACTGGGCGCTGACCTGGGGAGGGGGGCGCTGTGTTTAGCAATAACTTACGATTTAAAAACACCTTCAGCAGAGTTCCTTGTGCATCCAGTTTTCAGGCAGCATTAAAAAGGTCAAGATAACTCTTGCGATTAATGTTCCTGCTAGAGAGAGAAAGATCGGAGTTTTGTCTAGGGGCAGTTTTGACTCTCCATAAAGTAGCTCAGAGGGTTAATATGCCTGCTGCAAAGAACGCATACCGCGCAGATCAGAGATCTGTATTTTATGTGGATAGCCGAGTCAATTACTGCTTTTGTCACAGAGATCCTTTTGTTACCGCAGTTCATAAGATATTACCCTAATATAGAACAGTGGCTGTTACGAACTGTCAAAGAGCTGCATGCAAACTGCATAAAATCGGTTGGGACGTACAGTTTTTTTTCTCCCAGTCTTTCATTATCTATTCCTAATGTTGCTGAAAAGTGTTTGTTTGGGTAGATATACATTCTTACTCGTAAAGTCAGCCTTTACTTTAAAACAAATGAAATGTATGTGTGAGAGGGGCTATGAAGAGACGTGGGGCTCTTTTGCCTGGAGGTCGTGAGGGAACCCGAAGAGGTGGTCGGGGAGGGGGGGGTGGGCGCCAAATAGAATTGTCGCACCAGGCGTCAACAGCTCTTAAGCCGGCCCTGATGTCAGGTGCACTCAACCTCACACTTTCAAGATTCTACCCTAAACCAATCACTTTGTTGGGTAACTACATATTGATCGGTTTTATACTGTACGTTTCTAGCTCGCTTTCTCGTCATTTTTAATTCTCACCTCGATAGCGCATGTGCTGTCTCTTCTAAACCTTTTGTTTTCTAAAAATGGGCATAGAGATTGCAAATTGTTTATTACTGGTTGGCATCAGTGTAACTCTAATTTGCTTGCTTCTTATTGGTCAGCTGCCGTAATCTTCATTCCTCTTTGTCTGTGCCCTTCGCCAGCTCATTTTTCAGCACTACTTTTTTCTTTGTGTTTAAGCAATTTGCAAGAGTGCATCTTTTTCAGCTGGCTGCCTTCTGTACTTCTCCCCCATCCATGCACTCCTCCTTTCCCTCATCTGCGTTTCTTGCCTCCAACAGTCCACCATCCCTCATCTATGTTGCTTGCCCCCACTCACCGTCCATCGTCTGTGTTGCTTGCTCCACCTGCCTTCCTTCTGGTGTTGTCTGTATTGTTGCTTGCCCCCACCCACCCTACCTCCTTCCATTGTTGTCTGTGTTATTGCTTGCCCCCAGCCCTTTCACCCTCCATGTCCGTCGGCATATGGACCATCAGTGGTCCGTATGCTTGCTCCCACTCACTGTTGTTCATGTTGGCCCCGACTGGCCCTCCTTTCCTTCGTGTTGCCTCCTATCCCACCATCAAGTGTCAGTTGTTTTTTTTTTTATCTTTCAGCCATGCTGCACAGTAGCCATGCTGTTGTACAACATTACTAAAAGACACTGACAAAGCCAATATCTCTCTAGTAGGCGAGACCTATTGGCTTTGCCAATGCTTGTTTTGTCTGTTTCCATTCCGGAGCATGTCACCCGGCAGTGGCAAGCAATAGCTTAAAAACCTTTTGAGGCAAATGTGGGCGACTACTTCAATCTCCACTTGATTTAAATTTGGGGGGCCTGTGTGGGTGAGCAAAAACAGATAACATTTAAGCAAAAGATAAGTATGTTGGGTCCTCGCTCAGTTTCCAACGAACCCTTATCAAGGCACAGCAAGACAGCAGATGGCATCTTTTCTTGCTGTTTGCACTCGCCAGGTCAAACGGACCTTCTTTGCTTCTGGAGTGATCTCATGAGGAGCGCCACCATACTAAGCCATGTCTCCAATCAGGAGCCATACCTACCTCACTGAACCTGCGCGAATCTTAGACAAGTGTTGGCTGCCTATGAAGTGTATGCAGAAGACCACCGGATCTACCAAAAACTGGTAAAGGAGACAAAAGTTCAAATCACCAACTGTATTTTGGGGGTGTTGTTGGGTGTGCCACCGATGGGTCTGCCAAAATGCTGCACAACCCCAGATCACATCCAAGAGCCCAGAAAAACGTTTCACCATCCTTTTTAACCCCAACAACCATGGGGTTGTGTTCTTCCTTTAACAGAATGTATGCAGCTTGGGCAGTCTAACCAAGGCTTCCTGATTTTTCATCCTTCAAACCGATATTATGACTAACAACCCAAGTATCCAAATCACAACCACTAGGTGTTCTTGGGAGCAAACTACAACTGAACATGGTAAATATGATGAAAGAAGCACAATTCAGACCTGCTCAGTGCGAAACGTGATAAGGTGCCGGCCCGATTCCAACCAACGTGCGGTTCTCCAGGCCTGTAGGACACGATCTTCCTTGCCCAGCAATGCATGTTCTGCACCTTCACAACCGCACATGGCCACTCTTTCTCTTCCTCTCACTCCATCTGCTTTCTGCCCAACAGAGTGGTTTGTTTCAAATAGAAGCAAAAAAACATAACAAGCATCCAACAAAGTCACGATATCACCCTAAGCATGCAGGAATCTTATCTTCAGCTCCTAAAACTGAATCACATCTCCAGGTTCTTCAACCAGTAGATTTTGCATCTACTTCAAAGATGAATTATATAACAATGTTATTATAGAAAAGCAGGAAGAGGTCAGCTGAAAAGAATCATTTTATCTCCTCTGCAGCGCTGATGGCCTTTCTGTTTGACCTCAAGGCCCTTGTTGACATGATGTCCATCGGGACACTCCTAGCTTACACCTTGGTAGCTGCCTGCATTCTCCTGCTCAGGTAAGCTAGACGGGGAATCCCCAAAAGGATGAATGGGGGATATTTACATGGGGTATCCGGGGTTCGTGGAAAGCTACTGCTTCAATTATTCCACGCAAGAGTGTATAATGCAGATCATCAATGGAATGATGACACTGTGACCTTAAAGAGAGGCAACTATTCTGCTTCTCAAACCCATCAATTGCCTTGAAGTAATCTAAAAAATAGAGTGTGTAGCAAAGGAATAACTCCTAACATAATGTAGAAAGTCTGTTGTGTGTACCGTGGAAAAAACTAACTTTCAACTAACTCCAGAGTAAACATTACGTACCGTTGGTCAAACAAGATGCAGCAACATGGGAATCGTTTCTGTGTGAGATGATTTGTTATGGGAACTACAACTGCCCACTCCTGCAGCTCCTCCAGGGGCTCTTCTATAAAATTCTGTGATCCGTTTCCAGACATTTTCACTGGAGCCTTGGCCCACCCACAGTCACCTCTTGGCTCTAAGAAGAGACAGAGTATACCACTGAGGGTCTAGGCCATGTTCCTGGACCTGCTATTGCCTTGCCACCCAACGAGCGTAGATTTCCTGCCTCAACCCAGGGACCTTTCTTTTCTCTAGGTACCAGCCAGATGCAGAAAACAGCCCCAGCATAGCGGTCTCGGACAAGAGAATAAGTCTTGACTCATTCCTCCACCCAGCCCTGGTTCCAACGATGCACACATCCACCTTGGTGACCTACATCGTCACCCTCATAGGTAGGTTATCAGAGCATCTGTAACATGGAAAATTAACACTGCTATTATATCTGAAGTACTCAAGGCACAAAGGAACATGTCACTTATAGGGGGTTCTTGATGTAAACAACCATTTCAGACTGAGCCAGTCTACTAACCCACCACTGCAGCAGCAGCCCGAATCTCCAATACCATGTATATTTGTAAAATGCGTTTCTCTTTATGAACATGGTTCCATTCGAATGTTAACTTGTTAGGTGTAGACATGTTTTGGCACAATTCTGAACGTGCTAGGAGGACAGATCGAGATGTAGATCAGTTGCCCGAAGAGAGCTTATCTGAAGAGAGCTATGGGTGGCATCAAGTGGTGAGGTGGAGAAAGCATCCCATTCCCCTTAACCCTTCCATTTCCTTTTCCATTGCACCTTTCTTTAGATATGGGACAATTAGGAACAGCAAAGAAACAAGTTGTGTTTAGTGAACCAGAAACCTGCATAATTGAAAAAATTGGGTCCCAATACATCTTCATCCAACCCATTCCATTTCTCAGGTTTGGAAAGCTTTTCTGTAGACAGACTGATGCCATCACTGCCCCCTTATTAAACCCATCCTAAAACAGCTTTTTGCCAGTTACTTTCACTCAGCGTACAGACACTCCCCTCATTGTCCGCCTGTGGTTCCATTCCTAGCTATCCTGATATGCGTCACAAGCGTGGTGGCTACGGTGGGACTGGATTGCTTGATATCTGCTGGAGCCTGGTGCATCACCATCATGATCCTGCTGCTCCTGGGTATCCTGGGGTCAACGCTCATCATCTGGAGGCAGCCACAGAATCAGAGCAAAGCATCTTTCATGGTCAGTGTAAAACCCAACATTGTTCCATCACGATTGGTGAGTGTTGGTCACAGTGTTTCTACCGTGGATAACTAGCATCACAGGAATTCTGTTTGACTTCTTTACAAACTCGAGTCACCTTTATGGATTAGGTTCATTCTAGTACCTGGGATCATAGGAGTGATTGCCATGGAGCGTGTGATGTACTATATGCTGGTCGGAGCACCTGTAATGGATGATAAAAACTCTAGCCAATTTGATTTATGTATGGAAGTCACACCTAAAAGATACCTCCTTTTGGGAGATGTTGGACCAGATGTGAATATGCATGACAGGTCTGCATCAGCTTTCCTGAGTGCAGCAGTGTGCACGTGTAGGGGCATTTACGCAGCACGGGTTCTCTTTTCTAGGCAGCGAGGTGCACATTTCTACAGATCTCAACAAAAATGAAACTTCCTCTTGGTTGGTAGTCAATTCAAAGACAGGACAAAAAAGGAAGACTGAAGTTTGTTCATCTTATAGAGTTATCTGAAAGGCAGGTGACACAACTGAGCTTGTAAACACACTGGCAGAGATTCTCTCGGTTCAGATCGAGTGCCCAGGTAATAAGGTCACCAACCAGGGAGGTGGGAGACACCTGCATGAAGTCCTCGTCTGACCAGAGGGTTGCAGCCAGGTGGAATCTTTAGCAGGTTAAGGGTCACACCCAAGAGGCACATGAGAGCAAAGGTGGCAACCTTAAGGATAGGTGTCCTGCCACAGCGAGAGAAGGTCGGCTTTTAGTACCTCAATATATATGGCCCTGTTTTCAGAGACAATCCTGGTGTGCAGTTCTCTCAGATGTATTAACAGAACCAGCGGTGAGCTACGCCCAGTGCACTGGCATAGCCTATTAAGGAGTTCTCCGTTGTGCCCATTGCCAACTCTGTCACTTAGTAAAACAGAAAGCTGAATGTAGCACATTTGGAAATGTGCTCTCTGGAAACAACCTCCCCCCACAGCTGTACTCGAAATATGGGGTAAGAGCAAGGCTTTAAGTGGGATGAAAAAACTTGGTTCTCCCCAAGGGGCACAGGGGCGTGGCCGATATAATTAATGGCATGGCTTAAAACATTTATGCTAAAAATCTGTGCTCAGCATAATGTGCCGCCCAACTAGTATTTTGCTGCTTTGGTTATTGGCTCCACATATATAATACAACAAGTAACATTTCACCTGCAACAAGCCAGGACTATTGGCTTTGTCAAAGGTTGTTAGTTGCATAAGATAAATATACTACATGCATACATACAAGTATGGCTTCGTTGTATAGAATATTGAAAATGTTTTAGTTCTTGTGCGAGAGGTTGTGGCGTAATGGCTAGAGCTGCCACCTTTGGAGCCGAGGAAGCAGGTTTGAGTCTCAGCATCCGCTCAACATCCTGTGTTTCTGGGCAAATTACTTAATCGCCTGTGCCTACCAAAAAATAAATTAAAATGTCCTTGTGGGTGCTCATGTAATGCACTGAGTTTTGAAATATATTACTGGGGAAAAAAAATAAGTTACATCAAAAACAGTGAACTGCTGCAGAGTTGAGGTTTTTGTTTCCATTCGGAGAGTGAGGGCGAAAATGGAGAGCCCGATAGGGACCCGTCTCGGCTCCTGCTTTTAAGAACTGCCGGTGCTGAGCACAGGCAGGACCCGCCCCACTTAAAGGCCTCGGTAAGAGTGACCGGTTGCCTGCACTGAAGCCAATCAGCTGCTCCCAGAGTACCAAAAGTGTCCCGGGAGCGCAACTGCTTTATGTGCTCGTTTACGCATGCCCCAGGCCCAGGGTAATGCTGTATTACAAAGGAGGCGGCGGCGGTTTTTGCCTCTTTTGTAAAACGCACAGTAAAGTTATTGATATAAAGTGGCCATTCTCTCTGATACCGGAGGGTGCAGTCTCGGGAAATGGTGGAACCCTTTTGTCTGTGCACCACGTTCCATATTGACTGAATGCATTCAATGTTTTTATTTTCTTGTAATGAAAGCATTCAAATAGCAAAACTCTGAATAACATACAATGTGAAACCTCAGTGCTGATTTTAAAAAATACACAGTACATCTGCATATAAATCGATGCCAGAGACTCTCAGCTGTTTGCACGCACACATGCGGTTTATCGCATTAAAGCCGGTCCTAAGGGCTTGCCAATCCTGGGGAAAGTAGCAAATGAATGTGGTAAACAAATGATACAACAAATAGCCAAAGGAGGAAGTGAGAGCAGAATAGTCCTCGGGGTGGAGCCAAGGCCCTTGCTATGTACATTTGAAACAACTCGGTAACACTACGTGTGTCGGACGGCTGCGCTGAAAGCCAGGCCCAACAAGAATGGGCGAGCTTGGGGGGCACGTGTAAGCCATATCGAACAGGACTCGTTTTTATAGCCAGAGGCCCTTCACACGTTATTGTGATTTACATTCTTACAACGTAATATAAA
Source organism: Calotriton arnoldi (assembly GCA_963921515.1). Lineage (NCBI taxonomy): Eukaryota > Metazoa > Chordata > Amphibia > Caudata > Salamandridae > Calotriton > Calotriton arnoldi. The sequence goes on along the minus strand of CAWUFW010000825.1, from coordinate 1,973,409 downwards.
TTCGCCCACAGCATCCCATGTCTTGTCAACTAATTCCGACTGAAGTTTTTCTTCTTTTTTCAAACTTCCATGGCTTGTATTGAAATTCTGGAACACGGTCATGTCATGAGTATTAAGGGGTGGGGTAACTGCAGTTGAACCCATAATAATGTGCTTAATGAGCCCACCAGAGGGTAATGCATATTCTGCGGTAGATTAGTAAACTAAACCTCTAGTCATCTCCTGTTTGACTGGGCCACATTCCAACCTAGCTTCTGGCCTAGTAGTCCTAGAAGGAAGGTTGAGCAGAACAGTTGTCTGAGACAGGAGCATCGGGCTACGTCCAACCATTTTTCGAGATTACAGTGGTAGGTAGATTGAGATGCCATAGTTTAGGGATACTAGACTATAAAAATTTCCAAAATCTCAGCTCTAGATTCCAGAGCAGTTCCTTAGAGAGACTGAAATAAATGTGCAAAAACACGATCTCCAGAAAACTAAGGTTCAGCGAGTCATTTCAGGATTAAAAGTTGGACTTCAAAAAGGATGACAACCATTACAGGGTGGAAAGAGTATATTTTGGGGGCTTCCAATGGAAATAGTTTTAGGAGGGATATTTGCAAAAGGCTGCTCTATCCCTAGCATAGCACTTTTCTTAGTAAATACATTGACTGGCTGTGTGGGGCCGTTACAGAAGGCAGGCAAGGTCATTTACTTAGGTCAAAGAGGAACGACGGTCAACCGCAGCTCAAAGCGCAGTAGGGTACAGATAGCAAAGAAGATGGAGGCCAGAATGATCTAGGGAGATTCAGGTTAAAAGAAGCCCAGAGTCAGGAGAGCTTATTCCAGAGCTTCTGGACATAGCAAAAGATTTGTCTCGGGATTTTTATTTTCTGGATCTATTGTCTGGCCGGGGGTGATAATCCACGTGGTCTGGAGTCAGCCAATGGGGAGAATTTCTTCGCTAGGTAGTTGGGTTTATTGGTATCAACACCCTTGAAGAGGAGCCTTAAATTTGATGCAGGATCGGGGACGTCGCCATTGAGAGCTGATGAAAGTGATAATCTTTCCTCTGACGCTTGAACGGAAAGCTGCCTGAAAGAGCCTTCAGTGGCACACATCCCAGTGAGCTGTTCATTTCCCCTGCCAATGTGCCATAGTTCAAGGGCATGTTCAGTGGGGGGGGGTGTAGTGATTAAGAAAATCTTGGCCACGTGGTTTGTCATTCTCTCTAATTCTCAAATGTATTCTATGAGGTAGGCCTGTGTATGTGACTTTTCCAGAAATCAAAGCATTTTAAGACCAGCAAGGGGTAGTGTGAAACACCAGCAGGACAGCAAATGTTGCTCTGTAAGTCTGTGCTGCTCCTGGGGTGTGCAGTGAAGCTCCCACCACAGAGTTACTCAAAACAAATTGCAGTACTGAAATCCTTTCAGGTCCAACAAACAAAAACCCACTCCGTTTAGATTATCAATTTTCATGTCACCCAGCAGGGTGAATATAACTTAGTGTCAATTGGTTGATCAGGTCCTAATGATGCTCCTGTGGGTTAGTGGAACATGATGTTAGGCACTGCAACGATAGCCAGGTGTGCTGATTAATAAGCATAATAGAACCATAAGTGCAACTCCAAGGTAGCCACAAGGCCTTCAGTGAGGAACCGGACATTGCAAACTCCTGGTTAATGAATACATATAGCCCTAGTGGGAAGCTACCAGAGATCATCATAGAAGATGATTTACAAAAGCAAGCAGACCATATGGGAGCACGCTTAAAGTTAGAAGGAAGCAAGAAGGTCAGAAGAGCCGCTAACTAGCCATATAAGAAACAAGGTAGAGTAGAACTATGGATGAAAAGAAGAGATTTTCTCGCAAAGTCTTCTGTGCTAGTCAAAACACAGTATTGTATGATGATGAGCATATGAAACACCGAGACAACACGCCAGCTCTGAAGTCTTGCAATGGTAGGCTGTTGAGGATGTGACGTCAACCATGCGCTCATTGTAGTTTCTTGCAAGCGTCTCTGAACTCTCATGATATTTTGTGCATTCTTAAGCAACCTGCTGAAGAATGTTTATAAATACAAGAACGTTATTTTTAACTCGTCCATCACAGGTACCCTGCCTGCCCGTGTTGCCAATCTTGAGCATTCTGGTGAACACCTATTTGATGGTTCAGCTCAGCGCCAACACATGGGTCCGCTATGCTGTCTGGATGATCATTGGTGAGTTTAATGCTCAAATTTGTAGCCACATCATTGCATCACTAAAGGCACATTAAAAATGCAATTATATAATACAATTTCTTTTCCAGGCTTCTTTATTTACTTTGGCTACGGCATCCATCACAGCTCAGAAAGTCACCGCCTTCTAGAAAATCCCTTAGAGAAAATGGACAGCACGACAACAGAAGAAACCAATGGAAAGACAACCAATGCCGAATAACAGGAAAAAAAGATGAAACCGTAGAAGAGCTCTGGAGAACTCTTCAATCAAATCAGCACACAGCTCCCATACATTACCCAACCTAGGCTATAGTGATGCGGCGAATTCTGCCTAATCTGTATAGAAGAGCGACAAACCCGGCATAATCCACCTTCCGCATCAAAGTACAAGAAAGACTCATTTAGCAGCACTTACCGCCTGGAAAGCAGCAACAGGGCTGCCTAAGCCACGACACAGCAATCTAAAGAATGTAAAGAGAGGTCCCCTCCACCTATGTATACCACATGGATTCCAGTTGTTTCATATGAGGAGGGTGATCAAAAAGCCTCGTGCAACGTCCACACCCTTCCAGCTGCAGCACCTTGGTCCTGGGAGGCAGATCGATAGCTTATATCTTCTAAGACAGCATAGCTGCATTCCATTTTGACCCCAAGGCAAGTTCCTTTCTCCTAATGAATACAACATATGCATTTGTAAAGCACGCAGTCACATTTTGGGGCATCTGGGCACTGGATAACAGATGTTTATTGCTACCAAACACAATGGTACTCATTTTGTCGACTTTGGAAGGAGGAAAGCAGCGTGAACCTGCTGGTTTTTTAACCCGCACCATGTGTCAAATACAGACCCCTGGTGTGCGGGCATTAGTCCAGCGAGCCGTCAGAGTTAGTCATTGTATAGGAGAGCACACACAACCTTGCATCATTGGACTATTGTGCCATGGTTCTCATCTGTTCCCCTTATGCTTTATAGGGTACGCATGACTGTTTCAAAGGCCGCCAAGCACACAGAGGATTTGAATGTAGGTTGCTGTGCTCAATCTTTTGATTTTCGTTTTTACATGTACACGGCAAGTCGGACCAATAACAGTGAATAAGCATTGGTTTAGCCAAAGGATCTCGCCTCTGGGACCTTAAGAGTGTTTAGCCATGCAGCACATTATCCATTCCTTTACATAATGAAGACAAAGCTTGTGGTAAATCATCTAGGATATACTGGCCCTATTACTTCCAGGCATGAATTAAAGTCCTTTGACAGGGCTGGTGCCGCTTCTTTACTAAACCTTTATGGTCATTCTGATATAAAATATTAAATAAATACATTTAAAAAAAAAGGAAGACAGTGAGCGCATCTCTAATGAGGAGGAAATGACAGTAAAGGGCGCTGTCTCCACTCGGAGGCTAAACGATGCCTCAGCGTGCCCTCTTCGATTCGGCTTAGCAACTCAGAGTGACTGTTCCAAAGGGAACACGTGACGAGGAAAAACAAGCAATGCCACTTCACACATTTTTTTTTACTCTGCCAGATCTTAAATTCGGCGCCTTTCAAAGCGAAGCCTCACAATAGTTCTGCTCTATGGGGTACAAAAGCGCCACGCATTTTACTAAGAAAGCTCTGTGTGAACCTGCTGTGATGGAAGTCCACTCTGGAGAGGGAAGATGGCAGCTCTTTGAGTCCAAGGGCAAGTTCTGACGTAGGAGAAATGAAGGATTTTCTCTGCCTCAATTGGTCTTTAGGTATCTGAACGTGTAGGAAAAAACACTTCTGATTAATGAGCTGAAAGGGTTGCTCTAAAGTTCACCTCGAGTTAGACTAGTCCCAATATATGTATACAGGAGAGGATGTGGTCTTAGGCTAGACTGCCGCCTTTGGAGCTGGGAAACCAAGGTTCGAGCCTTTGGGGTCGACTCCACATCCTGTGATTCTGGGCAAATCACTTAATCTCCCCGTGCCTACCAAAAATGAATATGTCCTTGTGTAACGTAACTGGTGCTCTTGTAAAGCGCTCCAATACCTTCGGGTCGAGTTCTCGCTATATAAATCTGCAGAAAAAAACAAAAACCATACAGCAGGCAAGGGCCGTGCAGTCAAAGAAAATCTATGAAGGCAGGGGTCAAACGAGTGACTAAAAAACAAAATATTCAGTAACTTTCTTCGGTCCTTCACCTTTAGGCAACTACATAAATATCGCACGGCTTTAATGAAAATTAAATGCAAGTTATGTTAGCCACTGGGAAACGCACCATCAGACATTATGAAACCGCTATTAGTTAATGCACTGCACCAGAGAGCCACCAAATTAAAGCATAGTTAGTGCAGTGTGGAATAGTGCCTCGTGTATGTTTAGTGCTACAACGTCCCAGTGTCGTCTGTGACAGAAAGGACTGGTAACATGCTAGTCATTATTTTAAACTTGCATTACTCACAATATAAGATAGACTGCTACAAAATATGCAAAATGATACAGGATAAAAAAAAAAGCTTTCAAAGTATAGATTTTAGTAATACACAGGTTGTGCATAGTGTAAAGATTTTTTAACTGTCTTTTAAAAGCACACACTTCACACCTTAGCTGGTAGCTCCTTACAATAAAATAAACATGTGATCAGGAAGTGATTCCATCAATTGAAGCGAATACCGGCTTCAGAGTACCTTTTAGACTTGCAGATTGGCCAGTAGTGCACATTTACATTTCTTTTACGGAAGCAGGCACCCTGGAAAGAAGGCTTGTGTAGCTGTCGGAGCCTCCCTCAGTTTCAGAGCACTGGAGACTCCCTGCCCGACACTTCAGCCGAAACACTTCCACTGGTGGAATTAACTGTCCAGGGATGGTTGTCTTTTCATACAAAGTAAGGGAACGTGTAAGGCACTTTGCTGAAAACCATGCTATTTGATGCCACACTAGGGATTTGCTTTTGAAAACTGATGCATTATACAATAAAGTCAGGCTACCTTTTTATAGCCACGATGATGGGTACCCGTCCCGCATGTTCCACTATAAAGTAAACTAAGTTTATTTCCTTCATAATGAGCCAAACGCATACAATGCATGCTCCAATACATTGTGACTCCGCCAGATAATATCGAGCTTGCAAGCCTTAAAACATCATTCTGCCAATGATGAGGATGCAAGAAAAACACCCCATATGTGCCAATCCCACATCTATTTTTGAAACAATTTAACTCATTAAAACACTTAGCTGAAAGTTAATAACTCCCACATATACAACCACACAAGTTTCAATTCAATCTAGCTTCCAGCTTTGCGTATACAGCCTCGCCTGAATCAATGTCAAATACAGATAATACAGCATCCCGTCTCACGAGTGGTTTGGAAAAGCAAAAAACCATATCCGTATCGCGTCCGCTTAGATCCCCACCTCACGGCCGCCCAATTAGATAACACACACCTGTGCAGTTCTTCAAAGGGAATGGACATCAAAACAGTCACACATCCAGGAAAACAACAAAAACACCATCTCACGTGGTCACCCAAAGCCATCTATTTTAAAGAGACAGCTTGTTGCACTCAAGCTGCACATAGTCGTATCTCACTTGAAAAACAGCGTAATGCCAAATGCCCCATATTTGGGCAGGCACTAAAGGAACAGTACAGAGTTACAGAGCAAGTACTCACGGCACATATCTACACCTCAATAAGTATTATCACTGGCACAAGTATCCCATGCAAGTCCAGCATCACATATTATGGCCCACATGCAACAGTCACTAATTTGCAGACGATTCTGATAATTACAGAATGAAGATTCAGGTCCTATGTAAGCCCTATTTATGACACTTCCAACACCAACACGAAATAATGTTGTGATGCACCATCTCAAGTGCTCATGGGTAGTAAAAATATAAATGAAAAAAGTAGTGCACATAGACAAAAGTGAAAGGATACAAATCATAGTAGCGATCCATCGGAGTCAACAATTGAGAAAAAAGTTGTGACAAGCAGGAACCATTATCCAATTAGAAGCAACTTTTTTTAAAAAGCACTGATAAAAGCCAGTCAGAAGCTGTAGGCTGGCTGTAAGCCCCCTGACTGAATATAGCATGTCGGAGACCGTGCATGCGCTGCCTCGACCTAAAACTTGTCTACTCTTGCTCAGTCCTACACTACTTCCATCTGTACTGTTTTCCAGTCTTGTCAACCCACTGCATCTATCCCATGCCCAATCTAGGCGCAATTTACTGTTTGCTTGCACCACACCACTGTTGTGGAAAGGTTGCTCCACTCATTCAGTACCCTTAACATGGAAACAATACTTCTTGGAGTCTCCCACACATTCTGTTCACACAATGTCCAATTCAAGCATATTGGATTTTTTAATTTTTTTTTACTAAAAACTCCTTTGTGCAGAGTTTGTGTTTAGAAATGGTGCTGGGTTTTAATAGAATTAGGAAACCTGAAGAACATGACAGAGCCTTTGGAGCAGTGACCATGTGAAACCACCCTGAAGAGTGCTCCGCTATCTCCAGGTACAGTCACAATAAAAAAAAAATTGGATCTCTTCTTCAGACTTAGAGAAAATTAAAAGATTCGAGAAGCCTTCTGCCCAGATAAAAAAAACTCTATGGCGTGTCATTTTGCCTTTATGTAGGCCGGTGCCTGAGGGCTTCAATGTCTGAGACTTAGGAATTCAAACCCAAACCATGTGGGTAAAACGCCAACCACCCAGTGGTGGCTGCCTTGGAACAAGGGAGGTGGGGCGGGAGGTTGAAAGAATATTAAAAAATAAAACTTACCTGTCGCCGTCGCAGCTGCCACCTCTCCTCCGTCCGCAGACCCGGAAGCACCCAGGCTCCCTGCCTCTCCCAGCCAATCACGACACTGCATCAGCAGCATTGTGATTGGTCTGAGTGGCCAAACAGGCCACTCTGGCAGTGCCTGGGCATGTGCAACACAGTCTAGTGGAGAACATGCTAAGTGCGCATGAAGGTTTTGTCGGCCCAAAAATGCTGGCCAAACCATCATGCGCACTTAGAGGAGTGCAAACCACTCCTCACTCTGCTCTGACGGCGAGCCGCCTAGTCCTGCCCCACCCAGCTCCGAGACCCGCAAAGATAAAAACAATGATAACTCGTTATTTTCATTTTCTTTTTTTGAGCTGCTCACTGAGCAGTGGGGCAATGCTCCTCTGCCTTAGCGGAGGAGCCGCCACTGCGAGCACCTGCACCTCTGGAAACTGTTAAAGGCCCGGTTGTTCATACAAGCCTTCCCACTGCTGCCCTGTGTATGCAGGAAGTGCAGAGGTTACAGTGCAGGATACCGGGTAGGATACTATGCTTACATTCGGATAGATTATCAAAACCAATCCTGAATTATAAAAAAAAAAAAAAATTAAGATTTGAAGTTATCCTAAAGTGGCACTGAGTTTTACAGCTACACTGATGGTACTGGATAGACAGATGAACGAGATTTTGAAAAGAATACAGCTGAGGCTTCTAAGTGAGGTATTGATAAAGATGACGAGATCCAGGTCACAAAAGCACAACCTTTATTTAATTAAAAGCATTATGGTAGTTGAAGTGTCATCCCCCTAGAAGTGTGTGAAAGTAGCATAATTTTCTTTTGTGCGATTACATTAATTTTCCGATAACATTACGCAAAATTATGGGATAATTGCAAATATGCACTTAACGCTAGATCTCGATTTTGGACACAAGGACACTTTTTACTTAAAGAAAAGTGGCAAAATAGAAGTTCTGCGAATAGCTAGCTGCTTGTGTACTGGTCATTTGCATGGTTCTTGCTTTATGATTTGGCACACGCGCTGCAAAGTTAAGATATGTGACAGGACGTAATTTCAGAATTTTGCATAACAAGCTTCATGTGATTTTTTCAGAATTACAGGCCACTCCTACTCCCCCCCCTTGACCTCCTGAGGTTATCACAGAAATTGTCAGAGCCACAACTCACCAAGCACTTTGTGTCTCACCCTCGCACATGCAGGGTGACAATCTTGGCTAGTATCTCAGCTATGACCCGCCACAGCTCGCCACCTATGGCAACACTCTGCAGTCTAAATGGGGCTTATATTACGAACCATTGCTCAAGTGTTTGGCTTCCTTTGGCCCAACAGGAAGTAGTAGGTAGAATCTGGGCCTTTCTAAAACCGCGTTTTGTCTATTCAGGTTGCCAATCTTGATTTTTCTTGCAATTTTTCCATCACCCATGAGGTGGATTTGTCCTGCTGCACAATTGCCTTACGGTAGCAGGTGACCTTTTCTAAGTGCGTCAGCACTGATAGTTTGTGACCAATAGCAGAAAAGGCAGATGATTGCAATCGGAGCTGCACAGTTTTGAACCAGTCAGGCGATGCCCTAACTGTGTGTGGCCTTCTTCCCAAAAGGCAGGAACTCCACTCCACAGTTCGGGCTGATAACATGTTGGAGGGAGGTAGTTGCAGGATCTAGTTCTTCAATGCCACACTGGTCTTGGTCCAGAGGGATGTGAGGTCTTCATTGGCTGTTCACATTAGAGATGCTCATCTGCTGGATCATGGTTCACGGCTTAGGATAGGTGCTGGAGCTCACAGCTTGTGATGGGCCACTAACTTACGGTTCTGCAGCAGGGTAATACACACCAGCCTTATGCTAAGTGATGGTCACTTTGGACGAGATTCACATTCTGGGTACAGGGGCTCACGTAGGTGATGGAGGATCAACTTAAAAGGTCCCACAATGATGTCTCCTATGCTGGCCTCATGCCTGCAATGGTTCATATTCTCAAACAGGCCACCAAAGGTTACCAGCTGCCTCAGGTCGGCTGGATAACAGCATGGCAACTCCAGTCTCAGTCAGTCTGCTATTTCCATGAAGTACATAGCAGCAATAACTATGGCAGCTAGGTAAATGAAACACTTTTCCAGAATCTACCACAAGCCGCAGCCAATGGGACTCATTCAGATGCTTGGAGTTTGTTGATAAAAACCCCCTAGGTCCAACTCTGGCAAAAAAAAGCCTGATTGGAATAACCTAGTGGTACTGTGTGTAGGATCAGCGGAAAGGATACAAAAAACAAACAGAAAAAAACACACAGTGCCAACTTTGCGGTGCCACAACCAAAGTGACCATCACTCTTTATCCACGCGGACCAGGATTGCGTAGTTCCTGGGCTGTTGAATGTGTTGATGCTTCCTTTCTGCAGATTGTTTGAGTCACCTCGGACCTGTGCAGGATTTCTAGACTGCCAGATAAGAGCTACTCTCCTGCACTTCTGGACATCACAAGGTCTGCCCAGTTCAGAGGTCAAACAGCCACCAGCAAAGGTGCTGTCCCCAATGTTCGTATTCCATTCACTGAAGAAAAGTTTCTCCTCGATAGCCTTGCTAATGACTCAAGGGGCAGTATTTATCCAACATGTGGAGATAGGCCAGACACCTGTGCCAACTAATGTTAAACTTTTTAAAAGTATTCAAAAGTATGTCTAAATCTTGTCCCTTCAGTCTGTTTTACAAGTTCATCTGTAGCCGACTAGACACAACTGGTCGTACTCAGAAGTATGTTTAAGGTACACTGGTACAGCAAGAGACCTCAAGTTGTTAGAGCACAGCCTATGACACAGGAAATGGCGGTGCCAATTTCACTCTCCCAGAGAGCCCTTCCCACCAGCAGAATGCCGGCAGTCACTGACACTATGAACAAAGGAAATGCTGCATGGACCCACAGTCTTGAGCACCCAGGAAAGAAAATCATCCCTGGAGCCTCGCCAGTCCTGTCATACAGGGAAGTCAACATCTCCGTTGACGGCAAACCTCTCCTTCAAACAAAGACAAGAGACAGACACCCCCACCCCCATATGATGGCTAGATGAACCCTCATAGTGAAGAGCTACCAGACAGCACCCCCCCCCCCGGGGGTGCATGCTAATAATGACATGTATGCAACCATTCTATACTTCCACTGTCCACTGTCAATCATATAATTTAGTATGATAGGAATTTGGTGCAGTGAAAGTACCACATTTCAACATACGTACAATCGTCTGAAGAAAATCCAGATGTAGGTAATAACTAACCTCCAGTAGGCTCACAGATTGTGAAGTCTAGAGTGGGTGGTGGGAAGGTTGCCCATTGGGTCGGTCATTACAGATTGACAAACCACAAAGAATTTATGTCCCAAAATGTGGCGACTACCTTTCCCAAATTACTCTCCAGGGAATCGAAGCTGCTGGGCCCTTACTTGTAGGGTTATCGACCCTTGGGTGCCGTCTTAGTCGTGGCAGCTACAGTCTGTTTATAAGGCTCTCACCTCCGCTCATGGTTTCCCACTCACAAGGATACTGAGAAACAGATGCCTGGTTTTATGTGCATTACTCTCCAGACCCATCCCTCACTACATGCAAGGTGGGCAGCATTCTCTCAAGTTAACTATCAAGTAGTGCAAAATTGGAATTGAAACAATTCAAAAGCAACGCAGAGGTTGTAGGTAGAAGACATCACAAAATGAAGGGCGGCGCCACACAGTGAACAAGCACCAGATTTATTTGCCTGCTACACATTTGCAGCCCCTAGAGTGGAGATGCCTCCGGTATTTCCACAGTCCAATGCTTACAGCAACACAAAGAAGACCCATGACAACCACTGCTCCTCGCCTCAACTTTGGAAGCATGGATTGCGCCGAGATATTAGAGTCTGGGGGGTTAAGAAGAAAAAGCATGTTATAGATGGCCAACCACCAACGAATTCAATGCAGTTTCATTTGACCCTTCCCCCACCTCCATACCTCGCCAGAGTATAGGCAGAATTCCAAACAAATTGGTACACTTCTATAAAGAAGACATGCCTTTCTATCCTAAAATCCCACAAAGTACTTGTATAGCTTAGGCTGAGTATAATGTTCATGCAACAACTGTAAGGCAACTTACTCCTGTGCAGTTCAACCAGTTTAAGACTGACCGTCAGAGATTAACTCAAGTCAAATCAGAAGCGTACATCGTTTTTGCCCTCAACGGTCAATGCTTCTGGTCTGCAATATACAAGAGTAGGAAGAAATATTTTGTTACACTGTGCCAAATTTGTGTGATGGATGTTATAGGCTTGTGGAACCTATAACACTGAAGATTAAGAGAAGCATAATTGGCTTTTAAAACCTCCATCAGTGCCCTAGATTTATACAAGCTTGTCTTCAGAACAAAAGTAAGAACCAAGAGCATGTCTGCAAAGTGGGAATGGAACAGAGGTCAGCGCTCTGCAAAGGCAATCATACCTCCTAGTACAACTGAAGCCTTGTCATCTTCCACTTTAAAATAGACCGGCCCCTCCGCAGTCACAAGAGTCTTCTGGTCCAAGGCTTCAGTCATTCTTCTCTCTGTGAATAAATTATGAAGTCAAGTGACTTGGGTGAAGGTGGGGCTGTTCACTGGATCGTGGACTCGACTACTAGTCTCTGCCAAAGTGCGAACCAGTGTAGAACACAAAGTACTGGTTTGCGTGAAGGGCGATGGTTTAATAACTAAAGTGTACAATTCAGACCAATGTACAAGAGAATAAAGTGCTAAGTATCACAATGTCAACTCAAACCATGCGTCAGTGTCAAGAGAAGTAAATCTTACTCCTGAGGAATGTTGGGCAGGTAGTCAAGCAGGACTCCAGTAAAGAAGGGAAACACACAGAAGCACTGCAGTGGAAATAGATCTGCAAGAATAAAAAACAAAAAGGCATGTGAGCGCACCACAACACTCCTCAGTCTCAACTAGCACAAACCTCTGCTATAAGAAACCAGGACAAATCCAATGCAGACCATGTGTACAGAGCTGGTAACATCAGTGAAAAAAGGCAATCTTGTGAAATGTGAAGCTTACAAGGCTGCAAAGCAAGGCTCAGTGCCAGGCAAGCACGCCCCCTCCCCTCCCATCCCCCACCGAAAACGACTTATTGAAGACCCACGAAGCAGCCCCCAAACGTGTTGGCCGAGCTGCTGCTGCCATGGTCGAGGAACAGCTGTGAGTGGAGAGTAGAACCTGTATGCTAAGAAGGAAGGCTGCCAAGCTCAATCCCACTGTAGTAAAGAGATCACGGTTTGAGAAATACCCCTTTCTTCACGGACAGCATAGACTGTTTCCCACCGTTACAACGGATCTACTGACCCTTTGCTATAGAAGGGTTTTCATTTTAACTTTACCGGCAGAGTTATTTTCCGATTCATTCTGCTCGATTGTGATAAACTTGCCCTTTCGCTTAATTCTGAATAGGTTTCTCAACTTGGACCACTGGCAACATCGTTGTGTATTTTTTTTTTTTTTTTGATCGGGTCTAATTCTAGCACCGTCCCACATTAATCCTCAACCACACCTGTGCGGATTCACCCCATCGCAGAATTCTTTTCCTTGGCTATTACAGCAAGTTTAACACTGCATGAATGTTTTCTTTTGCCGTGCAGGGCTATATTCTACCCCCCCTTTCCCTCCAAATATCCTCTTTCTTTCCACAAACACATACACACACAGGGCCCGATTCACAGAACTAACTTACGTCAAAAACGTAAAGTTAGTACCTTTTGGTATTCACAGAATACACTTACTCATTTTGGTATTCACAGAATACACTTACTCATACTAACTTTATGTCCGCACTCGGGCCGGAGATTCCGGCCCGGAGGTGGAGATTCCGGCCCGGAGGTGGAGATTCCGGCCCGGAGGTGGAGATTCCAGCCCGGAGGTGGAATCTCCACAACCGGCCGGAATCTCCACAAACGGCCGGAATCTCCACCTCCAGGTCGGAATCTCCACAAACGGCCAGAATCTCCGGCCCGAGTGCGGACATAAAGTTAGTATGAGTAAGTGTATTCTGTGAATACCAAAATGAGTAAGTGTATTCTGTGAATACCAAAATGAGTAAGTGTATTCTGTGAATACCAAAAGGTACTAACTTTACGTTTTTGACGCAAGTTAGTTCTGTGAATCAGGCCCACACCCTTTTGCAAGGTTTTCCCTCCTTCCCCCTATCGTGGGTCTCCACATCGCAGTATTTCCATCTGGGCTGATGGTTCACAGTGAATATAGAAAATAGACCATAGTCCAGGAACTCTTCATTTTTTTTACAATTCCCTTTATTTCATGAATAGAAATAATTCTTTTTTTTACAATATATTCTAGATTATTCAAGTAAAATGCCTTTATTTCAATAAATGCTAAGAAAATTAAAAGTAAACTGTTTTACAGAGACTAAATGTGTGGCTGGCCAAGATTACATCCTGGGTCAAGTATACTTTTTCTTTCCAAAATCAGCAGGAGAAACTCTCGTTAAGGCGCATCTCCAAAAAGGAGATTCAATGCTTTGGATTTGTAACATTCGTGTTCTCCATTTTGGATTTTCATCAAAAGAGGTGGTATCAGAGGACAGAGTATGTTCCGCAGAAGCTGAAGCCGGAAACAAAACCTTAAATAGTCGGGGGGAGTCATTTCGCAGAGGAGAAAAAAAATAAAATGAAATCTCACCTGGTCTCTTAAATTCTGTTGATTATTCTTCACAAAGGTGAAAGTAGTGACGGCAAAGCGCTTATAGTGAGTTGGGAATTGAAGAACAGAGGAAGCAGCCCCAACTGGTAGGACTTGGGTCTTGTAATTATCTCCAGGGTAGGGACACCTGCATGACAAAGTGGTTATTGACAGCCATTCAAAAGCACAAAGACACTCTGCCACCTGCCTCCTTGCACACCACTCACCTCTTCTCCAGGATCGCCCAATGCGGTTGCTGCATGGGATCGCTGGAAGGGGTGGCCCAGCACTCATTCAGAACCAGCACCAAATTGGGGTCAGTTCTCTGTAGAGCTCGCACCTCCACAAAGACTGGATCCTTTAGGACCTTTATCACAGGGTACTCACTGTCTTTGTAGTAAGAGCTGTATGCTTGATCTGTGGGAAATAGAACCAAAAGGGACACCAGAAAATGCTATAACATCGGCTACTGTGGCAGTTTATGGATACTCGTGCACAACAGTATTTTATGGGAAGTGTGAGATTTCCACAAAGTGCTTTGGATGTAGCATACCGGATTGGTGTTATGCAGTCTACACATTTCCCTACACCCATCTTTAAATTCTATGAATTATCAAGCACATACACCATTACCACTCCACTGGACCCTGCTGTTCCCTCCCACACACACACACACACACCTCTCGCTCTTACTGTAATCAGCCAGTTGGTGGGGTCTACACAAGGAGTCAGTCATTGGGCTTTCGTGGAAACCATGGTAATAAGAGAGTGTGGGGATGGAGCAAGAAGAATGGGGTGAGCAACCTGTCCCAGAAGCATGAGCCACCAGATCTGCACACAAAGCTTCTATCAGCTTAGGCACACAACCGATCGAGTGGTGTTCGTCTTTTCATAGCACAGTTTGTTAATTCCTTGGCTTTTCGGAAATTTGGTTCTTGTGGGCAGGCTGGCATCTGCGGTTGTCGATTTACTGAGCAATGTTTCAGTGGGATATCTGGGGATGGAAATTTTAACCATTTGCTGTCTGTGCAAGAGTGGGTGATGTGGTTTGCAGGATTAATCTTTCCATACTATGAAGTTTCATACAGAGAAAGTAAAGATCTTATGGCCCTACAACCTATTCCATGAGAGATGTGTTTTAGGTTATCCCTTGGGAGTGCTCAGGGGCAGATGGCGTGACAGGAAGGATTAAGGATAGGTCTTGAATGTCACTTACTCCTTGTTAAGAGCTGGTTTGTACAGGTGAAACCATGTGCCCTTCCGAAAGACCCAAGTGTTTGTCAGACTCTTCATAGTATAGGTTTAGACTTTTGCTTGGTTATGTTGTTTCAGATCTAGATTCTGCTGCAATCAATGCCACCCTGGCTTCTTTACTACCCATCCCATCCTGATCTCCCTGCATCTGGTACAGAGCAGTCTTCTTCTCAAGTCCACTTTTACCATGTCTGCTATTTCCCAGCCCAATGTCACTTCGCTTACTTGAAGGATGCAGCGTTACCTGTGGCAATTTTCATCTCCAAGAGCAGGGAGCCAGAGCTGCTGATCGGAAGGGGAGGTGGCACCGTGAACACTTCTATGGTCAGTGGGACCAAGTCGCTACTGGCACTGAAGCTGCACCGCACAGTTAACCTGGTGGAGGGAGGTTAGATCAAATACAAAAGAACAAATAATCAATAAGCAAACCGTGGGCGGCAGTAGCCCATACAGCAATCACTCCTTTACATGTAATGAAATGGGTCTACACAGGGGTCTCCAACTTGTAGCTCAGGAGATACCGGTAGCTCACCAGTACCCTGGAAGTGGCTCCCTGAAGAGCAGCCTACCACAGTACTTAATTCAGAGGGTCTACTGTAGCTAAATTGCAGAATGGCACTTTGCCAAGAAAAAAAAAAGGGAACATTTTCTCTGCACGCGTTAACCCAAAAGGAAAGTGCAAATTCGATAGCAAACATTGTATTTTGCAAAACTTATGCATTTTTGTAAACTAAATGACTGAAAATCCAAAACATATTCAAACATTCTTTGAATAATAATCCATTCAGATTTGTGGAGAGTTCTAGATTTTAGCATTTCCTTTGTGCATGTAGGCACTGACTGCTGTGATGATTATCATTAATTACGTAGAGGTTTTTCATTATAACGTTTTTCATGGCACTGCTGTTAACAACCCTCTTATTTGTTAGCGAGGTGGTTGCGTTTTAATTACAACAACAAATTTTAATTATGTTTCAGCCCAAAAAAATATTGTATCCAGAATATAGACTAGCACAATGTCATGAAGCTAAGTATGGAAACGTAGTATGAATACATTCTTAACTCTATAAACAGGGATCACTCATGTTTTTATAAAGGGTCCTCACTCACCCACCTAGTTGGTGACATGCTTCATCATAGGACCCCCACCAGAGAGGCCGAATGCCTCTCCAGTGTGCTTCAACGCCTGATTACAGCGGAGCAGGATTTTTGAGTGTTGAGTGCAAGTGATGGTGCAAAAGTGATGTTAAAATAATCTTTACTACTCCTAAAAAAATTTTTAATAGTAGGGTAGTAAGACTAGGTTAAAAGTGTGTAATGGACGCTATGACTGAATAAATTGATCAGCCATATCCAAAATTAAAACATTAGGTCGACATGTTTCAGCCTCTGTGCGCCAATTGCGAGGCTTTCCTCAGGACCAGGGACCATGGCGGTATGCACTCTCTAAGGTGCACCCTAACCTATGGCCACGTAGAGAACCGGATTACTCACGGTTCAGAAAAAACAAACACGCCTCCAGCTCTTCTGAATGCGTAATTAAATGTTTCGATATGAAGTTATATTACAGCATGGGTCTACTAGAGACAGCGGCGGTACTTCCTGTTATATTTTCTTCATGGAGGATTATTTGCAGTTTTCGGGTCCTGTAGACGGGCACGACCTAGGCAACGCGGGCGGCTGACTTTGAGGCACGAGTGACGGCTTGTCACCGCCCCCTGCCAGGACCCATGCTGTAATATAACTTCATATCGAAACATTTAATTACGCATTCAGAAGAGCTGGAGGCGTGTTTGTTTTTTCTGAACCGTGAGTAATCCGGTTCTCTACGTGGCCATAGGTTAGGTGCACCTTAGAGAGTGCATACCGCCATGGTCCCTGGTCCTGAGGAAAGCCTCGCAATTGGCGCACAGAGGCTGGAAACATGTCGACCTAATGTTTTAATTTTGGATATGGCTGATCAATTTATTCAGTCATAGCGTCCATTACACACTTTTTAACCTAGTCTTACTACCCTACTATTAAAAAATTTTTTTAGGAGTAGTAAAGATTATTTTAACATCACTTTTTGCACCATCACTTGCACTCAACACTCAAAAATCCTGCTCCGCTGTAATCAGGCGTTGAAGCACACTGGAGAGGCATTCGCTCTCTGGTGGGGGTCCTATGATGAAGCATGTCACCAACTAGGTGGGTGAGTGAGGACCCTTTATAAAAACATGAGTGATCCCTGTTTATAGCCCTTGATACCTTGGCCTCACTCTTTGGTTGTTTATTATATATTCCTGGGGAATAAGAGTGGAGACAAAGAAGTTCCCTTTCTCCCTCTTTGTTTAGCTATACATTCTTAACTCCACATCCCTTTATCTTGAAGAATATAATATATATGTATATCTATCTATCTTCAAGGTATGTAGATGTGGATTTTAGAGTAGTCAGTCTATACTTACCCCTATATTTATTTTCATGATGTTTTATTAGTCAATCTTATGGGCATAATATTTTGGCATTACTCAATATTGTTACATACATCGGAGAGGCCACTACTAGTAATTCTGGAATGTGTGGAAACTATTGTGATCATCTCTGTAGTGGTCATTACTGCCACAATTGTCAAAATCATTAGTAGCTCTGGACTATTTTCATTGTTCAGAAGTAGGTTGTTACAGAAAAGTTTGGGGACCCCTCCACACCATTCGATGGCTCCCATACGTCCCACACTCGTCTCAGTAGCAGAAGCTTACAGTGCAAACAACTGAAGTGCAGAGATCACATTTTAAACCCTTGAGCTTCATTACCATCTACCTGAAGGTGCTCGCCCTGGCAATGGACCCATCACGTGATGTCCTTACATCATTTGTGGCCTCGAGCCTGTTCTCATACACCGTGGCATCACCATCCTAGTGGAAGGAATGAGTGAATTAGTACAATGTAAACCTTGGATTTCTGTGGAAGGGCTTGGGTGTAGTTTGCCCGACAGATTGCAGTGAAAGCCATCAGTTTGACATTTCCTCCCCCTCCTTGTACAAGAATGAACGAGCAATGGTAGTATTACACAGCCTTTTGTTTCTGTCTCACCTCTGCCCTGCTCAGCCCAGTGATAATAGGTGCAGACGGCCAGCTGAGAGGCTCAGAATTGTTTTCATTCACAGCCCAAATCAGGGATCATTTGGCAAAACCACAAATTCCCTCAGCTCCCAAATGAACACAGTGCATGCACGTGTCAATTCGACTGCGGCTGACTGCACGGGCGAGGTTTTAGCTGAATGTATGTACAATGCAAATGGACTCCCAGGAGCCGACCTATTGGTTTCTTCCACATGATCAGTTTGTAGCTGTGATGCAAAGCATCTTCACTCAGTCAGGCACAGGAGTCACAAGTGAATGCCTTTATGGCACAGAATAAGGGGACACATTCCATATACAGTGGGGAATCATTTTTTCCAAAGCCACATTTTTGCTAAAATATATAATGAAAAATATGTTTTGTGTTGGATCAATACGCGAATGAAGAGTTAACATGATTATAGTTGTAACAAGTTTAGTATGATGTATGGAAGTGTTTATTAATATGATTTAGTTATGCCACATTTATGTGAAAACTCCATCTTGGATAATACGAAAGCTGTCCTTCACTCTTGTATTCACCCCCTACCATCATGTCCCCCTGCGCACCTTGTCTCCTCACAAGCTCTGCAGAGTGAAAACAGCTGATGTAATTGATTATTCCTACAGTTATGAATACAAAGCTTTCAATAAACTTTCTAGTGTTCCTGATATGTTGCAACATCCAAGTAGGTCTTTCTGCTGTAATTCCTCTGTGTAGACAGCTCCTATTCATTAGTGTCAAATGATTTTCTTTGAACACCTTTGGATGGCTGTAGCACGGAAGATACTGGGTGCTCTCTTACAATGGGATATTGCTTATGTCATGGTACCGTTGTTAAATCTTCTGATTTGTTAAAGGCTAGTTACTTTCGATCAAGCCATGATGAATCTGTTTTCGCTAATTTAATATGCAAGAATTGTATACAAAAACCCCTAGTTTCTGGGGGCTGAGACAGATTTTTGAGATTATGTTCCTATTCCATTAGGATTGCTGTCTGACCATTTCTTGGTCTTGATTTTTCTGTTCATTTGGGACTTAGAATGATTCCTGATTTTGACTACTCGAACTACTCTGCATTTGAGCCTCTATGGCATCTATTCTGTATCACTTGGTTGAGATTTCTGTAATTATACCATTTAACTTTTTCCCTTGATCTAGAACTCAATTATTGAGTAGTTCCATGTACTTATTTACTACTCTGCTGAATTGATACCCATGAGGGTGCCTTTTTGTGTGATTATTTTTAGTGGGAAAACCATATGAGGTAAAATTACGGCTGTTTTAAACATTGGGATACAGTTTTTGCTACCCCAAAGTGCTAGTGGAGAAGCACAGGATGGTTGCATAATAAAGAGCGCCTTCTCTTTGTCAGGGTTCCCCAAAGGATATTCTTAAGCCCCTAATGCCCATTCCAAGGGAATAGCGGATTTTCTGGAACTCCACCAGTGGTTCCGGATGCCAGAGCTTTCCTAGGAGGTCTGACTTACAGTGCATTCCTGTTGGAAAGTGGATTATTGGTAGGGGCAAATGTAGGTCTGCCACTGGCAATAATGCCACTAACCATTGGTAGGACTCAGCATAGGTCTTAGAAAATTATTCCTATGCTCAACCCTTGGTAACGTGGCTGCGAGCAGACAGGCTTAACTTCAAAGACAGGTATGTAAAGCATTCAAAAACACCAATTCAGTAAATAATTAAGACAACACATAATAAAAATCCAACACCAATTTATAAAAATAGGAAATATTTTTATCTTTAAAATGACACCAAAACAGAAATCCAGTGTAGGGAACCGGAGATATGAATTTTCAAAGATTTAGCAAAATATAGCACTTAGAAGCTTGTAGCACCATATTGGGATACAGACTCGCGATAGACCGACCCAAAGTCAAAGTTTCAGGCCGACCGCGATGAAGCCCTGAGCGGATACCCCACGCGGAAGGTCCCGGTCACAGTTTTTACTTTCGGACTTAGAAACTTTTCTGGAGCTTTTCTCCCCGAGGTCCCTTGAAGTTCTCAGCCAGTCCGGATTCGGTGCGGGTTCACCAGCTTGCCTTGCGATGAGCTCCCGGTCACCTTCCTACGTTCGAACTTCGAAACCTTTGCGGTTCGACCTCTGGAGCGTTCCAGCAGGGCAAACCCAGGATCCAGGCCGACACGCGGTTGAAGGCAGGCGGCTTGGCTTTCGCAGTTGCTCCTGGTCACCTTTTCTACGAGCGTACTTAGAAACTTTTCTGGAGCTTTTTCTCGCGGGGTCCCTCGATGCTCTTCACCAGGCCGGATTCGGTGAGGGTTCGCCGGCCTCGGATTTCTTCTACTCCCGTTCAAACTCTGGAAGTTGGACCAACGGAGCTTTTAGCTGGACGAACTTGGTTGGCTTGGCCGGCTCGCGGTTGAAGGCAGGCGGCTTGGCTGACCAAGTTGAATCGGTCCCTCTATGGAGCTTTTTTTCAAAGTTCCTCCAAAGTTCTCCAAACTTCTTGAACTTTTTCCTGAAGTTCCTCAAAGGGTCCCAAAGTGTCTCAAACTCACTCCAAGGGTCTGGAAGCTCCAAGATGGTCCTTGAAAGTTGAGGACTTCAGTTCCCACAATCCACTTGGACGTCACCCTTACAAATCCACTGGTAGTTCCCCAGGTTGATGATCCTTGGCGGGGAGGGTCCAGGTGAGCTCTGTTAACCTGTAGCTTGCAGGGAGTCCACTCTTTACTTCTTTTTCAGCAAGGTAGTCCACAGGGCTGTAGTTTCTGATGGTGCAGGCAAATTCTAAGGTCAGGCCTTAGAATTTGCACAGCAAAACATCTCAGCTTGGCACAATGTCTTGCTTTCTTTAGTTTCAAGCAGCAGATCTGGAGGGCTCTGCCCCGCTCAGATACTTATTCAAAGTTCTCTGGGTCAAGCAGGAGGTCACTTACTGACCAATGGGAGCAGGGTAACTCCTCAAAGATATGACCACATCCTGTAGAGTGTGGCATTATTTTGTCCAAGAGTGCATCAAATCTTCCAAATCCATAATGGCTGATTTTCCAGCAAGGAGGTAAGAGCTGGCTAAACACACCCCTAGGATGGCTAATTTACTTAGACTCTCCCCCCTGCATCTGCTCATACCTTCCTTAATCCTACCATCTGCCTAAGGTGGAAAGTTCAGAGTTGTAAATGAAACTGTTCTCTGCTCTCCTCTATGAAGAACATAGTTTACGACTCCTCCCCCTGGCCTGGCATTCCTATGGAACGCACACTGCCCTGCCAGCAGAGCTGGTTGACCCCAGGGGCTCTTTATCACCTCTTCAAGGCAGCCTGGCTAATCCACTTAACTCTGACCAATCAGGGCAGACCACTGGAAGGCTGAATCTGGACTTACAAACAAGAAAGTCTTATAACTTCTTGTATGTACATCTTTAGGAGAAATTCAACAATATCATATTGTTGAATTTATTAATACCATTTGGGGAAGTCTTTGAATGGCACTTCTAGCCCTCTCCTATCAAGAGTTATTAGTTAATAACTTCCTACCATGTTAACCTCTGTAACAGGATTTGCAATGGGAAAAATGACTTGGGCCATTTTTCCAGCACCAGGACTTACAAAAACATATTTTATAAGTTCTTTGCTTATATCTACAGGACCCCCACCCCGTGGGACAACTAGGGGAGACTTTAGGGGTTCTGAATCTGTAAAAATATTGCAGATCCTCACTTCACAGTGCTCCTAGCATCAAAGTCGAATTTGGGCAGCATTTTATCACAATGTGGGGAGTGAAATGTGAAATTTCACTTAACCCAGGGTATATAGAACTCATTTTTATAAGGGTCTACCCTATAGATGCCTGACCCCCCCACCCCTGGGACACCTAGGGGAGACCCTGGGGGTCCCCAATATGCCATAACATTGTAGGGTATCCATTTTTAAGTGCCCCAAACACCAAAGTCGAGTTTGGGCACAACTTACTTTTTAAAAGCAGTCCTGGCACCCAGGGCTGCTTTTAAAACTGACCTCAGGCCTCAGCAGTGCACACATGCAAGTGCAGAAAGCTGCTGGCCTCTAAACTGCCATGCCCTACTATATACTAGGGGCTGATAGGTAGTTTCAATTCCCCTGCCCTATAATATATTAGGGGCTTATAGGGTAGGTCATGCCAATCACAGGGGTACCCCAACCCTTAGTGTACCCTAGTGTATGTAGGTGTTTTCACTGTATTCTAAGTGTTTTCAGCATAGCACTGGCCCTGGGCCTGGTTAGGCAAAGCCCAGGGTCAGTCAGAGTCAGTTACCACCAGTACCATTCAGCAAAAAGTTGGGGGGGTGCCCAGGACACAGGATGACTTTGCAACAATTCCTAAACAATTTGCAGTGCAAGTATGAATGAGGTGATCTGATTAATAAATGGTGTGGAGATTTGAAAGTGAGTTGAAGTATACGTTTGTGAAATAGATTGGTATGCTTTCTCTGAGATTTTGGATATGCAATGTGGATTTTGGGTTCAGTTGGTGGATCGATTACTTTATTGTTCACGTATTATCAATATTTGTGAATTTATTTTGTTCAATTTTAGTTGATTTGGTTATCAGATTCATCAAAATTCAAGATCGATATATTGTGGTTTTACTTGCCTGCATGAGGTAGTGTGTAATGGGAGGTGTCACATAGATAGGGGTTTCTAAACTAACGAGTTTCTCCTTTTTCAGGTTGGTGTATCCGTGCTCCTAAGTTCACATGAGTAAGAACATTAACAGGGGTGGATGACAGCTGGAAGAGGGGTGGGGGGGGAATCTACCTAGTGTGGATTTTAAACCATACTGTGAAAGGTGCTGTCTTGTTGTCATTAATTGTAAAAATTTGACTAGTCTTACTTTAACTTATCTTCCTTCTTATTTAAATTGAGCAGACGCGCGTTTTGCAATTATTTTTCTCATTCACATTGAAATTGTGATGCGATTGGTTAGTCAACCAGAAAGTCGCACTGGGAACTGTGAAACGTCACCACAAAGCAGCAGTGTCATTGGTTGGTTGCTGACAGAGCCACATTGTGATAGGTTGACCTTTTACAGAGCCAAGTTGAGATTGTCTGTTCTCTAATTTGTTTGTGTGAAGCCCGAGATATTTGTTGTACCTTTTACTGAGGCTCAGAAAACATAGGCTGAGGGAATGCTTGCATATGAAATTATGATGGACATTGGGTTCTATACCTGTACCTCACTTTCTGAATGGCATGAATATAATGCACCTGACGAAGTCTTACATTTTCCTTCAAAGGGTACCTTTAACATTAGATAACTGGATTTCCTTACACAAACCATGAATGACAAAGCTGATGCCCAGACCTACACTGGTTGAGGCACTAAAGTGGGATTGAATGGCTACTGAGAAGGAGAGGGGAAAAAAGTCAAAGCAAGCGAGGGTTCATTTATACTGTGATTGGAGATTAAATGGGATCAACAAGAAAAAACCTGGAGGGAAGATATGATAGAAGGTGTAAGAGCTCATCCTCCCATAGTCAAAGAAACAAATGATAAAACCAAGATCAATGAAGGGGAGAAGCATGGCAATTATTCTGATGAGGAGGATAATTTCCGTAATGATCCTTTGAATTCCAGATCTTCTTAGCATACAGCTAGAGCAGCGGGAACAAATTGTTATGGGGCCAGACCTGACATGGGAGCAGGAGGAGATGGCACTACAGTGCAAGCTCCTATGTGCACCAACTGAGAAGGCAATGACAGCAAAACCTAGTACCAGTAGAGATACCCATTCTGTTGCTCTGGTTCAAGTCAATCCCCTTGCTAGAACAATACTGGTCAAAGAGCCTCCTAAAACTATTGGTATTTTGAAGATCGAATTTGGTGAAATGTCACAGGGAAACATTGATTTAAACAAGCTATTGACACAATGCGGTGAAATTAGATTTTGTTAAAGAAGCAGATATTTGATTAAATGAATCACAATAAACTACAGGTGGACAGCAGTAAAAAGAAAAACGAAGCAACATTTTAAATTAGATCAGACTCATGATGAAATTAAAGAAATGGACGTTATCACTTTTAGAGCTCATAATAAAGATTTAAATTGGAAAAACAAGTATGGCGAGGCCTGAAATAATACAAGAAAAGGTGGAAGAAAGGAACAGTAAGTATAAAGAAAGTGAAGGGAATTGAAGGTAGAGGAAGGGGTACATCAAGGGATTCAGAAGCTCGGACTGGAATGGTTTTAGAATTTCCTTTGAGGAAAGTGCATGGAGGGAATCTTATGTATATGCCATGGACAAGGGCTGGTTTTTATGCTTTTACTACACATTTTCCAAACTTGCAAGAGGAACCAGAGAAGTGACACAAAGAAGTACATTGCTTTACATGTATATCACAGGTGTTGTGGACTGATCCTAGCGACTTGTGGGTAGGCTGTAAGGCAGTATTTGCATGGCCAACTGAAGAAACAGCTAATAATGCCATGCCCGAGTAAGTAGCTAACAAGTACAAACAAGCTATTGAGCATTTGAAGAAAAGAGTGCCTGAAAAGGATGTAAGTTAGGGAAAAATTGAGAATGTCACAGGAACTGAAAGAGTCAGTGTATGCATTTTATGAGAGGCTAATGCAGATTTTCAAGAAACATAACTGAGTTGATGATCCCGGGAAAGATGGGGTTAGTGGTTTTGTCTCTGCTTTTATAATGGGCTCGCGCCCAGAGCTTAGTAATTATATACAACAGAGTGAATTATGCTGGCAGACGAAAGTATAGATGAAGTCCTGAAGCTGGCGAATTAGAGTAGTGATTACGTTGATGAAAAGCAGAAAAAGAAAAAGATCAAAGAAAAGTTGATGATTGCTCAAACAAAACCATTTGGGAGGGGATCCAGGAACCAAATGGATTCAAATATGAATTATGTTCAGCCTGGAGTGAATGAAATGAACAGGATGAATAAAATGCAAAGTGCACAAATGGGAGCGATGCAAATGCAAAGTGGTAGAACAGGAATGATCAATAATGATGGGGTGAAAGAATATTAAAATGGAAAAAAAAAAACGAAGGGGAAAAAAAAAAAAACACACTGCTGGTCACTTCTGTGGGAACATTGGGCACTGGAAATGCAAGTGTCACCATAATCCATTGTGAAGCGGTTCCTCAAATGTAGACAAATGATGGTCCCAAATTCTGTGTAGGGTCTACATAATCAGAGACCATTTGAAATGTTGATGCCTTCAGCATCAATGATGCAATTCTCAAGACGGTGCCTGCGGGGGGGGGGAGATGAGGATTTACCAAGAACAGACCAAAGTGGACCATATGTTGAATGGGGAAGTCAATGGCTGTCCCATTTTGGATCAATGTGGGGGCAACCTCTTCTACGGTTTGTTCTGTAGAAATCCCAAACCTACCACTCTGAGAAAGACTAGCCCATGTTTTAGGGATAAGTAACAACCAAATTGTTAAATCGGGTTACAGCAGCTTTCCTAGTCAAAATTGATCAGATGGACAATAAACAAGTTCATTTTGTGCAATTCAAATCCTGTAAATCTGTTGGTCAGAGACTTGCTTTGCAAGACGAATTGTGTGATCCATTACACACTGGATGGTGTTGCGATTGAAACAAGATGAGGATTCAGTATTCAAAATAAAAAAAATTTTTTAAAAAAAATCGCTAGAGACTAGAGTTCAGTTGTTCTAGGTTGTAACTAAAGGCCTTTCTTTGGATTTATGACACAGTCAAAGATGAGGTATAGGATCTTTCTGTAAAGGAGAGATTGTATTGATAAAAAGTGCTTAACTAGTTAAAACAAAATTGAGATAGGATGCAATTTTCCATAGATTTAAAACAGTATAAACTTTCAAAGGAAGAAGAGGAAAGAACGATTGAGCTGGGAATCCTCTGGGAGGTACTTGGTAGCCTTTGTAATTCTCCTGTGATGGGGATAAAGAATCCAAGTGGAAAGTGGAGAATTGTTCTGGATCTGAGAAAGAAACAGAATTGTCACCACATGTTGTTTGGTGGCACAGAGTCCAGCAGTAATTTTGTTGCAAATCCCTTCAGATGCGAATGGTATATAGTCATTGACTTTTGCCAAGAATTCTTCTCAGTCCCTTTACATGAAGGAAGTCAATTCCAAGTTGTGTTTAATTTCTAAAATAAAGTTCTCAAAGTGTTGAATTCCACAAGGGTGTACAGAAAGTACTTTCAGTCAAATCCTGAATAAAGATCTAGAAAATGTGAGGTTCCTTTGCAACTCAGTCTTAGTGCAGTATATAAATGATTTGTTAGTTCCATACAAAATCAAAGAGGACTGTAAACTTGATAGAATGAAATAATCTAGCTGACAATGGACGCAAGGTCTCCCCAACAAATATGCAGTACTGTTAAAGAGAATAATCTATTTTGGACATCATATCAATAAGGATGTTAGAAAAGCCTCAAAAGAACGCGTTGCTGCAATTCTAAAAATAATTCCACCAACCATCCAGAGGGACGTTCAGATGTTTCTTGCAATTGTTGGCTACTGTTTCAATGGATTCCAAACTTTTCCTCAATTGGGAAGCCTTCGGTAAGGCTGACACTGTGACATACAAGATCCAGTAACATATGACAAAGCAAGTTCAGAAGCATTCAAATAATGGTGTGTGTATTGTGAACAAGCACTGGGAATGCCAGACTATATTTTGACTTACTTTCTGTTTTGTCATGAAATAGGTGAATGTGCATTATCAATCTTTGCACAAAAGCATGGTGGGTTGAAGTGGCTAGTGCCATATCTTTCAGCCATATTGGCTCCAGTAGCTGCAAGTCTTTCAGGATGTTTGAAATCAGTTGCAGCCGTTTGTGTTGCCACTGAAACAATTGAAGGAATAGAGATGGCTCATACTTTAAATTATATATGCCCCTCACTCAGTTGAAAATTTGCTGACCTGAACAAGAACTAAGTAGGCTGACTCATGAGCAAGTCATTCTTGCAGTGGATAACATTTCTCCTAAGAGGTGCAATTCTTTGAATCCAGCAGCACTGCTTCCTATTTCAGACTGACGCTGTGAAAGCAGGGAAAGTGATGAAATTGATCATACCGATGATGAACCAGAACACAATTTTATATCAGTTACTGAATTATGTACCAAACCAAGACCAGGTATTAAAGAAACCCCTTTGGAAATGGCAGATGAGACATTATTTGTTGATGGCTCTTGTTTAAGGAACTAATATGGAGCATTGGAAGTGGCCTATGCAGTATGTTCCATTTCTGAGACCATAGACACATATTTTCTGCCAACTGTAACCTCAGCTCAGGTGGCAGAAATAATAGCCCTAACAATAACTTGCTGCCAATCAGAAGATGCAAATGTGACAATTTATACAAACATGAAAAAATGGAATGGAATACCACCCCAAACCAGATGCACTGCATTTTTAGTTGCGTATAACAACATTCCACAAAGTTCTTTGTAACTCATTTGTATTTATTTTTTCTCCAACGTAATCCAACTTTAGTGATCTTCATAATTTTCACATGTCACAAGAGAAACGCTTATGTCTTCACTAAACTCTTAAAGTTACAGAAATGCCCATCCGGGCCTTATCCTGCACCGCGACTGTGTACATAAGTTAATCCACGATCATTGGTCATATGTTACCCAATGCATTTCGGGCCCATTCTCTGGCCCTTCATCAGGGGTTTTCTACAAATAAAAAACATATCAATTAGATTCCGTGTTTTACCCCAGTGTCACTTGTTTACTCATTCACATAAAGGTTCTCTCTTTAAGCGTTACCCATAAATCAACGTTCTATCCCGCTAACAATTGTAGCCCAACCCTACTATATCCTGGATACCCATTGTAACCCCCCTTATCCCATTTAAATTGCCCATCGAGTCCCATCTATAATTCATGACCCTACCATTCCACATTTGTATGCGAGCTGTCTTGCTTCCAAATATATCTGATGTCCCTCAAGATAGTGTAACTCTACCAGTCCATACCTCTCAAGCGGTCGTGTAATCGTCCTTCTTACTCCTTTGCTACCACTCCCAAATAAACAAACTATACACCTCTCTCGCATCTGCGCTTTTACACTTGTTAGTCTCCACCCCTCCGCTACACCTGTTACCAGTTAAACTACCTCCCATACTACGACCAACTTCCGCTTTTTCTTCCTGCTCTTGATCATTGCCTCCAACTCCCACAATACCCCACGATCATCAGTCCGCTCCATACGATCGAAATGTTCCCTCTTCAATCTCCTTTATACAAACAACCAGCATGGTTTTGGAGGGGTTCATGCGCCTTTGGTCAACTGTGGTCACAGAGGGGCTATATGACATCTTATGGAGCTCCTATAAAAAAGTGGCTGTATAATGGATTTACTGAAACCAACATAACGGAAAAAATAAATTTCAGTAGTCAAGTGTGTTGCCCATAAGGCTGGTAAAGACTTGGTTACACTTGGCAAAGTATATGCAGGCCAAATGGCAAAATACTGTCATTATAAGATGACAGTAGTGTAGAAAATGAAAATGATAAATCAAGAATAAGCACAATACAAAATGCGGAAAATGTTAATTGTTTCTTTACGAGTTCAATTCATACTTCTTTGGGCGAGTTGAGAGTCCTTCGGGAGGAAGTTTCAGATGATGAGAAAAAGGAATAGGAGAAATTGGTTACAAGAAAATGTATCAGGATTTGTATGTTAACACTGGGAATACGAATACTCTCATGTGCAATGTTGTACCCAATGGGTGAATATTTACATGGCCAGACACATGCAGGAAGAGATAGCATGATACATGTATTCAGAAATTATTGGGAAAATACAGGATTTTGAAATGTTGCTGACGACATGTTCGAGATGTCTGGTGTGTGAAAGAAACAAAGGTAAAAAGACAAAAACAGTGATGAATCATATTGGCAAATCAGAAGGCCGATTTACAAGAGACCAAGCAGACTTTGTGGAGATGCCCACATTCAATGGTTTAAAATACATCTTGGTCACTGCTTGTTTTCTAAATGGGTAGAGGCCTACCTCACCCAAACATGAGATAGTTGCCAAAGTTGTGCTGAGGGAATTGATCCCCAGATTTGGAATTCCAACTTCTATTGACATAGATTGTGATACTCATTTCAAAAATGAGGTTTTGCAAATAATCTGCACAGCATTTTAGACAATTCAAAAGTTAAATTTTTGTTATCGTCCTCAATCTTCAGGTATGGTGGAGAGGGCTAACTCTCGAACAAATAAGCCAAAGTGTACACTAGAACTGGTTTAAAGTGGCCTGATGCACTTCCTCTTGTTTGAGGAGTATGAGAAGTACTCCTGACAAAAAGACTTGTTTATTAACCCATGAGGTGATCATAGGAAGAGCAATGAGGCTTGCATATATTCCATTAGTATCAATAAGTGACGACATTGTGCTAGATTACTGCAAAGGTCTGGCTGATGTGGTGAAATCACTTTCATCAGGTGATCGTGGCAATAGGTGACAAATGACATCACCTGTCAAAATCTGAATGCTAGAGACAGGACAGTGGTCCAGAATCACATCAGGAAGAACTGCTTAGAAGAGCAGTGGTGTGTGCTCATCCGGTAATACAGATGGCTATCACTGTGATAAAGTGTGCTCGAGTGCCACAGTGGATCCATGCTGCACATATGAAAAAAGTGAAAGCTGCAGCAAAAGTGGTAGACAACGACTGAATCAGCCACTGAGCCACGAAGTCGAGCACAAAGTGAAGTTCAAAACCAAGCTCAAGTTCACTGTGTGGATCCAGAGTATGGTGAGAATTTTTAAACTGGTGAAGAAAGAAATTGACTCCAATGTCTACGAGCCAAAACCATACGTACCGACGTTGAACCGGAACCGCTCATTCCAAGTTAACCGGTGCGGCATATACAGTGCACATACTCGCGGATCAGGTGATACTCAGCGGGTGAGTCTACAACATTTAATAGAAATAGAAAGGTCCAACATTATCAAACCTGCTCAATATTCACCGATTGTACCCTCAATTTTAAGTCTTTTCTAAATGAAACTCGGATTGCGTCAGGTACACAAATCTGAAACAATATGAAAAATATATATCGATGACCGGCTCTCGTTAATTGCCAGTTCCACGCCATATTATCATATTCACTCCCAATCATTATTTCATCTTTACTTACTGCAACAAACAAACGAAGTGTGACAACTCCATCTACGTCCTCTACCGGTTTGGAATCAATACGCCGGAAGCCAACATCTCTTTGTATCCGTGCTGCCTTTAAACACTAGTCTGCTAACTGCGGACACCTTCTTCAAGATACCAATGTCAGTTACGGTCTGTACGGCACTTATTGGTGTGAGTGTCCTGTGTATCTACGATGTCTGCATCGACTGAAGCTAATTATATATCTATGGAAAATCAAGTGAATGTAGTATCAACTATTTAGAGTCACAATGTGTAGACAGTAAAACATGCAAAACGAGACCAGTCTCACTTGTTTACATTAGTGTTAAATCTACGCCGGGATGGGCTCCCCGTAGTGCTCCATAGAGAATTTCAAAACATTGTAATGCAGTGTCCCAAGAATTACTTTCTGCAGAATACATAATGTAGTATGTCTACAAAAATCAATCAAACATCCATCTGTGAAGGTAAGGTCATCTGACATCTAATCGCACCCCAAGTAAGTAGTGTACAGAGAAACGTCCTCAATAGGCTGCCTCTAACATCCAGGCAAGATGGAAAGGCATCCGAGTTAGTCTGAATGATTTAACCCAGTCCATGTAGTTTTGAGTAAGTCCATCCCCTTACATTCTCTGTGGTCCAGTAACTCATTGATGTTTCCTCCTCGATTATCTGTAGTGACAACTTCTACCACCTGCCAGCATAAATCACTTTCAGTATGTTGCATTTCTTGATAGTGACGGACAAGGGGTGCTCCTTCCACTTTGCATCTTATTCTGCTCCTATGCTGGGCGATGCTTTGCTTGACCAATTGTGACGTCTGTCCCACGTATAGCTTCACGCAAGGACATTTAATCACAAATCACATTTCTGGTATCACAATTTGAAAATGATTTCAAAGTCAATTTCTTGTCACATGTTTCCATGTATTTTGTGTTGGAGGTGAATGCGCATGCCACCCCTCCCCCTCCCACCTATGATGTCCAACCAGTACAGGTAAACCCCATTGTGCCCTGATGTTGTCATTCCTCGGGGATCCCTATGAGCCGTGACCACATGATCTCGGATGTTCCCGTTACGTTTAAACGCAAACAGTGGTCCTTCTTCACATGTTTCTTGAACCAGGGGCCAATTCTTGCAAAAGATTTTCTGAATCTCATTGCTGAAAACGTGCTGACCATTACTATTCTCCGACTCCCCTCTCTCACTTTTGGGGTAAGGGTCGCTTCTCTGGGGCAAAACCAGGCCCTTTTCATAGCTCTTTTCACTATTTTCTTGGGGTACCCCTTCTATAGTAATTTGTTCATAAGTATTTCTGCCTCTTTGAAAAAATCTTCTTTAAGTTTACAACTTCTCCGAAGGCGTAAAAATTGCCCATAGGGTAGGTTTTCACTGAGTGCTCTGGGATGGTGGCTGTTGTATCTAAGTAAGGCATTGGTGACAGTAGGCTTTTTATACAGGGTGGTATATAAAACACCTTCTCTGTGTTTCACCAAGAGATCCAAGTAGCTTACTTCTGTGTGATTAATGTGCTATAAATTTCAAATCCTCACTGCGTGAATTAATCAACTCTGAATCTATTGAGGTCATTCTCAGTACTGTGCCAAATCATGAAAATATCATTGATGTATCTCTTCCATTCTCTGATATTTTCCGCTGCAGTGTTCTGGAGAGCTCTGCTTTCTCCTTATTCAATTTCCATCTTGTTTAGCCTCTTTCATAATTCACTCTCACACAGTAAAATTCTATACCTACATGGACATTGTTCAGCTTCTTTGTAGATTGACACACCTTATGCTGCAAAGATCCTTTGTTACTGCCTTTGTGGTATGCCTGGATGAATCAGAATTGGCTCAAACTAAATTCAGACAAGACGGACGTCTTGATGGTTAAGGGCAATCCCCTCAGCCTGGTCCAGATTATATTGGACTAAAGAACTTGGATAATACGTGGTCATGCATCACGCATCTCTACCATAGTAATATGCCTAGGTGTGAAATTAAATGAAATGCTTAGTATGACATCACAATGGATCACTGTTGTGGCAGTGTGCAATTCACAGCTCCATAAAATGGCACCCTTACTTTCTCTAGAGGGTTGGCACACAACTGTTTGGGTCCTTGTCAGCTCAAGTATGGATTTGAGTATATCCAGGCCTGACCATGGTCCAACTTCTTCGATTTCAATGGAAACACAATCCAGCTGCTAGGCTGGTACTTTTAGAGGCTCACTTGGCGTAAGCCTCTCTGCGTCATTGGTTACCTGTAGGTGCTAGAATCTAATTTAAGGCACTATGCTAGGTCCTCCGTTCCATTTCTTTTCATTCATATTATTATTTTCCCTTCGCAGACTTTGTCTTTGTGCATCAGTCGCAATCTCCCCTGGTACAGAAGCTCTACAAACCCTCCTTGAGTAGCCACTCTTGACTATATGGCAGCCAAAACCTGGAATGTCCTCTCCTAGACCTAGGAACGACAAGTCCTACAATGATTTTGGGAAGAAACCGTTCCATATACATTTTCACTGATTGTCTTTTTCATGTAGAACACCAATAACTCCTAGGGTGTATCTGAGCTCTACAAAACTAGTTAACATACCCAGCTAACATAGTATCCTTAAGTGCAAATCAGTATGAACACAATTTTGCAATTGAGGATCACCACATCCATTTTAGAAACATAAGAGGAAAGCATAAGTTTTCAACGATTAATAAAAGAAGGAGCAGAGATCATAAATGTAGGAGCAAATAATTTGAAATATGCACCTACAAAAGGCTAAAGATTAAGCATTTGCTTCACTACTATAGTCAGGGGACTAGTCAAATATTGCACCTGGATATGCCACTATGTACTGAAAAGAGAGGCAAATAATTTCATACATTTGCAGCTTCAGCACATTAGAGGCCTCTGTCAGTGTCAACAAACTCAACCAGGCCAGCTGAAACCCAAAAGCCACCAAAAGGCAGAGAGCACAAACCAGCAACGGCGCTTGAGCGAGTGTCTAAAGTCAACCCACTACTCCTCCATCTCTCAAAAAAGTAAAAACCTCCTGTTTTAGGACTTTAAATCCCAGTCCTATACGACGCCAGCCTATTTCCAAAGCAGAGGTATTCTGTACACAAACAAGGGTATTCAGGGGAGCAAACTAACAAGGGTAGGACAGAAACCAATGGGAGTAGAACGGCAAGGGAAGAAGGATTGCATTACAGCATAGGTGGGCAGTGTTCCTGCACTGCTGATGGAGGCGGAGGGGGGGGCAACACCCAACTGCGCCACATCACAATTGGTATATTACAGCATACAACATACTTCTTTGTGCATGTGTGTATGGTCAAGGGATGCTTAATGTGGCTTCTCCCTACAGGAGAGGAGTGGTTATTCTGGTGGTTATTTGAAGAGCTGCTGGCCAGTCAATGAATTAAAGTATTCATTGGATGCACTAAAGTGTGTTTGAAGCCAGGTTCCAAACTCAATATTCTAGATGTGTCCTTTGCTCAGACCCTCATACTTGACCTTACAGTCACACCTGCATAGAAATAACCATATTAACCACTTGAGAAACCATTGTGGAGTGTCTGCTTAACTGCCCTCCCGCCCCCTCCCTGGAGACACGCACAGTCCCACTTTTAGGAGGAGGTTTTGTATAGTGGCCCGGTCTAGTGGCTAAGCAGTTTGCTTTTTGAACTTGCGCTTTAATCAGGCTCCAACTCTTGAAGAAAAGCACGTGATTCTGAGCATACCCACGTCATTCAGCCTAAAATTGTAAATGTAGGAAATATAATCCAATTGTAAAGGTGAATGCAGTGTAAACCCTCAGCTGGCTGTATAAGATATTGTACCTCTTCACGAACTCCAGCTAAATGTATATTGCTTACTGGCTATGTTGTGTTATATCAACACCAATACCCAAGGGTGAAAGTGGAGGTCAGGCATCTGCTTCCTTCAACCCCACACACAAAAAAGGTGCTAGAGACAGTCCAGTTACGTAGGCAGGAGGACAACGCAATTATCACTCCGGAACCTCTCAGAGAGCAGCGTTTAACACCTGCTTAAG
Organism: Calotriton arnoldi; assembly: GCA_963921515.1. Taxonomy (NCBI): domain Eukaryota; kingdom Metazoa; phylum Chordata; class Amphibia; order Caudata; family Salamandridae; genus Calotriton; species Calotriton arnoldi. The sequence continues at coordinate 1,939,204 of CAWUFW010000825.1, read as the reverse complement.
GACCAAAACATTGGTGAGTTTTTGGGCTAGAAGGTTCCTTCAATTGAAACTTTGAAGCATTCCAGATCCTTTAGCAATTGCCATAACAAAGTACAGAATCCTAAGTTGTACGTATTTCGGAGGAGTCACTATATTGGGCCAAAGAGTCATACACTGCTTCAGCAGGTGAGCGAATACATTTCTAGAATGCTCACCCGAGAGCACCTGTCTGTTGGCATAGGGCACCTCACCCTCTGCAGGAGTGGTACCACTAGGTTTAAACACACAAGTGCTTTACTAAACTAAATGCAACTGGTATCACTTTTCAGGAGAGCATGCAAAGCATTGGTTCAGACAACAAAGAGCAGCTTTCCTCCACTTGTCTAAGCTTTCCCCACAAACACGAAGATTTCCTGAAGCATAACATAAGGGTATGACAGCAGCGTGACACACAGGAGAGGTAGCTGGGGTAATTGACTCGAGCTCTATGTAGAGCTTTTATGTAGAACGCCTGGGAGCTAGAATGTTACGTTGGCTGCTGCCACCAGCCAATGTTTAGAAATCCCAAGCAGTCCTGGCAAGACCCACGGTTAAGATTTTTTTTTTTTTTTTTTTTTAAATATCCGCACCATTACATCCTCTACCTTCAGCAGCTGATTAATAAGACATTGTGGAGTAACCTGCATGGCGGGAGCTAGAACAGTCCAGGCAGAGGTAGGTGGTGTGCTACCCTCTAGCAGGGATTTGGGGAGAACGACCAACACTAAAGTTACCGAAACGCTCACGATTGGCTGTTCCACTTTGCACTTCTAATCGAAGGAGGGAGCTGATTATGCTTCAGCTCCGTTTCCAAAGAATGCAAACCTACCTCATGAACTAGACTTGTGAATATCATTAGGAAACGTCACTCAGCCTCTTTTGGACGATGAATGGCCCTCTTCTGATACATCTCGGGGCACATTTCCACTTCACACCCTAAACAAGACAAATGTGGGGGCCACACATCAAGTTCTATTTCCCTAGATGATCAACAAGAGGCTTACATTTCTAGCCCCTCGGCGAAAACCAAGCGAGGGGGTCACCCTTAATTATAGCACCCCTCTAAAATACATTACTGCCAGAATAGATGCACAACTAAGCCCCAGTAAGATCACACCTGCACTTATGAGACCAGGGGAGCCACCATATTACTCTGAAAACTCCAGACACGTTCTGAAGAGGGACACGGACAATGCCTATCCTCAGGAGCGCAATGTTCCAATTATATGGGGAGCTGGCATCCCATCCAGAGGCGATGAAGCTGGTAGAGCATTTCACAGTATATAAACGGTCAGCTGGGCACCTGGCACATTCACCTACTAACACTTCCTTCTGGTTAATTTCTGCACTAGAGACTGGTTATGTGCAAATCCTTCAACTGACACTTGATTAAGGACATATCACAGGTGCTGCTCCAGTTAGGAAAACAAGCTTGCTTTGAGACCCCTTGGTGCTCTCCTTGTTGTATCAATTTAGTATAGTTATTTTCTAAATGTCACTATAGTATAGGTGCTGAATAAATCCATAATTTAGTTGATAAACTATGTTGCCTAGTCCAAGGTACATTTTGCATCAAATTGCTTGAACAATGAATTCTCAATGGTTTGCTACAGCAGACATATCTCTCAAGGTGTGACCTTCAAGTGAACGGCTTGATCTCCCTTTTTAGCTCAATAGAAGCTGTATCTTGTGAGGCAGCCCTCATGAGAGGGAAAGGGATTTGGTGGTCAGCAACCCATCAAAGAGTTGGGCTTTAGCAGCTGGTTTCCAAGTTTCATCCCTACCAGCCGGCCTGGCTGGTAGAGAATAACTTAGATTCTTCATGGCTATTTGAGAAGTAAACCATTTATAGAATGAAGCCACAAAGACAGTGCTATGTTCGTGGACTTGCAATAAGCTAGCCTAACACAACTGAGCAGGTTTGGTAAAATGGTTGAAGGAAAAGACACTAACGTGTAGGATTTGGGTTCTTGCAAATATGTGAACTCCTCCATGGAGCTGGCTCTTTGGGAGGAGATATTTTTACACCAGCTTGATCACCAAGACAACAGTAAAATGTGTGCATACACAACTATATCATGCACATACACCAGAAATCCCACTGACCAGTGTCCTACCCAGAAGTAGTTTGCTAGACAGAATGATGGAGTAGTTAATGAAATTTGAAATTAAAAGCCTTGATCCAGTCACCCCCTACCTACCATTCTCATTCAGTGATCAACCTTACCTTGTACATGCTCCCGCAGACCAGAGGAAGTTGATATGCAAGAAACACATCATTGTTTTTCTTACTAAAGCCAGAGCATGTGGTCGCCGCATTGATGAGATGTACGGACCCCAGGTCCAGAGATGGAACAGTAATGTATTTAGAGACAGCGACAATTGCTTGTCCCGTTTGTGTGCAATGGGCAGTCACTAAAAGCAAGTGGAGAAAGGCAAATCCCAGTTAGTCAATGCCACAGGCAACCCCAGATTAGTATGCGATGTGCAAACGACACAAGCCACGACTGTCCACCATTAAACTAGCATAGCTCCCCACTAGCCTCCACACCAAGTACCCCACAATGATCAATGATTTTGTATGCCAAAATCTAATGCAAGTGAGCAAACGGACCAGATTGTCGTGCAGCACTGAAAGGTCTTAGCAAAGCTAATCTGATCTGCAATGGTAGGTGGCTATGGATTTGGGGAGGGGTAATAGAACATTTTTATAAATTAAAATAATATTTATTCATGCATGTTAAAGTTAGCATAAATTGCACTGCTGAAGACAACGTGGCTTTTTAAACTTTCATGGAAATTTTCCTGTGTACATGTTTTTCTCCCTCCGTTTTTCCTTTTTCATAAAATAGTCGAAATGGGATTCATGTTGTGGTGCAGTTTCTTGTACTGTATCTAACTTGTGCTTCGAAGGAAGCCATGCCTGAGGAATTCCTGCATATCGGCCATTATAAAATGTACTGTGTAAAACGCCGATAGAGGAATAGAAGTGGCAGGTAAGGCCACAGCTCAAAATCCATGCCTAACAATCTATTCAAGATACCCACTTGGTGACTTATTAATCCCTAGATAGGTTAGTCTGTACCACAGCATGCACCCACCTTGACTCCCAAAGTAGCATGGGATGGAGGAGCTGCTGAAGTCGAAGCAGCAGCTATTTGCCTTGCATTCAGCCTGGGTGATAGGCAGACTGCCACAGGCCAATCGGTCGTCTTCACGCACTGCATCACACACATCTGCACTGGGAGCATCCATGGCTGTAGAGAAAGCATGACAAGGTATGTAATCCCCAATATGGAAGAAGAGCTGACCGGTCCCAGAAGATACCATATCAAGAACACCAGTTATCATCTTACCGTGCAAGACTGGGCACTTCAGCATCTTTTCCTGAGAGATCTTCAGTCCATCAAGGACTTCTTCAATCCCAAGGGTCATGGTATACTCTCGATCCTGAAGCATAAAAGAGGAATGGGTGAAGGTGATGAGGAGAATGAGCTACAGTACAGTAACATTGACTCATTAGGTCCCCAGCGCATACTCCCCACCCCACCCCCCAAAAGTGCTTAATGCATTGTTAGGAATCTATGGCAGTTGACATACAAGTAGCAGATAATCGACCTCAAAAGAAATATGTCGTCGGTTCAGTAGACAAAGAATTGACAAGTAGGCCCAGCTGGAAGCATGACCTCATGATGCACCAGTGCAACTATGCTGCTGGTGCCATCTGTTGTGACAACAAATGAGACAAAAATCAGAATAGTGGTAAAGCAGAGAAGTCCGCATTTAAAAGAGAAAAGCTCTCAAATACTTGATAGGTGTGCTCCCCACACTTGACATGATTAGATTCATGTTCACTTTCTCCTAGTACTTTAGAGTCCCACAACAAAATTGGTGAGCCTGTAACATGGTTTGCAAATAACTACTCTAGGCATGGATGGAAATATAGGAGACCACTGTTCACACCAGAAGCTCTCACCTTCTCACTTATGAAGCACCCAGTATACGCAGCACCAACTACCGGGGAACCATCTGGTTTATGCGACACCCAGGTCCCACAGGAAGAGTCGTTTTGGAGACTGTGCATCATTCCATCCGCACCTAGCGAAGAAAGAGCACAAGGTGAGGTGACATTCAGCCCTAAACATTGTCAAAATGTAGCTACTTCCTAAAAACCTAGGACTTTCCAAATGTCACTAACAAATGTCTCCTTTGTGTAATGGGGTGAAGGAGGAAAGGTTTCCAATCGTCTCCTATGTACACTACGCAGGCATACATTGGACGTTACTTTCGACCAATGAACCACCTATAAACACACTGGGAAATAAAATTAAGTGCATTCCCACCCTTTGTCTCAGTTCAAAAATCAGACAACACACAGAGGTCAGCATGCATAAATTATCGCAGTTACATTGATTTAAAAGAAAGTCAAAAATGGAACAAGAAGGCATGTAAACTTCTCTTAAATTGTTCCGGAATATGGCTCCCATTGAGGGCCAGCTGAGAATTATGATCAATAAAGAAGAACGGACTCTGCTTCATCTAAACAGAGTTGCATCTCAACGGAGTTACAAGGCCTCCACTCCCTTAGCGCCACAGTTGAGGGAGACGGTTGAGAAAGTCAATGTCCATGAGATCCTGTTTGACTAAGGTTCGAAACTGGCTGGGAATAATGAGAAGAAAAAAAAAAAAGAAAAAAAAAAGAAAGAGGATAGACATTTAGGAAGGTCTACAAATACCTATATCCGGCAGAGTCCGTAGATGAACAAAAAAAAGATGCATCTTGAAGGCTTATCTATAAATGGTAGGCCCAACAGAGGTGGAAATTCTCAGTGTACCTATAACAGTATTAGGTACTCCAGTATAAAGGTACTCCTCATCATTCGCTCTCTTCATGTGTACAAGGCCTTGCTTGGCTACTCTGGGAACTTCTAGATGTTTTGCTCCTCAACTGATGAACATTTTTACAAAACTATACAACAATATTGCCAAGAAAGAGTTCCACTTAAGCAGGGGGTCACAGTTCTGCTCAAGCTGGGTGGGGGGGAGGGAGAAGAATTTTCTTCTATGCTCTCCTTCCAGACCGACAGCTCTCCCCAATATCAACACAAAACTCTACATGAAAATCCTGGCCTCCAGGCTAGAACTTCTAAACACCAGCTTGGTCCACCTATACCAGGAGAACATCAGAGATAGAAGTGCCAACAACAAGGTGGGGCAGGCTGCCCACCTGGTCAAGTAATTCAGATACCAACTATCTTTGTTCTGGATGTGGCAAAGGCTTTTGACCAGATTGACTGGTTATTCGTCAGGCTAGAGCGGAAGTACGATTGCTAAGATAACTTTAAATGGACAATTGTCACCTGTGCAGACAGGGACCAGACAAGGTTTCCTTCATCTCTCCATAATTTTGTTTATGTTGAGCAGTGAGCCTTCTGCCTGCCAGCAACCCCAAGAAATTCTAGGGCTCTCTTTTGGACCAGATGAGCACTAACAAATATTATTTGCTTACAACAAACTGCTAGCACTACGTGATCCAGAACTTTCCCTCCCAACCCTCATCACTCAATTTCAGATATTAAGATAAAGTGAAATCTTACATTCTTGATTTCACCTCCAAAAGAGACAAAAAATGTTTACAAAGAGCCTACCCATTTCAGTGGGTTAAGACACATATTACAAAGCCAGGGATAAAGTAATATTTGCAGTACCAGACATATATAAAGCAAATTATCTTTTTCCCCACGGACATTTGCAGAGATTTGGGGAAATTGTCCTTACTATCTATATCCCTTTATGGTTCGATAAACATGATAAAAATGAACATATGACAAATGGGAACCCACCTTTACCCCGCAGTCACAACAATGACCTGCCTGTACAACAAAGTCACTACCCTGACGTTATCATGCGTTCATTTAACCTTCAAGTCGTTACAACAGCTTGCTTTAGTGGGCGTGTTGTTGGACTGGTGTTGGATTTTTAAGTTCAACACTTTCCCTACTGTTGCGTAGATTGGAGTTGGAATAGTAATTTATACTATTCCAAAGTCCAGCGTCCCCTAAAGCAAGCCATAACAACTAACGACTTGCGTGGTAAAGTAACATGTGGTAACGTCATAGTTCAGGTAGTGGCTGCGTTGTAAAGGCATGCAGGGGGAAATGCATGCGGGGTTCCAAAATAGAATAATGACAAATTATTTTATACCCATTTCAGGCCTTACCAATAAATACAGAACCACTATTCTTCCAGATGCTCAACTGCGTGATCTCCCACCTTATACGGAAAGATGATAGACCTAGAATTCCATCCAAATTGATCCAATTAAAAAATAGGGGCTGGGGAGTCTTAGCTTTACCAGATTTTAAGGTCTTGTATCAGGCATCCCATGTAAGGGTAGAAATCGAATGCACACGGAGATCAGGTCTGCAGCTACAAGAGAGAAACGCTCTTTTAAAATCTCTTTGCGCCCCATTCCTCCTCTGAGGGACTTGTCCCTGCGCTTTGGAAAATCTTGCTCGCCTCTAAATACTCCACTCTGGGTTTGTAAAAAATAAATAGGAGACAACTCTAAACAGAAAAATTACAAGTAGACACACCTTGTGGTTTGACATTCATGGAAGCTCTGTGTGCGAGAAACAGAAGCACATTGCGTACAGTGGGCACTCCACCTCTGATAGGCTAAGGCTACTCTTTACATTTCTAGAGGGGCAGCCCCAATTACTGGAGAAGCAACACCTAGAGATGCGATTTATTACTTATTTGGTGGGAATGTCCGAAATGAAATACATTTGGATAGAGGTCTTGGAAAAGATTAAAGAGATTGGATCCCCCTACCTGCAGATCCTGGTGTGGTGATGCTGGACCCGTGAACGCTAGGATGCACCAGAATTTATGAGGTCTGGCTATGCATTGGTGTTGCAAGGCTCATGAATGATGCCCTTTGGAAGAAAAAGAAGAAAAAAAAAACAAAAACTCCTACCAAACACAGTGGCACACTAGACTCTGGAACAACATGCTTACTGTGGCAACACTAGTGACAATCTAAATAGGGAGCATCTGAAATTCGATGCAGTCTGGAAGTCACTGCTTTAGTGCTTGCAAGTGGGACACCTATAGGTGGCTTCAACTTCCTGCACAAGAGCATTAAACCGATTATTCCGATTACCTCCTAGTGTAGAAGAGGTCTTCAGTTTTATGACCCGAGTAACAGACAGTTTCTGACGAAACTCTACACGCAAACAGAGCAATATTTGATTGTCTTATGTATTTATTGCACTATTTGCACATTATACAGCAGGCTTGATATAAGAATTCCCCTTAGGAGGCAGCGATGTATAAAGGAAGAATTTTGTATTGTATGTAAAGTTTGTCTTTTTTAATCTGTTGATGTGTTTTTGTGGGCCTCTGTTGGAGTTCCAAAACAAAATAAAAAATTGAATTGGAGAGCAATATGCCAAGATGCAGTTACTATGCCAGAGCAAAATTGTGTGTAGAGCTCCACGTGGAAAGAGAGAGGGGTTACTTTTTGGGATGGATATGTTATGGTTTAAGGATTGACCACATTAAGATTAAGTGTTCATAATTAACCATTACCGTTCACGTCTAATTCTTACTGTTCATTTTCCTCAATTATGAAAACTAAAACATGTTTAAAAAAAAAAAAAAATTAAAAAGGGGGTCACAAAAACGAGTTCTATAAAAGCATTTGAAAAATACCAGCATAGTCACGTAAATCAGCACATTTTCTCTGCGGTCAGATAGTAGCAGAGTCGCATAGAATCAGGTAGGTCACCTGCATAGTAAAATGCTGCAATGCATTTGTGTGCAAACAAGGAGGATTATTTTAATTACAGCCAAATCACTTTCAAAATCATTCTTGTATTCAAAAGGACTGAAGCCAGCGCAAAACCCTGTCTGACCTCACTGCAACAATGCTTGGAAGATTTCTGCTCCAGAAGAAGGTGTGGTTAACCTTAATCTAGTCCTATTCAAGATGGTCACCTTCCTAATCAAAAATGGTGCTAAACCTTTTTCCTTTGATGTCATTTTCTGCCTGGACCATGTATAAGGATGCTTAGCCTTAAGATGGATGCGTTGCAAGACATTAGTTTCCCTCTTTCATCACTGGCTTTGAAGCCTTTTTGTCCACGATTTTTGGTGTATTGTTCTGCCGTTGGATTCCTTATTAGATTCTCTAGTCATGAAGACCTCCTGCTAGGCTCTTTCTTCAACCTGGTTCGGGGTGGTTTTGGTGGCTTGTTTATCAACCAAAATCGATCAAGCAGTGGCATGGCTACGCCTTAGGCCGCCCCCGGCGGCTGAATGCACAAGCCAGGGAGGGGGGGTAGCAATTCCGGAGGCTGCCGCCCGCAACGACAGGTAAGAGGGTTGAGGGGGAGGCCACCACCCCCAAAACTCGTGCCGTACGGGGCAGAACGCCCTCCCTACACTTGCTATGCCACTGCTATCAAGAATCGCCAAGATTGAAAAGGAGGGTGTATACCCTTTGTGTTTTATTTTCCTCCTAACTGTGAAACACTTGAGAAGACACTTGACTGTCTCATAAATGTTAAGAAGGAAACCCGAGACCTTCTCTTTTCAGAAGCCATCCTTTAACATAATCACGATCTACAGCACCCCAAACAAGACAAGTGTTGGTGTAGGAGGTCGTAATGGGCACTGGCAACATTGAGTGTTGGTGTAGAGGGGACGCAAATAGGAAGGAGAAGGTATGGGGAAGGAAGGCGGTCACAGGTGACACTTGAACTATGTGGTGTAGGAGGAGCATGGGAAAAAAAAAAAAAGAGGATGCGTGTTCATAAACAGTATGTGGGATTATAGCTCTTGGGAGAGATGTGCGACTTGTACAATTTTCTGGAAATATGAAGGTTCATATAATGGAAGGGGGAGTCATGGATTTGAATGTGGGGCATTGAGCCGCTGTATAAAAATGGGAAAAACAAAAGTCAGCAATTGAGAGCTATTATCAAGCATAGTTTGACAGTGAGAAAAATATTCTGTTAACTGGGAGACTGCTATGAAAGCCATGGCTCTCCAAGTTAGCCTCTCCAAAAGACCGACTAGCCCCAGTTTAGCCTCAATAATGGAAGTGATGCGAGCCAAGATAGTCGTACGGGCTTGAGATCTCTTGGCAAGCTCTGCATTTCTCTTAAACAACATGTGATCAAAATCTATAAAAAGGTGCTCCGGCTGCCAAAATTTTCATCTGCTGCACAGATCCGACTAGAGCTAGGTCTTGTAAACTACATCTTGCATAGGCTGGGGGACTTCCTCAACCTGTGCCACAAGCTGATACAGGCCAGAGTTGGCTCACTTGAGTCCCTGTTATGGATTGACATCAGTGCCAATAACCTTGGTGGGTCACACAGTCGGTACTTCAACAAATGCATGTTACAACTATCAGCAATAGACCTGTGGTCTCTCAATCCTGGCAAAAAAGCATTCAAAGTAAGCATCAAGAAGCGAATTCACCAGTGTTCCAGAATGTTAGATAGAGAGAGACCCTACCAAACGTAAGCATGCATGCGCAGTAAGTAATTCTTACAAACTGGCCCCTCCCCTGCCACACTTGGCCTGTTCATACTCCCTGCATCTGAAACATAGATTTTTGGGCCTCAGACTGGGTGAGTGGCTCTTCTTGAAACACCTACCTTCCTGGCAGCGCTCCTCAGTCGATCTTGTGTGCAGGGGTTGTGGCAAATCAGACGATTCTCTGGAGCACGTTGTATGCATTTGCCCAGCTCTGTTGGCCCTGTGCAGAACAAAGTTGAGGCCCGAGTCAAACTAACTGGGAGTCCAGACCTGCAGGCAAGGCATTATCGCCGCTTTGAATCCTGAGAATACGGCTCTAAACATCAGCTTCACAACTTTCATCCATCTGGCTTATCGTCAGTTCAAGCAGCATCCAGCCCTTAATTCAATCAAGGCAAATTGAGGCATCCACCACAGTCAGTCACAACTGAGGGCTCATAAAAGTAGTAGTCGCAGCATTCTGTTGAATTCTCGAACTGGAGGCCTGGCTATTCTCACTCATTTATCATTCCAGAGCCATCCTGATGCCTTCATTAAACTGTTGTAATACTCTATGGAACATTTTAGCTTTCTTGAGACTCTTTATTAAACCATTTTACCACTGGACTAATGAATAGCCGAGCCACTTGGCTTTTAAGTACCACGGTCACCTACCCGGGTGACCCTGCATCTGTCCACGATCATGTTCGCACTTTAGAGTAACGTTTAAGGGTATTTTTTATCTATTGGATTATTAAAATATAAACTTATCGCGCAAATAGCTAATCATTGTTTTTATACCTAGTGTAGTGTAATGACTTTACTATCAAACAATGAACATATAATAATACTCTTGAAGAAAAAAAATACTGGGCGACTGGGAGAGGGACAGGGGCAAGGTGGCATTTTTAGATCTCGCCTACACAGCGCATGTGCTGCGAGATGTATTGTTAACATTTTAGTGGGTTTACAACCCACCCACATCATACTATTAGTTGTTTTCGTTGTCACCCTCCTTTCCAATCTTTCGATTGCTTAGCTCCTATAGGCTTCCCTACCCTTCTTGTGTTAGCTTCTCCCTGGAGCATCAACCAAGCACATGTTCTGCCTCTTTTTCTATACACTATTTTTTTAGAAGCATTTCTGTATTGTTCTTGGACGTGCAAAGTACTTTCCTACTTTTAACACAGCCATACAGCTTATTTATGTTGCTTTCACCTTATCCGATATCTCGGTTTAAGCTTTAGTTACTTACACACACACACACACACACACACCTGTTAGACTTCACTCTCTTTTAGCCATGCTGCTGTATAACCTGGCTAAAAGACATTGAAAAAGCCAATACCTCTCACTTAGGCAAGACCTATTGGCTTTGTCAATGCTTGTTCTAGTAGAGTTGGCACCATCCGAGAGAAGCGTAAACACTGTTGTACGGAAATTTTGAGTAAGATGCAAAGAAGGTAGCCAAGGAGAGCGAGAGAGAGGTTGGGGAGTCATTTAATATATGTTGAGTTTATTGGGCAAAGACTTATCCTCAGCTACTATTCAAGACATTAGTCAGATAGGGTTTATAGTAAGTGCTTTGAGGGTTATGACTAATTGGCAGTAACATTATTAAGGAGAGGCAAAGATAAGTACATTATGGACAGGGTTGTTGCCGGAGTTAATACAGTTTTTGGCCAGTTTAGCAGTTTGGACAGAGCGGAGGTTATTGCATATTTGCCCTGCTTTTAGGCATTGGGGATGTTGAGGTTCTTGGGAAATGAGCAGGAAAATTAAAACAGATTATGATGTGCTCTTTTCGTGCGTCAGCCAAGGTGCACATCAGTCCAATGAGGTTGGTAGAGAAATGGTTAGGAAGGAACTTGGTTTTCAAGGAAGGCAGAGGAGATATTTACCAGCTAGTGGGAGCTGGGGCTGTGAAGTTCGGGGAGACTTGAAACACACAATTATACATTTCTAGGGTTATTTTTTATTGGGGGGGGACAGGGGGGGGGGAGGACAGGTAGTGTTCTATAAGTACTTGGGTTTTTTAGGGCATGTTTGACATGCAGAATTTCATGGGCTGATTCTTTTAGAAGGGGATTGTGAATAAAGCAAAGGTTAGGGATCACAGTGTGACTAAGTGGGGTTTATGGGAGATGGACCTTCAACTGTAGCCTGAGATTGGAATGCTCTGTGGAATTTTGTATATACATTAAAAAAAGTTGTTTTCATTTAATGTCCACTGACTCCACAACCCCTTGATCACATTTTTTCATGGACATAGATTGCATGCCAAGACTAGGGCCGGGTGATAAATTCCACTCTGCTGGCCGAGTTTTGCCCACTCCACATTATGCTTGTAACGCAGTCTCGGCAAAACTCCAACCAACCATACCAAGGCAGAGTTTTTTTTTCTTGCGCACGACTGTCCAACATTAAGCTGGCGAGCGCGAATTGGCTTCCCCTAGTATGATATTCTCAATGCAGGCGGTCGCGAGCAGACGGTTCAAGGGGAAAAAGCTGCCTCTCAAGTAGAAAATCTATTTGAGCAGCAGCAAAGAAGCAGCACCCTGTGGCACCCAGATTTTGCAGCACGGAACAAACTTCCGTCGCTAAAAATGAGCACAACGTTCTGATTCCGCCCGCGGAACTCTGTGAAATCTCAATGAGTTTTTATGCAACTCCGCTGAATCCAGTCGAGTGAAACTCCTTGAATTCTGCCCACCCCTAGCCAGGTCCTCAGGAAGGGACAACATGACTGAACAGTGATACACACAGAAGCGTTCATGATGGTGGAGTTTTGAGGTTCAGAGTTCAAATCACAGTGGTTGGGAGGCAGAAGTTGTTGTAGATAGCCATGTGTCAAGTACAGGAGACGCAGGTAGGAATGATGAAAGTACTTTATTAGCACAAATACACCACCCACAGGAGAACGCACCCAACCAGGTGTGGACCGTAGGAGCAACTGTCAAGGAGCGAATCTCGCATTCTAAACCAGAATGCAGAACGCACACTTGACAACTGCACGAGCCACACAAAACACAATAAACCCAACACTACACACCTTCCCCCAAATACAAAAACAAAGAATTAAACAATGATGAAGAGAAAAAAAGAAATAAGTGAACAAAAGAAATCACGTAGTATAATCAGACATCCATACTGGTTTTCTTCTGATTCTTCTGCTCAAAACGAACGGATCCTCGTGGACTTCCTCAGTAGAGACGATGCGGCTTCAACAGGGGAAGAATTGATAAAAGAATTCTCACCCATAATGTCCAAATCCCCACAAGAAGAATCCACATCATCCAAAAAAATTGTACTTGACACATGGGGCAGAATTAACAAACACCTTTGTCACCTCTGAGAATAGCAATAAGTTTGAGATTCCAAACTTTACCATCACTTAATTTGACAACATTTTTTAAAACTTTAGTGACTTCGAAAGGACCTAGAAATTGACTAACACCTTTCATGGTTTCTTGGTGTTCACTTTAGAACCTCTCTTGCAGTCATACGAATTCTTGTACATGTCATGAGTGTCCCTCATCTTTTGTTTAACGCCCTCCAAATCAACATTGGAGACTGTGCTCTGAACTAACCATGCAAAATTGATTTTAGTTCTGGCGACCCTACCTCTCATTATTTCAAAAGGGGTACACCCAGTCATGTCATTGGTAGTGGTGCGATACGACCAAACAGTTTTGATGACACGTAATTCCCAGCTACTATCTTGCATACCAGCAGATTGAACAGCACTCTTGAGCACCCTATTGAAACACTCGATCATGCCGTTCCCGCTGGGATTATAAAGGGAAGTGGTACAATGTTTGAGACCTAACCTGTTGAAAAATTCTTGAGCTCTGCGGGAAACAAACTGTACCCCATTGTCAGTGATAATCTGAGTGGGTAAACCCTCCTCTGTGAAAACAGTATCCAAAAAGGACAAAACAGCATTAGTGTCGACTGTCAACAATGTTAACAATAGGCTGCCTCCAAAACACATCAATAGCAGAAATAATATACTTAGACTCATTGCCAATGGGACCCATAATAGCAATGGTTTCCCAAGGACCATTTGGAATACAAGGAGCACTCATGTTAGGTCGTGAGGTTTTAAGAGACTTGTCAGCGTTGGCACAAATACAATTCCTGACAATACGTTCCACAAAAATGTCCAAACCAGGCCACCAGAAACAATTTTTAACAGATGGTTTAGTCTTAACTATGCCACAATGGCCCTCATGACATAACGCAACAATAGAATCTCTTAGCTTGGAAGGAGGAACAGCTTTATCACCTCTCCAGAGAATACCATCAGCAGAAGAGAGCTCATTGCGCACTTCCCAAAAACATCTCAAATCTGGACTTAAGAGACTTTTGCAAGGCCAGTCACTGTTAATAAAGGACAGAACACTTTGCACAACAGAATCCTTAGAGTAGGATTCCAACCAAACTTGCTTATGGATGAAAGGAATACCCTCATCACAAACCAAAGCTATATGGAAATCATCCCAAGCATTGGGAACATTCTCCTTAATTTTTAAAGGCATCCTAGACAGGAAATCAGCAGAGACGTTGACTTTGTCAGGAACATAATAGATCTTGTAAATAAAATCTTGAAGCCTCATGGAAATTCTTGCAATCCATTCAGAGGCTTTGATCATGCCATCAGTGGTAAGGAGATTAACCAAAGGTTTGTGGTCACTTCTGATATCACATCGTTTACCCCAGACAAATGCTCCGAAATGCTCCAAAGCCCACACAACAGCTAAAGTCTCCCTTTCAATCACTGAAATTTTTTCCTCAGCAGAGGTAAGGGATCTAGAAGCATAAGCACCGATGGCCTCACCACCACCATCCTGCTTCTGGGATGAAACAGCGCCTAAACCCTTAGAACTGGCATCGGTGGTGAGCACACTATAGAGATTTGGATCCAAACCAGACAAAGTAGTGGCTGCAGCAGTGGCAGATTTGAAATTTTTAAATTCTCACAGTCAAAACACCAGGAGAATTTTTACTTATTCTTCAAAAGTTGTCTGATTTGGAACACCCTGCAAGAAAAGTTCTTGATATACTTGGCATAAAATTCAGTAAGACCAAGAAATGATTGAACATCCTCTTTGCATTTGGGAGAAGGGGCAGCCAGTATAGCCTCAATTAACTCAGGTTTGGGTTTAACACCATCAGAGTACAAGACATGACCCAAATATGTTACAGAGCCTTCAGCAAACCTACAGTTAGAGATTTTTACAGTGAGGCCACTAGAATCTAGGATCTCTAAAACCTTGTTGAGAATAGAATCATGTTCGGCTTTATCTATCCCGTACAAAAGAATGTCATCCTGAAAGCACTGGACGTTGTCAAGCTGTCCAAATAATGACTGCATAAGCCGTTGGAAAACAGCTGCAGCTGACGCTAGCCCAAAAGGCATTCTTTTGTACTGATAACATCCCACAGGAGTAATAAAAGCAGTCAACTTTTTGCAGTCGTCATGCAAGACAATTCGGTGGTACACTGCAGAAAGGTCAATAGTAGAAAATAATTTGGCACCTTTAACAGAAGAAAGCATTTCAGAAATGCGGGGTAAGGGAAACGGATCGACGAGAATATTATTGTTGAGATATCTTAAGTCAATGCACAGACGAATATTGCCACTGGAACGTCTGGCACTAACTGGGGAAATCCACTCTGAAGATTGAATTTTTTCTATGAAATCCTCAGCCACCAAATGGTCCAATTCTTTTTCCACCTCCTTCCTGACAGTAATGGGAATGTTTCTAGCTTTGAAAATTTTAAGGGAAGCACCCTTTTTGAGAACAATATTGTGCTCAAAACCATTTAATTTACAAATTTTCTCGTTAAAAACATGAGGAAACTTATTGAGCATGTTTTTACCAGTAACCTCGCCCTCAGCTAAAACCATCACATGTTCAGGGCTGTTGGGATCTAACAAAATGCCGAGTTCACCCAGGACGAACCAACCTAAAACAGAAGGGCCTATTTTTGAAACATACAACTTGCCAAGGCTTTTGCGGTTCTTGAACCTGAAAATTAAATTGCGGAAACCCAATAAATCAATTCTTTCCACAGAATACCCTTCCGGAGAAATATCATGTTCTTCCAGATCTGAACCAAGCTTTAAGGAAAAAAAAGAATTCCAAACATTTTCATTGACAATAGACTAGGGTGACCCTGAGTCAGCATAGAACTAAATATCCACCCCACCAATAGTCCTATCACAAAGAGGTTTTTTTTTGCAAGAAACAAACATTGTTGACATTCCCAGCTACCTTATCCTTAATATTAAGAACAAATGTATCTTGGGTTAGAGAAGAGGAATTAGCATCACCATTGCTGTAATCACCATCCTCAACACATTTAACTTTTTGTGTTTGGTTTTCTTCTTGCATACCTTTGCAAAATGACCCATAAAACCGCAAAGAGAACACTTGTTTTAAGGCAAAACAATTGTATTGTTGGCAAGATGAGATGGACTATCACACCTAAAACATCTTAAGGTTTCTGTAGAACGAGCTTTGGGTTTATCTCTACTTTTATCTAGCTGGTTGTGATCAAATTTTAAAGGGCTGCTAGAAGAGCGAGGGCTAACATTCACTTTACTGACAACTTCAACATGTTTAGAAACAGATTCTGCATGAATGACTTTAGTGCTCATACTGGACATTTCTGCTTTTCTAACCAAAGCTAGGATGTGTTGTAAATTGGAGTCCTCATTAACCCATAACCTCTCTTGGATAGAGGAATCATTAACATGCATGACAATTTGATCTCTGATGAAATCTTCTTGAAGAGAACCAAACTGGCAATCAAGGGATAAAGTTCTGAGAGCAGCCACATAATCAGACTCTCTCATTGGGTTCTTGTTTTCTATGGAAAAACTTGTATCTTACAATACCAATGCAAACTTTAGGAGAGAAATGCCTATCAAAATCAGCAATGGCACAATCAAAAACATTAGAGTTCTCTTACCCACCAATGGACATTTGGGTAAAAGCTTTCAGACCCTCAGGACCAATACAGTGTAAGAAAATACGTTTTTTTGTTTTGTTCAGGAGACATTTTCCCCTGATCATCCAAGGTCTCAATGTAGTTTAAGAAAAACGGCTTCCATTCCACCCACCTCATACAAGGAACTCCACCTGCAGGCCAAAACGATTGAGGTGGGTCCAAAAAGAAATTTTGTGCACACATGTTGAGAAAAAAAAAACAAGTTCCAAAATGGGAGGGACTAGTTCGCTGTGAAAAGGGAAGTTCAAAAGAAGGTGGCAAGGAATGGCAGCATCTATCAGCGTCCTCTTCACCCTCAAAGAGCTTCTAAATAAACAAAAAAAGCAAGGATCTTACCCAAAAACCAGAACGTGAGGAAAGGTAGAGAAAAAAAAACATGTTCCGAAAATTTCAGCAGGCAGTCCAAGAAGGAGAATACTGAGCTTGGTTGCCACGGTAATCAGGAGGCAAAAGCACAACAAAATGGCGTCACGTAGCGGAAGCCGTGCGACGTGCAGGGTAGCTTATAGCGTAAGAAAGCTAGAGGGCTGAACTTCACAGAAGAAGGGAACGTTGGTCGTCGACACGGCAACGACGTCAAGAGGTAAAGCTTTCAGCAGATAGCAACGTTGGTCATAGGCGGAGCTATGACATTTTACGTCACGCACAGCTGCTTGCGGAAGAGTGAAGGAGCAAGCGCAAGGAGGGCGATGTAGGCAGGCAGTGGCAGATCCAACTGCCAGGGAAATCACGAACTGCATAAACAAACATTTGCAATGCAATAAGGTCTCACATTCACGTGAGTTTGAGCTATTGGCATTGTAAATGACAATGCCTTTTATTTATGTTTTGGGTTTTAAAACAAATAAAAGGCATTGTCATTTACAATACTAATAGTTTAAACTCTCGCAAATGCGAGACCTATCGCATTGCAATAAAGGGCCTTCTTGACCGCTTGTTAGATTGTAAATATCAGAGGAAGAGACCGGCCTGCGACGTCTTCAAAGTAGTGAAAAATAATGCAGTGAAGATGTGTAAGTGTTGTAAATTACACAGACACAAAGTGTGAAGTGAGAGTTACATATGATCGAAGCTATAAACACCAACAAAGTGCTCCAACAACTTTCGCACTGTGATTACGCTGTCGCGGCTCAGGAGGAAGAGCGGGAGGGGGGGCTATTTCCTGCCCTCTCCGTGAATTGAGTGTGCAGTGTGGCATTGCGTAATGTCATTGCTATCTTTGGCCTAATAAACTCCAGCTGTAGTAGGGCCCTGGCTTCACCTCCTGGTGCAGGGCGGGCTCTGCTTTATGGCATGCATGGAGGGAGGTAGGGAGGGATGGTCTCGGCTGCAGCTCCAGCCTCGTACAGTGCCCCTGCTATTACTAGTGAGCGAGAGGTGCGGAGGTGGTGGTATTGGTAGTGGTACTGGTGGTGGTGGTAGTGGTACTGGTAGTATTGTGGTACTGGTAGTATTGAGGTACTGGTAGTATTGAGGTACTGGTGGTATTGAGGTACTGGTGGTATTGGTGGTGGTGGTGGTGGCGACACTGGTGGTGGTGGCAATGGTGGTGGTACTGGTGGTGGTACTGAAGGAAGTGACCCAATTAGGGCGACCACTTCTCAGCCTTCCTACAAATGAACAGTCGGTCAGACAGTAGAGAATACAAACCAAAGGTATTTATTAGTAATACACTCGAGTGGAGTCCGGTCCGACCAGCCTCCTTAGATTGCTGCAGAGGGACTGACTTCTAACAGGGTAACATGTAATATACATTTTCAGAATCATTAAAGACATGCCCAGAGTGGAATTTTCCAGTTAGTAGCGGGTGAACAAAGAGGATACACAAGGATGAGTTGCAATTCCAAGACTGGGTACATGCTATCTCAGCGTCAAGGTTACTCTGCCTGTGCCCGCCGCTCTAAGGGTTGGAGCAGGCCTATCATGAGAGAAAGGTATGTGATGGCAAAAACAGTCTATTCATTAGCACAGCAAAGCTCAACCTTGGAGGAATACAAAAAAAATATTGCAGCTGCTTTCTGCTGAGGCGGACAAAGTGAGACAGAAGTTAGCTTCCATCATAGCTCAAAATGGCGGCTGAATACAAGATGGTGCCGCGAATGCTAACTCTACATAGTATAATATACTAGCAAGATGAATGCACACATTTACATTTCAATAGACCCTCCTTTTAGCATGAGCTAACCATAGGAAGTGGAGTAAATAGAGTGTGCAACATAGTATATAGAGAACAACTATCTTCAGCATTTAGAACACTCCATGTATTCAAAGGAAGAAGAGTCTTCAAATATACCCTCGTCTATCTGCATAAAGCTATAGATCTCCTTCCGAGTCATAATCACAGCAGTGGTATCAGGAATGGGCACCTTTGGCTTTGGGGTGAGGAGTGTAATACAATAAGAGCAACAGGCCGGTAGACATTGTTTACAGATGCAACAGGTGAGGAAAATGCCAACAACTATGGCCAGGAAAGCAAGGATCTTCCAACCCCAGGATGCGAACAGACCCCAAAGCCACCCAGATAGGGTCCAAGTCCTGTTTCCCTAGTGAATGTCAGAGGAGAGTCTATGCAACTTCTGAATGGCAGCATACACATTAGGGGCGTGGTCTGGGATGTGTACACAACAGCTACTGCCAATGATGCGACAGGCCCCACCCCTATCAGCCAGGATGACGTCTAACACCATCCGGTTTTGTAAAGCAACAAGCCTTGTAGCCTGGAGCTCAGCTGTGATATTCGTCAAAATCCCTGCTGTTGTATTAATGACCCCTTCGACAACTCTTGTGAGTCGGCGAATATTAAGGCTGTTGGACATGGGGCCCCAAAAGGGGACGATACCTTTCATGGAATCTGTGAACTGTTGCAAAGTGGTATCTGTCTGATCTATATCTTCCGTGTTAATAACCCTTCTAACTCGTGACAGGTATGCACTGCTACGCTGCAATCGATGGTCCTTATGGTAATTGGATGGTGCTATATACACTGGGGGAAGAAGAAAGTAGAGGTAACATATACCTGACCACCCCCTAAGAAGCCAAACATAAGCTTGTGATCCACAAACAAAATAAACATATGGTGGGAGCAAAGGTGGGCTACTAATCGTACTTAGCGTATATGTGTAATTGCAATTACTCCCTCTCACTTTTACCTTCCCTATTCCCTGAACAAAGAAACCAGCTGTTGTGTTGACTACTGACACTGGCATCGCTCGGTCCTTAGTAATATTGCGGGTTTGAAAAGATCAGAAATATTCAGTGGCATTAAACCCTTGGAAATCTAACATTTCATTTCGGAGCCATGTTTCGTTCTTTATCTTCTCATATACATTCATACAGGCTGTTGGAGACAATGTACCAGAGGTCCCTTGTTCTCCTGATCCTGTGTGAGTAAACCCTTGATGGAAACGTATATATTCCGTCACACTGCGAGAGTCAGCAGATGTCATATTCATAGCAGAGAATCAAAAATGATAATGCACCATAGTAAACAGTTCAAACCACCCCTCGCAACTTCTGAGATAGGATAATGGCATCGATAATAAAATATCACTCTTATGTGTAACAGAGGGGAGCAATCCACAGATCCAGCAATTAGTAACATTGGAAGTATCATGGGCCTGATGCAACATTTGTAAAAATACATTGTCTGCATATGTTTTTCGATGTTCTCCTTTGTGAGGAGCTAATGTAACAACATGTGTTCAGGGTGAACAGTTGTTGTCCCAATCAAAGAGTGTACAGGATACTTCTCATCCAGGAAGTAGGATATCCCCAATACTATTAGTGCAATAACAACTATTGAGGCAAAAACTATTTTACTCTTCGTGGACCAACCTCGCTCTGGACGCGGAGGTGCAAAGGGCTGCTCTTCCTCAGTAATGGGCCGACCAAACGGATACATTGTGAACAAGGAAAAAGGAATGCAATGGAACTAATGACAAAGGGGGGCAAATGTTCCCAGGGTCCATCTGAGCCTCACTGGTAGACTCCTATTGTTCATCAACTTTGGCGCTCTTGAGCACCGGCAGTGGAGCTGCTCAGTCCTAGATCAGATCCGTATCCCACGTTGCAGGGTAATGTACCTCCCTCCTGGGGAGCACACTAAGCTTACCTTGTACGATGTCTGAACAATGCACCAATCTCGCCTCTCCCTAAGCTACTGTTGCCTGACTGATCGAGTCCATCCCTGCTAATCTGACTTTTCCTTTGGTGCACCGTTCCTCCGTCGGGGGCGCAAATTGTACCTAGCTACTCCAGGTACAGAGGGGTCAGGAAAAAGGGGGTCAGACACAGAGGGGCCAGTGGAAAAAGACTCTGGATTTTCCTTAATCTCCGGAGGTACTGCCGCATTTAGGATCTCATCGTTCTCAGCCTCTGTTTGGGTCCACGTGAGTTGGCCATCCGAAAAGGGAACAAATTGCGGTACTCTCTCACACTCGGAGTCCCCGATGCCCTCACGGACCACTGATCGTAGAGTAAGGGTAGAGGCACTTTGCGGCAATGCTGGCAATGAATCCAATTCTTTCAGCCGGTGACTGACTGCTGTGCGTGTGGCAAGGAGCACCTGGACTGGCCCCTTCCACCTCAGCTCTAGGCTCCTTTTTCTCTGGAAGTTACGGATGAGTACAAAATCTCCAGGCCGCATGTTGTGTCCTGTCCCCTCAGGTACCGGCGGGAGTGAATCCTGGATCGGTTGGTGAATAGAACGCAGACTTTTAGTTAACTCATACAGATAGTCCACCAGCAGAGGATATTCAATTTCTGAAAACCGACGAGGACTGCGGAACGCCCCAGACATTTGCCGGGCACCCAAAGAGGACCTCGTAGGGTGTCCTGTTCTAGAATGTGCTGTCGTTCGTGTGGACAAAAGGGCTAAGGGTAAAGCATCTGGCCACTGTAACCCTGTGCTTTCCTGAATCTTTGCCAGTTTCAGTTTGAGAGTACCATTGTACTTCTCAACCAAACCTACGGACTGAGGGTGATTTGCAGCATGAAATTTTTGTTTGATATGGAGTCCCTCACACACCAGCTGAATCACTTTAGCGTTGAAGTCGCTTCCATTGTCACTCCGAATAAAACGGGGCAAACCGAAGCGAGGAAAGAACTCCTTCAGGAGTACCTTTGCAGTCGCTATGGCCGTATTTTCCTTTGTGGGGTAAGCCTCAACCCATCTACTGAATGCACAAACAACAACTAACACATACTTCAAGTTGTTAACTCGATCCATCTCGATATAATCTATCTGGAGGACCTCAAAACGAAAAGTGGGAGGTGCAAAATTACCAGGTGGTGTAGGGGTAGCCTTTCCAGGATTGTGCATCATACACATCATACAGTATTTGACCAAGTGGGCGGCAGTCTTTGGGATATTATCATTTTGCCATACAGGGCCTAACAACTTACAGATACCTTTAGCACTGATATGAGCTGGCCCGTGCGCCATCGTGACTACGGGGAGAACATATGCATCTGGTAGCATCCATCTCTGTTTCTCGGACTTATCAGTCCAACACCCCTGCTCATCCAAACGTGCTCTGCTTTCCTGCCATATTGCTAATTCCTCAATAGTTGCCTCACTCTGTATCTCCTTGACATTTTCCAGCGTATCCTCAAACATGGTAACTTCAGGCACAGGCCCTGCTACAAACATTCTTTTCATCTTTGTTCGGGCTGTATCCTTAGCTATCTGGTCTGCAAATGCATTCCCCTTACCCACATTGTCAGTAATGGTCTTGTGGGTGCTGAACTTTATTATCGCTAATTTCTTGGGGAGTGTCAAAGCCGATAAATGCCTATGTATGAGGGGGCCGTGTTGAATTTTCATCCCATGTGAAGTGAGAAACCCTCTTTCTGCCCAGAGCCGTCCAAAATTATGGGCGACTCCAAATGCGTACTGACTGTCAAAATAGATATTGACAGCCAGTCCCTCACTCGACTCACAGGCTCGAATAAGGGCAACAAGCTCTGCAGCTTGGGCCGGCTGATAGGGAACTCGTGACGTCTCAACTACTGCGTACAGTGTTGTGATCACGTATGCAGCAGTTGTAGTGCCATCTGGTAACTTAAAACAAGAGCCATCGACATATAGTTCCCCTTGGGGGTCAGATAAGGGAACATCAGTCAAGTCTACCTGTACCTTCGTCTCTTCCTCAGTCCGAAAGATACAATCATTGATGTCAATTTCCTCACTCTCAGAAGGGAGGGGTAGTAACGTGGCTGGGTTCAGAGTGGCACATCTTTTAATCGTGACATGTGGTGCAAAGAGGGATAGCTCAAAACCGGTCAGACGTGCACTGGTAAGGTGCAGGGTCTTGGTCTTATTCAAAAGGGTATCCACAGCATGGGGGACCATGACTGTGAGCTCAGTATCAAGTAGGAGCCCAGCCGATTGCCTTATAGAGGCAGCCGCAACCGCTCTTAGACAGCTCGGGAGGGCTCTTGCGACAGGGTCAAGAAGAGCAGAAAAATAAGCACACGGCCATTGCTTACCTCCAAAGGCCTGTGTTAAGACCGAGAGCGCACAGCCAGCATCTCGTGTACGTACAGCACGAACAGCTTTGCATAATTAGGCGTACCAAGCACAGGCGCAGAGCAAAATCGCAACTTTTAATTGCTCAAAAGACTGCCGACATTCAGGCGTCCAACGCAAGGGTTCATGCACATCTTTAGTGGTTCGTGCGGGCAGGGGTTTTGTTAATAACAAATAGTTAGGGATCCAGTGCCGACAATAGGAAGTAATGCCAATAAAAGCATGCACATCCTTTTGAGTTTGAGGGATAGGCATCTTAACAATGGTACTGATGCGCTCAGGAGTCAATCTCCTACCCTCCTTCGACTGTAGGTGACCTAAGTAGGTGACCTCCTGTCGACAATATTGAAATTTGGAAAGGGACACTATGTCCATGGTGTGCCAAATGCAACAATTTAACCGTACTGTCTTTGCAACCCTTTTCAGTATCGGAAGCGATGAGAAGGTCATCTACATATTGGAGCAATACATTACCCGAGGGAAGTGTAAGGGAGTCCAATTAGCTTTTAAAGCTTGGCTATATATACTAGGGCTCTCAGTATAGCCCAGAGGAGCTCGAAAGAATCTAAAACTTCTGTCAGCGAGTGTAAAACCAAACCAGTGCCTGTCTGGATGGGTGGAATACTGAAGAAAGCATTTTTCAGATCAATAACAGAAAAGTATTTAGCAGATGGAGGAATCGTCAGAAGAGCAGTAATGTCAGGGACCACCGGGAACTGAGGAACCACTATTTTATTAACTTCGTGCAAGTCAATCACAAAACGATAAACGTCTGGATGGTCATCAGAGGAACCCAAAGGTGCCCTCTTAAGAATAGGAAGAATAGGGCTTTTACACGCATTAGCAGTCGTCTCCTCAACAACTCCTGAGGCAATCAAGTCCTGTAAAATTTGCAATAGAGCTCATATTTTATACTGAGGAATGCGAGGCAAGATGGCATTATCTTTTATTTTAATGGAAACCGGAGGTATCTGCAACAGTCCTACGTCCGTGTCACCCGTTGCCCACAACGTAGGCGGCACGTCCTTAAATTCAGCAGGGAGGGGTGCATCTTTGGACAGGCACTGCTTAGTGCTGACCACATTCGGACCCATTGTCATATAAACACCTTCCGGGGGGAACAATAAATGGTTGCATGCAACTTTTTCAGTAAGTCTAAGCCCATCAAATTTTCTCCACAATTGGATGTCAACAAAAACTGCAAATCCACAGTAAAAAGGACCTATAGTCAGTGCAAGAGGTTTGGAAATGGGGCTCACAACCGGTACAACAGAAAATCCTACCGAAACATTATTATGGCCGGACAGAGCTGCCCCAGGGACCAGTGAACGAGAGATAGAGCTATTCATTGCACCTGTATCCACCAAGTATTCCTTAGCTGAGCCATGCAAACTTGCAGTAACTTAAGGACCGCGTTGATCTACAGGTATCTGAACAGGTCCCTCACTCCGTCCCTGGCTGTCCTAGCTGTGAGACATTCCCGTCACCTTGTCTAAGTCATAGTCATCGTGGTAGTACGGTTTACCCCTAGGATCATCAAAGTAATTCTGGTCAGTGCGACCCTTTGATGTCCCAACTGCCTGAACTCTGTCCTGGCTACCATCTCCACGACCCCGTCCACAAGACCCTCATCCCCTCGGGACCGCTACCTTCTGCAAAAGCACTTGACTCTCGCTGTGCCAATGATCCTCCTCTTTACAGTACGCACACTGATTTGGTCCTACAGGCGTAGTATTCCTGCTAGTACACGGAAGCGGTCGGTCTGGACCACCACGTCCTCTAAAACCTGCTGCAACAATACCTTAGTCTTCAATTCCTTATGCTTTTTCTCCACCTTCTCCTTCTCCTCATTTCCCCTGTGCTCATAATACTGTGCCATACTCCATATCACAGAAGGGGAGGAGGTAGTCCAAGTGCTCTCCGATGCCTGCAGCCGAGCCGCGATCTCAGGAAGCAGGTTCATAACAAATCTATTAACGAACAGCTAGACACCCCCACCTCCACCGACAAATCCTGTCCGCTGAAATCCCAAAACACGCCTTCAAACCGAGTGAAAAAAAATCAGACACTCATCTTTCTTCTGACGACATGCCGTTAACTTGTCCCAATCTACCCTTCTCGGTGGAATAAGAGAATTCATATATGTAATAATTTGACCAGGCAAAGCTAGTATCTCAGCCTTAGGCTTCTCACCAGGCTTCCTCTCCTGGTCCCATGCTTTAATCTGATCCCAAGTACCACCCAACTCCACAACATGGTCCTGTGTGTGCACCTGTCTCCAAATATATACGGGCACCAATAAACCGAATAACATTTCAATATCTGAAAGCGTCATTACTGTCAAGGAAGCAGCCTCAGTCAATTCTTTATAATATGCAGTAGGATTTTTTCTAGGGTCGGGTAACTGAGTCTTAAGGGGCAAAACCTCACTCCTTTTCCATGAAATGTATACCCATTGTTCTTGGAAATGGGCTTCTATCCTCGGTCTAATAACAGCATTCTGCTGATCCTGCAGCTCCGGTAGTTCAGGATGATATATGGGGTGGACTTCCCTCATCGGAAACTGGTATACTGTCTTTGGACTCTTTTCAAGTAACCTACTCCGATAAGCGACCAGCTTTGCGACATTACCAAAAACCTCACTAGGTGCCATATCTGCAGCATATACATGGTCCCTAATATCATAAATAATCTGGGGTGCTTCATTGAAACTCTGTGCCCACAGTCCAATCAAGGTAGCCGACATGTGCTTAAGAGCATGCTGCTGCACAAACGGCTCAGAATCTTTCATCACACATCCTCCACACTGTAAATGGGGTGACGAGCCCACTGAGCGGCCTGATTGGCTACCACCCTTTTCTCTTCATCTCCCACATCGAATTGTATCAGTATCCGTCCGATTCACTCCCTATCGCCCAGTCTCCGTCCCCTAGTCCACGCACGGGTGTTCCACTGTCCATGAATGCAGGGGAGAAGTAACAGCAGAAGTACTAGGCACCAACGTCGCTGCCGGCTGCGTCGTAGGTGTAAGGGCTGGAGAGAGAGATGCCGAAACAATAGGCGTTGCAGAGAGAGGGACAGTCATCGTAGCCGTAGAAGGCGAAGTCAAAGAAAGGGAAGGAGGCGCTGTGGCCAAAACAGCGTGATCAATAGTATAAGAAACAGAAGCAGCAGAGACAGAAGGAACTGATGGCTGGGACTGGAGTATGGTAGGGTATATGCTCTGTGGAGCATATGTAGTCTGGTATCTAACATACCCTCTACAAATGTGTCATTTCCCTCTCGAACAACATACGACTTTTCACATTGTAATCGAAATTTCCTATCAGCACACTATTCCTTTTTCTATTTTCTCTCTATCATGTGCTACAGCTTTCTGAGTCAATGTCTGCATTCTTCCCTTCCAGGACTCTCTCTGCTTTCATTTGTCTCCGTTTAGCCTCTTTCTGCCATGTTCTGAGGGAATCGAACACCGACTGCCTACTCCTTCTCGCAAACAATTTTTCCTGCAGGAAATTCATTTTCTGTTCATCAAAAGTGCCTGTCAACGGCCACTGCAACTCGGCATTGTCCCTCGTATATTTGTGCCATAGCGTACTAAACATAATAGGGCCAATGCCATGTTTGACGTACATGTCAAAATTTGGAGTGCCTTCTGGAGGCACCGGCTGACTTTCTTCCAATCGAGCATCAGTAGAACAACCCAAACAAAAACACCTTACTAAGGCACGCCATTTTTCAAAGAAAACAAGTTCACTAATCATGCTGAGCAGATATTTGCAAATATCTTTACCAGAAATCGGTCTTTAGACCTCATCAAATACAAATCAAAGTGGTACCATGTTCAAAAAGAACTCAAACAAATTCAAGCGCTTGTCCAAAGACGGTCCTCAGACCGCGTCAAATACAAATCAAAATGGCGCCATATTCACAAAGAACCAAAGCATACTCACCTGGTGCACACAGGTCAAACAGCGATTCTCCACTGCCGACTCTTCAGACCAAACAGTCAGATCCAAGGTTTTGCTGTTCAGGACCCCAGTCTGGATGACCACTGGACGAGGCACCGCCCAGTCAGACAGACGGGGCAGCTGCGAGTACAAGACGCTCTCGCACAGGGATCCCCGGTCCATCCGTCCGACCCAACGTGGCCCCGACCTCCCTACCCAAGGATGTGCCACCTGATGGAGTCCCTGTTCGGGCACCAACTGAAGGAAGTGACCCGATTAGGGCCACCCGGGTCACTCGCGACCACCTCTCAGCCTTCCTACAAATGAAGAGTCGGTCAGACAGAGAATACAAACCAAAGGTATTTATTAGTAATCACTCGAGTGGAGTCCGGTCTGACCAGCCTCCTTAGAATGCTGCAGAGGGACTGACTTCTAACAGGGTAACATGTAATATACATTTTCAGAATCACTAAAGACATGCCCAGACTGGAATTTTCCAGTTAGTAGCTGGTGAACAAAGAGGATACACAAGAATGAGTTGCAATTCCAGGACTGGGTACATGCTATCTCAGCATCAAAGTTACTCTGCCTGTGCCCGCCGCTCTAAAGGTGGGAGCAGGACTATCATGTGAGAAAGGTATGCGATAGCAAAAACAGTCTATTCATTAGCACAGCGAAGCTCAACCTTGGAGGAATACAAAAAAAATATTTCAGCTGCTTTCTGCTGAGGCGGACAAAGTGAGACAGAAGTTAGCTTCGATCATAGCTCAAAATGGCGGCTCAATACAAGATGGTGCCGCGAATGCTAACTCTACATAGCATAATACACTAGCAAGATGAATGCACACATTTACATTTCAACAGTACTGGTGGTGGTGGTACTGGTGGTAGTGGTACTGGTAGTGGTAGTACTGGAGGTGGTACTAGTGGTAGGACGGGTACTGGTGGTACTTGTACTGGAGGTATTGGTGGTGGTAGTGGTGGTACTGGAGGTGGTACAGGAAGTGGTACAGGTACTGGAAGTGGTACAGGAAGTAGTGGTGGTACTGGTAGTTGTGGTGGAAGTATTAGTGGTGTTGTTGTTAATATAACAGGCTTTTGAAAACAACCCGTCAGGTGGCTTTAGTACAGATGACATGCAACATTATTATGTGCTACCTGGAATTCACTGGACTTAATTCGCTAATCATTTCTAATTCCATTTTACTTTGGGGGGGGGTTTGAAAAAGACACGAGAATGCCGGGTTAAAGTGATTGAAAGCAGGCGCCAGTGTTACGGGGCGGCCGTGCTGCAAGCATTTGTATTGCAACAGGTCTCGCGAGTTCAAGCTATTGGCATTGCAAATGACAATGTCTTTTATTTATGTTTTAAAAACAAAAATAAAAGGCATTGTTATTTGCAATGTCAATAGCTCAAACTCGTGTAAATGCGAGACCTATTGCATTGCAAATGCTTGTTAGATTAGTAAGTAGAAACGCTCCCCTTCGGGCCGTGCGGCAAATTAATTAAATAAACAAGCGCGGCCAGCAAATAAAAAAAATAAATAGTGCTTACCGACTTATGAAGGAGACCATGCAACGCCACAAGTAAAAGGTCCAGTATTCATGGGAGGTAACAAATGGCGACAGGGCGGTAACAAGGAGGGACTAACAGGCCTCAAAATGCATCGGAAGCCAGCATTTACCAAGGACAATGACACCAGCCAATCTAAAATATGGGCGGAGAGAAGGCGAGGCTTCCACAGCATACTCGACTGCTGCATGCCTCGCAGAGCATGTGTGCTGCCGCTAGGCTCGACCTAAAAAGGATAACTCATGAAGAAGAAACATCAGCAAGACGGGGAAATCACCACCGGACTCACCGTTGAAACGGCGAAGCTCTGAAATCAGAGATGAAGACGCCGAAGAAAGATCATCCAAAGAAGAACACGTTGTGAAGTAGGAGAAACTGCGGGGTCCGTTGGGGTGGTGTGACAACTCGTTGCCACAATTGTAAAGTACAGGAGACGCAGGTAGGAATTATGAAAGTACTTTATTAGCACAAATTCACCACCCACAGGAGAACGCACCCGACCAGGCGTGGACCGTAGGAGCAACTGTCAAGGAACGAAGCTCGCATTCTAAACCAGAATGCAGAACGCACACCTGACAGCTGCACGAGCCACACAACACAATAAACCCCAACACTACACCATGGTTACCACCTAGTGGAGTTTAAGCAGGGGAAAGGATGCCCTTATTTATTAATTGCACACTTTGGGGGACAATGACCGGGTACTGATGATGGGTCAGGTTGGCTAACAGAAGTGAAGAGGGACTTAAGGAAATGAACACTTGCTGGATCTGCGTGTCCATAGTTTGGATGGAACTGCTCTGGAGGATCGGTGATGGGAAGCAGTATACACAGAGCTAGACTGGCCATTCATTCCATCGGGCATTTCCCCAGATGGCTGGAGCAGTCAGAGGCTGGTTGTAAAACCCTAGGACCGCTGCTGGTGCTTTGGTCCTTTACCCAGGTCGCAAAACAGACGGAGATGGAGATGGTAGGATGGATTAACAACAAAAAAAAGTGTAGGCATAGCAAGGGAACAGGCTGGTTGGAGTATTTTTTTGCCTGGGCTGTTTATGCATCCCCAGTGCGCCCAAGAATACTGACCACAGGGGGATGCAGAACAAAGGTGGAAATGAAGGGATTTGGAGCTTTTGAAGGGCTGCACAAAATAAAGTGTTGGGAGTGTGGATTAATTTGCGATGGTGAGATACATTTGTCCTCTCTGCGAAATTAGTGTAATGTGTTAAATGTACAGGTGTGATGGAGAAACTGTTGGGGAGAAATCTGAGGAGTTTAGAATAGGATGAGCACCAGCAGTGAGAAGAGATATTGAAGGAAGGGGTGGGGCGAGAAGATATTTCAATGAGGATTTTCCTGATTGGTGGGTTGGGGGCAAGGTGGTGCTTATGATGGAATAGAGCTGCAATGCGCCGTTGAGGATGGATGGGGCAAGAAAAAGAAAATCTAAAAAAGGGGGTTGATAAAGAAGAAGGGGAGTGATTGGTTGATGTGTATCTGACGAATGTTGTGAAGGGACTGGGAGAAACTTGAATATGGGTGCTGAAGCGTGGGTTGACAGACATTGTATTATTAGTGATGCGAGATGTCTGTGCTTAACTTAATGCAGACCTACTGCATTAAAGCAGACTTTAACCACTATACTGGTGTCTGTAGCGATTATGATGTCTCGTCGGATTTCCTTCACTTTGTAATCTCCTCTTCAACTGGACCTCACCGTTGAACCACTCTAGTAGTAATCCTGCCTGCTGTGGTGATCTGGTTTGGACGAGTGATTCAAATAAATCCACACAGAGCGGCACAAACCAGCACTATGTTGAGGTTGTTACCACCCACTAAATCAAACCGTTACAAAGCCAATAGGTTTGGTGTTGCTTCATTGTTGAGGGAGAGGCCGGGCACTCACCAATATAAAATAAAAAATGGTCTGAAAGCAAAAATATTTATTTTTTTACAAAAAGCAAACATTGCCATAGTGGGCTCTGGCTCTGAAGGAGGAAAGGTCTTAGATTACTCTACGTAAAAACTACCTTCCTTTGATAGAGAGGTCAGAGACCTAAATTTGCTGTTCAATTTCTTTCTTCATTACATGTTTGCCTAGCACCAAGGGTATTGTGAGCGCACATGAAGGTCTTACTGCCCAGGGCAGAAGGAGGGGGGAAGAATGGGAGAGACTGAGGCCCATGAGAGGGCGAAGTAGAGCAACCCCAAGAGGGAAGAGGGAGAAGGTGGAGCACATTATGCATCCAAGTGCATCAGAATGTTGTCTTTTTGTGATGCAAATGTAGCAGACATTGCACACCTCAGACCGGTGTGTCCACGTGCCTAAGCCTGTGATGCTCTCCAAGGCAGAATGAGAATTTGAATGAAGATGGCCACCTAGATGGAAACGCCCCAGAAGTCATAATCCTGTGAATATCCCCACCTTGGCAAAGCATCAAGGCATGTACTAAGCTCCCCAGGGGAAGCAAGACTCAGAGTCTAACCCGTGCTTCTGTCATCAATACTCAGCGTACTTACCAATAAGCAACAAGACCCTCCAGCACCACAATGATGCATCAATCCCCAGTATTCAACTGAAAGTTCCAGAGAAACTCCTGTCCCACAACAAGACCATCCCAGCCACTGTGGGTGTTCAGCACATCCAGCTGTGTCCTGCCAACTGCCATGTATGTAGGAGGTAGAAGGCAAGTGGAGTTCAGGCAGGCATCCAATATCCCCAGCCGGCAATGAGAAGCCCATTAACCACCAGAAAAGAACTGATTTGCAGTATTAGATGACACCCTTCATCAGATTAGCTTTCTGGAAAGTGGCCCTTCTCAGAACAAGGCCTCTCATCTATCAAAACAAGGCCACCCTGCCAACATAAGGCCCAGTACCAGTAGAGAGAAAACATTGACTAGCAACTCAAGACCTTCCTGCCAGAGGAAGAGAGCAAGGCCCCTTCTTCCCTCTGGAGGCAGAGTTCACTCAGCGGCTCGCTTAATGCAGGTTCAATAAGAAGTCTCACTCCCAGTCAATCTCAACCTTCTGCACCCTGCCAAGATTCATTTTGTCCTACCGACTCAATGACTTCTGATTTACTTCTACAACCTTTCCAGTAATCTGTCATTATGCCAATCTGCGGCGACTCCTCCCCCTCAAAACACCTCTCTAAAACTGAAGTCAATTCCTCAAAAATCACTTCCCTGCCAAATCTATTGAAAACAAATTGCCATAACAATTTAGAGCATAAGATTCTATTGGAATTTCCGGAAACTCTGATGGCTGATCAATATCATTGTGCTCAGCAGGGATCCCTCAAAACACATCTACTTTTTACTGACAATATAGACTGATGGCACAGCACCTTACACAGAGCTCCAAATCTCTCTTCAATAAATGTCATCCCCTATGGGCGAAAGGCTCCAGGCTTCACCCCCTTCAATGGCTATCTTTCTATTTCCGTGTTCATTGATGGAAAAATTATGCTCCAATCCAACAATGCAGATCCATTCTCACTATATCCAGGGTGACCAGATGTCCCGGATTTGCCCGGACAGTCCCGACTATTTTTACAAAAACAAAGAAATGTCCTGGTTTTGAGAGAGGGTCGGGTGAACACGCACATATATACGACTGTGCTGTGAAGTCCCACGTTCACACCGGCCCTCTCATAACACCAGGGACAAGGTGTTTGAAAGAGTCTCCTACTGTGCAGCCTGACTTTATTCAGGCAGCACAGCAGGATTAAATGGGGGTGAATCAGCCCCTGCAGAGCACCCAAGGCCAGAAGTTTAAAGCTCCCCGTGCAACATAGCCCAGCTTGGCCGAGAAAGTCTTTAGATCTTCATGCTACAGAGGTGTGCATACACCTCTGTAGCATGAAAATGAAAGACTTGCTCTGAGATAGATAGAGATATATATACACATATACAAAGAAGAGAAATAGGACTAAATGTTGACACTGCACTGACCAGTGCCAACATTTAGTCAAATTTCTGTGTCAATGGCTATCCAGATTTTCAAAACAAAAAACTGGGTCTCCCTAACTACATCACCCTTTTCAATCTCTGAACTCCAAGTAGCCTTCCCTTCCAGTGCCACCCTGTGATCTCCCGGCTCCTAACCAATCTAACCCCGATACGACCGCTACTGGCTATCTTCCTCCCCCGGATTACACCTCCATACTCCCAATCTGCCCACCATTGACATGACCCCCTTTGGTTCTCAACCACTTCCTATATCCCCTCCTCCTCTTCCCAACTAACCTCACAACAACTCAGCCAATGACAACTCTGCTTCCAACTTCTCATTGCCCCAGCAACTTTTCTGCCTGACTACCCCTTTAACACTCCCGTGAACAACCATCCCACAACTCTCCTTGCCATCTTCTCCCCTTAGAAACTCTTCTGATCCTATCTCACTTCTATCCCTTCCTTCTCATTCCCATCTCATCTCCCACCAATTAATATCTCCATTCCACCCATTGTTCTACACGTCAGCCCTCTAGTATAAAACCTACCTCTTTTGGCTGCTATCACCACACATTCTTCCTTCGATCAACATACCCACCTCCATCCTGTTTCTCTTCCCTTCCCAACTCTTACTCATCTGCCTTTTGCTCACCCACTAAACTCTCTCCCCTCCCCCAATAGCAATACAGCAACCACATCAGCTAGCACACCGCAGCCATCCGTCTCCTTCCATCTAGTATCCTAATTTCTACCCTTCTGCCACTGTGGGGGTCTACAACTGGCCCCGACGTAAATATCAACCTTTCTAGTCTGATTTCAACCTCATCACAGACAACTCAGTTAAACACATCTCCTGAACTCACTCCTTGCTTATCGATCCCTCTAAAACACCTCTGACTATACCTCCTCTGGCTTCTTCGCTCTAGCTTCTAGCCTCTCCTACTTTTCTATTAAAGAAAATTAACTCCTTATGACAAGCAGTTTCTCAACTCTCATCCTCGTTGTCACACTCAACTACTGTTTGCCCCATAATCCCCAATTCAGTGCTCACTCCCTGAAGAACTCCTCCCGGGGTGTCAATCTACCTAGAAGCAACACAAACCTAGGCCCAGCAGAACAATTCCCTCACTGGATTATGATCTTTGTCAACTTAGCAAAAGCTATGGGAACTTAATGTAGTCAGCAAACCCACCCATAACCGTTCTTAAGAATACATCCTTCAAATCACCCATCTAGAACCACAGACCACCCTCACCATACTCTCCAACCAGGAATAAGGGACTCATCAACCTAATTCACGTTACCACTGAATGGCCAAAATGTACTGTGTCTAAGACTACTCACTGAACTCTACGATGCATGCAACATAATTGCATATCTGCATTTAAACGCTGCCTGCAACTTCCAAACTATATCGTTAACCTCAACCTTGATATCCTAGTCCTCAACGAAACTTGGCTGAATGAGTCTTCAAGAAAAGTCTTAGTCTCCTCCCTCCACATTAGTCTATTATCAGCTGTGACCATGAAACCAGACAAAGTGGTGGTGTAGAAGCATATCATAGGAGCATGCCTAGCTGCAAATTACTTTCAACTGATATCACTTCCTTCCAATGCCTCTCTCTTTTAATTGGTGCCCCACTAGACCGCAAATCTCAGAATTAATGTAATTTTTTTTACAGATTTTGTATAGCGCAGACTCAACGTGAAGGTTTTGGAGCGCTTTATGTGAGCACCAGAATATATATATATTTTTTTTTAGGTACGGAGAGATTAAGGGATTTGTACTAAATATATCACACACATATTCATATACAATATCATCCTCCTAATGAAAACAACACTCAGAGGGATGCTTTGAATTTAGATCATTACAGCTGAGATGCTTGGAGCTCCTCCTCTTCCTTGGAGAATTCAGTCTTCAATGGGGTGAAGATAACAAACATGTGAACCTGTTCTCTTTTCTACAGGACAACAACCTCCTCCAGCACTGTCAGAAACCAACACATTACGAAGGCTCTATTCTCGATCTCACCATCTCCAAGTGAACACTTATAATCCCCGAAGGCCCAATTCCAGTGTATTGGTTCCACAATCTAGAAATTTCTTTCAAGCTATCAGTGGCCCTTAAAAAACTTTTGGCCAATTCAAGAGAAAAATCATGACAAAAAAATTGACATTTCCACAGCAGAAGAATAGGAGTGCATTGGTAGCCTAATTAATGAATATGCTCCACTGAAATGCAAGAGAAACAAGCATTGGCATAGCCAATAGGTCTCACCTTTGGGACCTTATAAGTTTTTAGCCATGCGGCACATTATTCTGGGTGCTTAACATTTACAGGTTTTACTACGTGTAGCACTGGGTGGGAGATTGCTTACCTGCTGAGTATTTCTGGTAATCTGGTGCTGACCCAGACAAACATCCAGGATAAAAAGTTGAGGAAAGCCCCACGGTATGTCCAACTACTAGGTTGTTAGGTACTGGTCTACCCTGGAAGCACAGTACTAGACTGCTGCACTTTGGGCTGTTACAGGGACTTTTAGGGGGCTTTTAGAAAGTATAGGATTAAATGTCAAATGTAAGTAAGTGATAAGAGCTCACCCGCAAAGATGGGTCAGAACTTTAACTTTTGTGGCTAGAGATCGAGCATCTGGTGGAGCGGGTGGAATCGCGTGTGTTTTTTGTTTATTTATTTTGTTGGTAGTTTGTGGTACGTTAATATCCCATTTCTGCAAAGACTCCACCCCAGTGCCTACTCTTTCCGGGCGGGAGTCTGAGATGACGCCTGATGGTGCTGGGCACTGGTTGGGGTCTCGCTGCTGGCTGGATGCCCTCACCCTGCGATCCTGTTTTAAAGGGTGGAGGAGTGCTGTTGGGGTAGCCTCGGACGTCGACAGTGGAGGACAGATGGCCGAGGGCCCGGAGCGGGGATTCCCCGGCCGTGTTTACTTTTCACCCGCCACTCTGCATGCCTTTATGTGTGAATCAGTCTCGGAGGGGAGGCGCCCGGGGGAGCAGAGGCCGAGAGACCGCTTCCCAGAAGAGACACGGGGAGGGTGAGGGGGCAGGAAGTGATCAAGAGGAGGTAACGGGGGAAAGAGATACTGACACGGAGGGAGATGTGCAGCTATGACGCAAGATGAAAGGGGGACATCGGTACCGGGAGAGAAGAAAAGTTTGACGAGGAGAGGAGCCCAGCCGGAGAGAGAGGCGGGCACACTGGCTAGCACGAGTCTGAATATGAGAGGAAAGAGCAGGTGAGGCACTTAAACGAGGAGGAGAGAGCAAGAGTGAAGTGGAGGCTGTGAGACTAGCAGCAGAGACTGCTGGGCACGGGGTGGTGGGAGAATACGGAGTAGTGACAGTCACAGCATGAGGACATGTGGGCGACAGGGTATAATCGGCAGGGGACAGGCGAGACAGGCTGTGATTGGTGGGGACGAGACAGCCGTGCTGAAGAGAGTCCATCGAGGGAGAGGCGACTGCCTACCTTAAGAGGTGGGGACAGCGGGAAGAGGGTAGAATGTGTGTATTTCTCTTTGCAGTTTTACACAGGGCATAGGAGCTCTACGTAAGTAGTGAGAGGTAAAAGCGAGACAGTGGAAGACTTCAAATGCATTTCTTCAGCAGTTCGAAGATTAGAGGGTTACAGAGAAGATGAACAAGCACGAGTGCTTGAAAAGTGCAGACGCGTGCGCGGCCACGCTAATTGCAAACAGATGGCCCCTGCGCGCCGCTGCTCGCTCCCGAAAGGTGGATGCCAGCACAAGCACGAGTGCTTGAAAAGAGCTGACTGATTTCTAAAGGTCATCTCCTAGTGCAGCGCATGCGCGCTGCACTAGGCTCGACCCAAAAACGGCCCAAGCTTCTCTTCCCTGGTTCTTGGAGGATCTATTTACCGAAATAAGCCATCCAAAGCATTTAGAGAAAACCTGGACACACTCTCCCTCATCATTAAGACTTACTGTTGTCGGGCCACCAGAAGAAACTACAAATCTAACATGGCCAGAGCTGCAGATTTTGGAGCTGGGCAAGTCATTTAATCTCTTCCTGCCTACAAAAAAAATTAATGTGTCCTTGTGTAATGTAACTGGTGCTTATGTAAAGTGCTCCAGTACTTTTGGGTCAAGTTTGCGCTACACAAAGAAAATTTAAAATATATATATATATATATATATATATATATATATATATATATATATATATATATATATTCACACACAAGAATCCTGTCTGCCAATCCTCGGCAGAACCAGTAGGCACGGACCTCAGCCAAACTCAAAAGAAGACTTCAAACGTGGTGTCGTGGAAAAAGCAGTGCAATTTAATCCCAGAAATACACAGGCATAGTGCCTGCCATGACGCGTTTCACTCGACACAGCGAGCTTGAATATATATATATATATATATATATATATATAAAAAAAAATCTAGCCATGTTAAATCCATGCTAGTTGCTGTTAAAAATGACCCAATGCTACTTTTCGTTATCAATCGAACAGCCACTCCTTCTCCAGCATCTAAATGTGAAGAACTTGCCATCTCTTTTGCAGAGAAATCTAAGTCTATTTAGCAGCCACTTATGCCAAAATCCACTGACCCACACGATTGCAAAATGATGCGAAAAGCCCAGTGGTCCTGGTCATTCGCTGACACAATCTTCAAGTCAGTCACCCTTTCTGAGGCTTTGCCTAGCTCACCGAACAAGGAAATAGCCAGGGTACTGCTACAATACTGGACCACCCCAATAACCTCCTCACTGAAACAAAGTGTTTTCTAGGCCTGGGGAAACTTCAATTATGCTAGCATAATTTGTGTACCTTCTGTAATTTTGCTTGTAAATGAAATTGCGCCACTTTGCAGCATTCACTGTAAAAATTAACTGTGAACATGCAATTCACAGTAAAAATGTAGTGCAAATACACAGGAAGAACATAACGAGACCGACTTCGCAGTCTTGTTGTTTAAATGAGTCCTCGTGGGGAAAAATTAACACAAGGATACATTTTACACTAAAATATAGCGGGAAAAGAGATTTGCATTCTGCATAATTGTGTAAATTTACCTAAAATTCACATAATTACACAAAACCAAATTATGTGAATTTTGCACACTCCTAGTGTTTTCCCCAACAGTCTGAAATAGATTTGGTCTTCATATCCTGAAGAAAAGAAAAAAAAAACAATGCTGACAACAATGACCTAAACAACTTTTGCAAGATTTCAAAACTTCCCTTCTTAGGGAAGGTATTAGAAAGCTGCTTAACATCACAGCCATCACTCCACTTCTTCACGTCTTCCAGGTGAGCAGGG
Organism: Calotriton arnoldi; assembly: GCA_963921515.1. Classification (NCBI taxonomy): domain Eukaryota; kingdom Metazoa; phylum Chordata; class Amphibia; order Caudata; family Salamandridae; genus Calotriton; species Calotriton arnoldi. The sequence goes on along the minus strand of CAWUFW010000825.1, from coordinate 1,901,316 downwards.
CTGAAGCACCGAAACTGCCCTTCTGCAAATTGTGAAGGGCTCTTTGCCTCTTAGACTCCATGAACTCATGTCTACTTGTGCTCCTAGGCCTTTCAGCTGCCTTCAATATAGTCAGTCAATCGCCATGCTCTGATCAGCATCCTGGAGGAATGGATGTGCCTGAATGGGACAGACCTAAAGTGGTTTGACTCCCATTTAGCTAACCATTCCCAAACAGCAAAAATGAAGAGCTCTGCCTCAGCCGAACCAAACTTAAAAAAAAGGGGTCACACAGGGCACCATCCTCTCCCCAGTGCAGCTTAATCCATTTCTTGAATTTCCTGGCGAAGTTTCAAGAAAAATCTGGAATTCTTTATCATCAATGTGTGGATGACACCCAGATCTACCTGAACACATTGGTCTTCTCTCCTCCGCACTGAACAAGGTTACAAATTGGAACTCCAGTCGCCACTTAAAACTCACTCCAACTAAAACTAGATTTCTACTTATCTCTCCAAAAAGTCCAACCTCCCTATGCAAGAGTGGCTGTAATGCTTCTGTACCCTGATCTGTAATCCAGCCATTGTGGAGAATGCGGAGTCCAAATCTCAGCCATGGCCAAAAGCACGTCAGCAGTTAATACTGCTCTGGGGTCTCAGCAAGTTCATTCCCAAGCAAGACTTGAAACCAGTGGTCCAGGTGCTCTTTCTTTCCAGACTCAATTAAGATTACTCACTCTGTTCTGGTCTCCTGAAAGTGCATCTTGCTCCTCTGAGAGCAGTGGCCCATGCAGCTACCTGCTTTGTGATAGGCCACAGGAAATTCAACTGCATCTCTCCTATTCTTTGCACCCTTCAATGGTTCCCCATCAATGCAAGAGCCCAATTTAACACTGGATACATGACTCCTAAAACCCTCCAGAAGTCCACTGCCTCCTACCTGGTTAGAAAACTGACTGTCTCTGGAACCCAGAGAGGATGCCCTGGTGGTGCAACAAGGCTTTGGAAATCCCACCTACCAGCCCTTCACACGCCTTGTCTGTTCACACTCCTCCTATTTGAGACACCTCTGGCTTAAAGTGGGGATTGTCGCTCTCATCTTCTATGTTGGCATCACCTGCATTCTGTTATGAAATGTTGGTTCCCTCTGCTCACTTGGTTACCTTCTGCTGACTAACACTGAAGGTTAGTCCATTACTTCTCATCCAGTAAGGTCATTTCTGGTATGAACTGTTTGTTCCTTGTGCTAATCGGTTATTATATGATGTTTGTTAACCAGAACTTCCTTTCTCCTCTCTTGCTTAAGCACTCTAAACAGGGTATAAAAACCGCAAAATAAATAAATAAATGAAATAAAGCTACTTTGTGTGGCTGCATCCCTTGTGAAAGAGCAGAATGCCATCAGTCACAGTGAAGTTAGACATTCGCTTAAGTGGGCCGAGTCATTGACTCATGCTATAGCAGGCTGAAGAAAAATGTGAATGACAGGACAACATACCAATGGGTAAAGCGAGCTGGCTAAAATAAATAAAGTAAATAATAAATAAAGTAAATAATAAAATGTATAACATTTTGTTAAAAGCTAATGCCAGACCTAAAAATTCCAAGTTTTAATTACAATGCAGGAATACCATGAGGGGCTATGTAGCCAGTTGCAGAACCCGTAGATCTCATGTTTAAGTTTAAAGATGATGATTGGCTAAAAAAAAATACATATCTATTTACGTGTCATGTGTAACCACATCTGAATGCGAACTCAGCAGCGCATTGCATTCTGGTACCTGCAATTTTAGATTTTGGCCCACGTTCCCACTTACAAACGACTGACGGAGGTGAGAAGAAGAAAGAGGGGTTATAACTGTTTGGAAACATTACACGTAACCCCAGTTTGTGCTTTTAATTTGGATTAAGCGGTGCAAATAGCTTGTTGCGGGTTCTTTTTCTACACGATTCAAGCATCGGCATCTCAGCAGCAGGGACAGATGGGGCAATACATGAACCATAGCAGAAAGGCCGACTGCAGCCACTCTGCTTAACACGTGACGTCATACGCACCCAGGGTGGCCCGAAAGAATTAGCCATACATTATTTTCAAGGGTTCACTCCCCTTACTCACCCTTAGCAGTGATTACAGGCGAACCCTTTCCTTTGTGACTTGAAGAGAGAACAAACTGCAGGCTCTGAAGACCACAATCCAACACGTAGGAGCCCCCATCAAGCACCAGCTCATCGAGAGCCCCCATACGAGACACTAGACCACAAAACAACAACAGCACTTCCAGTGCTCTACACACACCCATCCTGCCAGGGAAGCTACAAGCGTCTCTCTCTGCGAGGCAGGAAAGCCTTCCGTTCCCTTCGCGGGTAAACTCAGGTGAGGCCAATCACACCTGCCGAGAATCAGCCGGGGTAGGCAATCAAGGCAGCAGCGTGACTGGAGACATTTGTGTGCTTGAGCGTAAATATTAAATACCATCTTTTATATGTGCTGCTGTATCAAGCTGTCACTTGTTCCCACACAAAGAAAACTCTCAAAGTAGGGGTCCTATATCTCTCTACGTCGCCACACCATGTATTCAGTTCTAACCTTTCATTTAACAGACAAGTGCATTCTGGGGAGTGTAGTTTTTTATACTTCATTTAACCAACGTGACTGAAACATTTGATGATGATTTGTAAGAGGAAAACATAGAGCGACATCAGGTTACTTGCTGCACATCGGGGTCCGGTGTAAGTTTCTGCACATGTGTCTGTGTGTATCAGACCAGACTACCAGTGAGAGCACGTCTACGCTTCAGGCTCTCACCCAGTGGAGCTGGAATAATTTTCAGAGTGAAAGTGCTGCTATCTATGTTGTGTCACACTGAAGTCACAGGGTTAGTGAGCAATCAAAACAAGCGCTACATGAAGTGCAGCTAATGAGCCCCGTCCAATCAGCAGGAGGATGGTGGGGCTGAAGAAAGGGACCAGTGGTGCCTTTTGCAGCACCTTGTCCCAAATACAGGAGTAAAGCGTGGGAGGCGGGGCCCGCCCATTTACAGAGAGCACATTTTTCATTGAAATGTTCTCTTGAAATGGTCATTAAACTGCATCAAATATGGAGTTTACTGCTCACCCTATATGGTGCACAAACAACGTGTGGAAATGTGGTTTGGTGCATATTTATCACACAAGACAAGTGTCTTGGTTTGTTTTGATGCCATTAAAATCTTTGTTTTCGTCACACTTTAGAAGTAGGAAAATATACCTCTCACTTGCAACTGTACATTTTTCCAATATTTGACCTAATGAATCTTCAGTAGTCATTTGCTCTTTACTTGCTGCTGACATATTTTGAAATATTTGTAAAGTTCATTTGCAAGTTTCCTAATTTTGTCTGTGTTAGAAAACATTTAATATACTACAGCCTTCTTTTTTCACACTCTTCATACCCTAGGACGATTGTCAGTTGATTGCAAAATTCAGTTACTTTGCAGCAAGAGAAACGTTAATGCCAGTCTCACTGCTAAAACAAACCAGCAGTTTGCCAGAAGACATTGCCTGACACTTGAATTCTGCCTTTGAATGTACAGCACATGCTACAGGCTGCAATAATAAAACAAAATGAAAGGTGTTTTATTGATCATTCTTCTTTTGAAGTCCTGCAAGGTTAATCTGGGGGTGCTGTAGCGCCTCAAGCGTCCCTAGTTGCAGTGCCCCTGCTCTCCCCCAGTGCTTTGTGGGAGTTATGGTTTACAATTTTCGTGAAACCAGGGTCAGAGCTGTAATACACCATTGCATGTAGTTCTACCTCAGTGCATGATTTCATAAGTAATTTTGTCCGCGTGAATGACTATTTGCTGTCCTGCCCCAGTGGTTGTCTGTCACAGTGAATGATGTGCCGTTTAGATTGCAGTCCTGTATTAAACAAGTCCGGTTTATTTGTAGCTCTTCCCCAGCTCATCCCTGTGTTATCGTCCCATTCGAGTGGATGCCTTTACTCGTAGGCTTATGTTAATGAATGACTTTACTCGTTGTCCTATCTCTAGAGCATTACTTTGCTTGCAGACCAGTTCCAGTGCAAGGATTTATCTGTAATCCCACTCAGAGTTTGACTTTATTTGCTCCAGAGCATGGTTTTACTTCTAGTCAGGGCTTTAAATGGGCTGGGTCCCTCCGGGTCTCAGACCCGGTGGTATTTAAAAACAGACATTAAAACGGCTCCCTAAGTGGCCCTAACTTTAACAGCAAAAACATGATCCGTTTCTGAACGTTAAGGTAATCCTAATGTGCGGCTTTACTTACAATACCCCGCCAGTGCCTGACCTTACTTTTTGTCCTGCTGCAGTGTGTGTAACCGGCGAGTGCACATTTTAGGTCTGGCTTAACATTGCAGCTGTTGATAGACCTTATGTGAGCAACAGTAAAAAATATATATATGTGTATATATATATATAATATATATACAGCTTTAAGAAGGATTATTGAGGCAGTGGCTTCGGCATCACCAACATTTTGAGTTTCTTGAGTCAGATTTTGAGTGAGCAGAAGGTGTGTGCCTCCACTGAAAAGGAATGCCATATTGTGCTTTGTCTTGTAGGAAAGCTGATACTTAGCCCAGCAGGACTCACTCATTTATGGGGACAAGCCATTGACCAAGGTTATAAACCTGATCTCTTTATCATGAAAAACTACAAGAAAGGCAGTAGGCATGACTTATTTATTGTTAAAACATATGTTAAAGCCAAGATGCCTTTAGGGTGGATTGTCATTACACTGCGTTAAAGTGTAAGACAGGCGTGTTCTTACAGGGACTCACAGATTACAACAATAAGTAAGAGCTTTTTGTGTTGGTTATCCCCTTTGACAAACCCTACGAGTAGATTTCTACTTTGAGAATACTTTTTATGCCATATTTTTAGTAAGGGGTCTATTATTATTTTGCCAGCTGTAACATTGTAAATAATTGTAATTATATGACTGTATACTGATAGCTGCCTTATGGGAATGCTCATGCACATACATTAGGCTTGAGTTGGTTATGGTGACAACCTAGTGTTAAAGGTAATAGACCTGATTGGTTCATTGGAAAAAGTTATGTCAGGGGCCACTGGTCTAATCATTTTTATTATGAGCATTTATTACACAGGCAGACCTCACACATTTATTGTGTAAATAATATGCTACGGCCCATAGGCCTTTATGGATGAAATGGTTTTACTACGTGTTAAAGACTATAGTAAGGTCTTGCATCACATGGATTCTGTGGGAGCAAGGGGTATCCCGAAATGTAGACACCCCCAAATTTACCTCAATCAGAGTTCCCACATTTTACTGGATCAGAGACTGTGTTAAAACTCAATTTCATGAGGTAATGTGTCCCTGTGTTAAACCACCTCCCCAAATATCAAAATTAGCAGTACACAATGAATGTAATAAATGGGCACACTCATTAACCGAGTTCTACATCAATAAAAAAGTTAAAGGTTTTAATTACAGAAATAAAAAATAAGCGGTACAGAGACAATACCATGAAGGCTTTCAATGAAAATTATACAGAGAATGCAAAAAATAGAAATTATTCTAAGTCACAAGTGGGCAGCAAAATCGGGAGAATAACAAACAGCATCACCAGTAGAAGAGGAATGTCTTCTGGCTCACCGCAAAATTGAGAGATATTATACATTATTTTCGCATATGAAATTACTGGATCTGCAGACTCACGGTGGTGTGAGCTAATTCATCATTTCATCAGCAAATCAGAGCACATGAAAAATAAACAGCATATTGAATTAACATCTAAGCACTATCCCACTACATGAATAATTATTCAGCCCTCTCTATGCTAATGATGTCCAGAGATGCTAGAACAAATCTAAATCCATGAGAATTAACATGTTATATGAATGAATAGGCACAATGTGTGCCTATTCACACCAAACCAGCAAAAGGACCTTGGATTGTTGTTACAGTTTGTGACTGAAAGTTCATCAAGAGCAGAATAACAATAACAGTGGAAATACACCAGTACTTCTACACTTGACTGTGTGCTGTAGAGTTTGTGAGAAGAGAAGTGGGAGAGGGGAAAACATGAGTATTAGGAGGACTTTTATCTTGGGCTACATGGTGCTTGCATCTAAACTGTGGCCTAGTTAACATACATTACAAAAACATACTTCGACACATCATAGAACATTTGTTTCAAAGGCATCAGTACTTTATTACAGTATAAATGTGAAATTGAGTATGAAATGCATTCTTCATGTTATGAATGATGCACAAAAACATAAACCCACAAAACTCTTCTACAATCCTCACTGACTACTGTAGTAGGCACGGGTTTTCATGTTGCTTCCCCCCTGACATAGCCTGAGGGAAAAAGATTTGAACTTTCACAATCATTGTTAACCTCATAGGAAGGGGTTGAATGTTGTTTTGCTAGCTGCAATTATGTATATTTCTAATGTTCTCACCGTGTGCTGAGGATTGCCTGGTGAAAATGCTTATGCAGAATTCAGCAGGCTTGACTTGGCTAAGGTGATGAGCTAACAATTAACACTTTAGGCATGAATGGTTTATTGGCAAAGAGTTATGGCAGATGCCGTAGATCTAAAATGTTTATTACGAAAAGTTACAGCAAAGGTAGTAGGCCTGACTTACTTATTGTGAAATTCATTTATTAAAGCCAAGAAGTGATAAAGGGAGATTTGGCACTACACTGTGTTGCAGGCTTTAGACTTGTATTTTGCTACATGCGCTCTCACAGATTAACTCCGTAGCACAGGTTTTGGTTAAGCCCTTGGAAAAATCCTTAGCATTTAAGCTCTGCAATGTGAAAATCCTTGTTACACTTCCTTAAGAGCCATATATATTGTTTTGCCAATGGTAACTTTATTTGTATTTGTAATTTTGACAAATGTGGCTGCCTTGTAATAAAGCGTATGATGAGTTGATGATGATGATGGCAAGTCCATGATTAAGGTTAATGGCTTAATTGGTTCATTTGGGAAAGTAATGTCAGATGGATCTGATCTCTTTATTATGAACAGTTAAGACAAAGATAGTAGCCCCGATGTGCTTATTCTGAAAAGCGTATGTTAAACCCAATAGCTTTGCTTCTCCTCATGATAGCATACGATGAGGCAACGGATAGCCCATTTTTGCCATTGCCCTTGTTGCCCTGTCAGTAACAGCTTTTTGCCTTATCACATATGCAAATCGGCTGGACTGAATATGAGTGCACTTGCAGCCAGTCCTTTAATTCTCCTTTAGTTTTTCATTTTTTTCCTTTTATAGGTCACTTTTAATTTTGTTCCTCCATGTCCATTTTTTTTTTTAAAAGAGAGAGTCCTACCTGGCCGCTTGCTTGTTGCTAATTTCATCTCCTATTCAGCAAATATTTCAAAACTAAGCTGCTATCTTGGAATGGGTTTGTTCATAGTGTATCTCTGTGTTATCAGTTAAAGTTTTCCACCATGTTTAGAAGCATCATGTTGGGGACCTTAGATCAGTATAACAGTGATGCACTATCCACTTTAGTATCCAAAGATGTCGGTCCAGTCGGGCATTTATTGAGCTGCTATAGAATGGTATTGTGCTTGGTGTATCATAAAAGTTTCAGTACAAGAGAACCAACACATTTCGGTTTGTTTTTTCTACGTTTATTCTTTTAATTTAGCTCCCAAACTCTTGTTGAGTTTGTGTGCCTCTTTTATGTCAGATGGTTGATTGGGTGTGTGAAAGAGTGAGTAAGAGGGTGGTAAAATAGATGTACGAATGCAAGGATGAGTGAAACACTTGTGCGCATGTTGACTCATGCTTATTCTCATCATTGCCGTAAGAGGTACTTTCGGCTCCAATGCATGTTTATGTGTATGACTGTCAAATGATTCCGTGTTTCTAGGACACATTCTTGGCAGCCCTGTGCTTTCATTTACATAAATCATTGTTTTCAGGTGTGTGAGTCCAATTAGTTCAATTAAGCTGAACTCTACTAATGCACAGATTCCTAGGATTCCAAAACGGGTATCATAGTGGTACGCAGTCATCTGAAAATCCTGTTTAATTGAAAGCCATGTCTATTGCTCGATGCACATCCATGGCACAGTGCTGCCCACCTATTCCCTTAAAGCTCTCATGGCAGTATGGAGATCATTCTTGGCATATTGTAAGTATCAATTACACAGCAGCATGACCCGTCAAATAAGGTTGACCCTGTCACAATGATGGTAATTCTTGGCATGTCATGGGCAAGCGTGGTAGAATGGTACAGTGCCAGTCTGTGCATTGTGGTGATAATTCTTCACATTTTATAAACATGTTTGGCATGAATGTACACGCTGTGGCATAATGCTGGCTCTGGCTTAATGGAGGTAATACCGGACGTATAATGGCAGCCATGGTATGATGGTGCAAATGTTCAGAGAAGAGGTAGACCAGTGCAAGTGAACATATGCAACACTTATGCTCGTGCACTTGTTTATCCAAACTTCTCCCAATTCTAGCATGGAAACATCTTCACTGGTGCCTGAAGTTTGGAGAGAGGGCTGATCATGGCCAAACCAACTGCATATGTGAATGCTTGTTTTCATTGGAGCATAATTCTTTTTGTAGTGTATCTTAAGTGCATGCTGTACTGAGTATATGGGTTTACTTGTAGCACTGGCCTTGTGGGGGGTTGACAGACAATCTGGCTTTATTCTAGGCCATGGGTGGATGCTTCCCGGCCGCCCTGGTTGTACGATTCAGGACGAGGAGCCAACAGAGTAGGAGTTAATTTAGAAGCTAGATCTGTAATTTGGTATTTGAAACAAACTCAGAACGAGTCGTTGTAGTCTTACAGAGACTGTCACCCCAGGTCCTGACCGAAGTCCCTCACGTCATTTAGGGACAACAACCATCAGAGATTCATCTTTTAATATAAGAACAAAGAGCTGGCTGGCGTTATTCTTTGGTTTCTTTGTGCAGGGTTTATAGTTCCCAGCACAAAACACCTGTAACACCGCACTCCTGATTTTGTCTTTCACACTGATCAGAAACGTTTTGCTAATCACACTCGCTTGGGATTTTATGTAGTAGAGAAAATAAAGAAGAGATGTTGACCTCGCGCAGTGACTTTTCTCCCTCTTCCCACTGCCTGTCGCAATAGACTGCAAATCCTGGCCTCCTTCCTATAAAGCTTCCTGTAGATTGGTGTTGAGTGACTGTATTCGATACACAAAATTGACAGTGTGGCAGAGAGGAAAGCATGGTGCTTGACTGTACTAGTTTCACCAACTTTCACAAGGAGAGGACAAAAGGCACTGGCACTATGTGATTTGAACATAGAAATGTTTAGCACCGATCCCCTCCATATGCTTAGTCCAGCTCCGGTGAAAGAGTTGCATCCTCAGCAACAGCCTCCAATCAGCTGTGGACCTTCTGAAGTGAATTCACAAACGATAGTGGTTGTCGTGGGCTGCCGTCATCACCATCATTTCTGAGACACCAAATTACACTGTTGATATTAAGGATGTTCAGTGGCAGCTCCTCCGCTAAGGCGGAGGAGCGTCGCCCCACAGCCTCGGAGCAGCAAAAGAAAGGAAAAAATAAAATGATAATAACTAATATTATAATTTTATTTTGTCCTCCTGCTGCAGCAGCTTGCATGAGGGGCGGGGATCTGAAGAGCAGGGGAGGAGTGATACAACCCTCCAAGTGTGCAACGACTGATTGGTCAGCCCAGTCATGCGCACTTTCCCCCTTCTCCATGCAGGCTGCATTACAGCCTGCATGGAGAACATGACCATCCCTACAGCCCCTGGCTGAACGCAGTGTCACAGTGCTCAGAACAATCACAACGCTGCATTGCAGTGTTGTGATTGGCTGCAGAGAACGTGGTAGCCATTTTGCTTCCTTCTTCCTGTTTCTCACTAGAAGCCAGGAAGAGGATGCAGGAGAGGCGGCGGCCAGCCGGCCGTCCGGTAGGTAAGTGATTATTTTTTTTTAATAGTGATTCCACCCACCCCCCACCCGCCCAACTGCTGCTTCCAGGTAGCAGTTGGGTGGGTGGGGATGTTTCATCACTGTGAACCCGAACAACGTAAAAATTAGATCACTAGAATTTGGCTGGTGTTCTCCTCCAAGAACCTGCGAGTAGCTCAGCAGCTGAGGGATTAGCTGGGTTGGCACCACCTGCTACATGTTGTAGTGAATTAAAACATGGAGCAGAGACAGGATACTCTGTGCTGTCTTTCTCGATAGTCAGAGATAGGGTACAGCTTTGCAGAAAAGTATGCATGGTGTGGGAGATAAGGCAGGGAAAATACTGGCCTGGTTAGGCAAAAGGGAGGAAGGCCAGAGATAGGTTCCTATGATCTGTACTTCCAGGGGTACCCTGCTTGATACGAATGAGGGCATAGCCCAAACATTTGCACATTATTTTCATGATCTATGTGTCCTGCGCCTCTGAGCGGAGGCCAAGGACCCATGTGTGGCTTAGTAAACAATATTCCAGTGCCACAATTGAGGAGGTCTGATAGGCAGTCTTCAGACCAGGACATCACATAAAGGGAGATTCTGGAGGCTCTGTCCCAATTGAAAAGCGGGAATTCACCTGGACCAAACGGATTTCCTGTGGAGTTTTTCAAATGCATTAAAAAAGAGGCAATTCCACCACTGAGGGAATTGTTTTATGCCTTCAGGTTGCAGAGTGAATTCCCCCGAACATTTGGCACGCATACATAGAGCCCATCCTTAAACTGGGTAAGGTGTCTGTAGGACTGCGTATTGTACCAGCCAATATTCCTCCTAAACATGGAAACCAAAATGCTGGTTAAAATGCTGGTGAATCATCTATTACAGGTCATAGACTGCATTGTAGCTCTGGATCAGTCTGGCTTCATGCCCTGCAGGTCCACGAGGCATAACCTTCAATGCCTGCATGGCTGCCTGACTCGCATACATAGAGTTCAGAAACCGAGTGCTCTTGGTGCTTTACGCAGAGAAAGCCTTTGTCTCCTTGGAGTGCTCTATCTATGGAACCTCCTGAGGCAGATGGGTTTTGAGCCCTCATTCCTGTCCAGGGTGCACTTTCTCTACAGTAAGGCAACAGCGAGAATTAGAGTTAATGGGACATTGTCAGGGGACTTCGAGCTATGCAGGGGTACTCGTCAGGGTTGTCCCCTATCGCCCCTGTTATTTCCAATGGCCATAGACCCGCTGGCAAACTTAATCAGGGGAGAAGCACTGCTACGGAGACTGTGTTGGGAGGACAACGATGAAGATATCATCTCCCTTTAGGCAGACGACGTCCTGCTGTACCTTGCGAACCCGGATGAGTCCCTTCCAAGGATCCTAGAGATCCTTAAGGTTTTTGGCTTCTTTTCAGGTAATACTATTAATTGGGGGAAATCGATTCTATTTGCCCTCATGCCCTGGCATCCAAGGGCAGAGAGCATTGCCCCACTGATATGGGAGGAGACATGATTTTCCTATTTGGATATTTATGTGACCACCGACCGGAATGTATACTATGAGAAAAACCTTGGCCAGATCCTGACAGACTTTGGCAGGGACATGGAGTGCTGGCATCGCCTCCCCCTCTCCTTATTGGGTAGAGCAGCACTATTTAAAGATGCTCTATCTTCCTAAGTTCCTATACGTCCTACAAATTACATTATTTGACGTGTCCAACCATTTTTTCAAATCAGTGGAGGCCGAGATGAGGACTCTGCTGTGGAATGGAGGCAACCCTGTGCAGCACTGTCTGCACTCATGACACAACCATTGGATAGAGGAAATCGCTTTTCCTGACCTGTGCCTTTATTATTGGATGGCCCAACTGTTAGTAGTCAACGGCTGGTTCTTCACGGACCAAAGAGAACCATCCCTAATGGCAGAAAGGATGGCAGTGGGCCCCCAGGGTTATGTGGAATAATTTTGTGGGCTGGACAGGGTCAGACGCCAACCAGAGACTAATGCAGTGGTAATTTTAGCCTGGAAACGGGTGCTGCAAAGGATGGGCTGGGAAAATAGATTGACCTTGGAGACACCATTGTGGGACTTAAATGCCTTTGTGGAAGTCTGTGAGGTGGTGGGACACCCACAATGAGACATACTGTGCATTTCAAAGATTGGAAACCTGAAGGGAGATCGGGGATAGTTGACCTTTGAACACCTACAGGGTCAGTATGATCTAGCAAAGGGCCAATTTTTATGTTTTATGTAGATAAGTTCTATTCTGCATGGCCTTATATACTGTGCCCAGTATATTGAGGAGGAATATAGGGTGCTCTCTGCCTCTCTCCATAAACATGCCATATCCTGGTTATATTCCACGCTTCTGGTGCACTGTCAACCCTCCCTGCAGGCCTTGAGAGAGAAATGGGAATCAGATCTGGGCAAGTTGGAAAATGATGAATGGGTCATGGCATTTCGATACTCAGGGGTGGTGTCTATTCACTTGGATTTCCGACTGAACCAGCGGAGGTTACTACATAGGGCCTACTACATACAAGCACGCCTATAAGTGATGGGAGCAATAAACTCAGATCTCTGTCAAAGAGGGCGCGGTCTGTGGGGCACCCTCCTGCATACACTGTGGAAGTGCCCTAAGCTACTGAGATTTTGGACTAGGGTACAGAGACTGCTCTCGTAGGTGAGCGGAAGTGGTGTAATTTCATAATCATTCACAATATCTCCATTATATCATGAATAGAAATTTTATTATATCTAAGAGTTTGGCCCATAGAAACTCAATAACGCTTTACAAATATCAGGTCCTCCGATAGATCTTTGGGAGGGCTAATAGGGACTCAGATAATAAGAGACGGATACCCTTTCCTTCATGAGGACCTATAATGAAGCAAATGCTCAACCAACAATAATAGTCACAATATATTTTATGTCAAATATCTCAGCAATAAAAACAAACTCTGTATACTATATCAAGTCACTTCTATCTAAATATTTCAGAATAAGGAAATACAGTTCATGGCAAATACATCATAAAATCAATAACAAGTGTGAGAGGAGAGAGAGAGAGACCAAAAGAAATAATACATTGCAAGATCAGTATGCAATTCAAGATCCATTCGATCCTAAGATCAATGAACTAATGCACAGCGTACAATAGTCAGTAATAGCTAAACCTTCGGCCAAAAAGGTATAGCTTATGCAACATCACCAGCCGATGAAGTGCAAAGCAATCAGGATAGTTCAGTTCAATGGAAAATTCAGAATTTGGACCAACAGCATGTCACGCCCAGGATTGTAAGGATAATAGCCAGCCAGAGTAGCATTGAGAGTTCAGCAGGATAAGGGCTCTCTTCTCATAGAAACAGCTACTACCCAGTTCTTTTCCCACGAAAGTAATGATACCCCAAAATGTTCACAATTCCAAACCCAAATATTTAATTTTCTCAGTTTTTCACGATTCTATTGGTCAGGTTCATGAGGTGATCATTCTCCAAGCCAGTTCATCCGGAACTTAATAAATCAGTCCATTGTTCAATTGGATGATGTCTTTTCGCCTCGGAAGCAGGAAACTCATCCGTTTCATTTTCATATCCACATGCTCGTTTGCACATCAGCTTGCAACATAGTTAACAAAATTATTCATAGAAAGAAGTACTTTAACCGTAGGAAGGAAAATCTAATGATATGCTGTACACAACTAAACAAGTAAATCAGCATTTTAGAAATAATGAAGGACAAAATACATTCTTTTGAGGCCTACGTTAGAAAAAGGAAATAACTCTAGCAGGTTTTGAGGCCTTCATAGAGAAACCATAAATCGTCGTTTTTCTGAAGCAATAAACACACTCCAGTTTAAGAAAATAGAGCAAATACATCAGAAAATGATATTCAAGAATTCATTATTCTGATTAAACTCATAAGCATGATCTAATTGCAAAATGTAGGCTATTAATAATCAATCACTATTTTGTTATGAGAAAGAAAACATAATCAAGAAACATTTTACTTTAAGCATTCTCATTATTATTTTTTCTATAATTCTACTCATAAGTTACTTAGTACATTTATTAAGTTTCTCTCTCTTGTTATTTTAAATTCCATAACAATCTCATAGTTTCCATGTTTTCTGCATGTTAATCATTGCGGCTTCTGATTACTAAACATGTGTCTTTTTTGCACGCTTACACATTGTTCTTTTATGAATTTCCCATGTTAATAATTTTCACACTGTTAGTTATGTTTATTTGAAACACACTTATGAGCAGACTTGATCAAACATGATTATTCTCAAAAAAATCATGCTCCATCAATCCCCCATCTGATGATTAATCAAGCCATCACACAATCTACATAATCTGATTACGATCTGATTATCTTAGAATGCACCTGTTTTCATTTGTTTTAGTCCAACACCTTCTATATCTCTCAATACTTCATATTAAGCACCCTTTTTATCTTCCAACTCTATTTCATCTCTTTTCCTTTTTCATGCTCTTTGTTTTGTTTCTTCTGTTTTACTCTGACAGCATTTATATTTCAGTATTACTATTAGTATGCCAGCAGTAATAGCAATTATTAGTGTTAGTATTCATCCTAACAAGCTGTTACTTAGTTCCAAAAACCAATTAAATACTGAGGAAAAACCCATACCAAGTTTCTCCCATGCATGTCAACTTTTAGCTCTTTGACATCATTACGCAAATGTGTAATGTTACAGAAATATCCCTCCAAGTTTCTACTTTTATCAGGGATATAAGTGCAACATTGTTCAATTTTCAGCATACTACAGACTCCGCCCTCTATTGCCAATAATACATCAAGGGCAAGCCTATTCTGCAAAACCATAGACCTCATAGCAACCATTTCAGTGTCAATCATTAAAAACCCACCAGCAGTATCCATTGATAAACAATCAACCACTGTAGATAATTTTCTAATCTTATGTGAGTTCAAAATCACCCCCACTGAAGGTATTATTGCACCAAAAATATCACCCACAATTTCTGCAGCCCTTATTCCTCTTTTATTCCGTGTTAGTTTCTTTTCATTGATTCCATGATTTTTATTCAGGTGATATATCTTAGGAAATACTATGCCCACGTAACAACATCCATACCAATATTGTGGCAATCTATAATAAGCATTTTTACCACACACATAATAAACTCCAGGATAGACTGGATCAGTACCACCTCTTAATCCGCAACCTCCCGTAATTAAGAAAGTATGTTCACATTTACTAGAACCAATGAAATAATTGTTATATTCAGTCTTTTGTCTTAGTAAGCAGAGCTTCCCTTTGTGATGCAAATCTAGAGTCATTGCGGCATATGTCTCACCTTTCTTAGAATCACCCTCCCTATGAGCCCATCGAGGTATATTAGTCTTTTGTTCTGCGGCTTTTCTCTTAAACTCTTGTCTCCTATCTTCTACAGTATTTATTAATTCTATTTCTACACTGCTTAAGCTACAAGTAATATTATTTCGATGCGCGTGTACAGTATCTATAGCTTTAGTAGTATGAAAGAAATCTCCCATGTATTCCGCATTCTTTGCACTATTCACTATATTCATATTCTTCTTAATAGGAACTTCTGAAAAGACTAAATCATAATTTGAATAAAAATATTGAAACTGCTCTTTGCCATAGAATAAACTTGTTAGTACACTACACGAAATTCCATATGTTCAAGGAAGGTGATGATAGGTCACCCCTTCTAACACAGACGATGGTAATTGCATGCACACATAACAATCTCTTGCATCCATAGTGTCTACATACTCATAAAGGAGTTTAGTAAAAACATTCAACGAAAAGTCATTAATAGAATTATCTTGATGTAAGTCATTCCCTGTTAGTTTTTCCATATTAGTCTCTGAATCTTCTTTAAGAACTTTCTTTACGTCGGTTATTATATTTACATAATCATTAGTAGTATTAACATTAACAGGATACTTAAAATAAGGCACTATTAAAATTAGTATTAACCAGACAAACAATATTATAAGAACACATTTGAAGCAAGCTTTAAGATACCTTCGCCTGATTAAACCTTGATTTTGATTACCAGTCTCAATTCTATCCATTTTATGGGAAAAGAAAAAGGAAAAATCTATCCAAAAAATGTATCCAATTTATCCCAAAAATGTAAAATAATGTAGAAATAATTTATTAGCAAGGTCTGTGTACTCCACACACTTTCCGAGCTTCAGGTCACAGCCTTATTTTCAAATCTCCTCTCTCTTTTTCTGCACCCCTTTTCTTAAGGACAGTTCATTTAGGGTGGCTCATATGATGAGTTGTCTTTGGAACAAAACAGGATGAATTCTTTTTCCCAGTCGTTTGTTGCAGCAGCCAAATATGTCCATTCAGGTGCTGTGTAGTTCTTACTTGGTATTCGTGCTCTCTTTGTTCTGCGTACTGTACTTTCTTCTTCTTCAGTATCACTTTGTTCAGATTGGCTTGAGATTTCAATTACCATCGCTGGAATCTTCTCATTCAAAGTATATTTCAATTTCTTAACTCCCTTTTCTTGCTCATTTTCCAGAAACACTGTCTACTTCATTGGATTCAAGACTTGGCTTAGCTGATTCCCTTTTTTCTTTTTCTCTGTCTCTCTCAGGGATAAACTCTATTTCTGCATCGACAATTACATTGTTGCGAGACCCAGTAGCTTGTGCCCACTCTACTTGATTCTCAGTCTGTTCAGTCTCTCTTCGTTCTCTTTGTTCACCTTCAACTGACTCTGTGCTTTCAAGTGTACATGGGACTTGACGAGTATGACTTGCGTGAATCCAGTTAGGCAAGCCACCACATTTAACTGCTGTTGTTGTCACAAGAATCACTTGATATGACCCACGCCAATGAGATTCTAAACAAGACTTCCTCACATGCTTCTTGATGAGCACCCACTCTCCTGGGCTCAAATCATGTGCTTGTTCTTGCTGAACTGTAGTTGCAACTTCTCCAACCTGGTGAGACACAGAACGCACCACGTCAGCCAATCCTTTGCAATAATCAAGCACTAATTCATCAGTTATGTTCACAAGTTGATTTGCTGTGGCTGTTGGCTGTCTCATAGCCCTTCCCATCACAATCTCATGTGGGGACTGTCCAGTTCTTCTGACTGGAATACTTCTCAAACTCTTCAACACCAATGGTAATGCATCAGGCCATTTCAGTGTTGTGGATGCACAAACCTTGGCTAGTCTTGATTTTATTGTGCAGTTGATCTGTTCAACCACCCCGGATGCCTCAGGTCGATAAGCACAATGCAATTTTTGCTCAATTTGTAATGCAGCACAAATCATCCGAATTACCTCATTATTAAAATGAGTTCCTCTATCAGATTCTAATGAGACTGGAAATCTAAACCTTGGTATGATCTCTCTAAGAAGCAGTTTAGCAACAGTTAGTCTGTTGTTACGTCTTGTTGGGTATGCCTCAACCCAACAAGAAAACACACGCACAATCACTAACACATACTTTAAACCATGGCAAGGAGGCATGTCAATAAAGTCAACCTGCACATGCGTAAATGGACCTGCTGCTTTTCCAATTCGAACCAAACTGACAACTGTTTTCCTCCCTGCATTCTGTTGTTGACAAGTTATGCACCTTTGACAGAGACTTTCTGCAATGACTCTAAATTTAGGGTCATACCATGTCTATTTGAAAAGTCTAATCATAGCATCTCTACCCACATGTGTTGGACCATGACAAACTCTTGCCATTTGTGATAACAGACTGTCTGGCAATATTGGTCTTCCATCAGTGTAAATCCATACTTCATCAGCTGCTCTACATGTACATCCTGCTTTGATCCACCCTTCTCTTTCTGTATCGCTAGCTGCATCTTGTAATTCTCTGATTTCTTTACATGTTTCAACAGATGAGAACATTAACCTGCATTCTGTTTGTTCAGATCGTTCTTTCAAATGCTCCCCATTGATTGTATATGAATTTTGAGCACAAAAACGCGCAATTTCGTCATCATATCTGTTGCCCACTGTGACATAGTCACAACCAGATTTATGTGCTGAACATTTCCCCACCCCAATTTGGGCTGGCAATTGTAGTGCCATCAATAGATGTTTTACACACTCTCCGTTTCATATGGGTGAACCCGAAGAGATCAAAAATCCACGTTAAGACCACAACTGCCCGAAGTCATGCACAACCCCGAAACCATATTGACTATCCGTAAATATGGTTACTCGCATTTGCTTTGCAAGACAACATGCTCTTGTCAGCGCAACCAGTTCTGCAACTTCTACTGAACTCACTCCTTTCATCCATGATGCTTCAATGACACTCGTCACTGTACAAATCGCATATGCAGCTCGCAAGGTACCTTCAAAATCTCTCAAGCATGACCCGTCTACAAACAACACGAAATCAGATGCAGGTAATGGAGTATCTTGTATGTCAGGTCTTGGTTTCGTACACAACTCATTCACATCCAAGCAATCATGATCTGCTTCATCCACCACCACTTCACAACTTGGAATTGGCAATAAAATAGCTGGATTCAAACTCTTACATCTTGTCAGTGTAATATTTTCAGCTCCCAAAATCACTTGATCGTATTTTGTGAACCGGCTGCTTGTAAGGTGCTTGTGCAAATTCGTGTTAACAAAATCTCAACTGAATGTGGCACATACACTTCCAACGGATGTCCCATTACAATCGTTTCACTCTGCTGCAGACTCTTACAAGTAGCAGCAACCGCTTTCAAACAACCAGTTAAGGCTGCAGCTACAGGATCTACCGTAGCTGAACAATATGCCACTGGACGGCGTGCTGTTTTATGCATTTGCATTAGAACTGGAAGTGCTCAACCGTCGCGCTCGCTACAAAGCAATGCAAAATCCTTTTTGAAATCTGGCATCCCCAATGTGGGTGCTCGACACAAACTGGTTCGCAGTTCAAGAAATGCTTTCATGCATTCATCATCAAAATGTACAGGATCTGACACGTCTTTATGCGTCAGTCTTTGTAATGGCTTGACTATCAGTGAAAAATGAACAATCCACTGCCTGCAATATCCAACCATTCCCAGGAACATTCGAACTTCCTTTTGTGTTCTCTGTGGATTCATTTGCATAATAGCATTGATCTGATCTTGAGACACTTTCCTCATTCCTTTCTCATTGTTGTGAACCAAATAAAGAACTTCTTTTTGACAAAATTGTAACTTTGCTGGTGACACTTTATGCTCACCTACTGCCAAATGGTTCAGTAAAGCAATTGTATCAGTCACAAAAGCTTCTTTCGTTTTTGATGCAACCAACAAATCATCTATGTATTGCACTAAAACTGATCTATTAGGCATTACTAATGACTCCAAACATTTCTTCAATGTCTGATTGAAGATTATGGGGCTCTCTGTATACCCTTGAGGAACTCGGCACCATGCCAAAACACGGTTTCTGAACCAAAAAGCAAATAAATATTGACTATCCGGATGCAGAGGTATCGAGAAAAAGCTTGACACAAATCAATCACCGAAAACCATTCTGCTTCAAAAGGAATTTGATAAAGAATTACAGCTGGATTTGGCACTATTGGACAACAAGGTATTACAATCTGATTGATTTTGCTCGAATCTTGAACTATTCTATATTTACCGTTAGGTTTGCAAATTCCCATGATAGGTGAATTGCATGGGCTCCCTTGAATCTCTTTTAGTATTCCTTGTTCGATTTAACATTTCAATCACAGGTGTTATTCCTGCAATTGTTTCAGGACTCATTTTGTAAGCTGGTATTCTTGGAAATTCTGCATTTGGTTTAACTGTAATTTGAATTGGAGCTACTCCTTTCATCAAGCCAATGTCTTTACCTGAGAAATCCCACACATCAGACAACACCGTATCTCTCAATTCAACAGGCAAATCATTCGCTGTAAATAGAGAATATAAATCATACACCTCTGTTCCCTGCCTTGCCATTTTAAAGACCATGTCCTCATCTTTTGTATGAAATGCTATTCAATCTGGTGTACAGTAGATGGAGCAATTCATCTTGCACAGCAAGTCCCTTCCTAATAGATTAACTGGACTTGTGTCACACACTACAAATTTCTGTAAATCTTGAAATCCTCCAATTTGCACTTTCATTGGTTTAGTCACTGGGGTTTTAATCAATTTATTTGAGACTCCTACGACTTGGATTCTTTCTCCCGAGAGGGGCAGGTTGGGAATTTCCACAGTTCTCACAGTGGAATGGGTAGCACCAGTATCTATGAGGAACGTAATTGAATTACCGTCAACCTCGCTATCCACATAGGGACCACACTGATATACCTCTAAGGCTGCGCCAAGCACGCACTCCTCTCCCCTCAGGCACCGTCATTTAGATGTATCTGAGCCATTGTCATCCCACTGCATCAAATACTGTGGACACCTGCACATTTGAATTCAAATGATCATTTGTATGGAAACCCACATTTGCATTGTACTTTTGTACTTGACAATTCACATTCGGATTCTGCATAGGAGCTTGAAGTATCTGCTGAACCTGTCCTCTGCCAACCGACATCTGCTGAATCTGATTCTGCTGATTCATCTGTATTTGATTCTGATTCATTCCATTTACTCCGGTATCACCTGTGTTTGCCTGTATACTTCTACACTTGTGCTTCCAATGCCCCAACTTGCCGCAAGCATGACAAGGAAATTTATTTTTCAATTCATCCATATTACCTCTACCTCTCCCTTGTGGAATCGGAATCATTTGCGTCACGGTATTTCCATTAGACACTACACCTCTCATACCAGCAGTAATCTATTTCCTTGGTAAACGTCTGTAAGTTCTGTATTTAAAAATCCCCCTTTCTTCACCGCTTTCATCTGAGCTAACATTAGTTTCTCCTTTAACGTTTTATGTCTCATTTCAATGTCATCACCACAATACTTTGCATAATGAAAAATTACATCAATCGACTTACTCTGCCAACAAATTAAATGCTGCTGAATCAGCACTTATTTCTGGTCTCAATCCATACAAACTCTATACACAAAATGTCCCATATCTTTCTCAGTGATGTTCTCAATGCCATTGTACTGTTTGGACAAGTGTAAAAGCCTCTCATAGCATGCATATACTGACTCCTTCAATTCCTGAGCAGTCCTGTCTATTCTCACCCAATCTGTTTCTTTTGGTGAAATTTTCCCTTTCAAATATGTAATGACCTGATTATATTTTTTCATGACTCTTCAGATGGTGCTCCTGTTTTTGGATCTCTTGGATAGTCTACTTTCAGCCAATCTACAGCCATTTTACACTCAACCCACAAATCAGCTGGAACTACAATATCAAACAAGCCATCCAAATCCTTCCACAAGACTTTCGAAACCTTCACAAACCTTTCCACTTGTTTGTCTCTCAACCTTGGGAAATTATTCGTAAATGATAATATATTCTGTCTTGACCATGGGACATGAACAAACCCACCTCCTGGTACTCCTCTCATAGGGTATATTGTCACATCAGCTGTTTCTGCTCCTGTCTCCCTCACAGGATACAGTGGTAAAGCCACCAAAGTCACTATTGTATCCTCCTTCTTTTTAGCCCATCTTCCTTTCCATCGATCCAACTCACCCCAACACTTTAGCGTGTTAATTAACTCTTTATTCTGCAAACGTCTTCCTGAAACATTTAAACTCTCCAAATCTTTGTCACTGAAATCTAGTCTGTATGTTTTTTGTAGTGCTTTAGACTTCTGTATGTCTACCCCATATGTTTGTGCAATTTCGGTAAACTTCTCATGTAAGCTTCTAGCTCTCCGTGTAATATTTTTACACATATAAAACAATTCTTCATCCCGATATTTACCCAATCTCTCTGGACTGATCGTACCTAACATAATTTCTTCCAAATCCGCTCTGAATTTGCTCACATCTATACTTGAGTTATTATTCTGTATGCTGCAACTAGGTGCTATTTCTTTTATCCATTAATCTAATTCACCAGGAGAAGGACCTAATGATCTCTGAATATCATCACCTGTTTCATTTATTGACCCTCTTTAATGTAGGTGTCACTCTTTTCTCAATTTGCAAAAATCTTTTTGGATCTATATATATATATATATACACACACCTTGTTTTGAGGTTTCAACTGATCTTTCTGAAATACTAATTAGTGGTTCTGATTCTTCTCTTGTTCCACTATTTTCAATCAATCCTTGGTTAACCTCATTTATTTTTCTGTAAACTGTATGAGCTCCACTCATATTTTTATCTGGTATTGTTAAAGCATGCACTCGAGAAACTCCTTGTCCATCATTATATAATGGAACAATTGGACCAATAGTCGCTGGGACTGAAAAAACATCAGGGTTCATTGGTGTTATGGGTGTTTTTTCTTGAGGCACTTCTACTTGTATCAATGGAGCACTTGGTAAAGAATTTGTCTCTACTCTGTTCTGTTCCTCTTGATAAGGTGGAGGTTTATTAATCAATAACTCATTCAAAAATTCCTCATCTATGTCATCAATTTCCTTAATAAATTCAGTATTCCTAGATTTATGTTCTACAACATTCTTCTTTTTCTCCTTACATTTTTCTCCCTCATTGGTCTCAGCTACCATAACTGGAAACATCCTTGCTCCTTCTGCTGTGTCTCTTCTCCACATTTTCTTTTGACCATCCCATTTTGCTTCTGAATATCTACTCACGGTACTCTTGTATCTAGTCTGATACCTTTATCTTTCTCTTTTGTATGCCTCATGTTCCCAATTGTCTAGAACTTCGTACTGCATAGGTCTAGGATTAGATCTCAAATTATTCATTTGTCTCCTTAAATTCTCTAAAATTCTAGGATTAAAAGTCCCATTCTCTGGAAATGCTAAATTACCATCCTGCTCAGTATATTTCATCCAATTTTCTAACCATGTACACGCATGATAACCCCTTTCTAATTACATAAATGAAATGGGGGTCCCTTCAGGAGCCACATGAATTCCTTCTCTAATAGGTATTGGCTCATCTTTACTAAATAAAGTTTTTAACAATTTTAATAACTTCATGATTTTTTACACTAAAAGTAAAACTATATAAGTAAAATCTCCAACAATTCTTTTCCGTGTTTCGATTTTCTGCTACCAATCAGAATTAATCATGATGTCAAATCTCAGCGCGACTTACACCAACCAACCTATACCAGCGCTGCACTTTTGTGACGATTTCTCAACAACTGACCAATACCAGCGCAGCACTTTGCGATATCAGTTTAACTCCTGCGACTGACCCTACCTTTACAAAATCAGCGTCTGCGTCTTTCAAAGTCTTTAACAAAACTAAAAAAACATAAAACAACTTGTCTGTCCCACTAAAAGAAAAATCGATAGAACCATACACTCTGAGAATTCTTTTACCTCCAGCAAAATCTCGACCAGAGCAATTTTACCCTCACTCGAGTGAAAACTCTCAGGACTTCTCCAGATGCGCTTTCTGAAGTGACCTAAATAAGCCTCACTATTCACACAACAAGATTCCCTGTGCAAGTACCGACAATACGACCATTGCTCAGCACCGCATCAACAGCAGACAACACAACTTAGTGTATGCCACACTAAGACTGCCCTTAGGCATATCCTGGGATCTTAGGCCAACGACAGACTGGACCCGTTACTTCCATTCAGGTCAACGACGGACCACAACATATAACATAAAGGTACATAGTCAATAAATTTCTATATCTTAATTCCGTCTCCTCATTACCTAGTATATTTAGTCTAAACTAACCATCCTCTGCTACCAGAAACTGATCCAGCGGAAGCTGTGTCATTTTATAATCATTCACAATATCTCCATTATATCAGGAATAGAAATGTTATTATATCTAAGAGTTTTACCCATAGAAACTCAATAACTTCTTACAAATATCAGGTCCTCCGATAGATCTTTGGGAGAGCTAATAGGGAATCAGATAATAAGAGACAGATACTATTTCCTTCATGAGGACCTATAATGAAGAAAATGCCTAACCAACAATAATAGTCACAATATATTTTATGTCAAATATCTCAGCAATAACAACAAACTCTGTATACTTATCAAGTCACTTTTATCTAAATATTTCAGAATATGAATGGTCAACACACAAAGTACATTAAATGTTAATTCAGTGCTATTTCAATGTTACAGGTAAAACTTACAATAAGGAAATACAGTTCATGGCAAATACATCATAAAATCAATAACCAGTGTGAGAGGAGAGAGAGTGAGAGACCAAAAGAAATAATACATTGCAATATTAGTATGCAATTCAAGATTCATACGTACCTAAGTTCAATGAACTAATGCACAATGTACAATAGTCAGAAATAGCTAAACCTTCGCCCGAAAAGGTATAGCTTATGCAACATCACCAGCCGATGAAGTGCAAAGCAATCAGGATAGTTCCGTTCAATGGGAAATTCAGAATTTGGACCAACAGCATGTCACACCCAGGATTGTAAGGATAATAGCCAGCCAGAGTAGCATAGAGAGTACAGTAGCAAAAGGGCTCTCTTCTCATAGGAACTGCTACCGCCCAGTTCTTTTCCCATAAAAGTAATGACACCCCAAAATGTTCACAATTCCAACCCCCAAATGTTTCATTTTCTCAGTTTTTCATGATTCTATTGGTCAGGTTCATGAGGTGATCATTCTCCAAGCCAGTTCAGCCGGAACTTAATACATCAGTCCATTGTTCAATTGGATGATGTCTTTTCGCCTCAGAAGCAGGAAACTCATCTGTTTTCATTTTTAAATTCACATGCGCTTTTCCACATCAGCTTGCAACATAGTTAACACAATTATTCATAGAAAGAAATACTCTAACCTTAGGAAGCACATTCTAGTGATGTGCTGTAAACAACTAAACAAGTACATCAGCCTTTTAGAAATAATGAAGGACAAAATACATTCTTTTGAGGCCTATGCTAGAAAAAGGAAATAACTCTAGCAGGTTTTGGGACCTTCATAGTGTTATATTCCATATAGGTACCCTATATAGGCGCAGGTAACATTGCAACCTTTCACCTATATTCTTCCCTACATTACATACATAACAGTTCTTAGGGACTGACCTTTTACCTAGATACGACACTGCATTCAGAACGCGGGTTTTCCCCAAGTTCGAATCTCATACATTATGCATGAGGCTTCTTGGAAGCACAGCAGGACTAACAGCAGGACGAACATCTCCTGTATAATATCTCTGTATAAAGTTCAGGCCCGACGTCATCCTTTAGGCCGACACAGTAACACAGCAAGGTAGGACCCCTGGGGAGACCTATGGGTATACATACATCACATCTTGCTTAGAAGGACAGAGGAGACCGAGACTTCCCGGCTGACACACTGACCAGAGACGCTGAGGTTCCTGCATGCAGACACTCCAGCTCGCAGTGGTCTAACATCCCTCGCGGGGTGTCCAACTCGAGACCAGGACGGGGCCCCATATTCTCTCATTCTCAGGTAATGGGGTTGACTAGATCCTAGAGGGATTCTTGGCATAACACCTACACAGATGCTAGGTACATTTAGGTACATCTAGTTAGGGAGCCATTGTAGGAGTACGCACCTTTTATCATGTGTTTTATGTACTTGTACTTGTATATATTCATGATTAATGCAAGATGGTAGAACTATACTATCCCTTTACTTTCGTAGCACTGCTAATCATATATCTCTGCTACTGTCTAATGGTTGTTGCAGCTCATCTATTCTACACTAGAATAACAACTGTTCAATAAATACTTATTGAAAACGCCCAGCCTGTTTATTCTGTGTAACTCTCTGAGACAAACCAAATGAGCACCAGTGACTGAGCAAAAGATAGTATATTGTTTCCATGATTCTGAGGGATCAGGGTTGTCATGTTCTGAGGTTGTGTTTCCAGAATCTATTCTCTCCTTGATAAGAGGAGATTATAGTGGCACTGTGAGCTAGCTAATACAGATAGACTAATGTATCCAGTGGGGATGCACGGAATCAGTCTGCCACCAGTCCCACAGTTTAGGTTATCCAAACGCGCAGATCCTGTATAGGTAATATAGGAAATACATGACAATAGAGAAACCATAAATCGTTGTTTTTCTGAAGAAATAAACACACAGCAGTTTAAGAAAATAGAGCAAATACATAAGAAAACGATATTCAAGAATTCATTATTCTGATTAAACTCATAAGCATGATCTAATTTCAAAATGGAGGCTATTAATAATCAATCACTATTTTGTTATGAGAAAGAAAACATAATCAAGAAACTTCTTACTTTACGCATTCTCATTATTATTTTGTCTATAATTCTACTCATAAGTTACTTAGTACATTTATTAAGTTTCTCCCTCTTGTTATTTTAAATTCCATAAAAATCTCATAGTTTCCATGTTTTCTGCACGTTAATCATTCCGGCTTCTGATTACTAAACGTGTCGTGTCTTTTTTTTGCATGTTTACACATTGTTCTTTTATGAATTTCCCATGTTAATAATTTTCACACTGTTAGTTATGTCTATTTGAAAAACACTTATGAGCAAACTTGATCAAACACGATTATTCTAAAAAAAAATCAAGCTCCATCAGTGGTGGACGATGGCCTGAAGTTTACCCCCAAATTGGTATTACTGGGGATCTGGGGAGAGGGACCCTTAGCAGATAAATGTTGGCCCTCTGCAGTAGCAAGATGGACGTAGTGAGATAGTGGGGGAGGGAAGACCCATTTACAGGGTGAGGGGCTGCCCTCAAAAACATGTGAAAATATAAGGGAATATGGCAAGAACAGTTGCTGGAGTGAAGGGGGATATCCAGGATCTCAATATGTGTTCTACTACAAGGAGCCACATTTAATGGGAGAAGAGAATGGACTCAGGAAGCAGAGAGGGAGGAGGGCCAAGAGAGAAGAAAGGGGAGACAGGATCCACTTGATAATATGCAATTCACCTTTTACCACCCAAGATTGTCATTTTATCCCATTTTTGCTTGATTTCTTGCGATTTCACACCCACTACGGCACCCGAGGGGTGGGGGGGGGGGGGGGATAGCACATGGTGATTTATATTTTGTTGTACTGGTTTCAATATGCTCAGTAAAAATATATATAGTATGCATGTTGTGATGTGGGAGGAAAAGGTGCTTGTACCTCCAAGAGTGATGGGACGGCAACAACTCAAGATTCAGATCCCAGATGGCCACCTGCACAGAGAAAAGAGCTCTAAAGTTTCTTAGGCACACTGCTGCTTTTGTTTTGCATTTCCAAGAATTAATTCCATCTCATGAGAACCACCTCATTCCTCCCCATCAAAGCTGATGAGAGACAGCCGACCACGAAGATCATATTTTGGATCCTGGCGATTGAGTCCTTTATGCCTTGCTGGATGAGAAAACTGACCCCTGTGGAAAATCAGAGATGACCTATCGTAAACTGGGATATGTGTATATTTTGCTGTGCTTGTGTGCATCTTGGTATGGCCATCCCAGATCATCAGGAGCCGATTATCACTAGTTGCATCATTGAGCATCTTGCACCATAAACCGAGAGTGCCCACCACTGACGAACATGATTGCTCCTATTTGGTCTGGGTCTGTACATGTAAGACATCACTGAACTAAGCTCTTAAAGCTACCTTCTGTCAATCGCACATCCCAGAAACTCAAGTTTGCAGCTTATATTCCTAGGTAAAAGAACATTAGGGAGATATGCAGAGGCAGAATTGTATGCTGATTAAGGGTGGGCGGTAAACTCTACTCCGCCCACGGAGTTCTCGGAGTTTTGACTACTTCGTGCTCCGCTCGGGGCATGGAGTTTGGCAAAAACTCCACCGACCCAACGTAGCAGAGTTTACTGCCCAAAGCATGACGAGAATAGGCTGCCGCCACAGAATAGCTCATGAAGGTGTGTGCAGAAGACCTTGAAAGGTGCTCCGAGGTGATGCGGTTTGCAGTGTTGCGCTACACAAGTTTCCGTTTCTCTCACATCAGTGACGGACGCATATTAACTGTGTCTAGAATTATATTTATTTACCGGTTCTATAAAGCGCCAATCTTTGTAGTGAAGTGGCTTGGTAAAGCCCAGGTTAAATTTGAGGCCAACCGCATTACTGAGAACTAGACAGGAATTTACTTGAACCTTCAAAAGCTAGGTTTCAGGTAGCTTTTGCAGGCTGGAATAGTAGGGGAGAAGTGTGCAGGATAAAAACAACAGCAAAAAGAGACCCTCAATCAGCAGTGACCAGAAAGATGCCTCACCTGGGCTGAAGATTGGGAAAAATAAATGATGCTTAGTGGTGATAAATTAACACGAGCCGCAGCACGTTTGTTTGGGCGAGGTGATTTGTACTTTATAAACTTGCGCGTGCTGTATTTGGTGAGGATGCATATCCTGATATGGTGGCATGTATCGGATCGGACCCTGTCGTGCACGGCAAGTGTAGCACAAGCAGCATTTTCACTAATAAATAACTCCGTGTTATACACAGTATACTATGCAGTATTGAGAGATACAGGCAGAATAACAATGAAAGGATGAATAGTGGACGCCTTGGGATGATTATCACAGGGATGCAGTTCCCATAGCCCCAGGGTTTTTGTGCCAAAATAGTTGTGCTGCTATCATCAGTTTGTGGGTTGGACTTGTTTGTGGTATTTTCAAAGACAACGCAGCTTGTTGTGCAATTGTCTTGGGGGCACAGAGCAGTGCTTGTTTCATTGATCTGATCTAAAACTCCAGATTTTTTTTTACAGCACCTTATGCCCCCCATGTGATAAGATCGCAGGCAGCCCACTGTTCTCTGCCCGGAGCCTATGAGCACAGCTGCAAAAATTGAATTCTGCCAAAAAGGAGAAGACTTAGAAAACTAATTGTAAGTAATCAATATGGCAATGCAGCAATCTTAGCATCGCAGGTAGGGAGCACAAATCTTGTTGCGCAGGTGCAGGGAGCTGTGGGCTCGATGGCTGTGCTTGTTGTTACTTACTGCCGCAGCTCAACTAGCAGTGCACAATCCTGGCCTTACGGTGTGAGGTGATGGCACTGCACTGGAGACAGCTTAATGCCTCATAGCAGATGGCATTTTGTGCATGAGCTTGAACGGCGAAACTCCGTGAAATTCCATTGAGTTTATAGCCGACTTCATGGAATTCCGCAGAATTGAACTCTGTGATCTTCGCCCACCCCTAATGTTGATCATTGTTTATTACTATAATATTTAAATCATTTTATCCCTCCTCGATATGGAGAACTGGCCTGGCATCTTAGCACAGGAGGACCAAGGTCTGTGTCATGTTATGTTAATATAATTTATATTGCACACGAATCACCCCAGGAGGGGTATCTCAGTGCAAGCAAAAGCACAGGCAGAGTGTAGACTACTGTTTTTAGAAAAGCACAATCTTAGGTCATTTTCTGAATTGGAGAGGTTCAGTACACATTCAGATGTGTAGAGTTAATTTGTTCCAGTACAGCGGGGCTAGATAAGAGAAAGATCTGCCCTCTGTGTGGGTCCTTTTGACCCGTGGGACTATCAGTAGCCCTTTCTCAATAGATCTAAGGATTATAGATGGACAATAGGGAGTAAGCCTAGAAGATAAGTAGCTGGGGCCTTTCCCAATCAGGGAGTTATGTGTCGGGCAACACATTTTTTAAATTATCTTTTTTCAGACTGCTAGCCTATAAAGTGAGTACAGTAGAGGGAAAGAAGACTGCAAATAAGACGTGCAGCAGTGTTTTGCACAACTTGAAATTTGGATAACAACGTGTCATTTGCAGAGGCCAGTAAGGCATTTCCATAATCCAGACGACTGATAACCAGCGCCCTGCTCCAGAGTTTTCCTTGCATAAAGGGGGAGAAAGGTGAAAACTCTCCTCAACAGGTGCATTGTGGGGAAGCAAATACCAACAGTAGACAAAACCTGCTCCTTCAAAGAGAGAGTTTGGTCCTATTGGACACCCAGGTTTTTGACTATATATTTGAGACTCAGCGCTGAACCCAGCCACGAAGGCCACCAGTCAGAAGACCAGAGCTCTAGTGCATTGCCAAACAACATGATTTCAGTTTTGCCAGCATTTAACTGAAGGCAATTTTCTGTCATCCATTCAGCAATTGCCTTCATCCAGGAAGAAAAACACTCTCTAGCTTTAGTCCATGAACCGTAACCCAGATGCCCCCAAGGCCACTGCTGAAACACTTTTCAACTCCTCTTAGTTTTGCACACACTAGAAGCAATCTAGTCAATAGAAGTTGCCCCAGCAAACCATCCCTAAAGAAATGCTATGGAGGCCAAGAGTGCCCTCATAGATGACAAGCTACAAAAATAGAGAGTTGGTTTAGGTTCAGCAAATTGCCCTGCACAAGGAGGAACTAGAGCTATAGCCTCCACACCATAAGGCCCCCCACGTATCCAACCAAAGTGGGAGTTTTACCTTAGAATTAATTGATCAGTGCAGAGGTAGGACACTGATTCAGCCCTCAGAGGGGAAAGGAGACAAAGTATTTTTTGAGTTTGTTTGAAAAGAGAGTTTGTATGTGCGTGTTGCCGATTTAGCATAGAGTAATGAAGAGCTAAACCCTAGGATTAAACTGGGGCTAAGACCAGCGCCCAAGTGCCAAATAATGATCTTACCTATCATCATGCATGACCTGGCGATTCACAGTAGTGCGTACAGTGTACACTTGATGGAAGTCCAAGCCACCCATGCTTCCACTTGTAGTGGCACCATTTCTGAGGGTACGGATTGACACTGTCAGATCCATGTGTTACCCAAGCCATGATGGCTGAGGCTGTGTCGTCGAGATCAGTCACCACCATGTCGGTAGCTGAGGCTATGATGCTAGTACTTGCCTGGGTGGGTTTCTCTGATGGGGTCATCTATGGCTGAGGAGTCCAGCTCATGAGCATTCTGAAACATGGCCTTTGGCTATAGGTGTATGTTGTAATCTACTTGCTATATAATGCATCCTCCCCATTGTTGTTCTCTGCCTTGCTGCTCAGCCAGTGGTGAGGTCATTAGAATGCTGGAATGTTTGTGCTTGAAGTAGGTGAGTCATTTGAAGTGTATGGGCTGAGCAGCAAGGAGGCTGCTCTGGTGGGGCATTACATGGAACATACCATCTTCCTGTAACCTGTAACTGAAGATACAACTTGAAGAATAAACATATAATCTTTTTCTACATGACCTGTCTATGTGGCATACTTTGCTTTAACAGTGTACTCAGCCACCAACAGAGAAACTTACCTTCAAGGTACTTTGCATGGTTTTTCGTGCCTTTCACCAATTCAGGGCATTATATTTACATCAAAAGTTTTTTCAATATCTCCCTTCTTGGCAGCCGAGGTCTTCTGATGCCCATCTATTGGTGGTTCCAAGGTTTTGCCACTCTCGATCAAGAGGTCATTCCTTTTCGGTTGTTGTGTCTCTAAATCCTGAAACTTCTTGCCCATAGACAGGCACACTTGTAAACAGTTACTATCCTTTAGGAAATCATTAAAAACGTGGCTTTCTTTGCAGTAGTTTCCTGCTGCCACTTCCCTCCTCTCTGTTAATCTTTGGCTTCCTTAGCGCCAGGATGCGTTGTAGTCAGCAGAGCGCTGCACAAATCTATTTGGTACTACATTATCTAGAGGCACGTGTTCTTAGAGGATAAATGGAACCTTCAAGAGCATGTTCCTTAGGGATGAAAGTATTTATTGCACAGGTCCTATAGCACTGGTTTCGACAAATTGTGCTTTGAATATAGTTACTAGAATCATTTAACTAAGGATGATCCCTTTCCCAGACCCATAACTGAAGAAATCTTAGGCAAATAATGAGGATGCCCCACAGGTTTGAGTTAGGTCTGTCTTCACTTGCTCTCGGTCTCTTTTTAAATTTCAGGTGCATCATCTGGTATGAAGAAGGCCAGACAGGCTATCCAGTAGGTATTGAACTTGTTGCCTACTGGGCTGGAATAATTGACCCAACCAGGCCTACTGGTATGACATTGGCATCTTCATCTTGACTGGAAGTCTCCCATTGAGCACTCAATGGTTATGATATCCTCCATGCTGAAGGTGTACCCACAGTCATGGAGCACCTAAATGTCTAAATTAAAGTCCCTTAATGGATGGCACCAGTTGTGCTGCAGTTCTGTTTCATCCCTACACAGACACGATGCACACCGGAATCATCTTTACGCAGGGCCGGCTCCTCTGCTAAGGCGGGAGAGAGTTGCCCCACTGCTCGCACAGCAGAAAAAATAAAATGATAATACCGTTGTTATTATCATTTTAATTTTTCTTTGCTACGGGGCTCTGTGGGGGCAGGGCTGGAGTCACAGGGGGAGGAGTGGTTTTCACACTCCAATTGCGCATAACTGCTTGGCCGGTCGTCTTGGCCCAGCCAAACAGTCATGCGCACTTTGCATGTTCCCCACCAGGCTGTAATGCACAGCCTGGTGAGGAAAATGCAAAGGCCCCCAGTCCCCATCTGAGCGCCGAACCACGGTGCTCAGACCAATCACAATGCTGCATTGCAGAGTTGTGATTGGCTATGGGGAGCCTGGCTGCTTTCTGGTTTGGACGTCGCCTAAAAGAGAAGCAGCGAGACGGCGCCTGTTTAAAAGGTAAGCATTTTTTTAGTATATATTCCCCCTCCCTGCCAACCCCGTTCCCTGCGAGTCGCCACTGTCTTTACGAGTGGCCAAGTAACTGGTGCAATATTTGTTACACCTGATAAACTGCAACTCCCCTGAAACGGAATTTATAGGGTGTGATAAATGGCACCCAATTATGAGGTTTTGGGAGAATAACAAACAGACTTTGGTGCTTGCTGCACCAAAATCCACATGTTTTGGTAAATACTAGGGGGTCGATTCCGATTCGGGCCGGAAAAAGCACCGACCGACTCGGATCCGGAAATAATACCGACCGACACGTACCCGTGGCGCCCGACACGCCAAGTACGATGCAAGGCGTGAAAAATCCGACCGACACGTACCGAAACCAAGTCGACCGACCGAGCCGCAAGGAAAACAGCAATTCGGCCGGAAAAACACGCGAATCCAACCGACCGACACGCACCCGGAACAAATCCGACCGAAACGTACACGCGAACTCCAAACCGCAAAGTACGATGCAAGGCGCGAAAACCACGAGCGAGTCGGACGGAGGCCAAGCCGTACGACCGACACGCATACAAAACCGAGCCGAAGCAACACAAAACACCGCGACCGACGCGTACGCAGCATAGAAAACTGCACATACACAGCGTGAACGAAACGGAGAAGACCGTACGAGACAAATGCAGGGTCCGACTCGGTCACAAGAACGTTTCCAACATACACAAACAGCACAAAGGAAAAATCACCCAAAAAAAGGCCAAACAAGCAATTACCAAGCCAATAAATACTGGGGGGGGTGGGGACAGAGAACAAAGACACACCCACAACTCCAACTATATAAAGGACACAAATCACAACCATGAGCCTTTGCAAATGCCATTCCACTGCCAGCACCCAAGAGAAAGCAACCACACACCCACAGCTCATCCCTCACACAAGCCACACACCATCAGCACACCAACAAATACCTACCTCACATACACCCAGCAAAACACACACTCACACACCCTCACCTGCACACCAACACACACATCACTCACCATCACCACCCATCACCATGCCCCCAAGAAGAATCCCAAGTTCCTAGATAGTGAATTGGAAGTCATGGTAGACGAGATCCTCAGGGTAGAGCCACAGCTGTTTGGCACACTGGTCCAACAGACCCCCATCTCCCAGAAAACCAAGATGTGGGAGAGGATCATCAACAGGGTGAACGCACAATCACCATGTCGGCGCACAAAGAGCGACATCCAGAACAGGTGGTATGACGTGCGCAGGAGGGTACGGGACCTGCTGAAGAAAGACTACATCAACAGCCAATACACCGGCAGTGGCCCTCCTGCCAAGCCAATATACCTCAGGCCCTGGGAGGAGAAGGTGCGGGCCATCCTTCCGCCAGTGAGCGTATATGGACTAGAGGACATCCCAGAGCCTGGTGAGTACACAACAAATGTACACAATATACTGCCACAAAACACACACATCACTGTCAAGGGGAGAGTCAAACCATGCACTCATAGCAATTACACAGCAACCAGAACAGAATCATCCCAAAATGTGTATGTCAGTCAGATAAACACAACACATGCCATCAAAAAAGTCACATCCAACTGTGCCAACACATGTACAAACACAACTACAACTACAGCTAGGCAGTGGCACAAATAGAACTAACAAACACATCCAGACATGTAACCACCACAATAACACCAACACACAGTGAAGACCACTCAAAGGAAGGAATTCTGTGTATGCTGGCCAAGTCAGTGTAGCCAATAGCATCATGGGAGTCGCAGTCACACATATTGCCCCCCCCCCACAACTATCCCATCAACACCACCCTGAACCATGCTCACATCACAGGGAATGGAGAAGGACTCACAAGATGGCTGACACTGGCTACTGCTGTGGGGAGCACAAGGCCCTGCTGGCAACTGTGCACCAACAAACAGCAGGACACCACTGACTGACATCCTGAGAGACAACTTACACTCCCTGCAATGCAAGCACGTACCATGGTGGGATATCTGGCTAGCTGGGTGGGAAGGAGGACTTGCAGCACTGACCATAGTCACAAGCACCTCCCCTCACACACACCCCAACACAAACTCCACAGAACCCACCTGGTAGAATGCAATGCCCCCATCCTAACACAATATCCCACAAAGAACCACCACCCTGGGTTATGTTGTGTGAAGCACAGGGCCACTCTTGGGACTTTTAGCCAAACAACTGCCAGGACAACACTCCCAGCCATCCTGTCAGCACAGCCAGCCCACCCCACAGGGAAGCAGAGTCAAAAGGAAGGAAGCATGGGCATGCTGGGAAGGGGGTGGAGGCAATAGCATGATGGGAGTCGTAGTCACTGATATTGGTCACCCCCACAACTGTCCCATCAACACCACCCTGAACCATGCTCACATCACAGGAAGTGGAGAAGGACTCACAAGATGGCTGACACTGGCTACTGCTGTGGGGAGCACAAGGCCCTGCTGGCAACTGTGCACCAACAAACAGCAGGACACCACTGACTGACATCCTGAGAGACAACTTCCACTCCCTGCAATGCAAGCACGTTCCATGGTGGGATATCTGGCTAGCTGGGTGGGAAGGAGGACTTGCAGCACTGACCATAGTCACAAGCACCTCCCCTCACACACACACCCCAACACAAACTCCACAGAACCCACCTGGTAGAATGCAATGCCCCCCATCCTAACACAAGATCCCACAAAGAACCACCACCCTGGGTTATGTTGTGTGAAGCACAGGGCCACTCTTGGGACTTCTAGCCAAACAACTGCCAGGACAACACTCCCAGCCATCCTGTCAGCACAGCCAGCCCACCCCACAGGGAAGCAGAGTCAAAGGAAGGAAGCATGGGCATGCTGGGAAGGGGGAGGAGGCAATAGCATGATGGGAGTCGTAGTCACAGCTCTACATCCCCCACCACATGGCCCAGCAAGCTCACACTCACGCATGCACATCCCACAGAGAGTGGAAAGGCCCATCAAAGATGTCTGACACTGTTGCTGTGTCGTGGGGAGCTCAAGGGCATGCTGGGTACTGCACACCAACCAACAGCAGGACACCACTGTCAGCCATCTTGCCATTGCTCTCACACCCACACACACTGAACTCCCCACAAAAGCAAGTAAGTATGGGAATGCTGGGAAGTGGGGTGGAGGCAATAGCATGATGGGAGTCGTAGTCACAGACATAGCTCACCCCCACAACTGTCCCATCAACACCACCCTGAACCATGCTCACATCACAGGGAGTGGAGAAGGACTCACAAGATGGCTGACACTGGCTACTGCTGTGGGGAGCACAAGGCCCTGCTGCCAACTGTGCACCAACAAACAGCAGGACACCACTGACTGACATCCTGAGAGACAACTTCCACTCCCTGCAATGCAAGCACGTTCCATGGTGGGATATCTGGCTAGCTGGGTGGGAAGGAGGACTTGCAGCACTGACCATAGTCACAAGCACCTCCCCTCACACACACACCCCAACACAAACTCCACAGAACCCACCTGGTAGAATGCAATGCCCCCCATCCTAACACAAGATCCCACAAAGAACCACCACCCTGGGTTATGTTGTGTGAAGCACAGGGCCACTCTTGGGACTTCTAGCCAAACAACTGCCAGGACAACACTCCCAGCCATCCTGTCAGCACAGCCAGCCCACCCCACAGGGAAGCAGAGTCAAAAGGAAGGAAGCATGGGCATGCTGGGAAGGGGGTGGAGGCAATAGCATGATGGGAGTCGTAGTCACTGATATTGGTCACCCCCACAACTGTCCCATCAACACCACCCTGAACCATGCTCACATCACAGGGAGTGGAGAAGGACTCACAAGATGGCTGACACTGGCTACTGCTGTGGGGAGCACAAGGCCCTGCTGCCAACTGTGCACCAACAAACAGCAGGACACCACTGACTGACATCCTGAGAGACAACTTACACTCCCTGCAACGCAAGCACGTTCCATGGTGGGATAACTGACTGGCTGGGTGGGTGGGAAGGAGGGCGGCTGTCAACCAAACACAACCAATGCAGACCATGTTCACACCCCAGAAAATACATAGAAATGCCCAAATAATGCAGGACAATGTGCCACACCAATATCAACCCCTGACTGTGACGACTTAGGACAATGCAATGTACAGGCCCGCACCCAGAGGCACAGTCACAACTGTCATGTGTGTCAACCATTGATGCCTGCAGAAACATAACATACATTGTTTGTGTCTCCCAAAAACAGGTGATGATGGGGACACAGCAGCAGACGCTGAGGAGTCCCAGACCCAGGCTCAAGAGGATGCGGAGCTCACTGGCGTCGTACAGCCTCTGTCCTCCTCGGACGATGAAGACCAACCTGGCACATCCGGTGCAAGTCAACATGCAGCACCAGCAGGACCACCAGCTGCAGCACCAGCAGGACCACCAGCTGCACCCCTGCACCCACCCCTCCAACGACTGTCACCACAAATACCATCCCTGCCGACATGGACAGAACAAGGAACAACACCAGCACAGGGACCCTGGACCAACCTGGGGCCATGGACACCACCACCACCACCAACCCCCAAGGTGGACCAGGGTTATCTGTGCGTGCCACTGCACACACTGCACATGTCAGCAGAGGTGGTGGGAGGGGTGGGAGACAGAGGTCGCTGCTTGCAGACGTTGCTGGTGTGCATGATGACCCACAACTGGTACGCATAGCTGATGCGTACCAGTCCAGCACCGGAGAGCTCAGCCAGGTAGTGGGGCTCCTCAGAGACATGAAACAGCAGCAGGCTGCCCATCATGCCCGCTTGGACTCCCACATGTCCCACGTGGAGTCACACATGTCCCGCGTGGACTCACACATGTCCCGCGTGGAGTCCAAGTGGGATGCACTGCATGAGATGACGGCGGTGCACAGGGACATTTTACAATGCCTCCGCCAGATGAACAGCAACCAGTCCACACCTCCCTGTGTGCCGACAACATCTGGTGCCGAACAAACTGCAACTGCCACAGGGAGGGAGGAGGACTCTGGCGGAGAGTCCCCTGCACCGCAGCAGCCTGTACTTGAGGGGCCCCCCCCCAAGAAGAGGGGTCGTCCGAGGAGGGAAAAGTGAGAGGCCGATGGCCAAGCGCAACTCCCAGGAAGCCTGAACCTGTTCTGTATGTTCGCCTTTGTGCACAGACTGTTCACCCTGTTGACGGCAACACTACTCCCACACATTGCATGGGGAGTACAAGTTGGACCAATGTGTCAGACAACTGTGGCCCCGATACTGGGGATCCTGTCTACCAGGACTTTCAATTCACCTAGGAACTTCGGATTGCAAGATTTATGTACAGCACTACCCATCCTATGCACTATTAACACAAATGTATCACAATAAACACACTAATACACCATACTTGCCTCTGTCGTGATTCCAACGTGGGTGCTGTTATGGGGATGATGAACTGCAAAATTACACTGTGTATGCGAACTGCAACAGCAAGGACAACACAGGCATGTGAGTAAAGGCAACGTGACACATATGAGGGAGACACACCACCAGGGCTACACAACACATACACACCTAGGCCATCTGACTCATTGCCTACACTGATGTTGCCAGGGAAGACGGTGCAATGCACAGACACCACACCCATTCCCAGTTGTAGTCAAGTAGCCCACAGGTGCAGTAAGCAAATGGCACTCAAATGTGTGACCACAGACAACGCACATCACAAAGTGAAGCACAGGTTTATTACACAGTTGCAACATGTCGTAACCACTACAGATGCAAGGTAATCCCACCTGGCAGCGGGCACACAGTCAACAACTGTAGACGGAAGGAAGTCCATGGGTGTGGCGCACATCACCTGTAGGGACACAACAGCTACCAGCCTGGATGTGCAATCACGTCGTAGGTGGACACAGTTGACCAAACGAATCTGAAAGTACCCTGTGAAGGACAGAAATGACACACAGTCAAAAGCAATGGAGTACAGGACAGAACAGCAAAACTCATGCACAATACATGTTACAAGATACCCACCCAGAACCAAGTTAGCATGTCAACACTGTTGGGGAGTACAGCCCACCTGTTAGCACACATCGCAACACACATCCAGTCAAGTAGCCCATGGACACACTCCAACAGCACCAGAACACCACCCACACATCATGCCAACTCACATCATTGACATGACACCTCAGGATACTCACATTCAGCTAAAGAAGTTGGTGATGAGCTGTGTGCGGACATCACCATCATCATCATCATCGTCACTGGCATCGTGGTCCAGGCCAGGATCCTCCACAGGTGGCGGATGTTGGTCATTGTCATCCTGGATGAGAGGCAACTCCTTCCGCACTGCCAGGTTGTGGAGCATGCAGCAGACGATGATAATCTTGCACACTTTCGCAGGGGCATATGGGAGGGACCCTCCGGTCTTGTCCAGGCAGCGGAAGCGGCTCTTCAGGAGACCAAATGTCCGCTCAATCACTCTCCTGGTCCGACCATGTGCCTCATTGTAGCGCATCTGGGCTGGTGTCACAGGGTTCCTGAGGGGTGTCAGCAACCACGGCATGTTGGGGTATCCCGAGTCACCTACGGACAGACAAGTGCACATTAGCTGACTTGGAAAAGTGGGCGGAATACTACAGATCAGATCACACACAATGGCACAAAGTCAGTACACACCGACAAGCCAGGCACGCTGGTTCTGCATCTGTGCCATCATCCTGGGGATGCGACTACTCCTCATCACAAAGGCATTGTGTGCTGAACCAGGGAAACGGGCACACACGTGTGTGATGGTCATGTCTGCAAGACACACCACCAGTGCAGTGACTGAGTGGTAGTGCTTGCGGTTCCTGTAGGCCTGCTCCTGGGCCTGTGGTGGTACCAAAGCCACATGTGTCCCATCAATGGAGCCAATGACATGCGGCATCCTCCCCAGGGCATAAAAGTCACTCTTCACGTCAGTGAGTCGTCGCAGTCTAGGGAAATAGATGTACCGGTTCAGGAATAGCAACATTGCCGCCAAAACATCGCGGAGCACACAGCTCAACATGGTCTGTGACATCCCACCAGCAGTCGCCACAGTATGTTGGAAGGTACCGGTGGCAAAGAAGTGTAGGGCTGCCATCACCTTCACCTTGGGGGTCAGCGCTGTAGGATACGGCCGGCCAGGCTGCAAATGTGGGGACAACTGCACTGCCAAATCCTCAATCAGCTGCCTGGTGAAGCGGTACCGTCGGATGCTGTCCCGTTCCACCATCGTTGCCAGGTCTGGGAATGGTCGATGGACAGCAGGAGCCCTGCAGTGCAGAGGAGAAGTAAGCAAGATTGTCAGTCACCCCACATATGCGGCATTGAACACACTCACCATCCCAACATACATCATTATGAGGCACAACTACATGAAGTGTGCAGTTCCGGAAGGACATGTATGGTACATACATGGCCAACATCTGTCAACACGGTCCAACAGGTGGCATAAATTAGTCCCAGGTTGGCCCATTGGATATCATGAGGCCGTGTCACAGTTCCCATCTCCTGCTGCCGTGTCACAATAACCCCCACAGTGACATGTGAGGACAGATGTGCCCCAGGCACCACAGCTCAACGACAGGTACATTCCCAGGGACCCTGTATTGCCACATGGACACTGGCATTACATGGAGTATCATGTATACACCACAGCAAAACAACCATGACCCCCACAGGTAGTGGCCCCACTTGCCACGGCAGGACAGACATGGACGTCTGTGACACACACACGCACAACATCAAAGTCCATGCACACACAACCTGGATGTGGAGACTGTCTCCCATTGTGCACATGAAATCAGAGACATTGTAAACACTACATGCACAAAGACTGTGGAGGACCATCACTATTGTGCCACTGGGACACCCTGGCTCAAACATACCGTCCCACATGGGACTCACGGGGTATGTGACATGACATACACATACACCACCGTGAAATGTGACCATGGCACATGCACAGATATGAACAGTTGCACATCACAGTGGTCATGTACACGTAACACCCAGGATCCTGTCCCCATGAACACGTGCACAGCCTGGGGGTGGCTGCCCACAGGTGACACCCACAGGACAACATGTACACCAACATACACACAATAGGAAATGCAGCCTTACATGCCTTATGATAAAGTTTGGACAGGCTGTCGTGATGTAGGTGTGCCCCTCACTCCCTGGGAGCTATCTGTGGCTGGCATATGTCCATCTGAGACAGGCATGCTGACATATGCCAGTCACATGTACAGTGATGCGTTGTACTGCAATGGACCGATCGGTGCCCCCGGCCGGCCCATTGCATTCAATGTGTGCGGGTACGCGTTGTACCCCTGTACGCGTTGTACCCCTGTACGCGTTGAACTGCAATGGACCGATCGGTGCCTCCGGCCGGCCCATTGCATTCAATGTGTGCGGGTACGCGTTGTACCCCTGTACGCGTTGTACTGCAATGGACCGATCGGTGCCTCCGGCCGGCCCATTGCATTCAATGTGTGTGGGTACGCGTTGTACCCCTGTACGCCTTGTACTGCAATGGACCGATCGGTGCCTCCGGCCGGCCCATTGCATTCAATGTGTGCGGGTACGCGTTGTACCCCTGTACGCGTTGTACCCCTGTACGCGTTGTACTGCAATGGACCGATCGGTGCCTCCGGCCGGAC
The DNA here is from genome assembly GCA_963921515.1 of Calotriton arnoldi. NCBI lineage: Eukaryota > Metazoa > Chordata > Amphibia > Caudata > Salamandridae > Calotriton > Calotriton arnoldi. The sequence goes on along the minus strand of CAWUFW010000825.1, from coordinate 1,860,100 downwards.
CATTGCAGTCAATGTGTGCGGGTACGCGTTGTACCCCTGTACGCGTTGTACCGCAATGGACCGATCGGTGCGCACCCATTGACAATGGGCTTGCCTGGCAACGGACGCGATTTCGAACGAGTCGGTTGCTGGAAAATCAGTTGGTCAACCACAACAATGTTGCAAAATCATGTATGTCATGAAGTTGAAGATTTGAAGGATGCTGTGGGCGTGTTTTGGTGCTGCTATTCCATGGATTGGCCAGATTCAGAAGATGCAAACGACTTGGACCTATCACTTTGGACACAAGGGACAGTATCTGCCTCTCCAGCACATATATATTGCTGGCTGTTCCCCTGAGAGCTCACTTGCCTGCACTACATGCTCCAGGACGACATCTGCCACTGCACTGCTGCTGTCTCTGCCCCTCTGGACACTGCAATGGCACGTACTGTGGAGAGAGCCCCAGCCTTCAGCCTTGAAGAGAACCAGGCCCTGCTGGACAGCCTACTTCCACAGTACAGCAAGCTGTATGGGACACCAGGGGAGCAGGTGAGTGTTCTGTGCACTGCCTTTCTGAATGTGCATTTTGTCTGACTGGCAAGGCTGAAAGTCTGCACGCCACTGGCTAGCAGGCTCACTGAGTAGTTGTCACCCCCCATAGTGTGTAGTGACATGCACTGGACAGGTATGGTGCAGTGACAGTGCATTTGAACAAGGTTTTACTTCCCATGCAATGATACCATGTAGTGACGTCTGGCAAACTGTCCATGGGCAGCTTTGCACTGCCTGTGTACATCATGTGCCCCTGTGATTGAGACATGTATATACAACTGTGTCATGCACGGATATGTTGCATGTGTAGTAATGGCCTTTTCACTTTGTCATCCTGACAGGTTAATGCCCATCGGAAGCAGGAGATCTGGAAGGACATCGTCCGGGCTGTCCGGTCCGTGGGGGTCTACAAGCGCCGGATCCGCAACTGCCAGAAGAGGTGGCAGGACCTTCGGGGCTGGACCCGGAGGATTGCACGGGTCCAGCTGAAGCTGTCGCCTCCTCGCAGGAGGGGCGGAACATGGACCCTGACCCCCACATGCTCCAGATCCTGGCGGTGGTGTTTCCAGACCTGGATGGGCAGCTGAAGGCCAGACAGCAGCAAGGAGGGGGTGAGTCAAAGACTGCACTGTGAACTCTGTATTACATGCTTTGTGCCCTCCTCTGGCCTGGTTCAACTGCCACAGTGCAGCAGTCATGTTGTCCAGGAGCCATGTCCCTCTATTGTGCACTGCCCACTGCTCATCTGATACCCAGGTGTGGCCCTTACATTCAGGGAATTGTGTCACTTGGGACTGTGTCCTTGCAGTTTGCTTCACTAAAGGTGGGGGACAGCATCTGTTTCCCTAACTCTGTTGTGGGCATCATGGGTGGGTCCATTGTTCACACAACGCCTGTGTTTGGACGTGTGATCTGCGTGTTGCTTTGATATGCGGTCCACTTGCTGAGCTGAGCCACCACATGTGCCTGGGGTATGTGGCACACACCCATGCAGCGGGTGGGAACAATGTTTGGGCCCCAGGAGTGTGCAGATTACGTGTGTCACACATACATAGCCAGCTATCCACTGTCCAGGGCACATCCCTCATTCATGTGGAGCAGGACAGTCATGCCTACTCCAGGCCATGCAATGCACTCTGTACTCCCACTCCCGTGTATCAGCTGACACATTGTGCACAGTGATTTGACCCCTCAGGTGTCTGCCTCTGTGTCAGTGTGCTGTGGATTAGTTGCCAGGACTGCTGGGGTGTTTCTTGGTAGGGGCTCAGCATGCCCCTGGAGATGTGACCATAGGAGACGATACTTGTGTGTCACATAGGTGTTTGATCAGCTGCCCGTGCAGACTGGGGTATGCGAATGTGAAGTTCAGGCAGCTGTTCCCCATTCACAGCAAATTGTGAGGGGCTCAGGTTCAGAGGGTAGTGTCACAGGTCTCCCATATGGCCAATCGGTATGACCTGGACAGATGAGGGTTAAGATGATGTGTTGTGTGGGGGATGTACATGTGCACTTGTGCAGCTCCAGGGGACTTGCATTCCCCATGACCTACTATTGTGACACAGTGCATAGTGTTGTTGTCTGGCTGCCAAGTCATACATCACTGAGACAGTGATGTATGACTTAGCAGTCATGCCTCTGCCATGGCATGTGTCAACTTATTGGTGGTCCTGCAGGGGAGTGACATGTGCTACATGCACACCATTGTGGCGATGGCTATCAGGACATGGGTGCATCATGGTGTCTGTCGCTGGTATTCATCACATGCATTTCCTATTTGACTCTGGGCATCCCTTTCATCCGGAAACCTGTACTGACTCAGTGGCAAGAGCTGTGATGTGTGCATGTCCACATACCACACCGTGTCCTCTACACTGTCCAACTACTGTGTACTTGGTGCATGTGTCCACACTGGGGTGTTGCAATCCAACAGACACCAGACAGATGGGTGCAAGGCCATGTGGGATGTGAGTGCCATGCTTGGCATCAGACTGACAATTGGCTTCTCCTGTTCAGTTAGGGCACTTTTAGCAATGTACAACTAATGATGCCAGGGCTTGCTCTGTAATGTGCTGTGCTCACAGTGGTGTGTGCGTTTGGTGCAGGTGACTGATGTCTGTCTGTTTCCCCATTGTTTGCAGATACATCCACGGCCACGGAAGGGGACAGCTCCACGGACCAGGAGGAGCCAGAGAGCCAGACTGGGTCAGCAGCCGAGGAGTGGTCGGAGGGACCCAGTGCGAGGGGAGCCACACCGAGGAGTCCTCAGCACCATCCACCTCAGCTGAGGACCAGAGCAACTCGGAGGATGACTCCCTTGTGGAGGCGGGTGTCAGCAGCCACCACACCCCAGCTAGTGTTGCTGTCCCCGCCACCACCAGCACCACCACCGCCCTCCCATCGGCTCCCATTCCCCAGGTCGTGGAGGCTCCCATGTACGGGAGCGTGTCTCCTTTGGGCCAGGCACCGCACCCCTGCCCCTGTGTCCCCTGCTGCCCTGAGTGAGGAGTCTGTGTACCTCCTTCGCCAGCTCCATGTAGGGCAGACAGCCATGCTGAGTGTCCTCCATGCGCACACCGCACTGTTGACTCAGCTGGTGTCGTTCATGGAGGGCATCTCATCGGGCATGTCTGACCTACAGAGGGGCAATAGGTCCATGGACTCCTCCCTGACGGCAGCAGTGACCCTCCTCAGACAGTCCCTCACCCCTCCTGCCTCTGCTCCATCCACACTCCCCAGCACCTTACCCGTCCCAAGCACACACACACCGGCACAGGCACACACCAGCACACACACGTCCAGCACACAGACACACACGCCACAAACAAAACGCACACGCACGCACAGTCAGGGGACTGAAACCAGACTCACAGGGGATGGGGCCCTGGAACACACACACGCATCCACGAGCACTGCGCAGTCCTCAGTTGCCTCTCCCTCCAAAGCACCCTCCCTTGCCTCACCTGCAACCCCAAAGACCCAGCGCCTCTTCCTCAGTGACCTCGGCCTCTTCCCCTCTGATCCAGCTGCTCCAGCATCCAGGGTGAAGAGGAAGCCCCCCCACACAGAGCAGAGTGCCCCTCGGCCCCGGACACCCTCCCCCAGGCGCAGACAGACTGAGGCCCCCACCCGCAAGTCCCCCGGAGTGTTAAGAGCAAGACCCCGCCGCCACCCTGCAGCTCAAGCACCAGGTCTCCTTCCTCCATCCCTCAGGCCCCCACTCCACAGGTGCCCCCACCACACCCTGCCCCAGGTTCCCCCACCCACAGATATACCATCCCCAAGAGGCTCCGGCCTTCTCCCCTGCCACTTGCTCTCCCGGCACCACACCCCCGCTGCGCTTGTCTGTGCCACTGATGTGGTGAGGGTGTCCTCCCCTCTGTCCAGCCCACCTTGCCTGTTCCCCATTCTCCTCCCCTGGTGGTAGGCACTGCAGTGGCATCCACTACCACCCTGTCTGACTTGGGCACTGCAGTGGCGGACCTGTCCACTCCATCTGCAGGGTCCACTGCAGTCGTGCCGGCACCCACAACATCTGAGCCATGCCCCCAGTTGTGCCGGCACACACCATATCAGACACCTCCACTGCAGTTGTCAGTGGCTCTCCAGCACCCACCACCCCTTCCCTGCTTCCTCCTGGTGAGCCCTGATCCTGTCCCTGCGGTGCCTGGCCTACCCCCCGGTTGCCCCTCCTAGTGGATTGTCCCTGGTTTTGTGCAGGCATGTGTAGGGTGGCATCTGCCACTGTCACCCACTTGTGACTTTGTTGATGGACTGGCCATTGGCCTTTGTTTATGTTCTACCGGACTTCTACTTTTAATGCCACATATGCTGAATAAAGCAACTTTCTGTTCTCTAGTGCTTTTGCTTCTGATGTACATGATGTTGATGATGCTAACCATGCCCTTGCTGCAGTGATGGTGATATTTGGTCTCATGATAATGAAGTGTTACTGTGCAGGAACCCATGTGGTCCAGGGGGAATGTGTCCTATCCTGTGGTGTATCCATGTCATCCATAGCAGCATCTGAGGGTGTCATGTGTTCAGTATTTGGCAATGGGATTTCCTACTTAGATTGGCTATTTCACATCTGTGGCTTCCACCCCTGCACATCTGTTGTGCCTGCCATTGTTCAATTCGTCTACTTCCCTGACCGTGTGGACATCTCCAGTGGACATGCAGGTTTGGGCATCAATGGGGAAGGACTCATCTGTGTTGTCAGTGCAACACTGCTATACAAGTGTGTTGGATCTGTGCTGATGATTCCGTTGGCACTTCCATGACCAGGCTGATGTGACGGGAGCCCTCATTTGGTGCTAATTGTTGATTGTGTGACCAAGTGCTCAGCTGACATGATGGGGCCCTACTGAGGCAACATATGGCACAGCTTTCCTCACACAGGAGTGGAGTCCCCTCATGGCAGTGTGTACTCCTGTGACATTGCTTGCGCCCAAGGTGTGTGTTGTATGTGCATGTCTGTGTGTTCACTTCCGTTTAGCTGTGCATGCTGTGATCCCTAGTGTTGTACCTGTTTGTGATGCTAGCTGAGTTGAGCTATGTTCCCCCAAAGTCTTCTCCCAGGGTTCTCTGTGATGTGGGTGCATGGCACATTACTGGTCATCAGGGTGTCACCCATAGGTGTGTTTGCTGTCAGGGCTGAGTTTGTGTGCAGACACAGATGGGTCACAGTCAGGTTTCACCTTGGCACTTGTTGTTTGCCCCTGTCATGTGATTTCCAGTTTGTGTTATCTTTCAGTGATTGTGACACGTTGTGTGTGTGACTGCTGGCACTCCTCAGGGTCCGGGCTGCAATGTTGGTTGTTGTCTATGTGTGTTCTTTGTGGGTGACCTTGGCTTCTTCATTGGTGTGTGACTGTGGCTGGGATCCCATTGGTTGGTGTGGTATTGCCGTCATGTCCATGTACAGCGTAGTGTGCAGTGTGTCAGACATTCAGGAGTCTTGTTGAGTGTCCATGTGTGATGTGTTTCTGCACCTTGGTTCCCACCCACCACCCTGGAATAGTCATGGGTGCATGTGCAATGTCACCAGTGCATGTGTGCTTCACTGCTGCACATTGTTGGAGGTCGAGGGGTGTGGTGTTGAGTGTGTGCAGATGAGAGTTGTTGCCCGGCTAGGCCCCTGCCTCCATGTTGGCCTTGGCTTACTGGCCATGCTGTTTGATTTGTGCTTGTGTAGGTGTGATGGTAGTTAGTTGCTCAGTACACATGACTGTGGTTCACAGTGTGAACCACATTTAGCTTTGTCATCACAGTGGCATTGTAATGCAGCCCAGGGTCACCACATTGTGGGGGCCCTGGGGGTGGTGCTGTGGTGTGTCTGTGTCTTGCTGTGTCAGTTGCTGTCCCTACGTGCCTGTGTGACATGTGTGATTTGTGCTCCCTCTCATCTGACAATGCCTGCTTGCCCACATAGGGGATTTGGATCCATGAGTTACCTTTGTGTGGCACTGTATGCACATCTGTATGATTGGTATTCAGGTCTCCTCATGTGTTGTGTGGTTGCCTGGGGACACTGGCACCCCCCTCACCTGTTGTGTATGATGTGCAGTGTGGGTCTGCCTGTTTGTGTTTGTGCATCTGCACCACTGCATTGGCATATCTTGGGTGTGCCATTGGCTGTATGTAGTTTGGTGGGTTTCCCCTGCTGTCCCTGGGACTCCTAGGTCATCGGTCAGCACAATGATCATGGTTTGTGTGTCCCATTGCTGCCATGGTATGGTATCTGTTCACTTCACATCTACAGTCTCCACAGGGTATCTGCATGTGTGTGCCCATTGGTGCAAATATGTGGGTCTGCATTCTGATGGACACTTCTGTCATTGTGTCATTGATGATTGTTGACGGTGTCAGCCCCCATGGGTGTTGTTTGTCTGCACATGGCCAAAGGTATGTCTTATTTGCACTGCAGGATTTGGCTCCCCCAATTTATGTTGCAATGGGACACATACACTACTTTGCCACTGATGTGTTTGTTGTTCTGTGACCAGGAATCATCCATGCAGTCTGGCAGTTGCACCTCTTTCTTTGTCAACACTTACCTTTTGGTCACTGTGATGATGGGGGTTTGGACCCCATTGCCACAATGTTCAAAGTGTGCTTCAGCTATGGACCCCACACTTACATTTTGGTCACTGTGATGATGGGGGTTTGGACCCCATTGCCACAATGGTCATGGCCTGCTTGCATTGTGGGTGCCACACACATATATGTGTGGCACATGTGCTAGGGGGTCACATTGTATGTTCAAAGTCATGTTCGGTGTTGTAGGCATTTGACACAGTCTACACACGCTTGTCATGGTGTTGGGGGATGTCTTCTTCTTGCATTCCCTAGGTTGTGGTGTGCTGGTTGTGTCATGCATTGTCCATCCTATGAGTGGGGGTGGTAGTAGTAGTAGGCATCCAGCCCCCCCTGGGTAAGGGTGGTAGTAGTGGTAGGCATCCTGCCCACCCTGGGTAAGGGTGGTAGTAGTGGTAGGCATCCTGCCCACCCTGGGTGAGGGTGGTAGTAGTGGTAGGCATCCAGCCCCCCCTGGCTCAGGGTGGTAGTAGTGGTAGGCATCCAGCCCCCCCTGGCTAAGGGTGGTAGTAGTGGTAGGCATCCTGCCCCCCCTGGGTAAGGGTGGTAGTAGTGGTAGGCATCCTGCCCCCCCTGGCTAAGGGTGGTGGTAGGCATCCTGCCCCCCCTGGGTAAGAGTGGTAGTAGTGGTAGGCATCCAGCCCCCCCTGGCTAAGGGTGGTAGTAGTGGTAGGCATCCAGCCCCCCCTGGCTAAGGGTGGTAGTAGTGGTAGGCATCCAGCCCCCCCTGGGTAAGGGTGGTAGTAGTGTTAGGCATCCTGCCCACCCTGGGTAAGGGTGGTAGTAGTGGTAGGCATCCTGCCCACCCTGGGTGAGGGTGGTAGTAGTGGTAGGCATCCAGCCCCCCCTGGCTCAGGGTGGTAGTAGTGGTAGGCATCCAGCCCCCCCTGGGTAAGGGTGGTAGTAGTGTTAGGCATCCTGCCCACCCTGGGTAAGGGTGGTAGTAGTGGTAGGCATCCTGCCCACCCTGGGTGAGGGTGGTAGTAGTGGTAGGCATCCAGCCCCCCCTGGCTCAGGGTGGTAGTAGTGGTAGGCATCCTGCCCCCCTGGCTAAGGGTGGTAGTAGTGGTAGGCATCCTGCCCCCCTGCCTAAGGGTGGTAGTAGTGGTAGGCATCCTGCCCCCCTGGCTAAGGGTGGTAGTAGTGGTAGGCATCCTGCCCCCCTGGCTAAGGGTGGTAGTAGTGGTAGGCATCCAGCCCCCCTGGCTCAGGGTGGTAGTAGTGGTAGGCATCCAGCCCCCCTGGCTAAGGGTGGTAGTAGTGGTAGGCATCCTGCCCCCCTGGCTAAGGGTGGTAGTAGTGGTAGGCATCCAGCCCCCCTGGCTAAGGGTGGTAGTAGTGGTAGGCATCCTGCCCCCTGGCTAAGGGTGTTAGTAGTGGTAGGCATCCTGCCCACCCTGGGTAAGGGTGGTAGTAGTGGTAGGCATCCAGCCCCCCCTGGGTAAGGGTGGTAGTAGTGTTAGGCATCCTGCCCACCCTGGGTAAGGGTGGTAGTAGTGGTAGGCATCCTGCCCACCCTGGGTGAGGGTGGTAGTAGTGGTAGGCATCCAGCCCCCCCCTGGCTCAGGGTGGTAGTAGTGGTAGGCATCCTGCCCCCCCTGGCTAAGGGTGGTAGTAGTGGTAGGCATCCTGCCCACCCTGGGTAAGGGTGGTAGTAGTGTTAGGCATCCTGCCCACCCTGGGTAAGGGTGGTAGTAGTGGTAGGCATCCTGCCCACCCTGGGTGAGGGTGGTAGTAGTGGTAGGCATCCAGCCCCCCTGGCTCAGGGTGGTAGTAGTGGTAGGCATCCAGCCCCCCTGGGTAAGGGTGGTAGTAGTGTTAGGCATCCTGCCCACCCTGGGTAAGGGTGGTAGTAGTGGTAGGCATCCTGCCCACCCTGGGTGAGGGTGGTAGTAGTGGTAGGCATCCAGCCCCCCCTGGCTCAGGGTGGTAGTAGTGGTAGGCATCCTGCCCCCCCTGGCTAAGGGTGGTAGTGGTAGGCATCCTGCCCCCCCTGGCTAAGGGTGGTAGTAGTGGTAGGCATCCTGCCCCCCCTGGCTAAGGGTGGTAGTAGTGGTAGGCATCCAGCGCCCCCTGGCTCAGGGTGGTAGTAGTGGTAGGCATCCAGCCCCCCCTGGCTAAGGGTGGTAGTAGTGGTAGGCATCCTGCCCCCCTGGCTTAGGGTGGTAGTAGTGGTAGGCATCCAGCCCCCCTGGCTAAGGGTGGTAGTAGTGGTAGGCATCCTGCCCCCCCTGGCTAAGGGTGTTAGTAGTGGTAGGCATCCTGCCCACCCTGGGTAAGGGTGGTAGTAGTGGTAGGCATCCAGCCCCCCCTGGGTAAGGGTGGTAGTAGTGTTAGGCATCCTGCCCACCCTGGGTAAGGGTGGTAATAGTGGTAGGCATCCTGCCCACCCTGGGTGAGGGTGGTAGTAGTGGTAGGCATCCAGCCCCCCCTGGCTCAGGGTGGTAGTAGTGGTAGGCATCCTGCCCCCCCTGGCTAAGGGTGGTAGTAGTGGTAGGCATCCTGCCCACCCTGGGTAAGGGTGGTAGTAGTGGTAGGCATCCTGCCCACCCTGGGTAAGGGTGGTAGTAGTGGTAGGCATCCAGCCCCCCCTGGGTAAGGGTGGTAGTAGTGTTAGGCATCCTGCCCACCCTGGGTAAGGGTGGTAGTAGTGGTAGGCATCCTGCCCACCCTGGGTAAGGGTGGTAGTAGTGGTAGGCATCCTGCCCACCCTGGGTGAGGGTGGTAGTAGTGGTAGGCATCCTGCCCCCCCTGGCTAAGGGTGGTAGTAGTGGTAGGCATCCTGCCCCCCCTGGGTAGTGGTGGTGGTGCGCATTCAGGCCCCTGTGTGCATATGTGGCATTGGTGATGGGCATCCTGCCCCTATGGTGCTGCTGTTGCTGGTGTAAGTATATTCTGCATCCCTCTGTGTGTGTGTGATGTGTCGTGTACGTGTTGTATGTGTTTTGTGGTTGGTGTCTGGCTTACCTTCTGCGCCGTACGCGTCCGTGCCTGTTCCGGTAGTAAATGTAGAATATCGGTATGATCGGGACGAAGGGATTCATGGTTGGTTCGTGTTGTTCGTCCTTCTCGTTGCCTCGCGTCGTCCTCGTCGCTTCACCTCGTCCTCGTCGCTTCGCGTCGTCCTCGTCGCTGCCGTGTTCGTCTCGGAGCCGTGGATCGTGTTGTGGCGCGAATCGGAGCTTATGTGCGCCTCTCCCGGATGCTTTGACGTGCTATGCGTAGCTACGGGTTCGGCGCGTACGGAAAGCGCATCGTACTCGTTCGGCAGGACGGAGCTGCATTTTCCCTTCCGTGCGACTCGATTCAGCGTTTCCGGATTCGCCTCGGTCGGGGAACAGGACCTGGTTTGGGTGAGTACGGCTCGGCCGGATTCTTTGCTGTTGTGCGCATCGTACTTACTCGTTCGGTCTGCTGTACGGATCGGTCGGGAAACAGGCTTTCGCATGGCTTTTTTCCCGACCGAATGGTGTTGGGTGCGCCTACGACCGAGATCGAAATCGGCCCCTAGGTGTTTTTTTCCCCCTGAAAAATTTCAACAGGGTTGACCTGCCAATATTTATCACCAAACTCATAATTGCAATATGTGCAGAAACTGCGGTTACCGCACATACATATTTAACTGGCCTGCTCATAATCAGTCCCCTGTTGTGCCTTCAGAGGATAGTATCTGTGAAGATTCACTTCAGATCACAGACTGAGCACTCCATTGATGTCTTGTTTGAAACAGTGCTTAATTTGTAAAAAATTAAGTGCCAGGACTCTCATCAGGAGGCCACTGCAGCTTGCACCACACATTATCCCTGCCAGCGCTGCCAATGATAGTAACAACACAACTACTAACCATCACACACCTACAAGGGACAATTCATATTATTTCGGCCCCCAAAGCTATAAGAATGGCTTGGGTGGTAGGTAATAGTAATTTGTAATGTACATTACATTATTAATTTACTGTTGTTGTGGTCATCTTTAAATTGGCCAGACAGCGCCACTTTGTGGCAGACTCTCACAAGTGCCGGTGTTGACAATTAAGTGCTGGTGCCGAGCACTGGAAACCGCTGTCTCAAATTAAGCACTGGTTTGAATCCTCTACACAGTGTATTCATGGAGTGAGACACAAAATGTTCAACTGCATAACTCTGGAACTACATGATTAGACACTCCATTCTACTGGAAAAGCTAGTTCATCTGTCTTATGATTCCTATGTGTGGGTGAATGGGAAGTAGAGGGCCTGACTGCATCAAGGTCATGTGAAAAATGAATTATTGTGCACCTATCTGTTACCTAGCCCTTTAGCGTGGGTAGCCTGTGAGAGCACCCCATGCCCTCAAATGTTTACCCCAAGGCGAATCAGTCCTCAATTTGGGTCTTTGAAAGACATGCATCAAATCCATTGATTCCTCAAGCTAGGGAAGGTGGGGGGAAATAATGGATGATGATTTCAATGCTGCTCTATGAACAACAGATAGTGTCAATGACTGGTACAGGCAAGATGAAGTGCAGTAAGCAGCACTGGGGCAGGAAGGGCATCAAACTCATACAGTATCTAGGGTGGATAACAGTGGGAAACACAGACCAAGCACTGTTGATTATGCAAGGTGTCAAGGTTGTGATCAAACCTAGAGCAGGTTACTTGGACAGATAGTCCCTGGAGTGAAGTAGGCCTCACAGGACATGCACAATGGAGACAAGCACCTTAGGCCAAAGTGAATATATTGGCTTGATCCAGCGGCGTACTAGCAAAAGATACTCCACTACCATATACTCACCTGGGCCCATACAACTCGCTTCCGTTCTGCGCTAAGTAGACCACTGGAACTTTTTAGTTTATAATGTTTCTCATACCTCAAGATCTACTTATTGCTTCTTTAACTAAACCTTTCACTGATCAAACAGTTCTTTCCTCTGGTCAATGGACCAGTTAGGTGGAACTAGTTGATGGTGATAATTGACATAACTTTTATACATTTCTTAATAAAAGTAAAATAATGACAGACTCAAGTTTTAAAATCTTTATCTAAATTAGGGGTTTTGAACCACCTCAAAGCGTTTCAGTACAAACACCCTCATTCACGAGAGTGCCAACTTAGATAAACATTAACAATTCAGATCCACACAATAACTATGCTCAGAAAGAAGAGGATAGAGACAGAAGAGCATTTATCAAAACGATGAATTTCATAGTTACCAAAGTATGGTGTGAAGACCAACCCCCTGGCCAAAGGGCTGGTAAGGGCCTCCCAGGACAGATCAGGAGACAAAGACTTCAGGACAGGAATCAGGACAAGATACTTCACCTCTCTAGATACCGACGACTGCGTCGCACCCCTCTCTGACACTCTCTTCCTCCTCGTGGTTCTTCCGCAATCTTCTTTCTAACCCACCCAAATTAAGTAGATGGTTCTGCATTCGGTGTCTTCAGCAGCATTTCAGAGCATCAGCACCACCCCAGCACTAACAGCATCCCGAGCTTTGCATCACCTCGGCACACCCAGTTCTCCTCTAGCTAACTAGACTACCTCAATTATACCCTTCCATAGCCATGTACCACCCATTAATGTTTCATTTTTACAGAATACTAACTTCTGATTGGACAGGAGAGGGGGAGATGATCTTCACACCATGCTTATACTTCATTTATTTCTTTAAACCATTGTTCCCAAACTCCTCCCTTCAAACTTTTATTCCGCCCTTCCTTTCCCATACATCTTTAAAACTTTATTAATACAAATGTAGCAGTTTTCTCGAATAAGTTCCTTCATATGAACTCTTCACCCTCATGTTCCCAGGGCACATCTCCGCCGACCTTGGACGCGTGACAAATCCTTAGTCATCCTCCAAGCTTCCGCAGCAGGGCGCATGCATTGCACCACGTCAGTCTGCTCGCCTCAGACAACTTTAACAGGCCCAAATACGCACTAATAATAAAGTCAAAAGGAGAAATGTTATTCTCAAAAATAAATGATTTCACTGTATACCACCAACCTCTACTCTAACCCATACCATTTATTATTTCTCTTTCTGCATTTGCGTTAGGGTAAACTCATTTTCTAATTTCAGCAAAGCAGGTGCCATGCATGTGAGCTTTCAAGCGGCCATTTTATAGCTCTTTGCGCAAGCGCCAGAATTTCCCTCCAAGCATTATTTTCGTCATACTACGTAGGTGCAGTAGACGCATGCGCAGTAAAGATCCCGTGTTAAAATGCGTTCTAGTCCTACGTCCGTGTTATTGCAGTTAGTAAACACATAGGCAAGCTTCATTCTTTTCCCATGTATAATGAAAATGCGTATTATTAATCACAAGACACGTTGTTAGTAATTCGCTAGTAAGTTAAAACGAGAGGATTGCTTCCGAGCAAGTCTCATGTCTGAGTCCTTGCTCCATCAATCCCCTCTCTGATGGCATATTAAGCCATCACAAAATTTCCCATCTATCCCAGATACCAACTTTAACACTTCTCAGTTTTCTCTATTTGACCTCCCAACTTTTCATCAACTATCTCATTTCCTTCTAAATTTCGCATCTTCTTATATATCCTGCCTTTCATTTCTTCCAAGCGTATTTCCTCGTACTTTCTCTTACGTGTCTGTCCCTTTCCTTTTCTGTTCAAGTGTACCTTTCCTTTCATACCTCTTCTACAACATCTATATGTAATCATCATTAACATCACTATTGTTATTATCATCACTAATGGTATTATTATTTGACCTAGAAAACTTTTCCCAAACCCAACAAACCATTTCCCTATTGATGTTATACTTTTTGTTAGTCTTCCCACACACTGTCAACCTCCAGTTGGGTCAATTCTTTATGCATTCCCGTAATATTTTCAATATATCCTTTAATTTCTCTGCTCTTGTCCGGAATATAAGTGCAGCAATGTTGAACTTTCAACTTGCCACAGACTCCACCTTCTTTTGCTAACAATATATCAAGAGCAAGACGGTTCTGTAAAACCATTGATCTAATTGCAACCATTTCTGTGTTAATCATTAAAAATCCTCCTGCAGTATCTGTAGAAAGACGATCAACTATGGTTGATAACTTACAAATTTTCTGTGAATTTAGGCTGACTCCAACTGAGGGTATCAGTGCACTAAAAATATCTCCTACAATTTCAGAAAAACTAGCCCTTCTTTTACGTGTTAGTCCATTAAAATTCCCATTGGTTCCACTGATTTTATCTACATGATAAATTTTTGGAAAAACTATTCCAAAATAACAGCTTCCGTGCCATCTTGCAGGTAACCTGTAATAGGCATTGCTCCCACAAACATAATACACTCCTGGAAACACAGGATCAGTTCCCCCTTTTAGTCCCCACCCTCCTAATATTAGGAAGTTATGTTCACATTCACTGGAACCAATGTAATTATTGTTATAATGTGTCTTTAACCTATGGAGGCAGAATTTTCCCCTTTTCACAAAGTCCAGGGACATCGCAGCATGAGCCTTGCCACTTGCATAGATTCCCTCCTTCCCAACCCATGGAGGTACATGGGTTTTCTGTGTAGTTGCCTTCCTCATTAAATCCTGTCTCCTTTCTTCTACTAAATTCAAGAAATCTTTTTCTTCTTTTCTTAATGTACATGTTAGATTATCTTTGTGTGCCTTAACTAAATCTATTGAACTCATTGTTATGAAAAATTCGCCCATAAACTGTGCCTTTTTACTACTAGCTACTGGATTCATATTCTTTCTAATGGGTAGTTCACAAAATACTACATCTAAATTAGAATAAAAATACTGCAATCTCCCTGTAGTGTAAAATAAACTTGATAAAATACTACATGACACACCATAGGTTAAAGGTATATGGTGATATGTAAGCCCTTCTGATACTGATGAGGGCAATTTCATACATACATAACAGTTGTTAATTTGCATAGTGCTAACATACTGAAATAATAATTTAATAAACACATTAGAGGACGTATTATAGTCTGACTCATTGTGATAGTTTGCTTCATCTTCCACTCCTATTTCTAATTTAGTTTCGCTTAATCTATCTACCTTAACATTAGTTTCTGTATTATTCTCGTTACTTGTTTTCATTATCAAAGGTACCCCTACTGTTAGGAATAGCCATCCTAATACTGCTAATAAAATACTACAAAAACAAAATCTAAGACACTTTCTTTTTACTCCACACTTTGGTTTTCCGCTAACTTCATTGTCGGCCATTTTGTTCCTGAGAACATTTCTTTTCTCTTATCTTTTCCCTTTTTCAGTCTTTTGTCCTTCTTTCTGTTCTTAAGGAGGTTTCAATTGGCTTTCATCAATTTGTGCAATATGGACTTCTTCTGTCTCATCAGACAGATCCAGGGACTCAAATTCCTCAAGAATGACGTACGTCCACTCTGGAGCCTTGTATTTTCTGTTTAAATTTCTCAATCTTGGACTTTTTTGAGTTATTTTTGCTAAAGTTTGCTTAGGTCTTGTTTGACTTGTGATTTCGTTCACTTGCTCTGGTTTCTTTTCAGATTTTCTCAGGTGATATTTTAGTTTCTTTACTCCAGTTGGCCAATTGTCTCCCTTTCTGACTCTTTTAATTTGTACTGCTTTTTCACCTTCCTTATCTCCTTGTAAGGTTCTTTTTATTTCATTTATTCTGGGCACAATCTGTTCTATTTCTCTGTTTTCTGTGCTTGTACCTTCTTTTGCTTCTTCCTGCTCAGGTTCTACCGTATTTTGTTCTACTTCTTCCTGAGCTTGTTCTTCTAATTCTGTCTGATCCTGCTCAGGTCTTACTTCAAATCTTTCTTCTTCTGCCTGAGTTTGTTCTTCTAACTCTATCTGGTCCTGTTCAGGTCTTAATTCAAACTTTTCTTCTTCTGCCTGAACGTGTTCTTCTCTTTTTCCCTCCTCAGGTTTGTTTATGTCTCTTTCTGTTTTTACCTGAGTGTGTTCTTCTTCCCCTGTCTCTTCCTGACTACCTTCCTGTCTTTTCAGTTCTGTTCTTCTTCTGGTTTCAATGGCATCATCAATTATTTCAATTACTGGGATCCATTCTTCCTGACTTAGCTCGGGATGCTCATCATATGGTCTTTCAGAATCTATCACTCTAGATTCTTCAATTTCACAGTTTACAACTCCTGACGCTTCAGCCTGCTCAGTCAGTGGTGGCTCTTGTTGCTCTGATGGGCTCGGAACTCTCCTGGTATGACTAGCGTGAATCCAATTGGGCAAACCTGCACACTTCACTGCTGTGGTAGTGACTAGTATGACTTGCCTTGGTTTGTCCCACCTTGGAGCTAGACACGATTTCCTTACATGTCTCTTCACTAGCACCCAATCTCCAGGATTCAAATCATGCGCTTGAGCTGGCTGTCTTTCGACTGCGTCTTCTCCAACCTGGTGAGAGATAGAACACATCATTTCAGCCAATCCTTTGCAATAGTCCAATACCAGATCATCAGTTATACTCATTAGCTTATTTCCAGGAATAAATGCCTGTCTCATGGCTCTTCCCATGAGAACCTCATGTGGACTCATTCCTGTTTTTCTGTCTGGAATGCTTCTGAGACCCATCAATACAAGAGGTAATGCATCTGGCCATTTCAGCTTTGTGGATGCACACACCTTTCCCAATCTTGACTTGATTGTGCCATTCATTTGCTCAACAACTCCAGAAGCCTCTGGACGATAAGCACAGTGTAGTTTTTGTTCAATGTTAAACGCAGCACAGATCAATCGAATTATTTCATTATTAAAATGAGGGCCTCTATCTGATTCCAAAGTGACCGGAAATCCAAATTGTGGCACCAACTCCCTCAACAACAATTTTGCAACTGTAAGACTGTCATTTCTTCTAGTAGGGTAGGCTTCCACCCATCTTGAGAAAAGGCACACTATGACAAGTACGTATTTCAATCCGTTGCAGAGGGGTAACTCAATGAAATCTAACTGCAATTTGGTGAAGGGTCCTTCTGCCTTTCCGATTTTTCCCCAGCTTACCACTGTCTTTCTACCTGAGTTCTGCTGTTGACAGGTTAAGCATCTTTGGCAAAGGCTCTCTGCGACTACCCTGAACTTTGGATTGTACCAACTCTGTCTGAATAGCCTGATCATTGAGTCTCTCCCTATGTGTGTTGCTCCATGGTATACTCTCGCCATTTTTTAAAGCAAACAATCTGGCATGACTGGTCTTCCATCTAGATACACCCATACTTCATCATGTGGTCTTTTGGTACAGGCTGCCTTTATCCAGATTTCTTTTTCCTTTTCCTCAACTTCTTCCTGCAATTGTCTAATCTCATCCCATGTTTCTGGTACCGAGAAGTACATAAGTTGGCATGTGGTTTCCCCCGTTTCAATTTTTCTGTTTATGGCTACTGCATTTTTAGCGCAGTATTTCGCCACTTGGTCAGCATAATTATTGCCAGCAGTCACATAGTCATTTCCTGACTGATGTACCGCACATTTTACAACTGCTATCTCTTTTGGTAATTGTAATGCTTCCAACAAATCTTTTAAATTTTTGCTGTTTCTGATAGAAGACCCTGAGGAAGTCAGAAATCCCCTTTGCATCCAAAGCGGGCCGAAGTCATGCACAATCCCGAAACCATATTGACTATCCTTAAATATGGTTACTCTCCAATTTTCCCCCTTTTTACATGCCATTGTCAAGGCAACCAATTCAGCTACTTGTGCAGACTTGACCCCAGGTAAACAGGATGCTTCAATTACCCCCGAAAGTTTGCAAACAGCATATGCAGCACTTAGACCTCCTTCTTGTGTCCTAAGGCAGGAGCCGTCTACAAATAACTCATGATCTGCTTCTTTCAAAGGTGTCTCCCTTATGTCTGGGCGGGGCTTCGTGCATAACTCAGTCACGTCCAAACAATCATGATCACTTTCTTCTTTTACTTCCTCATCACAGGGATCTGGCAATAGGGTGGCTGGGTTCAAAATCGTACATCTTATCACAGTCACATTTTCAGCTCCCAAAATCACTCTTTCATACTTTGTCAAACGGCTAGGAGTGAGGTGCTGTGTTCTTGTCCTTGTCAAAAGAATCTCAACTGAGTGTGGAATGAATACCTTTACCGGATGTCCCATCACTATCGACTCACTTTGCTCCAGACTCATATCATTAGCAGCTACTGCTTTTAAGCAGCGAGGCAATGCTGAAGCCACCGGGTCCAATGTGGCTGAAAAATATGCCACTGGACGCCGACTCAATCCATGTCTCTGTGTTAAGACTGAAAGTGCACAATTTTCTCTTTCGCAACAAAACAAAGCAAAGTCTTTTGTATAATCTGGCATGCCCAAGGCAGGAGCCTCACACAGACAATTTCGCAATTTCACAAATGCCTCTAGGCAGTCATCATTCCAATCAATCGGATCTTTTGCTCGTTTCCGAATCATCTGTATCAGTGGTTTCGCTAAAATAGAAAATCCATTTATCCATTGTCTGCAGTATCCAACCACTCCCAGAAACATTCTCATTTCTCTCTGAGTCTGTGGCAATTGCATTTCTTTGATTATTTTTATTCTTTCCGGTGTCACTTTTCTTACTCCTCTTTTTATTTTATGCCTTAAACATTTTACTTCTTGTCGACAGAACTGTAATTTTTCTGGAGACACCTTGTGTCCTCCTTCAGCCAAATGGTTCAGTAACGCAATTGTATCTGTGACACAATCTTCTCGCGTTTTTGATGCCACTAATAGGTCATCAATGTACTGAACCAGAACAGAATTTCTAGGCATAATCAATGATTCTAGCCACTTTTTCAAAATCTGATTAAAGATTGAAGGACTTTCTGTGTACCCTTGAGGAACACGACACCATGCATAAATTCGATCTTCAAATTTAAACGTAAAAAGATACTGGCTGTCTGGGTGTAATGGAATAGAAAAGAACGCTTGGCATAAATCAATTACTGTGAACCATCCTGCATTCCATGGTATCTGATAAAGGATCACTGCTGGATTTGGCACAATTGGACAACAGGGAATTACAATTTTATTTATTTTCCGTAGGTCTTGCACTATTCTGTATTTTCCGCTAGGCTTTTTCAGTCCCATTATTGGCGAATTACAGGGACTACCCATCACTTCTTTTAGAATACCTTGTTTAACCATTCGTTCAATTTCTGGAATAATTCCTGCTTTTACTTCTGGACTCATTTTGTACTGTCGGCGATTTGGATACACTGCACCTTCCTTCACTGTCACTTTAACTGGGTCTATATTTTTCATTAGCCCAATATCTTTTCCTGTAAAATCCCACACTTCTGGATTGACTGTCGTTCTTAACTCTTCTGGCAATTCATTCTTGGTTATTAATGAAAACATTTCACCTACCTCTGTTCCCTGTTTGGCCAGCATAATTTTATAAACTACGTCCTCATCGGGAGTTTGGAAAGCAACACCATCCGGTGTACAATAGATCGTGCAATTCATCTTGCACAAAAGATCTCTTCCCAACAGGTTTAGGGGACTGGAATCGCAAACTACAAATCGATGCATTTCTTTGAAGTTTCCAATGTGCACCTCCATTGGCTTGGTGATAGGGGTTCTAATCTGTTGGTTAGATACGCCTACAACTTGGATAGTTTCTCCCGAGAGGGGTAGGTTTGGGATGTCTGCTGTTCTCACTGTAGACCTGGTAGCACCAGTATCCAATAGGAAAGTTATGTCTTTACCTTCTACTTTCCCGTCAACAAATGGACCTGACTGATCTACCGGTAAGGATGCGCCAAGCACGCACTCCTCTTCCTCCCCCCTCAGGCACCGTCATTGTGCAGTATCTGAACGTTCTTCATCATTCTGCAAAAAATATTGTGCAATTGTTCTATTATTCTTACCACTTTCTCCTTGAAATCCGGTGTTCGCACTGAAACTTTGATGGTTCACAAAATTTGGCATAGGAGCTGGTGGCACCTGATATTGTGGGGTGACTACCTGTTGCTGCTGATTCATAAGTACTTCATTCTGCATCTGTGGGATTAAATTGTGATTCGGCCCATTATTATTCTTATTATTCTGAGTACTCTTACACTCGTTCTTCCAATGTCCAAGCTTTCCGCACGCATGACAAGGAAACTTCTTTTTCGCTTCTTCTCTGTCCATTCACCCCTTAAACTTATTACCATTCGCTCCTTGATTATTCTGACTCTGTTCTTTCACTGGATTATTATTTTGCTCATTTGCCTTCTCTTCCTGCTGCTCTTCCAATTTAACTTGAGCCCACATCATTTTCTCTTTTAGCTTCCTTCGCCTGGCCTCTATGTCATCTCCACAATATTTCGCATACTTTAGAATTTCATCCACTGTCTTACTTTGCCAACACAACATGTGCTGCTGTATCATCTGACCGATTTCCGGTTTCAAGCCATATACAAACAGATACACAAAATGTCCCATATCTTTGTCACCAATATTCTCAAAACCACTATACTGCTTGAACACCTGCAATAACCGTTCATAGTACGCATGTACAGATTCATTTGGTTCCTGTGTTGTTCTATTTATTTTTACCCAATCTGTTTCTTTAGAGGGATTTTTCCTTTCAAATATGTAATCACTTGGTGATACTTTTTCATCACTTCTTCCGACGGTGCTCCTGTTTTTGCATCTCTAGGATACTCCTCATTTGGCCAATCAATTGTGATCTTACATTCTGTCCATAATTCAGCAGGTACCACTATGTCAAATAGACCATCCAGGTCTTTCAATAACACCTTCGAAACTTTCACAAACCTCTCTACTTGTTTGTACCACTAAACTGGCTTTTCTCTCAACTTTGGAAAATCATTTGTAAATGATAAAATATCTTGTCTACTCCAAGGGACATGAACATATCCTCCTCCAGGAACCTCTCTCATTGGACACAATTTTTCCACCTTTCCTGATTCTCTTACTGGAAATGCAGCTGCTGCCTCTCTCGCTTGTACTTCTTCTTTCTTTCTTATCCATCTAATCCTCCATTTATCAATGTCTCCCCATTTTCGCAAAATGTTCATTAATTCCTTTATCTGTAACCTTTTTCCCGAAGCATTCACACTTTCTAAATCTTTATCAGTAAAATCCACTCGATAGGGCTTCTGTAATAATTTTGATTTCCCTATGTCTATTCCAATCTCTGAAGCAACTTCAGTTAATCTCTCATGAAATAGTCTTGCTCTCCTGGTTATACTCTTACATAGAAACAATAATTCTTCATCATTGTAAACGTTTAATCTTTCCGTACCCACGCATCCTGTCATCATCTCTTCCAATTCCACTTTCAATCTACTGATATCCAAAAGTTTTGGTATTGGGTTCCGATTATCCCTTTCCTGAGCCCACCTCTCTAATTCTTCTGAGGTAACTACTGTTGTACCTGAAGTTCCAGCCGGAACCAAAGGTCTTCTCTCTCTCAAATTCATAGGTGTAACTCTCTTTTGAGTTTCCGCATGAGGTTCCACAATATGGAGATCTATTAATGAAATAACCGACTCACTTTCACTAACCTGATCATCTGTGATTACTACCTCTTTTCTAGGATCACTTAATGGAACTGTCACGAGTTGTGGTTTCTGGCAAAACTTATTATCCCCATATAATGGGATTACTGGACCAATGGTTACTGGTACTGTCAAAGCTTCAGTATTTAAATTCAATTGACTTATTCTTTGAACTAGTTCTTCCCTAGTTTTGTTCAAAGCTTCTCTTTCATTATCTTCCAACCCTCTGTTGTATGATGTCTCATGTAAAATCTGTGGAGTTAATGGTATTCCCATTATGGGCGCACTTGGGACAACCTTACTAGCTGCTTCTTGATACGGTGGTGGATTTTTAATTAAAATATCCTCTAACAATTCATCATCTGACTCTCCATATCCTGTCGAATTCATATGTTTCGTTTTCTCTTTACACTTTCCTCCAGATTGTTCCTCAGCCATCAACACTGGATATAACCCTTCTCTCCTCCACTGTTTCATCTGTTCTTCTCGTGACTCATGCAAATGTCTCAGAAAGAATCCTCTATATCTTCCACCTCTGCATTTTTCTCGTTCATATGACTCAGTCTCCCATTCTTCCAAAGCCTCATATTGAGTTAACCTAGGTCTAGGTTCTAAATCATTCATTTTCAATCTCAAATTCTGAAGAATCCTCCCATTAAACGTACCATCCTTAGGAAACGCTAACAAACCATCATCCTTCGTGTACTCTACCCAGTTTTCCAACCACACGCAGGTATGATATCCTCTTTCCATCATCATAAAAGATGCTGGTGTCTTCGGTGGCGGAATAGGAATGCCCTCTCTAGTCAATACAGGCTTATCCTTAACAAAGAAATTCTTTATTCTCTTTAAATATGACATCTTTCTTTTATCTCCATACATTCTTGAAGAACGATGTAGGAAATTGTATTCCGCAAACCCTTGAAATCTTCTACCTGTACGTTTTGCACTGACAGTCAAATCAAAATCCAGCATACAATCCTTCTGTCCACCAATCCTAGCGCGGCTTCTAACTAAGTATCCAATCAAATCAGGCTCGCACTCGTACTCTGACCAATGTCAGCGCGGCCTTTTCCTGACGTCAGTTCTGCTCCTCACTACTGACCCCTCCTTTACAATGCTGCTCCTGTCACGCACCCGCTGCTTCTACCAATCCCAGCGCGGCTCACTGTGACGTCGGTCCTACTCAGGCGATTTCTCACCCCTCCTTTACCAAGCTCCTCCTGTCACACGCCCGCTGTATCTACCAATCCCAGCGCGGCTCTCTGTGACGTCAGTCCCACTCCGGCAACTGACCCTCCCTTTGCTAGGTAATACAAAATTTTATTTCTTCGAAAATTCTTTAAACTTCTTTGTTATTAACAACGTAAAAACATTCGCTACTCTGTCTGTTCCACTAAATCAAAAGGATAGCTTATTTTCTTTCACTGCGAGTAAAACCTTCCGCTTACTCTTCACCTAAGCTCCAGAGAACCTGCTACTCTTCCGGTATCTCCCGTTAGGGAATTTTTGAGACCGATGTTTCACCAGCGAACTCCTTTTGCTGCCAGTCTAGCTTAGAAGAACCTGCTATTCCTTCAGGGTTACCCTTACTAGGTGATATAACACCTAAAGTTTCAACAGCGAACTCTTTGCTTTCAACCACTCTCTCTTTTGTACAGAAAATAGTCCTTAGTTTAACACTGCCAGCCCTACCTAGCTTCTCAGTGTTATTCCAACAGACGTGTAACCTCACTGCAGTGTGGTTTTTATCGCCACCTGCTATTCATTCCCCGAAAATTCTCCAGACAACATAGAAACAGGACACTAACTCTTTTGTTAAAACATTAACCAAGAATCAATAATCTATACTTATCACCAAACTAGTCACTAACAACCATAGCTCTGCTACCAGAAAACTGATCCAGCGGCGTACTAGCAAAAGATACTCCACTACCATATACTCACCTGGGCCCATACAACTCGCTTCCGTTCTGCGCTAAGTAGACCACTGGAACTTTTTAGTTTATAATGTTTCTCATACCTCAAGATCTAGTTATTGCTTCTTTAACTAAACCTTTCACTGATCAAACAGTTCTTTCCTCTGGTCAATGGACCAGTTAGGTGGAACTAGTTGATGGCGATAATTGACATAACTTTTATACATTTCTTAATAAAAGTAAAATAATGACAGACTCAAGTTTTAAAATCTTTATCTAAATTAGGGGTTTTGAACCACCTCAAAGCATTTCAGTACAAACACCCTCATTCACGAGAGTGCCAACTTAGATAAACATTAACAATTCAGATCCACACAATAACTATGCTTAGAAAGAAGAGGATAGAGACAGAAGAGCATTTATCAAAACGATGAATTTCATAGTTATCAAAGTATGGTGTGAAGACCAACCCCTGGCCAAAGGGCTGGTAAGGGCCTCCCAGGACAGATCAGGAGACAAAGACTTCAGGACAGGAATCAGGACAAGATACTTCACCTCTCTAGATACCGACGACTGCGTCGCACCCCTCTCTGACACTCTCTTCCTCCTCGTGGTTCTTCCGCGATCTTCTTTCTAACCCACCCAAATTAAGTAGATGGTTCTGCATTCGGTTTCTTCATCAGCATTTCAGAGCATCAGTACCACCCCAGCACTAACAGCATCCCGAGCTTTGCATCACCTCGGCACACCCAGTTCTCCTCTGGCTAACTAGACTACCTCAATTATACCCTTCCATAGCCATGTACCAACCATTAATGTTTCATTTTTACAGAATACTAACTTCTGATTGGACAGGCGAGGGGGGGATGATCATCACACCATGCTTATACTTCATTTATTTCTTTAAACCATTGTTCCCAAACTCCTCCCCTCAAACTTTTATTCCGCCCTTCCTTTCCCATACATCTTTAAAACTTTATTAATACAAATGTAACAGTTTTCTCGAATAAGTTCCTTCATATGAACTCTTCACCCTCATGTTCCCAGGGCACATTTCCGCTGACCTTGGACGCGTGACAAATGCTTAGTCATCCTCCAAGCTTCCGCACCAGGGCGCATGCGTTGCACCATGTCAGTCTGCTCGACTCAGACAACTTTAACAGGCCCAAATACGCACTAATAATAAAGTCAAAAGGAGAAATGTTATTCTCAAAAACAAATGATTTCACTGTATACCACCAACCTCTACTCTAACCCATACCATTTATTATTTCTCTTTCTGCATTTGCGTTAGTGTAAACTTATTTTCTAATTTCAGCAAAACAGGTGCCATGCATGTGAGCTTTCAAGCGGCCATTTTATAGCTCTTTGCGCAAGCGCCAGAATTTCCCTCCAAGCATTATTTTCGTCATACTACGTAGGTGCAGTAGACGCATGCGCAGTAAAGATCCCGTGTTAAAATGCGTTCTAGTCCTACGTCCGTGTTATTGCAGTTAGTAAACACATAGGCAAGCTTCATTCTTTTCCCACGTATAATGAAAATGCGTATTATTAATCACAAGACACGTTGTTAGTAATTCGCTAGTAAGTTAAAACGAGAGGATTGCTTCCGAGCAAGTCTCATGTCCGAGTCCTTGCTCCATCAGGCTATGCAGCACTTCATCATGAACACTGTAAACAGTGAGAGCCTGGTTTAGTATCTGTATTTCACGGTTGGGTGTGTGATATCCAATAGGCAGAAATGTTTCTTGAGGGGCAAATAGTTACTTAGAGTATGTGCAACAGCTGACCATAAATCTTGGATATAAGGGCACTTCATTCTCTGTTAGGAGAATGTAAATTGAGCAATGGAGGCTTTTGTACGACCTAGAGGAATGTAGGGTGTGCAGCTTTACCAGCTTGGCGTATGTTTGGTGCAGGAATTTGAACTGGATCAGTTAAATCTTAAAGTTTTAATGAAGTTGCAGTTTCTTTCCAGTTGGTCCTGCAAAAGTTGTGGCCGATGTCAAGTTCTATATTTGGTCTGTATTCAAAGATGCGTTCTCATCCTGTTAAAAGATATGAATTGGTAAGGAGCCATAATTTCATGCAGACTGGAAAGTACTTGTTGAAAAAGTCCAAAAGGAAAAGTAAACTGGTGGGTGAGGTTCAGCATTCATTTCATAGCGTGCTCGGGATATTTTTAGTACAAAAACCACCAATGCTCTATTCCAGGCACATGTAAGAATTTGGAAGGAGTGAACAGTCCGAGGACAAGACTTTGATCAGAAGGGACCCAAATCATCTTCACGCCACAGACTTATCATCCAAGGTTGGAAATGCAGAATTGTTCCAGATAGGCATGTCAAGAAGAAATGTTCAGACATCGGAGGTAGGCCACATTCCCTGCCAAAGAGTAAGCAAAGATTCATCTGAACATTCATAAGTGTAGCTCTGTTGGTGGGTTAGATATAATAATCAGTATTGATCTGTAGAATACTAGAGTATCTCAGTGTGTATTGAAGGAAAGGCCAGTTGAACCAGGAGACCAAGAGCTGCGTACAGCTCAAAGGTCGTAACCCTTAAGCAGCTATTCTTCACCTGTAACATTAAAGTTTCAATCTTCTCTCTCACATATTATGCTGTTAAAGGATGACATAATTGATTAAGATTTACCACTTGGATATTCTAAGAGATAAAAATAAACTATACAAAGAATATCACTGTGACTTGACCAATGTGGTCTAGAGGAGAAGCTTTCTTTCCAGATAACCGAACTAGAAGTGCTAAGAAGTTGGCCTCAAACATGTTTTCCCATGTGATAATTTATGCGCATATCCATTATACGAGTCCCTTCAGAAGCTCACATGAAGAAAAAATGCAATACCAATTTCTTGGTAAAGTGTGCAAGAGTAAATAGTTCTGATTTGGACCAGTTGATCTTTAGGCCTGAATGACAGAAGTGTCTACTGTGGATACAATGTGTGGTAGGGCAAGAGTGGGGTTGGTAAAGTACTATGAGACATCACGTGTTCGAGGAAGATAATATTAGTGACAGACCTGGTCTTGATGCTAGCAAGGGACACCATAATGTCAGCGTTAATTAGGGAGCCAGGGTTCTATGAACGGCATTTCAGATGGTCATTATCAGACTTCAGGATAAGGCTCATCAGGAACCATTTAAACGGGGGAGGAGTGCCATTTTTGAGAAATTTGGTGATGTAGGAAGGGCCATAGTAAAATTCAGCACCTAGGCTGTCCTGACCCATAGTCCTACCTGCATTTAATGACTTGATAACAGAGTATCTTGTTTAACCTCAGTTGTACATCAAGGCCTGCATGATGTTCAGGTAGGACCAGCTCAATGGTTTGAGACAGACCTACAGCGTACAAAGATTTGGAGAAACAACAAAAGCAATATTGATCTCAAATTGTGACGTGATTAACTGGCCCTAGGGTGTGGTGATACTCTAAATGGGAATTTACTTCTTTCTTACTCAGCAGCCATGCCTCTTCCTACCTCATCATATGATGTGAACTTGAGAAGTCTGATTAGTTTCTATCATCTATAGTCTGCATTGTATGCTCATGGAGAAGTCTCTGCCTGATATGTTTCAAGTTATCAGAATCGTTAAAATGACACTCTGGTGACAAAGATCCTTGTTAACATCTCGGATCAATATACCCTAAGATGGTTGATGCAGTAAAGAGCTCTATGCGAACCTCCAGTCATCAATGACATCTAGGCATCACTAATCTACCACCTTTCACTCACCACTGCTGGTTCAGTCCTCCAGAAAGAGTCTTTGTTGATAGATTGCGGCGGGCTCGCTGCAGAGAGAGGGGGCACCTGTGGGAGAGATGACTCAATCAAGACTTCTCCAGTATTGTTAATCCGGATGTTGTTGACTGGGGTGAAACATATGGGGCAGGTTTTGTGAACCCTTGCCACACACTGATCGAGGAATCCTTGATGTGCTGGATGCCACTGGAACTTGCCTGAATGCCATGTCTCTGCTGGGATAGTGGGCTACAGTGCTAGGTCCCACAGAGTGTCTCATGAGCCTCAGTGATTTTGTCCTGCTTCCAGGCCTCTTCATCTAACTGGACCCCACTGGATTTGCAGGCCTGGAATTGAGACATGGCCTCACAACTGAGTCATAAGATCGGCTTATGGTGGACTGCTGCTGTATTAGCAGCATCGGGTTCAGGGAGCCAGATGACCTAGGGCCAGCTAAGCCTGGTCATAGAATCACAGTACACTAGTCGGATGTTGCCAGGGGAGTAGACGGTGAGCTTTGAAGACAAGACACCACATAGGAATGCAAATCACAACCATCTCCCCTAGTCCCAAGCTGGTCCATCTGAAAATTCATAATAGATGCTGTTACCATATATTGAGCCAAGGACTGTTTCAGAAGATTCACCAGTAACCATCTTGCTTCTAGCATTCACCTGATCTAGACTGGTAACCTACTTCTGTTTCACACTGTTTGCAGGCAACTTGGGTAACGTCCCTTTCACAGCACCCACCATTTTTAAACTGCATGGAACCCACTTACCTTCACTAGAGAATGCAGTCATTTATTTATTTATTTTCATGATTTGTTTGTCCCAATAAGTACGGACATACCTCGCCGATAGTACAAATAATTGTGTCACAACTGTAGTGGTCACCATAGGTTCTGTAACTCCCATTTAATTGCCAGTAGGAGACCACTTTAGTCCAGGATTCCCATTTATCTGTCAGCGTGTGCCGTCCTGAATTGTGAATTCCTTACAGCACAATACAGCATCACAATTTCTTCCCTCATCTACATATTGGCATACATTGGATAACTGTAAGAAATTGGGTTATTGGTTGAGGAAGGTAAGTGCCCACCTCAAATAATAATCCCAACTCTTGTCAGGGTGAACCTCTAAAGTCACTAAATAAACCTGAGCAGAGGTGGAGTGGCCAAGATGGCGACTGCATCGGACGCGTCTTAAAATCGCTCTGTGCGAGGCCCGCCAATTATCCTGATGGCCGGTGGTTTCTGAGGGTCACTGGTGCTGCCCTACACTGCCCGTGACTGGTGAGGTGACCCGAGGGTTTGTAGGGCCACGAAACCCTCGACAGCGAGCTACGGCGACTGCAGGTGTCGGCCGCGACTACGCTCCGGGCCCGGGGTGAGGTGCCGGAGCAGAGATGGCCAACACCGGAGGCGGCGAGCTGTCGGGGCGTCCCGCGACGGGCCCCCCAGAGGCACTAATCAAAGACAAGACCCCAGAATCTTGATCGCAGCGGAGGGGCGTTGCCCCGCTGTGAGCCACAAGAGGCCCAGAGGAGGAGGCCGTACTGGGAAGAAGACGTGACCAGGCCCTCACGACGTCAGGCCACGGAGACAACAGGGTGAGAATTAGAGGCTGCACAGTGGGAAGCAGATACTGCCTTCTCAACCTGCCTACACACCGCGGCTGGAGCTGACTTCCCAGCCAGGAGACGTCCCGGAGATGGAGTGCCGGGGCCTAGAGGCTGCCTAAAGGGGAACACCGGCAGCTGAAGTGCAGCGAGGTGAGAGGAAAGCCTTCCCAGAGGCGCGCACATCGGTCCGTGATTAGAATAGACAGCCAGGGCAAACCCTTGGGGCGGCAGTGAGTTTCTGAAACGTGGTGGATGATATACTGCCCTTTGGGGAAGGGGGGCCCCCTGGAAATATATAACCACAGAACTCATGGAGGGCCAGTAACTTAATATAGTGGAGCATGGCCATGGTGACTCCCCCTCCCCTCGGTGCACCTTGCTGAAAGGCCCTGGGCCCTCTGCTGAGCGCTACATGGTACACAGTGAAAGCCTCCCTGGGCTGCTGAATCCACATAACGGAACCCTCCTACCCGAATCAAATAGCAACGGAGGGGGATCTAACGTATTGAAAGGCCCTTTACTGGTCCATCCACCCAGATCGACCCGCTATAATATGGAAAATGAGACTCAAGTCAGTGGGGCCCCGTCTGAAATGGGAGGTCCCCCCCCACAGAGACACAGAGACTGAGGGAAATGTGGGGGAACATCAGGAGACCCTATCAGACTTCAGTTAGACAAGATTTTAGCGGCCATTGAGGATACCAAAACTACCCTGCAACAAGATATAGGGGCAGTATCAGTGGGCCTAAGCTTACTCCATGCAGAACATCATAAACTGACCAACCGTGTTAAAGACATAGAAACGGCTGTCGGGGGTCTGAAGCCCAAATGTTCCACACTCACTAATCAAATGACACAGTTACAAAACAGGGTACAGGTCCTTGAGAGACGAGCAGAAGACACCGAAGGCCGCAACAGATAAAATAATATCAGGGTAGTGGGCCTTCATGAGAAACTTGAAAAAGGTGACATGGTAGGATACCTGGAAACATGGCTACACACAGAAGTGGCCCCCAAGTTACTCACTCCTTTCTTTGCCCTAGAGCATGCACATCGGGTACCGGCAAGACCTCCGGCACTGGGCCGACCCCCTAGACCAATCGTGGCCCGGCTTTTACACTCAGGGACAGAGACATTATACTACGAAAAGCGTGCTCAGATGGCCCCTACACAATTGAAAATGGGAAAGTCTCAATATTCCCTGATTTTTACGGCAGCGGTGCAAGCTAACCGGGCTTCAATTGTGGAGGTTAAGAGGGCCCTACGAGACAATGATGTCCAATACTCCTTGTTATTTCTGTCAAAGCTGCAGATAGCTTTTGGAGGCACCACTCACTTTTGTGAAAGCCTGGAGGCAGCATGGGACTGGCTGGAGGCCCACAGAGCTGGGAAGGACCTCCCTCCCACAAACAAACAGCCCCCACCAAGTTCGAAGATGACACAGAAACGCTCACGACAGAAAGAGGGGACTGCAGTAACCCTGGGCGTAATACTACGCTACGCTCACGGAGCATGAGTAGTTTGTGCTACTACGCAAATTGCACGTAGCACAGTGCAAAAACAGTGCTAATTAACGTAGCGTAGTAGTAAAATCATCAACACCTACAAATGCTTTGATGAAGCAATTTTACATGCTAAAAAGCATATAACCAATTCACAAAAGTGAACTTTGAGAATGAAAATATCAGGCAATGAGAGAGGTGATGATTTTGGGGTCCCCCTAACCTAGGGGAGGACCAAGCAGATGCCTCGAACACAAAGAGCATATCATGATGAACGATTCAGTGGTGGTCCCTTCCTCCTAGGACCACCCCAAGCACAGTTATGGGCAAAAATACAATCCCAACCAAAGGCCCTGCAAAGCATTATGGGACGAGATTAGCAGTGGGCAGTGAATATTATAGTGTCCAATATCAAAATAATTCTACAAAGAGCTGCAGTTCAACTAGTCGTTACTAGATGTCCCTCACGAGTCAAATGCAAAAGCATTGAAATTATTAATACATCAAGCTGCAGTTCCACTAGTCGTTACTAGATGTCCCTCACGAGTCAAATGCAAAAGCATTGAAACCCTTTCATGAAGCTTTTGCATTTGACTCGTGAGGGACATCTAGTGGAACTGCAGCTTGATGTAATAATAATTTCAATGCTTTTGCATTTGACTCGTGAGGGACATCTAGTAACGACTAGTTGAACTGCAGCTCTTTGTAGAATTATTTTGATATTGGATACTATAATATTCACTGCCCACTGCTAATCTCGTCCCATAAGGCTTTGCAGGGCCTTTGGTTGGGATTGTATTTTTGCCAATAACTGTGCTTGGGGTGGTCCTAAGAGGATGGGACCACCACCGAATCGTTCAACAAGATGTGCTTTTTGTTTTCAAGGCATCTGCTTGGTTCTCTCCCTAGGTTAGGGAGGATACCAATATCATCACCTCTCTCACTGCTTGTTAATTTATCGTTTCGCTTTTGTAAAATGACTATATGCATTTTTAGCATATAAAGACAGAGATACTTATTTTATCTTAACTTGTACTGTGCAAGATGTTTTTGGCAATTATTGCACAGTGCAGTCAAGCACACAGCTACGCACTACGCAATTTGCGTAGCTACGTGTAGTTCTAAATGTACTTCACGTAGCTACGTGTAGTGCTACTACGCAAACTACGCCCAGGGTTAGACTGCAGCAGAGGCCCATCACAGTCACAAACGGAAGTTGAAAGGGCGGCTGCTCTACAGGCAGTCACAGACATTGTGCAAGAATTCAAACTAATAACAGATATAGATACCACCTCTGATCGAAAATCGACACGTTCAGGCTCTGTGTCATCACAAGGAGACGATATGAGCCTCCCCTAAGTCACACCACAAACAGCAGATGACATTTTATGATATCCTTTATTGTATTACAAATGAGAAGCTGGGCTGGCAGTGCGATCTTGAGGAGGGGGCCGGGCTATACTGACTGGGTAGGTCCTCAGGGCATTTTGATTGACCCTCCACCACCGGGACGCTTTCTACACATATGATTCTTTTAGGTCAACCTGTTGTATAGTGGAATTTATTCTGGGCCCGTAGCACACAGAGTCCGCTGATGCCACTTGACCAACGCCCCGCAGAGCAGCCCTTATTAGTCACCTGAGGGCTACAGCCAGTTTGGAAAGTGAATACACTTAGTTTGGATGGCTGGCCATTGCCACGCTGCCCTTGGATATGGGAGTTCAAAGTTACAGGCTGCTCGAGCCTATATGGTTTTGTTGCTATGTTCGTTATTGCCTTTGTTTTCTTTCTTTCTTAACCTTTTATTGTTTCCCGATTACATGGCCGGGAGGGCAGGTTGTTGTCTTGTGGACAGGGGAGGCAAGGGCGGGGGGGCCCAAGGAGGATGCAGGCCACATTGCTCTGATGATTTTAAGCCATGAATGACAACCGGCAAGTAGTGACTTTCATGTCCTGAAACATTAGAGGAATGGGCTCTGCTAATAAGGGACATAATATCCATAGGTACCTCTGTAGACGAGGGCTGCAAATTGCTATGTTGCAAGAGACACACATGGTGGGAATGAGGTGGATAGACTTAGACACAGGTGGAGGGGACAGATGTATGCCAGGTCCTATTCGGCTTACACCAGAGGGGCCTTGATCTGGGTGAGATCGGGAGTCCCTTTTGAACATATTAGCTCTGAAGTGGACAGAGAGGGTAGATTTGTTTTAGTGGAAGGACGACTAGCAGGAAAGAAGATTGTGCTGGGGTACATGTATGCTCCGAACCAGGACCAGGTCCCATTTCTTGACTCTCTCTTCAAGCGTTTGGCCAGCTTCCCAGTTGAAAACCTATTAATTGGAGGCGATTTCAACTGTGTCCTAGATGTACTAATGGATCGCTCCACACCCCCACTGCACAACACAGGAATGAGTAGAATGGCTAGAGGGTTGAGGGAGTGGCTCGAACAGTGGGAGATGGTAGACTTTTGGAGAGCGCAACATATGGGGAGCACGCCTATTCGTATTTCTCACACATCCACTCCCTGCATACTGGAATAGACAGATATGTATGCTCACAAAGACTAATGCAACATTTTACCTACTCGGAATACCTTGGGCGCACCCTGTCAGATCATCGTCCTGTGCTAGTGGGGACGTGCGCCCGCCCGCCCCGACGTTGCAGCTTAACCCCTCCTCCCTAGAAGATGCGCACTACCGCAACACCATAGCTGAGGCGATCTCTGAGTATATCACACAGAACCAAGGCTCCGCATCCTCGAGATTGGTAGAATGGGAGGCCCTTAAAGTAGTGATACAGGGCGGCTGTATGAAAGGGACAGTGGGCACGCTGAGGGAACTGAACAAAGAGCTACGTACCCTTGAAGATAAACTACAAGCACTAGACAAAACACAGGTCACGCAGGAGAGCGCAATAGAAGACATCCGAGAGATGAGAGAAAAATACAAGGCAGAACATGAGGGGTTATGCAGTCATGACTATAAGCAGTATATAGCAAAAATGCATGAAGAAGAGGGTAAGGCAGGGCGACTATTAGCTTGGCTCATTAAATCTGCCATGCGAGGAACCCCAATCACTCATGTGAAACAGCAAGATGGGGGGTCCATAAACTCCCCAACAGCCATAAATAAAGAAATTTACGAGTACTATTCACGATTGTACGCTGCCCCCACGCCACATCACTGTGACACACATCAAGCTTTTTTAACCACTCTGGCAGTCCCTAACAGACGATGTAGGCCCTGGGCAACGCACCCAAACCAACGGACCACGCACGCAACCTGGGCTTCATCCTGGACTCCTCCCTCTCAATGACCAGACAAGTCAACGCCGTCTCCTCGTCTTGCTTCAACATCCTACGCATGCTGCGGAAGATCTTCCGGTGGATCCCCACCGAAACCAGGAAGACGGTCACCCAGGCCCTCGTCACCAGCCGACTGGACTACGGCAACTCCCTCTACGCCGGAACCACAGCCAAACTTCAGAAAAGACTCCAACGCATCCAGAACGCCTCAGCTCGACTCATCCTGGACATCCCCCGACACAGCCACATCGCCGGACACCTGAGAGACCTGCACTGGCTCCCCGTCAGCAAGAGAATCACGTTCCGACTCCTCACCCACGCACACAAAGCTCTCCACAACCAAGGCCCCAGATACCTCAACGACCGTCTGACCTTCTACACTCCCACCCGCCAGCTACGATCGACCAACCACGCCCTCGCCGCCGTCCCCCGCATCCGAAGAGCCACAACGGGAGGAAGATCCTTCTCCTACCTGGCTGCCAAGACGTGGAACTCCCTACCCATCCACCTCCGCCTGACCCAAGACCACCTCTCCTTCAGGAAGCAACTCAAGACCTGGCTGTTCGAACAGTAGCGTACCCCCCTCCCCCTAGCGCCTTGAGACCCTCCGGGTGAGTAGCGCGCTATACAAATGCTTGATTGATTGATTGATTGATTGTAGGCGAAGACCTGGGGAAACCGATAACGGAGCAGGAGATAAGAGGGGTGATCAAAGATATGGCCAGAGGTAAGACACCAGGTCCAGATGGCCTCCCAGCGGAATTTTATGCAGCCTATGCTGGAACACTGACCACTCAACTGGTGAAAATCTATGCTGAGGCTTGGGACCTAGGTAGACTCCCGTACTCCACTAAACACACAGTGGTGATCCCGCTCCCCAAAGTAAAGATGCAGGGAACATAGGTCACGGAGTTCCGTCCCCTGTCGATGCTGAACACAGATTTTAAAATCCTCAGTAAGGTCCTGGCATTGCGCCTGCTCCCCCACATGAGACATCTCGTACACGAAGACCAGAGGGAATTCATACTCACACATAACACGTCTTCGAACCTTAGGCGACTGTATTACGTTATGCATCACCCTGGAGCCCTTCAGAACCCGAATGCACTATTGATGTCAGTTGACCTTGAAAAGGCTTTTGACACAGTCAGATGGGACTATCTCTTCGCAGTTATGCTGAAGATAGGGATGGGACAGAACTGGGTCAAATGGGTGAAGCTGCTATAAACTGCACAAGTCAAGACTGGTAACATGCTCTCCCCGCAATATGAGATTGGTAGGGGGACAAGGCAGGGATGCCTGCTTTCTCCACTATTGTTTGCATTGGCTATAGAACCCCTGGCAGAATTCTTTAGACGGGAATGCATAGGTACGGGCATAACGGTAGATGGGCGCGAACATGTTATCTCGCTTTATTCAGACGACATATTGCTATATATACAAGATGGGAGTAGAGGCATCAAAAAGGCCATGACACATTTGGAGGCCTTTGAAGCAGTGTCTGGTCTGCATGTCAATAAATCCAAAACCTATATCCTCCCTGTCCTCCCAGGAGGGGTGAAACCATCAGACTTTCCCGCAGACTTGAAGTGGTCACCCACCACATTTAAATACCTGTGAATACAGATCTTCCACCAGCTGGAAGACCTTTGAGAGGCCAATCTGGGGAAAGCTCTGCGATCGCTGAAGGCCTGTGTCATCTTCTGGCAGTCCCTTAAATTACCTGTGATGGCCAGAATAGTACTGACTATAATGGTCATGCTCCCGCGGCTGCTATATTTTTTTGTGAACATCCCAGTAGAAGTGCCATCCACATGGATTAAGCAGCTAGATACACTGGTACGAGACTTAATTTGGGATGGTGGCCGCAAGAGAGTGTAATTGGCCATACTCAGATGACTCCTGGAAGACGGAGGGCTGGGAGTCCCGGATTTCAAATTATATTACCAAGCCACACAACTTCAATGGATTGCGAGATGGGCTGGTGTACCGGATAAGGGGAGCCTGGATGCACTAGGGCTTACAATTAACAACGGGACCCTAGTAACCTATTTACTTGCTCCTCGGATGGCACCCCAAGACCAAGGGATATTACTCTCCGCGGCACTGAGGGGCTGGCGCAGATGCGTTTAGAAGACAAAAAGTATAAACTTATATGCACCTGCACTACCGCTGGTTGGCCTACCCCACGGTGAACCTCATGTACACTTCACTACAGGACAGATGAGGCAGTGGACTGATGCTGGACTTCATACAGTGGGCAACTGCTATCAACAGGGCACCCTGATACCATTTGAAGACAGTGGAACAATACAGCCTCCCACCGGGGCAGTTCCTTACATGTAAAGCACTAGTGCAGACATTCGGAGAATTGTGGGAGGGGGACAAAGAGGAACCTGTACCGCATGAAGTCCTACAGCTATTGGTTAAGTTTGAGTCGACCAGACACCTGATAACATGGATATACAAAGCCCTAGCGGCAATGGTGTGCCCTCCATTGATGACCCTGCGTGAAAAATGGGAAAAGATATTGGAACGAGAATTAATAGACCCCGAGTGGAGAAGGATCTTGGCCTCCACGCGAAAGATCTCTAGAAACACGAGACTAAAATATGTACAATTCAACCATGTACACATGACTTACATGACACCACACAGGCTCCAGGTAGTATATGGAGGTGAACCTAGACTATGTCCTAGATGTGACCATCTGGATGCCGACTTCACACACATGGTATGGTACTGCCCAACTTTAAGACCCTACTTGGAAAGTGTTGTTGAAGCCCTAAGGGAAGCCCTTGGACGACCCCTTTCCTGTACCCTAGAAGCATGTATTCTGGGGTTATTCCCAAGACCGGCCACGCGTAAAGTAGGCACACGGTTTATAGATCTTGCGCTAACCAAGAG
The DNA here is from genome assembly GCA_963921515.1 of Calotriton arnoldi. Classification (NCBI taxonomy): domain Eukaryota; kingdom Metazoa; phylum Chordata; class Amphibia; order Caudata; family Salamandridae; genus Calotriton; species Calotriton arnoldi. Next base: position 1,823,993 of record CAWUFW010000825.1, on the reverse strand, counting down.
GCAAATAGCTATGACATGGAAGGCAGCCGGGGGCCCTAGACAGCAACACTGGAGGGAAGACGTCACAAAATGGGTGAAGGCTGAAGAAAGGGCATGAGTCAGAGAAGAGACTAGGGGAGTACGGATTAGACCTATGGCAGACCTATGGACAGAAGTCCACATAGCATGGATCTACCCGGAAATAGACAGGGAAGAAGAATCCACCGGCAGCAATGATGAGCCAGAGAGAGGACAGGATGCTACACCCAGGGGACAAACAGAGGGGGAGGCCCCAAACTAGCAAGAGACCCCTAGACACATGAACAAGTGAACCCCACGTAGGATCTAGACTAATAACTGATTAATTAGGAATCCCCCATGAAACATACACATCAGAAACCACTCGCATCCCAAACAATACTATTTACCCCCAAATAAGATGAGAGGCCGTCCCGTCTATGGGCCCCCAGTTAAGAAGCACATGCCCTGACTATTTTAGGGAACCTGACATGGGACAATGACACCATACTGAGCAGAACCTGAATTATTAGCTCACGAATGCGCAGCCAACCCCCCGTCTATATATTTTTTTCTGATTTTGTTTGTTTCAGGTTCAATGATATTGATTGATTTTGAAAATTGACAAAGTTATTTTGCTATATAGTTGGGAACCAGGAGCCTCTTTTTTGATTATCTGTAATGCGGACACAAATCTTATATTCCTGTTTCTTGTGTAAAAATAAGAGGAAACCCGCAGAGGTCAGCCATGGAGACATTGACTTCACAAGCGGAGAGATGTTGACTAATGTATGAACAAAAGCTGTCAGAAATATGATTTCCTCACTGATCTATTCTGCATATTACTGCATCGATAAATACTGTTTAAACATGCCAATAAATAGAATTAAAAATAAATAAATAAAATAAACCTGAGCAAAACCCCGTGGTAGCTAGGGCACAGAGCAAACAGGCTTAACTTAGAGGAAATGTGTAAAGTATCAAAACAGTAATAAAGTCAAAATGCAAAACACCAAAAATACCAAACCAAATTAGAACAAGCATTTGCAATGCAATAGGTCTCGCATTTACGAGAGTTTGAGCTATTGGCATTGTAAATGACAATGCATTTTATTTATGTTTTTTTTTTTAATGGATAAATTGCTGAAGTGGTGACGGGAAGATACTACCTATTCGTCATTTGCTAGAGGGGTGTTGATTTTGGTGCTTCCTGGGTCTACTTTCTATCCCAAGTTGTAATCATTGATCCAGAGGGACGCTACATGGTGCCAGGGCGAAAACTGGATAGTAATGACATAGCTTTAATTAATGTACACGCCCCAAACACAGATCAACCAACTTTCCTGTCCTCCATAGTGCCACACATTAAGGCTGTACTGCAGTATCCACTGCAAGCAGAATGAAAAAATCGTTTTTGCAATATTAGCTTCTAATAATAGGTTTATGTGTGGAATTTTAAGAAAGAGTCAGTAGATTTGTAGATTTTCAGGTAAAGGCCGAATATACGGTTGTAACGTTTTTCTTTTTCAATTATGCAAAGGTAGGTTCTTTCCAACAGGGAAAGTAATGATATGTTGATCAATTAACACGTTAAATGTAGACTTACATTTTCAAAATAGAAGGCACTTGGTCACCACAAAAGCTTTATAGTAAGCCATGTTTTTAACGATGTCAGTGTATAAAATGAGGAAACATTGTTGAAAACAATCTTCGGTGGGGTAAATCTGATCTCCTAACTCGTGCTCCATGGTATTCTTACAAACTGAAACTACAACAAGACATCCAACAATAATGTGGGAAGGATTAGCCCAGAGAGGCCTGGCACATCCAATACATATGTTAAATTAAATGTATGTATTTTTAGAGGGGTGCAAGAACATCTCATGACAGTCCTTTGTTAAGTGAACTTTTGCCTCGATAATCGGAATAGAAAACACGTCAGTAACCGGTTGTTAATAGATCTGATATGGGAGTGAATGTATGTATTTCCCTGTTCATCAGAGAAAAGCAGAAACAGAAAAGTGATGGGTGAAAGGCATGAATCATTCTCACCACGGATAATTACTCTGGGCTGCATCCTAGTGGACTGTTTTAATCAGTGTCAGTCTAGATTTGGGGCAACCATATGCAATGTTCTAGGCTCTCATCCAATAGGAAAAGACTAATGTGAAATGTCAGGAAACGTCCCCTCTGAACAGAAAACAAGCAACCACCGACTTTGTTTCGCATTTTTATGCCTCAGCAGTGAAGTGCAGCTTGAGTCCTATGATACAGTGGGCTAAGAGACCCATGCCTGGAAATACCTGTCGCTCTTAAGGAGGTCACACATTGAGAGACAAAAATGTTATAGGAGGAAGATTGAGATTATCTCAGCCAATCAGTTGCTTTTTCAGCAATGTGCCAGTCCAGACAAGAACCACCTATATGCAAATGCGACACACACAACACTCTGAAAGAACAACCTTCATGTTTTCTACTTTTGAACCAGTAAAATTACTCGAATGGTTCAAAGGAATACTTAGCCTGCAGTTATAAACCTGGTAACGATCCCACTCTTCACCAGAAATATAATGCCACTTAGCAACTACAACTCAAAATAGTCAACAGAGATCTAATGCACAGCCCAGCACTAAGGTGTTGTTATTTCTCTGTGTTATTTATATAGTGAGGCCTAAGCTGCTTAGGCAAAGAGCTACTTTACAAGCTTGACCAATCTGTAATCTTTGACCATATAGTGGCATGTCATAATATAGAGAAAATATGCATACTAGTGTAAAATGGGAAGATAGTATACAATAGTGTAAAACAAGTTAAAAGGGAAGATTTCTCTAAAGCATCAGATGTAACCTTAAGAGAGCATGGTGTTGACAGTACTGCAGGATGCTGTATGATGGGGGCAACTAGTACCATTTATCTGTACCCAAGGAAGACATTTACAAGGTGGAGCACAGCTACTAGTTGGAACCATATTCAGAGACAAGACAAAGGACCATTTCTGACATATGAAGAATGGTTATATCATTCATGACGTATGTTACACAATAATTTTAAATCTCTCCATCTCATTAAAAGTCACTTTAACATGGCGCTCAACAGGAAGGAAGGTCTATTTTCCCTGGGTGTTGACCAGCAGGGCCTAGACAAAGGATCTGATTACCTTGCACTTTTGGAATCACAAACCCTTCGATTTGCAAAATCACGAAGCTGGCACCTGCAAAAGTGCGTTTTAGTAGTTACTCAATCCCTTTTAAGAGTCAGAATTGCCTTTTTTGCTCACTAAACGGTTTTAGCAACTCATTCAGAATTGCAGTTAGGAAAAGACATGAAAGAGGCATCTTCTTGTAAAAGCGTTTCACAATGGCGTGTATCAATGATTTATAACTGGAATTGTGGTTGCAAATCATTGATCAGATACCAACACCCGAGTAGGAGTGGTATGCCATTTTCAAACAGGAAAGTGTCAATGTCGATCAACCTCCCGTTTAGGAATCATCTAATTTCCCCCACTCTCTTTTCCCCAAAATAATTGGAAATAGGAAAAAAAAATTTTTAAGAATAACCTGTCCCTTTAAGGGCCATAGGCTGCTTTAAAAATGTTCCTGTCCAGGAGGAATACGAACGCAGGGATAGAAGTCTGCTGTCTCCCGCAGGCCACCATCTTTGTGTTTGCAGCCAAACGCAAGGGGTCGCCAACAGCAACCTGCCCAATTAATATTTATTAGATAGGTTGTTTTAGGACCCTCTCCAAATAGCCATTTAGCAATGTGACCTATTAATAAACTGGTTGCAACACAAAATAACATGAACATTTCAATAAGTAAGTGCTTGGTTTGTATTCACTATTTGTGATCTATACTTCCATGAAGCTGGATGATTTACGTAGATTTGAAGACAGAGTGCAAACTCATACAGTGGGTGGCACCTCACTCCATGTCCTTACATGTGTCCAGTTCTGGCCTGTCATGCGATATCCTAATGAATGCTAGGGGTTGTAGTCTTAACTTGATTCCATTGATCAAACCAAGCTAACAAACCTTATAGCAAAAATGTGAACTGGAAACAAAGCATGTGTTGACATGCAGTAAGGTGGCCACCCTCAGGGTCAGATTAGAAAGGCGGGCAGTCGGGCATTGGGCGGATGCCTCAGGGTCACCTGTGGGCCATTCTTTAGGGCCTCAGTCAACTTGCCCACAGAGCCTTACTGTCTTCCAGGCTCAACCAGGCCTCTGAAATGTGGGGCTAGCATCATGGGGAGGCAGACACTAGGCCAGTTTTGCACTGGCACTGGCAGACTTCAGCTTGGCCCCTAAAATTCTTAATTTAACAAACGTTTCTCTAAAAATTACTCCAGTGAGACTAAGCAAATGGCGATCCATGAAAGGGATGGTCCCGGGATGTGGCGGGCCACTTTTTTTGGGCGGGGGGGTAGGGAGGGTAGTGTCCGGGCTTAATCGTGATCCCAATCTGACCCTGGCTGGCCGCTGCCAAGGGTGGCAAGACGGGGCCGTGTGCCCCTGCCTCTGATGGTGGAGCTGCGCTGTGTGATACTTTGTCTCTCTGCACCTGCAGGCAGCGGCTCGTTTGTCCTGCAGCCACGTTAGCGCGATACCCGCCACACAACATACGCGCAGGATGTGTACGTTTAATGAAGACCGGAGCACATGAAACCACTTATTGCTTCATTGGCAAATCTGTACACAAACAGGGGGCGTTCACAAAGCGCGGAGCTGGGGATAAACATGCTAAAGGCCGCAAATACTTTCGCGAGATGATATAAACTAAATCCAGAGAGTTAACCCGGCACACCGCCAGCATGCCCAAGCATTCATCTCGTCAATTTCCTCAGGGCGACATGGCGCGTACAGCGAGGGTTATGAATGTGGGAAATGAAACGGCACGTCCGACCTGCGGGGCTCCGGACCTCCCCGGCTCCTGCCTCCTGCCGCCCCTGCCTTCCCCTGGAGCTGAGGTGCATACGTGGATGGGAGGGGTGGTCGCCGGAGGAGCCGGCGCTAAATAGAGGCTGTGAGGCGTCTGCACGGGGCAGAACTGACTTTCAAAGGCGGCAGGTTGACAGAAGTGGTCCGCGGGAGATGGGGTGCAGAGCAGGAGATAAGAAGTTGCTCGAGCACACCCTCTCCAGTTTCCTCACTAGGCCAAGCATTCAATAGTACAAATGGAAGAGGAGACTGACGTGATGGGAAGGTGACAAACAAGCAACAACTTAAAAAGGTAGCATACGTATACCAAAGGAAAAAAACAGTGGTGCGCGCGCACCACAGAGGAGCGGGGGGAGAGGGAGCGCGGCAGCGAGGCGAACGCGCGCTGCTGCGCGTTCTGGCCACCGTCGGGAATGGGAGGAGCGAAGGCGGGACATGCGCCCGCCTTTGCCCAATCGCGTGCCGTCTCGGGGGAAAAAACGCACGCTCCAGCCAATGTGGGCTTCACAAAGCAAAACCACACGCACGAGCGTGTGGGTAGCTTTCTGAAGCCCTTTCTAAAGGTCTCGCGCTGCGCGAGCAGTGCTGCGCACTGCAACGCTAGGCGCGAGACCTAAAAATAGAGTAAAACAAAATGGTACCAAAATGACAAAGGGAACTAGAGATATGAATTTCTAAAGTTTTAAGCACCAGGAAGCACAAAGTGTTAATGATAGTAAATGATCACTGTAGAATATGCTCTTGATGTAATTTGATCCTACAGCGATGGAGCCCAGGTCAGATAACCTAACCAGGTTTACCCTGGTCAAAGATTTTTACCTTCTGACTTTAGTCATTTAAGTCTCAATCCACCACAGTAGTACACTTCTTCTAAAGCCCTCAGGGGACTCACTGAGTGTCAGGCAGAATTCAGTCCTGGTATAGTTGTGACTGATCAGCTGGAAAGTTGGAGGAAAGGCCTCAGAAGGTCAGCCTTATGACCCTTGGAATCCACTTCTTAGGCCTTGGCACAAGACAGAAGGTCCAGTTCTCCAGGGCTCTTCTTACGTTGCAGACAACAGGCTCAGTCCTCTTCTGATCTTCCTCAGGTCCAAGAGTCTTCTGAAGTGGGTGCCTAGAGATACCACATTTACGCCAGGCACAAGCTTGTGGGGGGGGGAATAACCCCTAGGCATGCCCTAACTAATGGGGTAAAGGTTACCAGAGCTAACTCTACCCGCTTTGTGCATTTTCAAGACACGGGGGTGTAAACAACCATGGTAATCCTAGCATCCTCCCACATCAAACACCAAAACAGCCATACAAGTCTGGTAGAACAAGGGAATTCATTAGCAACCAGACCGCAGATGCATAAAAATTGTTTTGGCATCCAAGTCTCACCCTTTGAAACGCGCCTTAAGTGTGATATCTAAAAGAAATTTAGGACCACTATGATTAGAGCCATTCTGGCTGAGGGAGACAACAAAAGAGGACAGGTGTGGGTTTTAGCTACATCTGCTTGTGACAGAGTAGGTCTCTTTAAACTTAATGAAGTTCCTGGATCCAGCCCACAGGCCATCTCACCAAGGGCGCAACACCACCTCCCCGCACCCAAGGCCTTTTGTCCCTGTCCTGGGAGTAAGTTCACACCTCATTCACACCTATTCAAAAGTTAGTTACTGGCTGGCAGGAGTGGGAGATCAAAATGCAAATAAGGTTCCACTGACTTCTGGAGGGAGAATGTAACTTTCTAAAAGTACATTTTCCTTATTAATTACACAAAATTCGATTTTACCATTAAATTGAATTGTGAATAACTATTAAAACAAAGTGTCCATGAATTATTTTTCTAGCTGCTTACGAACCAAGATTGGCATTATTATATGTAATTATGTAACAGTGTTTTCAATAAAGCAGCCAGCCTTGAAAAAGTGAAAATAGCCTTTGGGCTTTTTGACTGTAATGGCACGTGGACCAGTTAACTTTTACATGTCCTAACTTTACATATCATGCAACCAGCCAATAAGATCTACTTTGGGGTGATTTATTAATATTTAAAAGGAATGTTTTCTGACCTGTCAAAATCAATTTATTCTGGCAGGTCAAACTGGGAGTTTAAAAGGGCCCATCCAGGCTATAATGGTAAGTCTGGAGACATGTTTGCTGGGTTACTGCAATAGGTGGCACAATGTGTGCTGCAGCCTATTAGTGACATTTAAAGTATGACCTCGGTACAATCTGTAGTATATACTAGGGACTTGTAGATAAGTTAATTATACCAACCAGTTGTATCACCATGTCAAAGGGGGGCGGGGAGCAGAAGCACTTTACTACTAGATAACAGGAGTAAAGTGTGCAAAGTTCTATGGGCAACAAAAAGAGGAGTTCAACAAAAAAGCATAAAATCCAGGGTGACCATGCCGAAAGGGCTAATTTCCAACAGTGACCATCTAATTTAGCACTGTCCTTTAGCACAAAGAAACCAGTTGCACTCTTCTGTCAGTCTATATATTGTACATTGTGCCAATTAACCATTTTGAATGGAGCCTTATTACCTTAGAACACGGGTACTCATAGTACGGCCCGCAGGCCGCCAGCGGCCCGGCAAGCCTTCCTTGGCGGCCCGCGGACCTTGCAGATATCTCACCTGTGTTTTTTTTTTTTTAAGTGTCAGCAAACACCGCCGGTTTCAGCAGCGCTCTATGGGGGCCGGGCGATTCTTTAGAAGACCATTCACTTGTTAATGAGGCTTTGTTGTATTTCACCTCTTCTTAGCGCCCCTGCATGAGTGGAGATGCAGGGGCGCTAAGACGAGGTGAAATACAACAAAGCCTCATTAACAAGTGAATGGTCTTTTAAAGACCTGTGAAGTACTCGGGTGCGGCTGTGTGTGTGCCCGGGAAGCTGTCTCAGCCCGGCTGACACACACACACGCGCGGGGTGAGGTGACAGACGGTGACAGAGGGAGGGAGACAGACAGAGGGAGGGAGACAGAGAGGGGGAGGGAGACAGAGAGGGGGGGAGACAGAGGGTGACAGAGAGAGGGAGACAGACAGAGGGAGGGAGACAGAAGGAGACAGAGAGAGAGGGAGACAGAGGGAGGGAGACAGAGGGAGGCAGAGGGAGACAGTGGGAGGGAGTCAGGGGGAGAGGGAGGGAGTCAGGAGGAGACAGAGGGAGGGAGAGGGGGAGACAGAGGGAGACAGAGAGAGGGAGACAGACAGAGGGAGAGAGACAGAGGGAGAGAGACAGACAGAGGGAGAGAGAGAGAGAGAGGGAGACAGAGAGAGGGAGGGAGACAGAGGGAGGGAGACAGAGGGAGGGAAACAGAGGGAGGGAGACAGACAGAGGGAGGGAGAGGGAGGGAGACAGAGGGAGGGAGGGAGACAGACAGAGGGAGACAGACGGAGGGAGACAGACAGAGGGAGACAGACAGAGGGAGACAGAGGGAGGGAGACAGAGGGAGGGAGACAGAGGGAGGGAAAGGGAGGGAGGGAGACAGACAGAGGGAGACAGACAGAGGGTGACAGACAGAGGGTGACAGACAGAGGGTGGAGGGCGTCAGACAGAGGGAGGGAGACAGAGGGAGGGAGACAGAGGGAGGGAGACAGAGGGAGGGAGACAGACGGAGGGAGACGGAGGGAGATGGAGGGAGACAGAGGGAGGGAGACAGAGGGAGGGAGACAGAGAGGGAGGGAGACGGAGGGAGACGGAGGGAGGGAGACAGACAGAGGGAGACAGACAGAGGGAGACAGACGGAGGGAGACAGATGGAGGGAGACAGACAGAGGGAGACAGACAGAGGGAGACAGAGGGAGACAGACAGAGGGTGACAGACAGAGGGCGTCAGACAGAGGGAGGGAGACAGATGGAGGGAGACAGACGGAGGGAGACAGACGGAGGGAGACAGACGGAGGGAGACAGACGGAGGGAGACAGACGGAGGGAGACAGACGGGGGAGACAGACAGAGAGGGAGACAGACAGAGAGAGGGAGGGAGAGGGAGGGAGGGAGGGAGACGGAGGGAGACGGAGGGAGACGGAGGGAGACGGAGGGAGACGGAGGGAGGGAGAGGGAGGGAGACGGAGGGAGGGAGACAGAGGGAGAGGGAGGGAGATGGAGGGAGGGAGACAGACAGAGAGGGAGACAGACAGAGAGGGAGACGGAGGGAGAGGGAGGGAGACGGAGAGGGAGGGAGGGAGAGGGAGGGAGAGGGAGGGAGACGGAGGTAGGGAGAGGGAGGGAGACGGAGGGAGGGAGGGAGAGGGAGGGAGACGGAGGGAGAGGGAGGGAGACGCAGGGAGGGAGACAGGCGGAGGGAGACAGACGGAGGGAGACAGACGGAGGGAGACAGAGAGGGAGACAGACAGAGAGGGAGACAGAGGGAGAGGGAGGGGGAGGGAGACGGAGGGAGGGAGACAGACAGACGGAGGGAGGGAGACAGACAGAGAGGGAGGGAGACAGACAGAGAGGGAGACAGACAGAGAGGGAGACAGACGGAGGGAGACAGACGGAGAGGGAGACAGACAGAGAGGGAGACAGACAGAGAGGGAGACGGAGGGAGAGGGAGGGAGGGAGAGGGAAGGAGAGGGAGGGAGAGGGAGGGAGAGGGAGGGAGACGGAGGGAGGGAGAGGGAGGGAGACGGAGGGAGGGAGACAGATGGAGGGAGAGGGAGGCAGACAGAGGGAGATGGAGGGAGGGAGAAAGAGGGAGAGGGAGGTAGAGGGAGGGAGAGGGAGGGAGAGAGATGGAGGGAGGGAGAGGGAGGGAGACGGAGGGAGAGGGAGGGAAACGGAGGGAGAGGGAGGGAGACGGAGGGAGGGAGAGGGAGGGAGACGAAGGGAGGGAGACGGAGGGAGACGGAGGGAGACAGACAGAGGGAGACAGACAGAGGGCGACAGACAGAGGGCGACAGACAGAGGGCGTCAGACAGAGGGAGGGAGACAGATGGAGGGAGACAGACGGAGGGAGACAGACGGAGGGAGACAGACGGAGGGAGACAGACGGAGGGAGGGAGACAGAGGGAGACAGACAGAGGGAGACAGAGGGAGTCAGACAGATGGAGGGAGACAGATGGAGGGAGACAGATGGAGGGAGACAGACGGAGGGAGACAGACGGAGGGAGACAGACGGAGGGAGACAGACGGAGGGAGACAGACGGAGGGAGACAGACAGAGAGGGAGACAGACAGAGAGGGAGACAGACAGAGAGGGAGACAGACGGAGGGAGACAGACGGAGGGAGACAGACGGAGGGAGACAGACGGAGGGAGACAGATGGAGGGAGACAGACGGAGGGAGACAGACGGAGGGAGACAGACGGAGGGAGACAGACAGAGAGGGAGACAGACGGAGGGAGAGGGAGGGAGAGGGAGGGAGGGAGACAGAGGGAGAGGGAGGGGGAGGGAGTCAGACAGAGGGAGGGAGACAGACCGAGGGAGACAGACAGAGGGAGACAGACGGAGGGAGAGAGACGGAGGGAGACAGACGGAGGGAGACAGACGGAGGGAGACAGACGGAGGGAGACAGACGGAGGGAGACAGACAGAGAGGGAGACAGACAGAGAGGGAGACAGACGGAGGGAGAGGGAGGGAGAGGGAGGGAGGGAGAGGGAGGGAGAGGGAGAGGGAGGGAGGGAGACGGAGGGAGGGAGAGAGGAGGGAGAGGGAGGGAGAGGGAGGGAGATGGAGGGAGGGAGAGGGAGGGAGACGGAGGGAGGGAGAGGGAGGGAGACGGAGGGAGGGAGACAGAGGAAGAGGGAGGGAGAGGGAGGGAGACAGAGGGAGGGAGACAGACAGAGAGGGAGACAGACAGAGAGGGAGACGGAGGGAGAGGGAGGGAGAGGGAGGGAGAGGGAGGGAGGGAGACGGAGGGAGGGAGAGGGAGGGAGACGGAGGGAGGGAGGGAGTGAGGGAGACGGAGCGAGGGAGAGGAAGGGAGACGGAGGGAGGGAGGGAGAGGGAGGGAGACGGAGGGAGACGGAGGGAGGGAGACGGAGGGAGGGAGAGGGAGACAGACGGAGGGAGACAGACAGAGGGAGACAGACAGAGGGAGACAGACAGAGAGGGAGACAGACAGAGAGGGAGACAGACAGAGAGGGAGACAGACAGGGAGAGGGAGGGAGAGGGAGGGAGAGGGAGGGAGACGGATGGAGGGAGAGGGAGGGAGACGGAGGGAGGGAGAGGGAGGGAGGGAGACAGAGGGAGAGGGAGGGGGAGGGAGACGGAGGGAGGGAGACAGACGGAGGGAGGGAGACAGAGAGGGAGACAGACAGAGAGGGAGACAGACAGACGGAGGGAGACAGACGGAGGGAGACAGACGGAGAGGGAGACAGACGGAGAGGGAGACGGAGGGAGAGGGAGGGAGGGAGAGGGAAGGAGAGGGAGGGAGGGAGGGAGGGGGAGGGAGACGGAGGGAGGGAGAGGGAGGGAGGGAGAAAGAGGGAGAGGGAGGGAGAGGGAGGGAGAGGGAGGGAGGGAGACGGAGGGAGAGGGAGGGAGGGAGAGGGAGGGAGACGGAGGGAGAGAGACGGAGGGAGACGGAGGGAGGGAGACAGAGGGAGGGAGGGAGCCAGAGGGAGAGGGAGGGAGGGAGACGGAGGGAGGGAGGGAGGGAGAGAGAGGGAGGGAGAGGGAGGGAGGGAGACAGGGAGGGAGAGAGTGGGGAGACAGAGAAAGAGAGAGGGAGACAGAGTGAGTGAGACAGAGGGAGACAGAGAGAGGGAGAGAGGGAGGGAGAGAGGGAGAGAGGGAGGGAGAGAGAGAGGGAGGGAGAGAGGGAGGGAGAGGGTGGGAGAGGGAGGGAGAGACAGAGGGAGGGAGAGAGAGGGAGAGAGAGGGAGGGAGGGAGAGGGAGGGAGAGAGAGAGGGAGGGAGAGGGAGGGAGATGGAGGGAGGGAGACAGAGGGAGGGAGACAGAGGGAGACAGATGGAGGGAGAGGGAGGAAGAGGGAGGGAGGGAGACGGAGGGAGGGAGGGAGAGAGAGGGAGGGAGAGGGAGGGAGGGAGACAGGGAGGGAGAGGGAGGTAGACAGAGAAAGAGAGAGGGAGACAGAGTGAGTGAGACAGAGGGAGACAGAGAGGGAGAGAGGGAGAGAGGGAGGGAGAGAGAGAGAGGGAGGGAGAGAGGGAGGGAGAGAGAGGGAGGGAGGGAGAGGGAGGGAGAGGGAGAGAGAGAGAGAGAGAGAGGGAGGGAGAGAGAGAGGGAGGGAGACGGAAAGAGAGAGAGGGAGAGATAGAGAGAGGGAGAGATAGAGAGAGGGAGGGAGAGAGAGATAGAGGGAGGGAGGGAGGGAGAGAGAGAGAGAGAGAGAGAGAGATAGAGATAGAGAGAGAGAGAGAGATGTGTGTATGCCGGGTCTGGTGGCTCAGTGGACGAAGGCGTTCGCTGCAGGTGCCTGTGTTCAACCTCATGGTCATAGTTTTTTTTTGCTCTAGCCCCGCCCCCTCCCCCACTGACCCCGCCCCCACCGGTGCGGCCCTCAGCCACAAACCACACTGTAAATTTGGCCCCCGAGAGAAAGTTTGTGAGTACCCATGCCTTAGAATGTATGCTCTCTCCCTCCTCTGTGATACATCAATCACTTGGTAAGATACGTTTTTGACATCGGTGTGAACTCTCTAGTGGGACTAAAACATCTTAATATACAGAAATGTGCCATACTAATTGGTCTACTGTGCATCCCACACACCCACTTGAGTGCTTAGAGGGCACCACTTGTGGTGGTTAGTAGCGCTGAACAAATACTTTAAATAAATAAAATCTGTAGCAAACTGACAACTAGTTTCTTCCTCAGTAGTTCGAGAGCCTAAGATGAGTGTAAACCAGTGGTTTTCAAACTTTTTAATGCTGTGTGTGTAACTAGCTGAACTTCAACCCATCAACATAATGTAGTCAGAAAACAATGATCTTATCTGGAATTGAAGAATCTCTGCCTTACCCAGCCCACCCCACCCAAGCAGTGAGGTATTGGGACATTGATGCAATTAAATCTACCTTTCTACCAGCAAGCTGTAGCAAAGTCGCAGGTCTGCTTTTGTCACATATAGATATATATATACATACACACTCAGTGCTGCTGAGGGTGTATGTGTGTGTGCCTGTAAATATATATATATATATATTCTATGAAAAAAATCAAAGGTTACAGAGATGTTATAGTTAGGCTCAGGTTTCACTCGTACAAAACCAGAGAAATTCAGCAGTTATAGTTAGCTGAGCTAACTATAACTTGTGCCCCTGCAATGCACTACTTATGACCGCATATATTACATTACTCATGACATGGTCAGTGACATCACTGATGACATATCAGTTGACATCATCCAGTGATAGTGAGTGTTTTTTAAAAGTTTGTGTGTTAAATATATGTACCAAGGTGTATTGGTGAATCAGTGGGTGTATGAGTGCCTGTATGGATGATTCAGGGGGTGCGAGACTGACTATATAAGTGAGTGATTAGGTGTCTCAGTGAAAGTATGGGTGAGTGACTAGGTTGTGTGAAAGTCTGTATCAGTCTGTCTGTTGGTGTCTAAGTGGCTGTATGTGTTGGTGAGTGGGTATGTGAGTAGCTGTATGGATGATTGATTGGTTGTCTGAGTACCTGTATTGGTGTATGAGTGTCTGTGTGGGTGGGTGAGGGGGTGTGTGACTGCCTGCATGGATGAGTGAGTGAGTGGGTGAGTCAGTGGCTGTATGGGTTAGTGAATGCATATGTGAAGGGCTGTATGGGTGACTGAGTGTGTGTATGGCTGTGTCGGTGAGTGAATGGATGTGTCAGTGGTATATGGGTAACTGCATACGTGAAAGGCAGTATAGGCGAGTGTTGGAGTATATGAGTGACTGTATGTGTGAGTGAGTGAGTGACTGTGAGAGTGGCTGTAGTGTATATAACTGTATAGGTGAGTAAGTGGCTGTGTGACTGATTATGGGTGAGTGAGTAGCTCTATGGGTAACTGACAGTGTGTGAGGTGGCAGCCCCGGGGCTGCCGGTGGACCCAGTGGGCCTGTCTGCATTCATGATTAAAAATGCCCCAGGGAGGAGGCGGTCCCCGGGGCTTTGATAAGTCCTAGCAGGGGGGCCCTGTGCACCCCCACTCCTTTATTTACCATTTGCCCCTGGGACCTGGCCCACCCGGGGGTTATTGTAAAGCAAGCATGGGAGCCCGCGAGTGCTTTTTAAAAAAGGTTTACAGCTGATTTGTGGATCCACTCGAGAGTCCAAGTCCAATTTTTTTTTTTTAAATGCTTTTTACCCCCAGCAGGGTCCCTAAGGGACCCCCCCCACTGTATCTGAGGGGTCAGGGTGGGGGGGTTCAACAACGCCACTGTTCATTTATCTACTCATTCCTCCATACAGCTTCATTTTCTCCCTTCCAATATTCTTTCTTTCCCTGTTCTAGTTGCCCAGCTGCTTTTTCTTGCTCTTCTACTGGCACTGTATTGCAGCGGTGATGACCTTTTGTCTGCAGAGTTGCAGACTGAAGAGGACTCGTAAACCCCCCTCCCCCCTCAGAGTGCAGCTCCCATAGCAGTTCAGACTGGAGTGTTTTATTGGATTACGGCAATTGCTAATTTGCTACGGTTGATTCCCTGAATGGACTACACTTCAGAGTAATTGCCCAAAGCTGTAAGTCAAGCGCTCCACCCATTGTTTAGAAATTGTTAAACTAAAGCATTGAGCTCTAGTCTGTTTCAAGAGTGGGGCTCGTTTTCTTCCACCCCCAACTCAGAATAAACAACCTTCTGCTTGAGATAATCGGACCCAACATAGCTACCTGACAACTCAGTGGTGTCTAGTCCCTGTTATAGATGTTTTACTTTGCCCATGAGCACCTCGACACCAGACATTTTTGTACCTGCTCCACTAGACTACTCTTTAATGACCATGTAAATTTGGTCTTCTTGGAAGTCCTTTATTAAGGGAAAGTTTGCAGACCTTCACCCACACTCTTGGTGAATGAATCCACCCTTCGATTTGAGATCATATGCAATTGTAGTACCTTAGGGAAGGCGCATCATCTCACACCCTGTTTGAGGTATCAAGGCTCAGGCATTTAATCACCTAGACAATCAACATAGTAAGCGAGGCCAGCCACCTGGAGGTTGTCCATCCAATGAAGATTTGTAACTATTGTTAACCTAGAGCTTTATCAGAGCACACAAGTCCTTCATTGCACAATACCATCCCCACACGTTTTCAAGAACTACCACACCCTCTTTCATCTGGACTGTGAGCATCATTCAGCTGTGCCCCCAAGAACATCTACCCCTGGCCAGGAGATTCTCACGGCCACGACCAACCACAAGCTAAACCTGCATCAGAAGCCAAGCACATTGTGGTAGAACCTCTTCCTCCTGTGTCCTCCCCCCCACCAATCCTGGAACGTCAATGATTTTAGGTACCCAGCTCAACTGAAGCCAAATTATTGGCCATACAGCTGGGTGCATAAAGTAATTGAGGGCATAGGTTCTCTATTTTATAGAACTTGAAAGTCAAATAAGGGGCACCATTTCAAATACATTGAGTTACGCCACAAATTGTACAAGAAAAGATCAATTAAAACTGTACAAGATGATGCAAACTAATAAAGTATACAAATACCAATCACCCTATACATACAGCTCAGTACCTTTGATTTTAAAAACCCATTTTGCTGGTATATCAAGATTCCTTGTTTTAGTCTGATGCATTTTTGATTAAGTTGTGGGATTTATTCTCTGAACTAAAATAAGGTCTTCAACAAAAACAATTTACACCCCAATATGAATTGCACCCATGTGCTATACTCACCACCTTACCTACGTAGTATGGTCTGAGGTTATTAGGCAACATAAGGATCGCCCTTACAGACTACATCAGTCCCTCTTTTGATGCACAAGCATATTTTGGTAGCAATAAAGTGCTGTACACATAATGACAAACTGACATCTCTGGCTCATGTGTACAAAAAAAAAAAGCATGCTTCCCAATTGGGCCTGAAAGCTTCTATTTACTGTCAGATATGCACCTCGTGTGTGTTATGGGAAATCAGGGACTCACTCCAGCAGGTCAACTGGGCAGTTACAAGGAGGCCTCCAGAGCTTTTTTTCTCCCTGTAGCGCAGGGCAGGTAGTTAACCAACTGACCTTTCGGTCAGTCAAGTTAGCTTGGGATGAGCGACCCAGGTCCAGTATTCCTCCTCAAATAGCAAGGCATGCCTCAAGCAGGAGGCCAGGCATCTGGGGAACAAGGCAGTTTTGTAATGTCTAGGAGTGTTCGGAGGGTCAAATATCAATATCTGGTGCCAGTCTTTGAGAATAGCTTAGAAGATTCCTCAACATTTATTTCTGGAAAGTTCTTCCGTACCCCCGTCAAGACTCCAAGTCTGGGGGTGACAAAATACTACTGTCAGGTTCCTTTGTGTGTTCTGAGGCTGCCCTTTGAAATGTAAGTGGTGCAGGGAACTGCTATACCCCCAGCAGGATGGCCCAGCCTGCCCACACTCGGGCCTGGGTGGATCTCTCAGAGTTTAAGTCCGCAGAATTCTGTGGAGTCATTGAAAATCTGGAATTCCGCGGAGTTCCGCAGTCAGACGGAGTTTCCTCCATCACAGACCATCCATGTCCTTTTGTGAAAGAGGGGTAACATTCAGGCCAATTTCTAAACATTTTGAGTGCCCTGAATGCATTACACCTCGGGACCACCTGTGAGTGTGGAGAAAGCAGGACTCCGTCCCGATCAGGGTGCCTCATTCACTCTTATGGTACACCGTACACCTGATCTGTCAAGGGCCCAGACTCTGCCAGTGGTGGACATAGCAGCACTCTCTCCTCGGACTGCCGGGATGAAAGACAGCACTCCTCAGATCCCAAGAGGATCTGACCTGGGGACCCAGTGAGTAGTCAAGTACCAGACCCTTTTGTCTGAAATATGCCTTCGGTGCAGGGTTTAGGAGGATCTCCAAAGCACTCTGATCCTGAGAAATAACGCCTTTGGACACTCCAGAATCCTTTTTGAAGGGATTAGTGTCGTGATGACATGCCGGAGTGCAATGTTTTCATAGCTTACACTAATTTTGACTATGGCGTGCCTCCGTGATAATGCAAAAGATTTGCGCGGCTCCTTATGGGGGTATATGGGCTGAGGGGCAGGGGGGAGGATACATGTAAAGATTACACACTCTTGCATTTCTAGACCCCGCTTTTGGTCAGAGTCCATTCGAGATAGCAGTGAGGGAAGGTGAAAGAAAGACAAAGTACAGCCATCCAAACCGGACTTTTAAACACTGAGAAGGGCAGGACCTGGTGCTGGTGCTACAAACTGAGTGTACTCATCCTAGAAGCTCCAACAGCTCGAGTCTGTCTCAAACGGAGGGCTGCTGTACGCATCGAAAAGGCGAGCTGCAAGTAGCTGCAGTGGAATCTAAAAAATGTTTGCATATTGCAGTGTATTTTCATCTTTATTTTATTTTTTTACCTGATTTGCCCAATTATGTTTTTTGTGAAAGTCATCTTTCATTTTCCTTTTGATGCCTCTGCTGCATGTTTTTCTATTGTCATTTGGTGAATGGAGATGAGGTAAAGTCTATGGTGGTGTTATTGCACAGAGCGGCTGCAGTGTTTTGCTGTTTTCTCATTCTATGTGCTGCTATGCACCAGTGTTTGTTGCAGAGGTCAGGGTTAATTTGAGGCTGCAAAAAAATGTCAAGCTCCACTTTAGTTTACGGAGACTAAGTAGGAGCATCGTCTTTTTGCTAACAAAAATCATTAACAACTCTTATCAGACCCTGGAAATTAGTGATGAGGCCGGGTTCCACAATCTAGATTTACTCTGGAACCCTTGGTCGATGGATCGTTGGTTCCTGCTTAAAAGTGTAGTGGGGAGAAAAATCTTTTGCCAATCATATATCACCAAATTCAATGAATCATGACTCCGAAGGATCACCGACTCCTGATTCTTAGTTTAGTCACTTTATGACAAAGCGAAGAACAACTGGACATACAAACACCTCAAGATGAGGTTGTAGAAATATATTGGAACTAATACAAAGCCAAACCTACAGGTGGTTTAGTCTGTGAAGCATACAATGGATGACCAGTTCTAGAATCAAGACGCAGAATATAACTGCTCCTACATAGAGAGTCTTCTTCATTGGAGGTTCGTAAGTAAAAAGCATTAGTCTGTCCCAACACTACCACTAACGTGCCATCCCTACTTAGCATTTCCCAGGCAAGTTCAGGAAAAAGGTGTCAGTGCGTGACGACTTCCTAAGAAGTACACTCACGTTGAATGGGTCAAGTAGCCACAGCTACAGAGTTCGTTCTAAGATGCTCCTTCAACTCCAGCCACACCAGACGTCTCCTGGGCTCTCTCCCTAACCCCAACACCAAAATCATAGGACACGCCCATCGTCACAACACGCAATCCTCCCATCCAGCTAGACCCCTCCTCGTAGGTAGCTTTCCAGGCGGTTGCAATGCTCCCAAGCGCTGGCTCGATGACATTGATTCCCAGGCCTTCTCCAGCGAGAAAGAACACCATCCCACATTGTCAGCACCGCTTGTTCAAATGTATCCTCTCCTCCCTAAGCCTAGCTCCTAAAACAAAAGCGTTATTCTAACTAACAAAGATGAAGTTCTCCACCTGCAACAGAAACGTGAGAAAGAAAAGATTCTGCATATGCATGAACACTACGAGCAGCTAGTCTGGAGAGCCAGGGAGAAATACACGAGGCCTACAAATTCAGCTAACATAAGAATCAGTGTAGAACTTCATTATTCACACGTATACATGAGCATTATTACTGTGCACGTTTAAATGAATGCATTACATAACAATGAATACATTTCTTATTAGTCACTTGTAAAATCAAAACATTAAAGCTTCATCAAATAGTTCACAATTACAATGTTAATTTCTCCACTTTGTGCGGAAATATCTCTATCACTTCGCTTTATATGTTATTACATTACACGTTCTAATAACCAAATGTAAACACAACAAAAGATTATATATAGGTGCGAACTACTCGTGATTATAATGCACCCCTACAATTAGAGAGCACAATCGCGCTCTATCAGTCCCCCCTCTGATGACTAGTGTCATCACCATCAATTGCATCTCCCTGTAGAAAGAACTGACCTAAACAGAAGTTGTAGCCGGTCTTCCCTGTCAAAACTTTTCTAGGTTCTTGAGATTCTCATGGTGACTGTCCTGCAGTCTCTCCATTCTCCTCTCATGTTGCCTAGGAGAATTCTTAACCTGTCTTGACTTGTGCCACTTATAAGCTCTTTTCGCTCCAAGCAACAAGATCACACAGATCACAACTATTATGATTGGCCTCAAGATATATCCAAGAAATCCTTTCCCAGTGCTTGCAAACCAACTTACAACCTTGCAAAATCATTTGCCTACTTTATCCCAAACTCCTTCTGCTGCCAGATCATGTACCTCATGGTGTATCTCAGTAATGTTACTTATGTACTTCCTCAGATCCTTACTATAATCCTGGAAATAAGTACAGCCAGTGCTTAATTGGTAAAATATTAAGTCCAGGTGCTCAAATTTTTGTAGGAGGCCACACCCACTCCCTCTGCTGGCTCCACCCACTTCCTCCACTGGCTCCACCCACCTATTTCCCTGAATCCAAAGTGGTCTTGGCTAACAATTAAAGACTGGCAGAGGAAGCAGTTGCACAAAACACTCCCAGTTGGAAGCTCACCACTTCCAAAACCACTCCCCCACACTCAGTTAAGCACACCAGTGGATGCGAGCCTGCTCTGCAGGAAGGTGAAACTCCAGTGACGACTGCCTGTGTAGTCTATGTAGCCGCATTATGGTACGGCTAGGTTGGTGAGCTGTCCTGAATAGCGGCCAATTGGACCCATAATGTGTGCTACCTTTAGCCAGTACAAGGCTTTGAAGAACTAGCATAACACAATGAAGGGCTTCTAGTTTTACTTTATAACATTGCAAGAATGTGTGCTGATGACAGAAAAAAGGACTATTTGAATGTGCCACTCAAGGCAAAATAAATCTTTTTTTTACTTAAAAGCCAGCAGCAGTGGAGGAATAACTGCATCCGTGTGCCCACTCTATAAAAAGTTATTTAACATAATGAGCCATTTCTATGCTTTGCAGACAAATATAACACTGAACACTGGCACACAGCTGATGGCAGAAAACCAAGAAAACCAAGTCTACCTGAACGTGCCACTCGACGCAAAATTGCCTTGAGTGGCACGTTCAGGTAATCTTGCTTTTCTGCCATCAGCTGTGTGCCAGTGTTCAGTGTTATATCTGTCTACAAAGCATTCAAATGGCTTAGTATGCTACATAACGTTTTATAGTGTGTGGGGCTCACAGCTATTGTTCTTACGCCACTGCTACCGGCTTTTAACTTTAAAAAAAGATTTCTTTCGCCGCAAAAGTTAAAAGCCAGCAGCAGTGGAGGAAGAGCTGCAGCCGTGAGCCCCACATACTATAAAATGTTATTTAGCATAATCAGCCACTTGAATGCTTTGTAGACAAATATAACACTGAACACTGGCACACAGCTGATTAGAGAAAAACAAGATTACCTGAACGTGTCACTTAAGGCAATTTTTTGCCACCAGTACTCAGGGCTCGCGCCAACACCGACGCACACCAAGAAGACAGGACCTATAGCGACGAGAACCGCGTTTCAGAGCAGAGTCAAGAGCACTCGCCCAACATCAAGCACCAGCATGGAAAAGGTAAGCCGTTCTCTCGGGTGCTGCTCCTGCAACTCAGGGGTAGAGTTATTGGTTAAAATGGGAGTGTCTCCTCCATTGCATCGTAGAGTGCGTGCTTGGCAGCCTGAGGCTTAGTGAGCAGAGCGGCTCCTCTAGATCAGCGACGAGGTGCTTTGTTAAGAGCCTAAGGGTTATTGAGAGGCCCTGGTCATCTCGGTAGTTGTAGAGTGCTTGGTTAGAAGTCCAGGGGTCCCTTTTAGAATACTTGGTTAGAAGTCCAGGGGTCCCTTTTAGAGTGCTTGGTTAGAAGTCCAGGGGTCCCTTTTAGAGTGCCTGGTTAGAAGTCCTGGGGTCACCTTTAAAGTGCTTGGTTAGAAGTCCAGCCCTACTGCATTTTTATTATTATTTCTTTATTTACGAATAAAATACTTCCTTCCTGTAGGGACTATGAAAGAGCTATGGGGGGAGCATCCAGAGCAAGGATCAGGCAGGAGAGACACAGCACAGACATGGCAGGCATATTACAAGCAGAGTGGGCCAGGACAGGCACGACTGGTAAAGCACGGTCAAAGCAGGCACAGCACAAACGCCCGCAGAGAGTAGGCCGGACAGTTGCAGCATAAGTGGGACAGACTGTGTGAGCAGGCACAGTGCAGGCGTAGGGCAGATAGAGGGGGCAGGCAGGGCACACGGAGGCAACGTGCAGCTAGGAAAGGAACAGAGCAGACAGGGCATATGCCCAGAGCATTCAGGGCAGGCGCAGCGCTGCCCCCAGAGGCACAGTCCAGACAGAGCAGGCACAGCGTTGGCAGCAGGGCTTTAAGTGGGAAAAAAAACTGGGGGAGCTCTAAAGGGGGCGTGGCAAACCATGTAAAGGGGTGTGGCCTATCCAAGTAGGGGTGTGGTCTAAATCAAGAGGCTCCTTTCAATTTCCACGAGCCTTTAACAAGATACCAGCCCCACTGTTAGATTTAAAATTCCCTTTCCTATGATGTTTCTACCGTGCTGATGTAGATTAGCAGTGTGTGGCTAAATTACATGTATTGATGCTTGCATCCAGTAGCCCGTCAAGTATCCCTCACAGTATGCAGGCCTCATTAACCAGTGTAACTCCATTTTGTCTTTCCCAATTCTTATAAGACTGCCTGTGTCGTGCTCATGTTAGGCCTTAGAGTTCAGAATCGCTTGCCTCAGCAGAACAGTGCATTTTGTTATATTTTCTGTTCATGTTCAAGGCTGCAACTCGACTTGCTAACAGTATAATTATTTTGCTCTGCATTCCATTGTATACATGTAACTCTGCTCCCACATTAGGAGATGCTGAGGCTTGGCACAGTGGCCTTGGACCACTGATAGAGTGTACCCATCTGGCAGGTGTTAGCTCATCTCTCTGTACCTCCTTTGTTCATGCCTGGCTCAGGCCGGTATCTTTCCACTAGGGGCGTGGTCGAAGTCTCTCAGAGGGGTTTATCTAATAATGCAGAAAGATGGGAAGGCAGTCCCTCTCTGGTCATCTTAGGGTGCAGGTCATGACGGACTCTTCTGCAGAGTAGTCTCAATAAATGCTTGTTTGTATTCTCTACTGTCTGACCGACTCTTCATTTGGGAAGTCATAGCAGGTGGTTGTATATATATAACCCGCGGGGCCCTCAAGGGCCCCGTCCTTCAGTTGGCGCCCGAACAGGGACCCCGCGAATTGGCCCCCTCACCCGTAATCGGGTCACAGGGGCCAGGGTGGTGTCTGGTTGGTCAGTCAGGCAGATCGGGGCCCCTCACACACAAGACCGAGCTTGGTTCTCGCAGCT
The DNA here is from genome assembly GCA_963921515.1 of Calotriton arnoldi. Taxonomy (NCBI): domain Eukaryota; kingdom Metazoa; phylum Chordata; class Amphibia; order Caudata; family Salamandridae; genus Calotriton; species Calotriton arnoldi. The sequence goes on along the minus strand of CAWUFW010000825.1, from coordinate 1,801,579 downwards.
GCCCCGCCCTTCCAATCGGGCGGATCCTAGGCTAGTGGTCACCGGCTGGGGTCCTGAGAAGGCGAAACCTTGGAGCTGACCGTTTGGTCCGAGGAGTCGGCAGTGGAGAATAACTTTCTTGACCTGTGTGTACCAGGTGAGTGATTTGATTCTTGGAAAAATGGCGCCATACTTAAACGGCACGAGTCTACGGGCTGTGTCTTGATATGGTCTCTGGACCGCTTGTCTTGAATGGCACAAGCCAACGGGCTGTGTCTTGGTACGGTCTCCGGACCACTTGTCTTGGACTTGGTGGGTCTGCGGACCCTTGAGGGACACAGAGTGCTTGAGAGCAGTCTACCGGGCCAACTGGTAATTGGACTCTTTGTGAAACGGTCCGGGACTGTTCACAGGTAATCTGCCAGACCAACTGGTAATTGGATTTGCTCTTGAAAAGGTCTGGGGCTGAGGCCTGTCCTCTTGTATTGGCACAGTCTCTGGACTGTCTTGGGTGCAGTTTGCAAACTGCCTTGCTTGAACAACACGGGTCGACGGACTGTGTCTTGGTGCGGTTTAATACCGTCTTGGTTTGTACTTGGCGGGTCTGCGGACCCTTGGAAAAGACACAGAGTGTTCGTGAACAGTCTGCCAGGCCAACTGGAAATTTGGCCCGCGCTCGAAAAGGTTTGGGACTGTTTGCAAACAATCTGCCATGCCAACTGGAAATTTGGTCTATGCTTGCAAAAGGTCTGGGGCTAGAGCCTGTCTTCTTGAACTTGGTACAGTCTCTGGGCTGTCTACTTGTCTTGGTGCAGTCTTTGGACTGTTTTGTTCTGATGCAGTCTTCGAGCTGACTTGTGGTTTGATTGTTGTGTTTGAGTGTTCTGAGGTTTGTGGACCGACGTCGGTGGTGGTGTTTGTGAAATGCTTGTTTGAGTGAGTAGCGACTGTGCTCTTCGTGTGGAGGTAAGGATGCCTTGCCTCAGCAAGCTGTGTTGTGTTGGCCCTTCTTGACAATGTCTGGAATTAGCTTAATTTGGTCTCTTGTTGTCATTGTGTTCTGCAGATGCCCATTGGAAGGATGACACTTTACATTTTGAAGAATAAAAAATAATAATAGTACATAAATAGAAATATGGTTTGATTAGAAATACTAGCAAGAATGTACATTTGTTTTGACATAGGAAGAGTGCAAAATGAGAAAAATGTAAGGAAGGGATGCACGTTTAAATTGAGACAGTGTTGTGATGATTCACAGTAATGTATTTTTGTGCTCAACAGACACGTATTCTAAAGGTGCAGTAAGGAGAGGTGAAATACACGCTCGTAATTCAGCAGCCCTGAATGTGCTCCTCTCTCTATGAGAAAGGGGGAGTGGAGACAGGAGTTCTGGAAAAGGGAGCAGTGTGTTTGTATTTAGAGCTTTCCAGCTTCAGACACGAACTGCTGAGTGGGTGTGTTTCATTTGGATTTGCTCACAATGGAACGTGTATTTAATTTGGAAAAAGTGTCTCAAGCTCCAGGCTGTGAGTGTTTAGCTGAACAAAAAGGATTTTCAAAGTTGAAAGACATATCTTGTGAACTCAGTTTGTGGCTGGCTTGCCATGACCTTCGGTGTGATAAGGAAGGCATTCCCAAGGAGGGGGCTCATCGAGCAGGAGGACTGACAGCAGCAGACAGGAGACACGCTGGGGAGAGTGTTATTGTGAAGGGAGGGCTCATTCAAGGAGTGGCTTCTGTGTCAGACACAGACAGGCTGAGCTGCATAGCGCAGAGCCAGGTTTTTTTTGTCTGAAAGCAGAATGCCAGGAAAAGATGTTAATTGGGAACGGACTAAAGGAACAACACAAGAGCTAGAAGAATAGGTTCATGAGTTTTGTGAAAGTGTGTATCCAGAGTTTCTACGACACTGTGGATTGAGTATCCTGGAGCTCTGTTCAGACTAGTGTGCACCTACAGTAAATTTTGGTTGTTTTCAAGGAATGAAGTAAAATGAGTTTAAAGGGAAAAAATATGATGATACAGAGATGGTTTTGCACAGAAACGTTTTCAGAATAAGTTGTTTGCAGAGAAAGAAAGTGAGTTACAAGGTGTTGTTTCACAGGATGGAAGTAAAGGTGTTTTGGTTTGTGCAAATTCAGGTATGGATGTTGCAGTGCTGGAAAAAGTATCATTTTGCCATCTTTATAACAGATTTGAGCATTGGAAGAAGAAATGTAAATTTAAATATGATGCAGCTAATGGAAAGGCGCAAAATAGAGAGAAATGCAGGTGCAAAATGTGCCAGTTCAGCAAATGCAAATATCAATTCAGAAACAGGTACCACTGACAGGAGTTTTTCAAGCCCAGATGCTCCCACAAAACATAGAAAATGCTAAAATTAATCTAAATAAGTTGTCCAGAGCAAATGTGAATTATTTCCAGAAATAAAATAAAGGACACATTTCAACAGGTTGCTATCAGAGGAAAGATGAGGGAGTGAAAGTGTCATTTATATTTTAGTGGACAGGATTTGTCTCAAAAGAGGAATTTGATTGTTTATTTGCAGATTCGTTTTTATTGTATTTTTGCAATAGCGACTTGGTTGTACATATTGGGAAGTGATTGGCCTGTATTGTTTCCTTCTGTTATGTATTAAAAATAGTACAGTGCTATGCGTGTATTGGTGGGTGTTTCAGACGCATTAGTTTAGCACATGTTTTGTGCTCTCTTACTCCGATCATTGGACTTTTTTTTATTTCATATAAATTTCAATTGAGGCCTAGTTGTGGTGAGCATGTGATAAGTTTAGTAGTGTTTGTTTTCTCTCGAGTTTTTGCAGATGTGCCACCCATTTTGTGGGCAACAGGTGATGTAGAGCTGGGATTCCTGCAGATTTCACGAGCCTTGTTGTGTAAAAAGGCTGGTACATTATAATAGTCCCACTATTTTGATTGTGTTCAAAACTTGTGATAGACCTGTGTGCAGTTCAAAGGGAAAAAATAAAAATGTGGCCCTCCAGTTGTCTGCTGCTCTGGCTATTTTCTGTTTCTTCTGTTGCTCAATCTTTTTCTGTCGCCGATATGAAGCGCAATGTTTGGCAGTATTGCTTATAGAATATATGATAGGTCTTTGTTTAAGAATAGCATTGGCTGGTAAGAGATATAGGCTCTATTGCACCTTTTAAGACCATGCAGAAAGACAGGGCATCTATACAAAGTTTTAGAATATAAGGTAGTCACTTGCTCATCGTTTTAGGCACAGCAAAAGCTGCAGGGCGGTACAATCAAATAGTGTTAGATATGGCATCCTTGGTGTGGTTTCCCCTGACTCTTGCCTCCACCTCCTACATGTTGATGCTGTGCTGGTTTTCGTTTTTGCTAGCTTAGATGCTTTGGGTATTTTGCCACTGCAGATCAATGTCACAGTGAGAGTGCTTTCTGTGTAAATTGATCTTGTGCTAGGTTCCCCCTGATTGGCATAGTGGTTTTATTAGTAGGTCCGTAGTGAAGTGCACTGATGGTGCCAGAGCTGGTAAATACACAGCTACTAGTAGGCTTGCAGCGTTGAGTGTGCCACCCACATGGGTAGCCCGGAAAAGATGCCTCAGGCCTTCCACCGCAGTGCCTGTGCACAGTTTTTTACATAGGACACATCTATGGTAAGCCCAGGGTACACCCCTAGGCAGGGTGCAGTGTTTGTGCAGCGCTGATGTGTACTGGTGTGTGTGGCGTGTCCAGGTGGTGAAATGCTGCTATTTTTCCTTTTTCACCATTAACGGGCTGTCCTGCTGATAGGGCGGAATGGGGAATTTTTGTAACATTCAACGAGTATATGAGCTCCGACTTTGAGCTCAGACTTTGATAATATATCTCTTGGTGCCTATGGTTTTTAAGTCTGTGTTTGCAACAAGCTCTTTTAGAATGTGGCTATTTTCTTGTTCAGTTTATTTGTGTGTTTTTTGCCTGATTGTGGACAGACTGTTTGGTCTCAATATGGTTGTGACTGAGAATGTGCATTTGGTATGGTGTCTTTGTCTGGTGTTTTATTGTATTACTGTGAGTATTGCTACGAATACTTGCTTCATTGCCACTGGGATAAGACTATCTACTCGTGCCAAGTTCCCGAGAGGGTAAGCAGGGGTTGCCTGAACAGAGTATTCCCATTGCGTTGATTAGAGGGAAGGGTACCTATTTTGCACAAAGGTACTTACCTTTGCTAAAGAAAAACTATTGTCTTTAGTTGGCAGATAGTTCTTATATTTACTTTTGACTGACAGGGGAGGTTCTTTTTCAGTACAAGGGGTAAGTATTTTTGACAAGAGGTCACCTGCTTAGGTCACCTACTGTCGAAGGGGGGTAGGAGACTAGCTCCTGGGCAAATTAAGCGTAAGCAAATTTACAATGCATGAGGTGCATGAAACTAACACACTGCGTTTTTCTGTGGCTTCTGTGCTTGGTACATGTATTGTTGTGTCCTGTTTTGTGTTGTGCGTACACAAGACGGCTGTGCGTTTTACGTTTTCCTTGGCTTATGTGCTTATTATGTGTATTGTTGTGTGCTGTTTTGCGTGGTAAGTACGCAAGACAGCTTGTTTTTGTGCGTTTTCTCTCTCTTTTGAGCCTACCTGAGCTGTCTAGGAACGGCCATAAGACAATCGGTTGTGCTCGCTTTAGCCATTCATTTCACAGGATGCTGTGAATATGCTTCTGAATAAACAGAGACAGCACCTCACCAGTGCACGTCTAATTGGCTATAAAATAACACTGTTTGAACAAATTGTCAGGATTAAAAAAAAAATGTGTCACCTTGAAGTACGCCATGTTACTGCCCCTCCTTTCTGTAAGTTGAGGGAATTGGATGAAGCTGGAAGGACGGGTAGACTAGACTGATGCTCCTTTATTTGATCCTTAAGGGGAACTATAAGTCGGTGGCTTTCGTTTGAATGCCCAGGTGGCACCACCATCATTGTTCATGTTATCGCAACACTACATACGGTTGCAGAGGCATCATGAGTCCTTTATCAGTTAGCCTGTATAATTGAGCCGACAGCCCTTACTAGAGCTGGTGAATAGGTTTTTCCCCTGAATATGATGACACATGGCCCAGATCGTGAAATGTATGGTGCACATGATTCACAATACTAGAAAGGTTGCCCATATGCACTCGGTAAATGTGCAAAACACACATTTTAGTGGTTAACTGTTTTTGAAGAAAACATAGCTCTACAGGAGTTTGTTTGCAAGGATAGGATAGGATTGACATTTGTAGAGCGCACGAATGCCGAGGCGTCTTGGCGCTGGGGTGAAAGAGAGAGAGGACCAGTGTCCACAGAACCGACACCTTAAGCCCTGGGGAACAGCCATGTTTTTATTTGCTTCCTAAACACTGTCCTGTTTGGTTGGAGTCTCACTGTGATAGGTGGTTGGTTCCACAGCCTAACCACACAGTGAGATAAGCTCTTACCACCCCATCTGGCTCTACAGACTTTCGTGGCACAGATGAGACCAGAATTAGCTGATCTACGACTGCTAGTAGGTGCGTACCAGTGGAAGATTTTTCGAAGGTCAGCAGCCCCTCCGCCATAAAGTGTCTTATGAACCAGACATAAGGCCTTGAATTCTAGACGTTGTTGTATTGGAAGCCAATGCAGTGACTTGATGGCATCAGATGTGGGGTGACCTTTAGGAATGTTCAATAGTAGCCACGCCGCAGCATTTTGTATAGACTGTAATTTAGTTTTCTGTGCCTTGGCAATGCCAATGAATAGAGCATTACAGTAGTCTAGACGAGATAAAACTAAGGCCACTACCACTGTTTTCCTTAACTCCTGCGGAATAAACGGAAACACCTTCCTAAGTAGCTTCAGAATATAGAAACAAGTGGAGGTTACACGATTGATCTGGGCCGAAAAGCCCAGTTGCTCATCAACTATGATCCCCAAGTTCTTAACTTTAGAGGATGGTGTTGGACATATGCCAGCCTCTATCGGCCACCAGGTGGGGTCCCACAGGTACGGACCGCCACCAAACTCCATCACCTCCGTCTTATCTGTGTTTATTTTCAGATAATTGTTGCTCATCCAGCTCATGATGTGAGTCAGACATGCATGGAAACTCGCAGCAGCAGACGCCGCCTGATGTGATACAGAGATGATGATCTGTGTGTTGTCTGCGTAAGACACAAACGAGAACCCATGCTGTCTAATGAGACTGGCGAGTGGGGTGACATGGATGTTAAACAGAGTCGGAGACAGTGCCGATCCCTGTGGGACTCCACAAGGCAGAAGGAATGTTTGACTGTACATTTTCCCAGTACAGAGTCTGTTCCCTATCCTCTAAAAAAAGACGATAGGAGGGACAGAGCCGCCTCCCCAATCCCACCGCCTTCAGCCGCCGCACTAACACCGTGTGATTCACAGTGTCAAATGCTGCCGATAGGTCAAGGAGGATGAGGATCGCTCTACCCCCCCATCCACCTGTCTCCGAATATCTTCTGTTGCCATGACTGACGCAGTCTCGGTCGAATGACCTCACCGAAATCCGTGCTGACTTGCATCCAGCAGGTTGTTAATGTCTAAGTAGGTCGACAGCTCCTGATTTATTGACCTCTCAAGGATTTTGGCTGCGATCGGCAGGCAGGAGATAGGTCGATAATTCTTAGCCTCCAGTGGATGAAGCTGGGGCTTTTTGAGAATTGGTCTGATGCAACAACAAGTTTTGTTGGAGAATTCATGTACTCGCTACATTATGCTTAATTTGTCAGTTAGTTAGTATAAGAAGGATCTCTGTTAAATTAGCAGTTTTAGACTTCCCCGCCACGCCTATAACATGAGAGCATGGTCACAAATGCAATATTTATGTTGGCCTCAAGACAAAAATAATTCTAGAGGTGTCTGCAGTCCTGCACAGTAGCGAAGGTTCAAGAAAAAAGTCGGTCCAGAGATCCTGGAGTTGGATATGAAATCCTATGGGACTTGGGAGGAACGTAGCTCAAGGCTCTGGATCTTTCAGCCTCGTATTAACAAGATAAAGTAGGGGTGTAAGCATGTGTTCCTCCTATCAGTTGGTCTGTTTTTTTTCATTAGGTTCATTCCTTTTTTGTAATACAATACAGAAGTCCAGTTAGCGTTCAGTGAAAGTAGATATTTTATTTCCATTTATCACTTTTTAAAGCCATTCCACTCTTTTTTATCATGTTTTATGGCAGGTTGTTAAAAAAAGGAGACAGCCGACACGTGTTTCGCCCTATGTGGCAGATTGAGCCAGGGCTTTCTCAAGGCTAGTTCAGATGTTCAGAAGTCATACAGTCTATTAGAAGTATATTACTTTACGGATTTCTTCATAGTAGTACATGAGTACTGTCGGAGTGTCAGATTACAGCAACACTCCGACAGATGGATTTATCCTGGGACAATTACTTTGTAACTCCAAATTGTGAATATTCTCATGTACTACTATGAAGAAATCCGGAAAGTAATATACTTCTAATAGACTGTATGACTTCTGAACATCTGAACTAGCCTTGAGAAAGCCCTGGCTCAATCTACCCCATAGGGCGAAACACGTGTCGGCAGTCTCCTTTTTTTAACAACCTGCCATAAAACATGATAAAAAAAGAGTGGAATGGCTTTAAAAGTGATAAATGGAAATAAAATATCTACTTTCACTGAACGCTAACTGGACTTCTGTATTGTATTACAAAAAGGAATGAACCTAATGGAAAAAACAGACCGACTGATAGGAGGAACACATGCTTACACCCTACTTTACAGTAGCGAAGGTTCACAAAGTAGAAGAAGTGTCGTGATCTCTATGACTTATTGAACACAAGCTTGCTAAGACAAGAAACACAAAGGAGCCATTGCCTTGAAATTCCCTTTTGAGGTTCTTTAGATAAATAATATAGGAATGGACAGATAAGGCACGAATTATTCTTTCACAGCTTAGTACCCTACTACTTGGGATTGGGAGAGAACAAAAATTATGAATTGTGTAACGTTTTACCCTTGCCACTTCACTAAAAGTTTGTTTTATACTTGCTAATAGGTCCGGGACGCTTTTCAGTCATTCGGAGAGAGAGGGGTCGGACGTGATGCACAGCCTGGCTGCTCGTTATGGAACACCTATGAATACGACCAAGGCGGAGCTGCAGAGCAAAGACATGCTGGACGAGGCAGTACCACCGAGAAGGAGAAAGAGAGAGAAGGGCTATCTAGGAGCCCCAACCTGTTGGTCTACTTGTGCTTCAGTCCCAGCCCATTGAGCCTAGCCGGTGGGCTCACCTGTATTTGAGCCTCTGCCCCTTGGTCCATCTCGAGTCTGACCCCCCTCCCCCCCTTCTTCCTTTGACCCCTTTTGTGTAGGGTATGACATCCACCCGACGGAGGAACAGTGCACCGAGGTAGAATAGGGTTAGTAGGGATGGACTTCATGGATGAAGAATAGGGTGCGGGTACCCTGTCTAAGGTACCAGCGATAGAGTAGAGGAAGAGAGTTTGGTGCATTGTTTGGTCAGTCAACGAACGGGGCAAAGGGATTGTGATTCTAGAGAGAGAAATACCTTGCCCTGCAACGTGGGATCTGGATCCGAGCTGGGCACACAGCTCCACCACGGGTGCTCAATAGTGCCTACACTAGATGAACAATAGGAGCCTACCAGTGATGGCTCTCTGAAAGACACTGGAAAGAAGAGTTTTGCCCATCTTGTTCCCTGGTCACCAATTCTATTGCGTTTGTTTCTCTCCCAATCACCATGTATCCATTTGGTTACTCAATTGAAGTGCCAGTTGCATCCCTAGTTGTTATTGTGCTAATGATAGTGCTAGGAACATCCTACTCCCTGAATGAGAAGTATCCTATGCCTTCCCAATGCATTCCCAAGTTCATGCAGCACCTGCTTCTCTTGTGAACATGTTTGTTACTTTAGCTCCTCGCACAGGAGGACATAAAATGATGATATAAGTGTCTAGATTGGTGTACCTACGATTCAGTTCTCCAGTTCTCAATAATGCATTTAGTGATTCTTGCCCTACAAAAGAATGTGTATATTAGGCAGAGACCTTCCATGATAGTTAGTATGACAGTTCGTTTTTTGTATTCCCCACTGTATTTGCTGCCTCATCTACGAATTGTGCCCATCCGTAGTTATAATATAAAATGTGACACGACAAATAGACCCTTGTATATACAGTCTCCCAGTTTGTTGCATTTACTGCGTAAGTACATTAACTGCTGAGGAAAGGACATCCATACAGTGCAAGTGCTGAGATCATGCTTCAGAAAGAGATAGAAGAGTTGTTGAGCGTTGGCGTAGATCTATCTTAGGTCAATATCTCTTTTATAGTTTCCCTGCTTCATAATAATGAACATTTGAAGAAGTTTTTGATACAGTCTGACTGACACAGTGTTGAAGAACATAGTAGTACACCGAGGGTATACACCTAGATCAGCTGAAAAGGAGGGTGCCTTACATCCAGAAGATTATATGCATGTTGATATACCTGTGCTGTCTTGTTTCCCTTTGCGATCGGAGTGGCCATGCATTTTCTTTCTCCCCACTTAGAATTGTAAAGACCCTGCCGGATAGCAATAAAGGTTTTAGCCAACACTGCTAAAAGGAGGGTCTGTTAGATTTAAAATTCCCTTTCCTATGATGCTTCTGCCTTGCTGTTTTACATTATCAGTGTGTGGCTAAATTCCATGTATTGATGCTTCCATCCAGTAGCCCGTCAAGTATCCCTCACAGTATGCGGGCCTCATTAACCAGTGTAACTCCATTTTGTCTTTTCCAATTCTTATAAGACTGCCTGTGTCGTGCTCATGTTAGGCCTTAGAGTTCAGAATCGCTTGCCTCAGCAGAACATTGCATTTCGTTATATTTTCTGTTCATGTTCAAGGCTGCAACTCGACTTGCTAACAGAATTATTTTGCTCTGCATTCCATTGTATACATGTAACTCTGCTCCCATGTTAGGAGACGCTGAGGCTTGGCACAGTGGCCTTGGACCACTGATAGAGTGTACCCATCTGGCAGGTGTTAGCTCCTCTCTCGGTATCTCCTTTGTTCATGCCTGGCTCAGGCCGGTATCTTTCCACTAGGGGTATGGTCGAAGTCTCTCAGAGGGGTTTATCTAATATTGCAGAAAGCAGTCCCTCTCTGGTCATCTTAGGGTGCAGGTCATGACGGACTCCTCTGCAGAGTATTCTCAATAAATGCATGTTTGTATTCTCTACTGTCTGACCGACTTCATTTGGGAAGGCATAGCAGGTGGTTGTGTGTGTGTATGTGTGTATATGTGTATATATATATATATATATATATATATATATATATCCCGTGGGGCCCTAGAGGGCCCCGTCCTTCACTGTGTGTGAAGGCTTTGCTTAGCTGAGGACCATCAGGTGTTTTGCAACCTCCCTGGGAAACGGGTGGCAGGCCCAGAACCCTTAGTTAGATTTTTTGGAGGAGTGCTGGTTTAAGTAGTGCTGTCTTCTATGACCGCCAAGTCTCCTGGTCCCACCCACTAAGACACCCCTCAATTGCTGCTAAGTCAGTGACTGGCTCAAAGCATTGCCTCCTTTAAGGCCTCGCCTCCTCTCACGCTGTGAAAATATTTTGGCAGGTCTAAGTTAAGGTAGAGTAAACCAAGAATAGAAGCAACGCTTTTGTGGCCAAGTATCCTTTGCTTTGATCTGGTTCTTAAATCTCCAGATAGAGACATTATTAATGTTATTTTAGACCCAGTGGTAAAGTAAGTGCTTCTCAGTGATCCTGTCTCTTTCACAGCTCCCTCTTTGTGCTAGAAGAAGACTGTCAATAAAGCTATTACGTTTAGGAAATTATATAAAAGTGAATATATTTTGGATGAGTTAGTTTGCTTGCTTATCTGACCTCCCTTTCCTACGCTTTTACGTAGAATTGTACCCTTCTTTGAAAACTATGAGCTTGCTTTGACCCTTCTGTACAGGAAGATCAGCATCACCCCCTCTTCCGACCCGCCTCCATCCCCCGGGCCCAGTGAATTTGCAAAGGTCCGATAAAAGAATGCATACCAAAGGGCATTGTAGCAAATTATTATGTTTTTTTTTTTTTTTTTCTAACACTGAACCTCTTCATTTGCCAAGTTTATATTTGGCTCTTTCCTCCACCTCAGTTTTTTTTCTTAGGTGAGCAATAAAAACGAAGCAGACGAAGAGCGCAAAAAATAGAAATTCTGGTTAACGAGGAAAAACTAGATTGAACTTATTTGACTGATTACCAAATCGATCAGCTTTTAATTAGGGCGTCAGCCTCTGCCTCTCAAGGCTCCTGGTTAGAGTGTTTGATTACAGCAGTCATTGGAAGAACCCGCTTGCAGAAAGAGGTTGGAGAAATGCGAGAGTCAGTTTAGGGAATCCTTGCCCCAACTTCACACTAACGGTTAATAATCAGCTGCCAAACACTTTCCAATTTAGTACACAATTAGTCTACATGAAGGTAAAAATAACATTAATTATATTTACATGTAAAGAGCATTAAATGATACAAGCAGTTGTGGTGTACCATGGCAACGATGTCCTGCGCTGCAAAAAAGAGAAGGGAAATCCGGAGAGAAAATGGCGCTCTTTAAAGGATTTCCCTTCCTCCTACAATGCTCACCTCGCATGACTTCATGCCGTCACCTCCACTACTCAGAAGTGAGCAAAATGAGCATGCGCACATCGATGTGCATGCATTCACTGAAGTCCACAAAAAAACGGGCCATCTGTGCCAGGCCTGAAAGCAGAGCCCGATAGACTAGTTTTGAGGCCCTCTTAAAAAAACTGCCAGTGCTCTGCACCGGACAGACCCGGCCCACTTAAAGCCCTGGTTGGCAGGACAAGTACTGTGCAGGCAGAACGATATGACACCACGGACAGAGCTGGCACAGCGCCTACACAGAAGGCAGAGTGCAGGCTAGATAGGCACAGCACAGAGAGCAAGCATGCTCGGGCACCGCTTAATCAGGACAGCACAGGCAGGAACAGCGCAGAGCTGCTTTAAGGTGAGAGGCAGTACCGGGCTCACAGTTAACTCTGATTCTCCTCTTGCCCCCAGGCCTGCTGCTCCTCTTCCTCTCTGCAGAAGCCGCTGGCATCACACGGAGGCACCGGACGGACTGCCTGCCCACGCCTATCTGTCTACAAAGCATTCAAATTGCTTATTTTGCAAAATAACGTTTTATCATGTGGGGCCCACAGCTGCTGTTCTTCCGCCACTCCTGCAGGCTTTTAACTTTGAAAAAAGATTTCGCTGCAAAAGTTAAAAGCCAGCAGCAGTGGAGGAAGAGCTGCAGCCACGAGCCCCACTATAAAACGTTATTTAGCATAATCATACATTTCAAAGCTTACATTGCAGACAAATATAACGCTGGTGAAAGGCATTACTTACTGGCACTGCGGGACGGCCTTTTTAGTTTTAATTAATCTGCGAGGGAGGAGGCCTGCCGCACGACACGCTGGTTGCCTCTGTCGTCGGATAATGATTAAGGCGGCAGCTGCGCAGTATGCTGGGTGGGCCGCAGGTGAAAACACTTCTCATTGGTCTGATTCGGGGCACACACTTGATGATTCGACAAGGAGGGACAGGGCCAGGATACTAATATATTTTGCAATAGTTTATTGGTAATGCACTATGCTAGCGCGCTACCAATGAATGACTGCAAAATGGAAATGGGGTGTGACGGTGTTGGTGACCTGCGCCGAGACAGGGACCCACGCAGCTTCAGTTTCTGGCAGTAATGTGATGTGTGTGGCTCATATTTAGGTGGGCGGCCGAGCCGCTGCATCCAATTTGAAATGTTTTATGAGCATGCATTAAAGTGCGATATCAGCTCTTCATGGGGATGGGGTGGTGGGGAGACTGGAACAGTGGCACCTACTCTGAGCAGCGCGCAGCCAATAAAATTATTATTCATATTGCATGTGGACTCAACTAGCGTGTAGACCCGGCCCTGAGAAATAAGTGCTGGTGCTAAGCACCGGAAAGCACCGGCACAAATTAAGCACCGAGTACAGCACTGCTGAACCCTCAGCATTTTACAGTCTCTGCCCTCTGTTGCAAACAGCACCTCTAAAGCAAGACGGTTCTGCATCACCATAGCTCTTATCGATACCATCTCTCCATCTACAAGCATCAGAGACTGAGCTGTATTTGCTGACAACTTGTCCACAATAGTTGATAACCTTCTAATCTTTGTCGTTCAAGACCACTCCCAAACTAGGTATTATTGCTCCAAATACATCTGACAATTTCTCCTGCACTTGTACCACGCTTCTTCCTATGGGGTGACTTTCCATCCAATGGTCCCAAATCTTCAACGTGGTATATCTTGTGAAACCCAACAGCCACATAACACGTGCCATACCAATTCAGTGGCAATTGAACATACGCATTTTTCTCACACACAAAATACACATTCGGCACCACTTGTACCGCTTCCTGCAAAAAAAAGTCTTTGAAGTGGCTTCAATTGTGAAAATGTGATCACGCACTCTGTCCCACAAAAACCTTGTAGTACTAGGTTTACACCTGTCTAATGCAAAGTTTTCCTCTCTGCTCCAAGTCTAAAGCTATTGGACCATAACTCCCTTTCGCCTTATGTGCTAACTGCTTCTTGGTTCACTCAAATTTCCCTTCTCTATTGTTAAGCTTAACTGTTAATTGCCTATCTTCCACTTGATCTACAAACTTCTTTTCTATGTCGGTCAACATACAAGTTAAGTTGTGCCGGTGCGTGTATGCGGTGTCCAACGTTACAGTAGGTATGAAATACTTCCCTATCCTCTCTTCTTGCTTATAGTAATCACACTTATTCAGATGCTTGTAACCTGGAACTTCTGAAAACACCACATCATAGTTATAGAAGTAATATTCATAATGGCCCTTGCCATAAAACATGCTAAGCAATAAACTACATGTGATACCATATGTCAGAGGCAGGTGATGATAACGGATACCCTCCTCAACAGACGCTGGTAGCTGCAGACACACAATCCATAAGCTTTGCGTAACCATTTAACGTGTAATCACCTTTAGACAAATCAACAGGCGACTAGTTTTCTCAATCATAATGTTATCAGCTCCTAATGTACCCTCTTTTGTGCTAGAAGTGGTAGGTTTGGATGTCCCTTGTACTCCCACCCCATCAGCTTCTGCTTCATGTGAAATTCACAGGCATGATAATTACCGCTATAACTATAATCACTCCTACTATGAGTGTACCTATTATACACCTGGCTCTACGGTTCAAACTTCCAGACTCCATCTTTACTGAGTTGAGTCTTCCGAACAAGAGGATCAATGCAAAGTCTCTTTCTTGGCCTCTTACTGCTGGACAGCAAAGTTCACACACAGTTCCTTGAAGTCACAGAAACCGCTCACAGTTTGTTGTACAATTATTTACAGTTCAAAGACTACCTTAGCCCTCTTTCTTCTTCTACGGAAAGATCCCCAATTTTATTCTTCCACTCTAGCCAAGGTTATCTTCTTTAGAACAAAAGCCTTTTGATTAACAGTTCACAGTTCAATCAACAATCCCTTATAAGATCAGAGCCAATTTCATCAATGACACGCTGTAAAATTTCAAAACGAATTGCTGCAATCTCCTGAGTTGGCTGATACCCAAACGTTGGAAATGAAAGATCACATAGAACCAAACTTCCCAAACCACTCAATATCGGAGAATTTTGTACTGTCAACACTCCATTGGCTTCTATTCCAGGGACTAATAGTTCTATCCCAATTATCAGTTCTGAAGCTCTGCGAATCACTTGTGCAGATCTCAGCCTCCTGGACCTCACTGTTCCCGGCATCTGTAGTCAGAAAAGTCCACTCCAGGGCAGCATACCTCTGGCAGGGTACTCTTACTCTCCTCGACCTTCTCAAGCCCCCTTGTGCTTGCTCTGTGTCACTCAGTTCCGATTCAGACGTTTCAGATACAGGGGCAAGATCCCTTTCAGGTGCAAGTCTCAAGTTCTGTCTCACCGGCCACGATTCTCTTGCGACTTCTGCTCTCCTTCTTTGTACCCAATCACTTTCCACACCAGTCTCTTCAGCGGAGTCAGACTCTATACCACTCGCAACATTATCTTCTCCCTCAGAGTCACTACCTAGTGGGTAGCCAGCCTCGTCAGGAACCCCCACAGCTTGGCTTGCCCTCTTCAGCAGCCTCGCAACCACAGCTGAATTTTCTTCAGGGAGAGGAGTGATTTCTTCCAAGGATCCGGAAATTCTGTGGGTATGGGAGGTGTGTATCCAGTTCGCCAAGCCTCTGCACTTTACAGATGTATTAGTCACCAAAATCACCTGGTACGGACCTCGCTAATGGGCATCGACAGTTCTTCCTCACATGCTTCCGGACAAGTATCCAGTCACCTGGACACAGGTCGTGACAGAGGTTCTTCGAGGTAGGTGCAGTAAACAGCTTCAACCTGGTGAGACACAGAACGGACCAAGTCAGCCAGTCCTTTGCAATAATCAAGGATCAAACCATCAGTGATGTTCATCAATGCGGTGGATGGTACCGCTGGCATCACCCTCCCCATCAATATTTCATGAGGCGAAAGCCTTGCTTTCCTATCAGGAATGCTACACACACTCATCAGTACCAAGGGCAATGCAACAGGCCATTTCAAAGACGTTGAAGAGCACACTTTAACCATCCTCAATTTGAGAGTCCCATTTATCTGCTCCACTAGGCCAGATGCCTCCGGCCTGTAACTACAGTGCAATCTCTAGCCAACTTGTAAGGCAGTACACAACAGCTTCATAATCTCACTGTGGAAATGCGTTCCTCTATCCGACTCCAATGAAGTTGGAAATACGAAGCATGGAATAAGTTCCCTAAGCAATAATTTTGCTACTGTAAGACTAACATCTCCTAGTTGGATATGCCTCAACCCATCTTGGAAAGACACCACACCACCATCACCAAAATGTACCTCAGTCCATTGCACCTAGGCATCTCAATGAAGTCAAGCTGGATTCTGTTGAAAGGACCCCCTGACCTTCCAATGTGACTCAACCACAGTTTTCTTTCCAGCATTCATCTGTTGACATGGAACACACCTGTGGCATACTGCTTCAGCAAACACACAAAACCTTGGGTTAAACAGAGTTTGTCCGGACACTCCATGTCCATGCTCCAAAGTGAACTGCTGCATGAATCGGCCTTGCCATAGGGCTCAGTAAACAATCCGGCAACACTGCTAGACCATCAGTTGAAACCCAAATACCATCATTTCTTTTCTCACAGCCTACTTTAATCCAACCAGCTTCTTCCTGATCCGACACTTCTCCCTGCAGACACTTAACCTCATCTCAAGTGTCCGCCATGGCAAACATCATGCTGAGCTCAGTTCTCTCTGTGCCCTCTCCTGTATAGTCCCCATTAAAGATGCAACCTTGTTCTGCACAAAAGCGTGCAACTTCGTCTGCATACCTGTTGCCCAATGTAATGAAGTCCTCCCCTTCCCATGAGCCATGCACTAAATCACAGCTACTTCCTTTGGTCATTACAAAGCTTCCAACAGTTGTCTTACATATTCCAAATTTCCGATAGGGGATCCTGATGACGTTAAGAACCCCCTCTGTGACCATAGCTATCCAAAGTCAAAGAACCACACCAAACCGCTATTGGTGTAGATGGTGACTCAGATTTGATCAGAAACAAGGCATGCACGTGTCAAAGCAATGATTTCAGCTACTTGAGTGGAGTGTACTCCCTGTAGCCAAGCAGCTTCCACAACTCCAGAAATGGTACAGACAGCAAACCCTGCTCTCAAATAACCTGCATGGTCTCTTAGACATGAACCATCAACAAAAAGGACTTGGTCTGACTCGGGCAGAGGTTCATCAACAATGCAGGATCTTGGTTTGGTGCAAAGTTCAGTCACATCCAGACAGTCATGGTCCTCACAATATTCCCCTTCAACATTTGGAATAGGCATCAAAGCAGCAGGATTTTTCACAGAACTTCTCTTCAAGGTAACGTTCTGAGGCAAGAATAACCTGCTCATAGCGTGTGAGCTGGTTAATAGTCAAGTGCTGTGTTTTGATTCTCGTCATCAGGAGCTCAACTGAATGTGGAACAAACTGTAGGAGGATGACCCATCACAATGCTTTCATATCATTCCATGCGGAAAACAGTTGCAGCAACGGATCCGAGACATCCGGGCAACCCTGAAGCTACAAGATCTAATGTAGCTGAGAAATAGGTGACTGGTCTACAGACACACCCATATGTTTCTGGGTGAGTGCGGACAGTGCACAACCCTCCCGCTCACAACAGAATAATGAAAATGCTTTGTTGTAATCAGGCATTCCTAGAGCCTGAGCGCAACACAGGCTCTCTCTCAGCTCCAAGAAGGCAACCAAACAGTCGTTATCCCATGGTACCGGACCACTCACATACTTGTGTCAACCTCTGTAAAGGTTTTACTTTCAATGAGAAGTTAGGAATCTACTGGTGACAGTAACCAATCGTTCAAGAAGATCCTGACTTCCATTTGTGTGGTAGGCACATTCATTTTCATGATCGCCTCAATGCGGTCTGGTGACACCTTCCTCTTGCGTTTCTCAATGCGCTGGTCCAAATACTGGACTTCAGGCAAACAGTACTGGACTTTGCTTGGGGACACCTTGAGACAGTTTTCTGCCAGGTGGTTTAACAGAGCAACAGTATCAAACCTACAAGCCTCCTCCGTCTCCGAGGCAATCAGGAGGTCATCAATATACTGCACAAGTACTGAACTTTACAGCAGTAATAGACTAAAGATTCTTCTTCAGGATCGGATTAAAGATCGATGGACTCCGTATACCCTTGTGGGATACGACACCACGTTAACACACGATTTTCCAACCGGAAAGCAAATAAAAAATTGGCTTTCCTCATGTAAGGGTATCGAAAAGAATGCCTGAAATGGATTAATCACACAGAACCATTCAACTTCACAAGGTATTTGGAATAAAATCACAGATGGATTCGGTACCACAGGACATGGAATTAGATTTGTGTTGACCTTTTGCAGGTCCTGCACGAGCCTGTATTTCCCACTCTGCTTCTGCAGCCTCATTATGGGTGAATTGCACCAGCTCCCCATGATTTCCTTCAGAATGCCCTGCTCAATCATTGACTCAATCACAGGTGTAATTCCTCCTACCGTTTCCAGGGTCAGGTTTTACTGAGGAGTTCTTGGAAACTCAGCACTCTGCTTGATCTGTATCTTAATTGGCTCGAATCAGTCACATCTCTTCTCCCGTGAAGTCCCACACCACTGGAGAAACAGAGTCCCTCAAATCATATGGCAGGTCATCCACCATTAACACTGGGAACAACTCTACACAGATTCTGATTCGCCAGTTTAAATGCAGTCAGCATCATTGGTCCGCAACTCCACTCCTTTAGGCGTGCAATAGATGGTACAATTCAGGTTACACAGAAGATCACAAACAGACTGGACTCAAATCGCACACCACAAACTGGTGCCGATCCTGTAATGTTCCTATTCTTACAGGTATCTTGTCGGTCAATGGATTCGTCATTCTTTTATTAGCAACTCCTACAACTTGGATCGATTGTCCCGAGAGGGGTAGATTTGGGACTGTGGACCCCACAGTAGAATGGGTAGCACCAGTATCAATCAAGAATGTAATGGGATGACCGTCCACATCTGCCTCCACATACAGTCCTCTCTGGTCTACCTCCAAGGGTACAGTCTTCATCCCTCCTCAGGCACTGTCATTGTAACAGGTCTGGATCAAACTCATCTAGAGTTTCAATAAAGGGCATCACTGGTACACTCCATTTCCCTGTGAAATTCTCAGAGGTGGGGGTACCTGCCCTTGCTGACTAGGACACCCTCAGTTACCAGATCTGGGTCTCGTTACAGTATTCACGACCTAAGGAACCTGTACGATCTCATCTTGGAACAGATTTGCTGGATTCAATTGACTCACGCTTCCTATGCCAGATTTTGAGACAGTGACATGCAGTGGTTTTCTTTGAGGTACAGACTTCTGGTCTTGGGATCAATTACTCTCCCTCTTCCCTGTCCTGAGATTAGTCTATGCATTCTGGGTCCCTCCATGTTATTTCCCTGCTTCCAGCCCAAAGTTCCTCCGCTCGTCTGTGCTTGTTCTACCCAATCTACATTCCTCACCTGGACCAGCATCAATTTATCCTTCATCTGCCTATGCTTAGAGTCCACTTTGTCACTACAGTATCTGGCATACCGCAGGATCTCATCCACGATTTGTTCTGCCAGCAGATCAAGTGCTGTTGGATCATGAAGCTAATTTCTAGTCTCAGTCCGAACACAAACTTAGAAACAAACTGTCCCATGTCCTTAGAATCCAGAGTACCCAACCCACTGTTCTGCTTAAGGGCCTGCTAGAGCCTTCTGTAATAAGCATCCGACTCCTTGGGCGCTTCAATCTATCTTAAACCAGTCAATATCTTGTGGTGCGATCTTAGACTGTAACCATGTGATTACCTGCTCAAACTTTTTCATGACCAAAGGCGAAGGACCATGTGTTATCGGGACTGGTTCAGCAGACGGCCAGTCAACAGCAATATTTTACAAGTAGACCACAGATCACTAGGTACCACAATGTCAAACAGTTTTCAAATCAATCCACAACACCTTTGAGATTTTCACAAAACGATCTACTTGTTTATACCATTCAGCAGGTTACTCCCTCAGCTGAGGAAAGTGGTTTGTAAATGCTGCCAAATGACCCCTGCTCCAAGGCACATACCCTCCGCTCAGTACTTCTCGCAATGGGTAAGCTTCTACTCCTTTTGTGCCCCCCCCCTTCCCAGAGGTACCGTATCTCCTATCCCTTTGACACACTGACCATCTTTCTTCCCACTTCTCAAGCATGCTTCATGCGCATATCCCTAAAACCAATTCTTGAATGAGTTTAAATCTAGGACTCCTCTTCCAATTCCTGATCACTAATTCAGCCTATGGTTTCCCTGCAACATTTTTGTTTTGGATAAATCCACAACATACTTCTGTGCCAATTCTGACAATTTCTCATGTGCCCTCCTTGCCTTCCGAGTGACATCCTTTGCCACAAACAGTAGCTTGACCTGCTCAGAGTTCTATCCTTTCCAATGACAGACTTCTGCCGATTATCTCGTCTGTTTCTGCTTTCAGCCTCACTACAAACAATTTTGTCTTCACTGCACCCTTGATCATTCCCAGACTTGACACTCTACTCTGTTAGCTTACACTGCTTTGATTCCTGACAATTTCCTGCTACTGTAGTCTGTGAAACATGCCGATCTCCCTGAGCTGTACCTGCTTCTGGTACCCTTCCCATGGGCCCTCTAACTGGAGCTTCCTACTTCCTCAAGTCCGAATGTGAATCTGCCAATGATACTTATCGTACTGTACTACACCCTCAAAGGGAATGCGGTTGCTGTTAATAGAGTACTTGCTTCCACAGGCACCAAAAATGGACCATTTATGTACAGTCACATTTCCTCCCACGTTGACCCTTTCTCCCAATCCAGACTGTGGCAGACTCCTGCTTTCCCCTAGACTTGGGTCATACACTGACACTACAGGTCCAATGGTGACCAGTACCATAAGGTCTTCTGGTAATCGCATAGCTACGTTGACTCCACACTGTTCGGTATTTCCTGGTGCCGACATCCCCATGCCCTCGGTCCTTGTCGAAACCTATCCCACTACTCACACTAAGGTCTGTTGGTGGCACTACAATACTTTCCATGCTCTCTGCATTTGCCAATTCCCATCTTCCCTCTTCTGAATTTGAATTGTATGGCGGAGGATGCTCTGATAATAGTCCATCTAAAGCAAGCTATCAGTGTCACTGTCATCTCCATTCCTATTCCAAGCATCTCCTTCCTTCACTAACATTGGGTATAATCTCTCCCTCAATGGAGTCTACGCTTCAACTGTGCATCCCATCGCACATCTTGGTATGCCTTCATTTTTTTATCCTTCCGACATTTTTCCCTGCTCTTTGCCTGTGCTGCTTGCATCTAAGCACCTAACGCCTCAAACTGTTGGTCTAGACTGGGGTCGTAATGAAGACAACACCTCTCACCTGATATAGTGCCTCCAATCGAAATGAACCCTAACATGGAAAGGTCAAATCTCCCTAATTCAGTAATCTTATGCCAATTTTGAAGCCAAACTATGGTATAGAGACCTACATTCATTGCCATGTAATGTGCTGGGATATCCTTGGGCAGTGCTTCCTGACCCACTCGATTTACCACTCCTCTATCCCCCTGCAAACATCTAATACTCTAAAGCGTCGCATGACTAAACCAAATTATTTTTACAACAAATGTCCTCTTTCAGTTCCTGATGACAACCAACCAATCCCAGCACGGATTACACCTACTGACCTATCGTAGCACGGCACACTCAGACGTCACTCTTCCCCGCTCACAGCAGTTCACCCTCCTTCACAATCTCACGTTACACATTCACACTCAATCATTGAAACTAGTATCTGCCTTCCAAATGACCTGACAGTCCAAGTAATTGTCTGCCTTTCTTCAAGATCGGTAGAATGCAATCACTCAAGAACATTCATGCACCGTGACCCTTAACCTGCAGTGGGCACATAAATCGCTGTAGTTCACCTCTGCACATGAGGCTTGCCACACACGACTAAAATCCATTCACACAAAGTTCCCTGTCTCAGGCTGGCCGATCGCTCTTCCCGACAAACCAATGGTCAGACAATAACAAATCAGTGTTTTCTACACCACAAATATATCCCAGGATCTTATGCTACTCTTTAGCCGGTCATCAAAACAAAAACTCATGGACTATGCGAGTTGGGCCCGAAACCACATTTACTCGACTCTCATCCCAACTCCGCTAGAGACAGTCAAGCCATTCCCGCAATCTAAAACATAACATCCCTATTCATAGGGACTTCACCTCCATTCTTGCTGCACCCTCAATCTCCAATCTCTGCCAAAGCCAGCCGTTCGCGACCACTGGGCGCTCTCTGGGTTTAAATCCTTTTAGATTCTCCTCACTTCAAGAGGAAACCATCCTATGTTACCAACTGATGGGGCCGGGTTCCACGTTCAAGATTTACTCTGGAACCCTTGGTCGATAGATCGTTGGTTCATGCTTAAGTGTAGAGGGGAGAAAAATCATTTTCCAATCATATCACCAAATTAATCATGACTGAAGGATCACCGACTCCTGATTCTTAGTTTAGTCAGTTTATTACAAAGCCAAGAACTGGACATACAAACCTCAAGATGAGGGTGTAGAAATACATTGGAACTAATACAAAGCCAACCCTCCCAGGAAGTTTAGTCTGAAGCATACAAAGGATGACCAGTTCTAGAATCAGGATACAGAATACAACTGCCTACATTGAGGGTCTTCTTCATTGGAGATGCAAGTAAAAAGCATTAGTCTGTCCCTACACTAGCGTGCCATCCCTACTTAGAATTTCCCAAGCAAGTTCAGGAAAAGGTGTTAGCGTGTGACGACTTCCTAAGAAGTACACTCATGTTGAATGTGTTAAGTAGCATAAAGCTACAGAGCTCATTCTAAGATGCTCCTTCCCCTCGAGCCACATCAGAAGTCCCCTGGGCTCTGTCCCCAACCTAAACACCAAGATCATGGGACACGCCCATCACATCAAATGATCATCCCATCCAGCTGGACCCCTTCTTGTAGGCAACTTTCCAGGCGGTTGCAATGCTCCCAAGTGCTAGCTCAATGACCTTGATAACCAGGCCTTCTCCATGAGAAGGAACACCGTCCTACATTATCAGCACCGCTTGTTCAAATGTACCTCTCCTCCCTAAGCCCAACTCCTAAAACAAAAGCATTATTCTAACAAAGACTACGTTCTCCACCTGCAACAAAAACATGAGAAAAGAAATTCTGCACACACATGAACACAACGAACAGCTAGTCGTGAGGGCCAGGGAGAAATACACATGAGGCTTACAAATTCAGCTAACATAAGAATCAGTATGGAACTTCATTAATCACATGTATACATGATCATTATTACTGGGCATGTTTAAATCATTACATCAGTCACTTGTAAAATCAAAACATTAACGCTTCAAAAAGTACACAATGTTAATTCCTCCATGTGGCACAGAAATCTCCACTTTGCTTTAGATATTACATTACACGTTCTAATAACCAAATGTTAATACGATAAGATTATATAGGTGCAAACTACTTGATTATAACGCACCCCTACAATTAGAGAGCACAATGTCGCTCCATTAGTCAACCGATAGAGCATGTTATTTGAATGCAATAGTTATTTAAACGTATCAACCTTTCCTCGCACATATATTCCCTTATCACTTAGAAGTGCCCAATCTGGAATTTCCTTGAAGCTGGTGCTTTGTTGCTGCAGCATTAGACCGCGAGAGCGAGATGGCTAGTGAGATGGGGCTAGACAGCAAAAAGCAAGACAAGGGCAGTGAGATAGGCTATATAAATAAGTGTAGAGATAGTGAAACGCAGAGATCTAAAGTGAGATAAAGAAAGATGGTGAAAGATAGACGGCAAGGAGGAACATGGCACAAGAGATAAATTAGTTATAGAAACTATAACAGTGAGGGGCTGACATAGAAAGACGGTGAGAAGCAGAGCCGATAGGAAAGAGGGTTTGATAGAGGGTGCCGACAGTTACAGATCGGTAGAGGCAGCATGTGCTAGGAGAGAGCGCTTGTTTATATGGTGTGTGTAGAGAGCAGCCACTCTTAATGTGATTTTATAATGTGCACAGGTAACGTTATAATAATAAATGTTAATTGAAACTAGAGTACGCACGGGGAGATTAAGTGATTTTGTGCAGGATCATAGGATGTTGAGCCGACGCTGCAATTTTAGTAATTTGAGTACAGAGAGTAAGCTGGGTGTTGCTTCCAGCAGTCCTACAAAGGAAACACCATAATGTAGCATTGTGGGAGTAGGGCCTTTGTATTGAACGGATGTTATTGGCAGTGTTAATCTGTACCCTTTTAAACTAGCACAATAATAAGTCCGGAGATGAATTGGAACAGATTAGCTTAAAATACATTAATATACTAAAATATATGCTAGGAGATACTCGACATAGGACGATTAGTTTCAGTGCAGCTGCTAGATATGTAGCACAGTAATTGGCAGAAATCAACAAGCCTCAAACTTGTTTAGGAGATGGTTGACAATGGAGGGAGAGGGTGACAGGCAGGGGAGAAAAACGAGAAATATAAAGCGCGTGGCCATGCTAATTATAAACAGATGGCCCCAGAAATCTGTGCGTACGCAGCAGCCACAGGTTCAAATTAAAGCAGGGCTGACTAACTTTCATCCTTCCCACACTTGAGAAAGCATTGTAATACTATTACCTTATAGTAGCAAAAAACGAACAGATTTTAAAAAGCGCTATATAAATAGCACATTTTATCAGCAAAAGTGATTTGTAGACGGAGGCTGAAAATCCCGCCTGTGCTTGGCGTTAAGCATAAAACAGTTTTAGAAATAGTTTACTTTGTGTTTACAGATTTTTGCATAACTGGTGGCAGATGCTAGCAGATACTTGTTCAGCTGCTACATATGAACCAGCACGTGCGGCCATGCTAAAGATATGGTGAAAGATAGACGTGAGCACAATAAAAAAAGTCCAGAGATGAATTGGAACACAGGAGCTGACAATACATCAATATACTAAAATACATGCTAGCTGATACTTTTCACAAACTACGATGATATTAAGTTCAGCTCCTACATATAAACAAGCACGCGCTGCCATGCTAAAGATATGTTGAAAGATAAAACGGTGAGCACAAGAAGTTGAGATGAATTGGAACACAGGAGCTTAAAATACAATATACATGCTAGCAGATATTTGAGAAAGTACGATTATTTTAAGTACAACTGCTAGCTATGTAGCACAGTAATTGGCAGAGATCAACAAGTTGATAAGGGAGGGCGAGGGGGAGACAGGCAGTGAAAGAACAAGCGTGCACAGCCACACTAATTACAAACAGATGGCCCCTGCAAGGTGGATGCCTCCACATGCACGAGTGTGAGGAAAAGTGCAGACCGATTCCTAAAGGTCATCTCCTAGAGCTGCGCTCGACCTAAAAAAAAAAAAGTGCACCAGTGAACTCCGCTGGCGGAGTTTTGCTGAACTATGCGCTCCAATTGGAGCTACAAAAACTCTGAACGCCGCCGGCAGAGCGGAGTTCACCGGCCACCCCTACCTACACCCAGTCCCCTTTGTCTCACAAGACTGCAAAACCCAGCAGCAGAGCCATTCACAGTAGTGTGACCCAGGACACTGGCAAAGGCAAAAAATGGTAGAGCAGGAAAATGCTAATTTTAAATTGCCATTTTTTTAGATGACAAAACACAAAGACTACCATGGTAGGATTTTTAATCATACTAGAGTGTAAACGTGGCATTTCTATGTGCACCCATTCAAAAGTTAGTACTTAGGTGTATTAAGTTATTTGGGAGCAGTAGGCCTAAAAGTAACAAAATAAATTCACTACCTGGCATGAAACGGGTTCTACTTTTAAAACCACAATTCATCCTCCCATATGGGCTTTTTTTAAGGCCTACCTAAGGGGTATGTTATATGTATAAACAAATGAAGGTTTAGGCATGGCAAAAGGTTTGTTTTGCAGGTTTATTTTGCAGTTTAAAACATCCCCACATTAATCAGAAAGCTGGGTTTTTTGGTTGTCCGATCTACTGCCAATACACGTCGTCTCAGTGGCTGGCAACCAAAAAGTCAGCCGCCACCTTCAGCAATTGCATGCAAGAAGTTCACAACTGGATGACGTGCAATAGTCTGAAGTTGAGCTACGATGAAACTGAGGTGTTAATGCTGGGAAATATCTTGTTCTGTCACAGGACTGCACCAGAGGAGCTCGGCTCCATTGCAACCCCAATCACCAAGGTGAAAAATCTAGGGATGATTTGCGGGGCTGGACTGGGAACCGAAACCAGCCCTGGCAAACTGGTTGGCTGGCCCCCCCTGGAAGGGATTGGGGCGTGGCCGAGCCGTATGCGAGGACCGCTTTTGTTACAGGGTGCAGATATTGCAGGCCCCCTGTAACAAAAATGGCCCCCCAGGGGTTCAAAACCGGCCTCCACCCTGGCGGCCCACCGGGGAAACACCTGGTGCCCGCTACAGCCAGTCCAGCCCTGGTGATTTGATAACTGCCGTTTGACAAACAGGTGAATGTCGTTACCTCAAGCACCTTTTTCACATTAAATTCTGAGAAAGATTTTACCTTTTATTCCTTTGGTGCTGAAGAAATTTGCGGCAACTGCCCTCACCCTAATCAAAATAGACTGCAATTGTCTGTATGTCAATTTACAGAAACTGCTACTTAGAAAACGAAAATTCGGCAGCTCACCCAAGGCTGGGAATACCTAGACAAAACTCAGTGGCCAAGGTGCTAGTGGTGCTTCACTGGCTGCCAGTTGATAAGAGGCTAGACTAAGATGCTTTGTATCACCTTTAAGGCCTTACATGAAGGCCCAGAACATTTTAAAGATAAATTGATCAGAGACATTACCGCTAGGCCACTTCGATCATCAGCCAACCTTAAAGTGCCCAAGTTTAGAAGGGGGGGCGTGTAAAAGCTTCATGTATGGTACACCCAAATGGTGGAATGACTTGCCCCTCCACTTAAAGCCCAGTTCTTCCCGGTTAGTTTTTAGAAAGAATCTTAAGACATGGCTTTTTAACTCATACCGAACGCTTTGTAAAACTTATTTTCCTTTTAGAATACTAAGTGTGTAACATCTGAACCACCATCTGGAGAAGGAGCCCTGTAGGAAGTAGGCATTCAATTGGCTTCATAATTGACCAACTCAAAACCTCAGGTTGCTGTGCAGTGGCCTTCTTCCACAGAGGAAAAGTCACATCCTACAAAAGACACATTTTAGCCTGCACTGCGCACCAAGCCCCTCCCCTTGCTTCACAAGTAGAGCTACATTCAGGACGACAGCACACAGCATTTTAAGAAATATTTTTATTTCAGGTCTTCACAGCTGCCATTTCAACTTGTTCATTATGGTGCTTCCGGCGCCCAACCAACTGCACTAGAGCAAGACAGACCACAGCAATGAACACCAGCAATCCAACTGTAAGCACCACCATCCACACCCATCCTGGCACCAAGGATTCTTGGGAGCTGCGAGAGCCTGAGGGACAAAGATGGTTGCAATCAGTTTTACAACATTAATGAAGAAGCTTCTCCTCCCCTTGTAAGTATTTTAAACCACTGATGTCCGACACAATTAGCCTGGGTAAATGTATACGTTGCTCTCACCTTCAGGTAATAGGATACAGCTTAAACAAAAATTAAAATGCTAATCGTTCAGTGCGCATTTCCCAATCACATTATGAAACCTCTATTAGTTAATGCACTGCACCATACTATACTGAGCCACAGAATTGAATCCGGTTTAGTGCAGTGGAGAATAGTGACTTGTATGTTTAGTGCTACAATGTCCCAGTCTTGTCCGGGACAGAAGGGACTGGTAACATGCAAGGCACCATTTTAAACGCGTATTACTCCCAATATAAGATGGGCTGCTACATACAGGTTTTTTTAAAGTGCCTTTAAAATAGATTTTAGTAATATCCAAAGTGCAAAGGTTTTGTTTTAATAACTCTTAAAGCCTACTTCACACCTTAGCAGGTAGCGGACTTAAAATAGATCTCAAAGAACAAACGTATCAGCAGGACCGGGAACCCAAAACCGTTCTGGCAACCTG
Organism: Calotriton arnoldi; assembly: GCA_963921515.1. NCBI lineage: Eukaryota > Metazoa > Chordata > Amphibia > Caudata > Salamandridae > Calotriton > Calotriton arnoldi. The sequence goes on along the minus strand of CAWUFW010000825.1, from coordinate 1,773,837 downwards.
GTCAGCCCAGCCTCAAGAGGAGAAATATAATTTTAAACACTGAATTGCATTGCGTGCCCCTTCTAAACTGCTTCACTTACGTGCTAGTGCAACATCTTCTGTGATGAAGAGAACGGGCCCCTCTGCAGTCACGAGACTCACAGGTTCAGCATCCATGCTCCAATCCTTAATCATTCTCCCTACGAGGAGGAAAGAATCACAAGCGTTCAAGGTTGGGGGTGGAAGACCAAAGAGCTTAAAGTCGCTATACAAAACAGAAAGCAAAGCCACAATACACCGTTGGAGGAACCTCCAGACAAGAGGAATGCACGCGTCTAATGCTACACAGTCCAGCCAATTAAAACGTATCGCATCAAGAACCAACAAGCCTTTGCAATGCAATCGGTCTCGCCTTTGGGACTTTATAGGTGTTTAGCTATGCAGCACATTAGCTTGGGTGCTGAAACGCCTGTTCTTTAACATGGAGGGAAGGTAAGCACAAAACTGCGTGACACCAGGTATGGGAACACATGGAGAGAAATATTGCCTTTCAGCAGGAAATGGTATAGTCCAAAGCTGTTTTTAATATAAAATCAGGGCCTTCAGTTGTCACATCACTGAAAATACAAGATTTGAAAAAAATTGTCTACGGATGCTCGTGGAAAACAATTTCTATGGACTGGAATCTTGAGAATGCTAAGTGATTCTGGTATTTTACTGACCTCTGCTGGTCGTTTTCTATCAAGACAGTTAAATAGAGGCAGTTGAACAGAAAAAAAAAGTTCCTAAGCGGAAGCAGACAAATCCTAGGGCTGATCTCCATAGCTCACAAAGTACATACAAGTATATACTAAAGTATATATACAAGAGGTCTCGAATGCGTGACCTAAAAAGCAGCCTTACTCTTCCTGGAGGAGCATGCGGCAGAGCAGGAGTCCCGTGCAGAGGGGACACACACAGAGGCAGCGCAGTGGAAAAACACCTGAAAGAAGAAGAGTTGTCAAGTGGGATAAGGCCTCAAGGCATGCTAGCAGTGCACCAAGACAAAACAAGAGGACAATAGCAGAGCACAGTAAACGCCATTGATATTCGACGTCTAACTCACAAGCCCAGCCCCTCCCTGTAGTTACCATGCACAAGGGCCACCACAGCCTACCCTACTTTAGGAAACTCATCCAATCGAGGATCTTACCGGGCCCCTCATGTTCTGCTGAGCATTGTCCACGAAGGTGAAGGTGGAGACGACGAAGCGCTGGTAGTGAGAGGGAAACTGTAGCACGGGGAATGTCTCACGGACCCTGAGAAACAGGGTCTTATAATTGTCGCCAGCATAGGGACATCTGCATTAGGAGCAAGTGGAAACCAAGTTTAATACACATGATGCATCATTTACCGCCCCGCACAGCCATCTAGCCCTCAGAAATAAGTCACCTGTCTACCAAGATGGGCCACTGTATGGGCTGGTGGGCATCCCTGGAGGGGGTGGCCCAGCACTGGTTCAGAACTAGCATCAAGGTGGGGTCTGTTCTCTGCAGTATTCGAACTTCCACAAAGACAGGGTCCCGCAGGACCTTCACCACTGGGTATTCACCAATACTGTAGTAAGCGCTGTACGTCTGGTCTGAAAAACAAAGCGAAAGTCATTTGTCGCTGCACATCTTAGCTATGGGAGTTTAGTTTTCCACTCAACCTCACAAGCCCTGCGACTCCTGAAGTCACAGAAGTGACATGTTTTGACACAAAAGGCATCCATTATGCCATCTATTACTGGCCCTGTAGCAAAATTGCACCACATAAGCACTGGATCAATGGCTATACATCCATGGTTGAAAATCCTGGGACTTATCATACGTGCATTGTTTCAACTTAGCCTGCCCGGATATTCAGCCATGTCCAGCTCCGAAGCACTGCCCAGGCCAGAAGGACCAACATGAACTGATCAGATACATCGGACATTCCAGTATCTGGTAATGCAGGTGCAGGGAATGATGACCTGCAGATATGGAGGCAGACGGACAGTGAGGGAATAACACCTCCAGTAACAAACTGCATTTGTAGAAGTTAGAGATAAGGGAGCAAGAACCACAGCCTCCCACATGGAGGATGGCAACACTACCAGTTAGCCCCCTTGCCAGCCTAGTAGGACAACATGCAGTTGAAAGAAACCTAGACCAGCAAGACCACAGCTCTTAATGCCTGTAACCCACTGAAGGCAGCAGTATGGTTGCAGGTGGGGGATATGATCGGCTGGTTACAAACCCATTTGCAAGCATGCTGCTTGGCCACATCGGATTACACAGAATATCTCCCTTCCTTGCTCCCCACCACACTACAAACTAGCATAGAGGTGCCATACAGCAACACTACCTGACTCGAACGGTGATTCTGTAACAGAATCACTGGAACAAGTTAGAAAAGCCATCTGCCTCAGAACTGTCATGCGTTCAGCACAGATTGGATTCATTCTTGTCTACCCAGGAGCACCCCTCCCCCCCAAAAAACCAAAAACACAGCAACGCGTCTTTCCACAATGCAGAGTCAGTATTTGCCTGCATGTACCACCTTGCCTTAGTGAGCCCTCAGTCCATGTGCCTTTCAAATAACCACCCTCAGGTTTCGGGTCCACATGCTAGTCCCAACTGCTTGATTCAGACTACATGGCAAAAGAAACCAAACACTCAATAAGTGTTTGCAATGCCCTCCAGATAAGAGGAACACCTACTCCCTGTAGCTGCCTGATCTGCACATACTTGTTGCCATCAGGAATGGCAATCAGTGCACCGGTTTGCCCTGTACCACGAAATATGTACCAAGCATTTAGACAAACCAAGTAATATGCACCACTAGCAAACCACAACCTGTAGCTTCCCTCCTCCACCCATCTCTACATAGATGGTCAATTAGTACTCGGTTTAAGAACCTATAACAGATAGCTCTATCAGAAGGCAGACCTCGTACCAAATAGGACATAAGGATTGGTTTGTTGGATGTATTGACATTAGTGTCAAAGGTCTGCTAGCTCCATAGTAGATTGGATCAAGTGTAGGCTTGGCTTACAATGAAACTAAACATGCCTCAGATTCAAGTCTTGCATTAGACACCAATCTGTCACCAGGAAGATGCATCAGCTTGGTACCACCTCTGCCTGCATAGAATGAAGGTCCAACCTCCTGACCAAGACAATTTTTAAACTAGTAACCCAGTTTTAAAGCAATGCCTTAGTGTATCCGATTCACCCAGCTGAATTCCTTTACAAAACACCGAAGGAAAAGCTCAGCCTCCATCTTATGACTCGCAGCATCACCTTCAAACTGCAACACCTCAGCAACTATCAAATAAGATCAAGGTCTCTACAACAATTGCAACTCTGCATGGACAATCACCATTCTAGATATCCAAAGGAGTCTAATCTTAGTGATAAGTGTCAACTGCTCCACACCATGAAGTGGAAACAGCGCTTTATTTGAACATCCAGGTCTCAGCGGTGATACTCTCCTACAGGGCAAAGCAATATTAAAGAACACAGCTTCCTTAATTTACTAGGCTTGACAGTCAGCCTCTTACACCACTCCCAACACCATAAAATGATTTGATTTTAAGTGCTCTCCAATAGGTACACACTGGGGATGTCTAACAGGTCGAACAATTTGCAAGTGAACACATGAGTGCCTAATATTGAGGCATAAGCAGATGCACCTCTCCTATAACCAAAAGATCCTTCTACTGGTAGAGGTCCAATAACCTATTTAGTTCAAGATAGTGTGCTGACCCATAAACAGCAGTCAGTCACATACTTTACACTTCCTGGTGATAAGCTCAATGCATTATTCTGCAATACCAAAGGCATGAGACAATCTTGCTTGAAATTCATATCCAGTGAACGGGTAGCAGCATTAGTACCACGGGCTGGCACTAGGTCAAGCAGCGTACCTTTAGCAATCCTCATTTCAATGAGAAGTGGTCCAGGGCTGCTCACAGGAGGGGGCGGAGGTAAAGTGAAGACTTCTACTTGCAGTGGGATGAAGCTGCTGCTGCTTGTAAAGGTGCAACGCACAGTTAACCTGATGAACAAGAATAGAGCAATTAACAATACTCAAATGCAGCTAGAAGGGTGCAAGGTGTATATACACACACCAACAGAATTACTGACGCTCAAAGAGCTGTGCCTTACACCTCAGTCTGTAGCTTGATCAGGTGTGGGCATGGAGGTGGGCTCACTGTAGAGGTGGCAGGCACCACAAGCATGGGAATCCAGCTAGGAGGGCTCTAGAAGCCAATGGACATACAGCCTGATGCAAGTTATGCTGTTGTCCTCTTAGCAAGTACAAAGCATGTGTAGAATTATGCAGATATATGGCCACTCATGGAAGGAGCACATATGTGCCAGTGTGAAGGCCTAGACGGAACCCTTGTCTCACCCACACTATTCAGATGGGTCAGGAGACGAGACAAATTCAAAAGGTCTTGCAATGTGAAGATTCCAAGACCCAGAGAAAAGTGTGGGGGGGTGGGGGTAATAGACAGATTGAACCAGCCAGAGACTTCTTGTTAATGGGAAAAATATGCTGGTGTTGGGAGTTTCCATTTGCCAACGGTACTATCAGGAACAAATGAGTAAGGGAGCTTGCTGCCAGAGGCAAGGAATAGCCTGTTAAGAGTAAGCACTCAGTTGGGTAGACTCATGAAATGTTGTATTCACCAAGATCCTGCTCTGACTGTGGTAGCATCGCTTTGGTTCACCTCCCCTGCTTCATTTGGGAGATACCAAATAAGACAAGGTCTAATGGGGGCAAGGAGGGTGAGAACTTAGCACAGGTCAGTCCTTGCCCTGTGACATGGGTTCCTGCCATGTACCTCACAAGTGTAGTAATTAGAACCTGTAGGTAAGCACTAGTGCTGCAGAGTATAGTACTCAACCCAATTCATGTACTGCTAGCGTGGATGCAGTTCAGTAGACTCAATTTGGTGAAACAAGGCATTTACAGATATCCTGATCATACTACATTCTGAGACTCAAAAATGTAAACTTTCTTCAAGATTAACAGGGGAGGGAATAAGCCAAGGTTTCTAGCCAGAGGGTGCACCTTAAAGATACTCAAAATACAGATCATTTTCAATAAATACAGTCTCCGTGATATTAAAATCGGATTTTACACACTGCAGGTCACTTAAAAACGAGGTCATACATACATGACCTAGAATACTACGGAATGCTGCTTCCGAAATACCAAAGGTACGTTGTCGAAGCACAAGTCCACCCTACAATTAAAGTATTCATACTACAACTAAGCGGTGCTTTCTCTAGGCAAACACTAGCCAACAAATGGGAAAACTGTACAAAACGGTAGGAGCAAAAAAGTGTTTGGTATTCCACTAACCCAGTACATATACGATATTTATAGTCCTATAATATGCACAAGATTACCAATTGCACAGCACTGAATGGAGATAATTCAAACCAGTATGTTTGACTAAACACTGGGCTCCATGAACCCGGTCCCATTTCATAGATGGGAGTACTATATAGCTACTTGGAATAACGTTACCTGAAGGTGCTGTCCCTACTGATCGAGGCACTGTTCACCGTAAGCACACCCCTGGTAGCCTCCAGCCTGTTTTCGTATATAGTGGTATCACTTTTGACCTGTGAAGTAGAGTTACATCACATGCAATATCAACCAGAATAGAATATGAATTAATTATACAAAGGTCAAATAACTGAGGATTAAACCTGTTGCAGTAGGCAAGAAAACCTACACTACAGCCTGGTGGGCCTCATAGGTGTTCTTTCTACTGAGGCCATGTGTATCTCGACAAGAACATGCTGTACAATGGGACTAGACAAAGCAAGAGTAAGACTCCCACCCAACAGATCTTAATACAACTGGAGCCAGTATTGAAGAGTCAAAGCTGTGTCGGGGGGGGGGGGGAAGAAGAGGGAGAGGAGATGGACAAAAATGGGGGCCTAAATGGTCTAATCTGATAAACTCAATCTTGTGTTGGTCTTAAGACGGTCCATGTAGGGTGTGGAATCGAACTGTTTCAAGTGCTTCAAACATTCTCTTGTCCCACCAACTTACCTGCTGAACACCCCCACAAATCAAGGGGAACCGGTATGCTAGAAAGTCACTGGTCTGAAACACATTGAGTTCTGAGCATGAACTGCTCACAGTGAGGAGACGCACGGAGTTCAAGTCCAGATATGGCCGAGTGACAGCGGTAGATATGGCAATGGTTGCTTGGCCATCAGGAGAGCATTGGGCAGTCACTAGAAGTGAAACATACTAGTCAGTGTTGAACACCACACATGAGAATTCCACCCTACACCAAACATCCATTTCCAGCATAACCTTCCAAGTCCACCAGCCACTATACATTCAGATTTCATTACACCTACCTGCAGACTCAATGCATTTGTGTATTGCCTTGAAGGACTAAACCGTTTCCTACCATGAATGTAGTACAGTAGCTCCTACTAGGCTAGTACTGCAAGTATAGAAAAAGGTTGAGATTATTAATTGAAGAGCCATCATGCAACACATCTGCACCTTGACAGGCAACTAGCAGCTGAAAGGCTAGGATTTACCTCTGTGGTAGGACAGCGTTTGCTCCTATTACTTGTTGCTATTGTCAGGTCATTCTCCTACATCAGGAGATAGAACCTCCAACCCATAGAGAAGCGGTTAACAATTAGTGGGTAGCAGCTGCTTGCTAGACATTGCTCTGCGCCCCTTACCCTTCACTCACTAGACCCCATTCCACTAACTTCATTAAGGCAGGAGCAGCTGAAAAGAAATAGGAATCAAATAGTGGTGTGCACTACGTGTACCTGCACATTGCTCGTCATGGACAGTCTTGCCTCCAAGAGCCCTGCCAATTTGAAGACTCTGCTTCCACTAGGAGTGTATTTATGAAGCAGAGCTGTATCTGCCACGCAAGAACCCTTAAATGCAATTTGCCACAGCCACCCAGTGCATGAAGTAGATTCGCTCAATGCCAGTCTAGTTTTCAAACAAAGTAGACCTTGCAAGGGGCCTACTCTGGAATACTACCACGGTTCCCTGCTTCTCCCAAGACTTGGTAATTCTAACCACCTCCAGACTGAAGGCTTTTAGCAGCAGTTACTAGAGTCAAATATCACTGACCAACACAAAATCATTTAATATAAGCTAGAAATTTAAATGAAGGATTAAGATCCTGGATAGTGAGAGGATTACAGCCCAGACTTAAGTGGAGAAACAAAACTCACTCCACTACAAAATGTACCATTCATGTGCATCTATAGCCATTACAACGAGGAAGCAGGGAATGGCGCCTCAAACCTGGATTTCCAAAGTAACATGGTGTGGAGGATGTGCGTGCATCGTAACAGCAGTCTAGCGCCTCACAGACTTCCCGAGTGATGGGTAGACTGCCACAAAGCAACCGGTTTGCTAGAGCAACAGCAGCGCAGGTATTCGGGCTAGGAGCATCCATAACTGGAAGATAAAGCAGAACGTTCATGTTACCATAGCAGGGACCAGCAGATACTTGGTTACAGCAGTGAAGGGGACTGGACTGCAACCAGTAGTGTCTTTAGCAGGCACCGCTGTCACTCACCAGGCAAGACTGGGCACTTCAACTTCTCTCCCCAAGTGGTATTCTCTCCAGCAAAGGATTCTTCAACATTCAAGGTCAGGATATACTCGCCATCCTGTAGGAAAGCCAGTACCAGATTAAAGTGTAGTAATGGGAACCCCATAGTTGTGTCCCAGCTACCCAACCATCCTTCTGTTAGCTGCATGATGTAATCACCAAAAGGAGGGATTCACACAGGTTTTCCTTCTTGAACAGGAAGTCAAAGCCCTGGGCATAAGAACAAGCATAGTAGTTTTTTTAACCTTGTACTGCATTCGCTATTATAATGTTGCAAAGACCTTAAAAAAAAACAAAAAAAAAACAAAGATTGCCATTTGTTCTTCTGCACCTTTACTGTTATACTGAACGGTTTTAGTGGCACTACGGCTACCTACTTTTGAGGGGGAGAGGGTCACTTCACTCACAAGAACTTGCTGTTAAGTAAAGTTAGTTCATTTTATTGTTAATACTATCATTTGTTTCTCGTACATTTTTCATACTCCTGGCTCACAGGCATCCGTTTCTACCCAGCCTCTAGGCATTTACCTGCCAAAACTGTTGAACAGTGTTCAAGAATTCACATAGTAAAAAAAAAAAAAAAAAAAAACACAGCATTTACTTAGGTTATAAAGGTGTATAAAACTAAATGTTCTCACTCCGTGATGTCAGATGTAAGAGCGTGATGCCCATGTAGTAATAACCATCTATCTTCATGTGGGGCTATTTTAATAAGGAATTTTCGTTATCAAACCAGTGACTGAGTAACTTCAGAAAATTGCATTTTCTGCGGATAGCAAAAAGAAAGTCTTGAACGCCACTGTAAAGGAACCACACCCATCCCGTCCTACAAAATACACTCTAAAGCACTTGTGAAATACAAAATTGGTCATCCAAGGACATTCATTCTGTACTACCAGCTGGTGCAGTAGTCTCCACCCATGACTGAAAGATTAAACCACTAATGTAGTACAACACCTGGTTCTCCACTTTTATCCTAAAATAAAGGTTCCGCCTCGGTTTGCCACACCACATTGCGGTAATGGTTGGAGATCTGGTACTGGGCTAGTATTGCCCAAAGCTAAGGCTCCAGGTATTGTAATTGCATTTCGGTAGCGCTTGCTACCCCTGATGAGGGCAAGTAGCACGCTACTCTGGAACCCATAAAGGATTAGTGGAATTAATATAGTGAAATATGAAAGTAATGAGTGGTGGATATGTTAGTTACTTAGATTCAGAAGGATAGTGGAGGAATAGAAGAGGGGGAAAAGTTTGCATTTATATAGTGCTTGCTACCCCTGATGAGCTGTTGAAGTGCTTTTTGGCAAGTAGCACGCTACTCCGTAACCCATAAAGGATTAGTGGTGAATTGGTATAGTGAAATATGAAATTAATTTGAGAGGTGGACATGTCAGTCTGTTATTTGTAGGTTTGCTTGAATGAAAGTATTTTCTGGGACCGCTTCCATGAAGTTAGTTCTCGAAGACTGTTCACAGCTCCTTCCCGTGTTATCATCCAGACAATGCTCACTCCTCTCCCCCCACCGTTACAGGATTCAGTGGGGCTAAAAAAACTTCCAACCCTATGAAGGCCGAATCTGCTCAAACAGATCCTACAGCATTTGCCAAGTGCACGCATAGTCGAAATGCAGTAACGGTCAGGCGTTAATGGAGAGAGGGAACGAATCCAGACTAATAAAACCATGTAGTTAAGCTGTACTCGTTCGCCCTTGTGCGAAGTACATTACATATGCAACCTGCAGCCTTCGAGGAAGTAAAATAGGTAGACCACCACCACCCGAAGAACATACATACATAGACAAAACTGCAAAATAAAGGCAAATCGGTAATCATCAAGCAAAGATATAGTGTTATAGACAGTGCTTTAAGTGAGAGTACCGTCATTCATTTAGTTTGTACGTATCAATAGTACAATACTTTTATGAAAGAATTCCAACCGCCGAATTACAACACGATTTTAGAGTTCTCACCTCCGATAGTTTTTACTGGCCTAGCTAGTGTTTTTACTCTGAGGCCAGATAAAAAAAATCTCCACACTCAGCTGTATTTACTATAGGGTCTAGGCTACACACACCGGTAGCTGCAAAAAAAAAAAAAAAAAAAACAGCAGCACTGCAAACCTCCAGAAAGGCTTACCAAGTCAGTTCGTTACTTTTATTGCGAGTTTAGAGTACGGCTCACAAGTCCTTGGGGAATGTGGCTCAGCCTCAGCACAGTATGCTACAGCAGTGGCTGAGGCAACTGAACTTACCTGCTCACTCACATAGCACCCTGCGTAGTCAGCACCAATGACTGCAGAGGCACCTGGCTGCTGACTGACCCAAATCCCACATTCAGTGTCGTTCTGGAGGGCAACAGGCAAACCACCCTTATCTAGAAGGAGAAAAGCCAGAAGAGAGCATAAAACACCCCCTAAACAATACAAACCCATATTTATTTCAAACTCAATTAAGCACCATTACACAACACAAACACAACACCCCCCCCACCCCCCCTCAAACATGAACAGAAAGCACCAGAACCACCACATAGGACTAACCTGGCTCTCACAGGACCACCACTAAAGACCAGTTACCAGAAAAACCTCACAGAACGGTATTACTTAGACTGCAAATCCTTAAGCCAAAATAGACTGTCCCCACTGCTTTTTGCATTCTGGGACTTGTAGTTTTACTTATTCTTTGCAAACAAGCCCCTTAAGTCAACAAGTTGGTTACTCATAAAGCCAGGAATGCATAGTGGCAAAGGCATGAGTGCGAGGCCACTGGACTACAATAATTGGGCAGAATGCAGTACCTCCAATTACTACCACTTTCGAGGTTCCTACACGTACAATTCTGCTGCACACAAAGCCCACAAACGTCATCCATAGCAAAACGTGTTCATCACAGGGGCATTAAGCAATTCAGGATACCACCAGGCGACCTACCCCATTAGAAGATAAATACACGTAGATATCAAAAACTCCCTTTTCAGCAGAGTTAGCATTCTCGCACCATAGCTCGTTTTGTAAAGTTACAACATGGATCCACCACCGACACGTGAAAATAAGAACACGAAGAACTACAACTCCCTCCGCTCACCTCGCACAGTCACAGTAAGAGAAGAATCGCTAAAAAGCGTCGAAGAAAGCAGGAACTGCAAGCTACGGGGGCCACAGCTCAACAAAGAAGAGCTCCCATCAAGCACCACCTCCTGGCGGACACGGTCTGCCGCCAAAGCAGCACTAAAGCCATACAGCACCAGCAACAATCCGCACGCAGGAAAACAAGCCATTGTGCCTCAGAACACCTCTCGAGTGTTGACGTATTTATACAACTACGCCGCTATTGGTGGAGATGGGGCAAAATGGGCGCCAAACCCTCCAATCACTCAGCATTGCAATAGACCTCAGGTGAGGTCCGTTGATAAGGCAGGTCTCAGACTCAGGTGAGACTCATCACGGACGTGTATGCAGACTTGCCCAAACTCAAGTGAATCTGTCGAGCATGTGAATTTGGCCTGCTTAAAGACAGACGGAGAGGATGTGGTGTTAAGGCCAGCGCTGCCGACTTTGGAGCTGGGGGGGGCACCAGGATCGAGACTTGTCCTCCGCTCGACATCTTGAAGATTCTGAGCAAGTTGCTAAATCTCCAGGTATATACAAATAGTAACAAGAAATGAATATGTTGTTGTGTAATGTAACTGGTGCTCATGATAATCTGTCCACTTACTTTTGGGTCAAGCTCATGCTATATAGAAATAAATAAACCAACTACCTTTCAGTAACTTCTCCTACACACAAATGCAACCCACATCTGTCAATGAGGCCTCTAAGATCAGATGACTCCTTCCACGAGTAAATCCCGCCTGGCAAAATCTTCTTTAGGAAGGTTCTCGTGGGCTTGTGAATAAGTATTTAATAAAGTTAGGACATAGGGCAATATGTGATTTGATCCATAGGTGTATGTAATAATACATATAAAATACAATATTAGTACTTGCTATCAAAGCTTTTAGGCTGTGTCATGCTGATTGTGAGTAGTTCATCCAGTTCTGTATATTTTTATTTGCATTACGGTAGTTGTCCTGTATTTGGAATGGGAAAAGCAGAACTGCAAGTACCAGAATGCAAAGAAGGAGCGTTTCTTGCAAACCTGGAAGGTCTGGCGGTGCAAGATCTGTCCTTGCATTACCGAACATAAGCCTGTATGTATCAACACATTTCCCATAGACCCAGAATGGGTAAAACCATTAGACACACCAGGGTCAATGAGCTCTGCTCAGACTGAATGGCACAGAGGGGCTTAATCTGACTGAAAACACCGTCATTCATTGGGGCAGGACCCTAAATGCAAGTAGGACTGTTGCAAAGAGGCAGACAAACTCGACCCCTTGGGTCAAAACCGTACAGCCTTTCTACAGAGTTTTAAAGTTACTCCGCATCAGCAGTAAGCTATGCAACAACTGATTTTTAGCTCACTTTGGTACTTGTAAATTTCTTATTGCATTTTAAATACAAGACTCCAGATACCAGATGACAGCCACATCTGCGTTATATCAGTAGTAGCTGGTGTTTTTTCGTGGCACTTAAGACGACAGCCTTTGCCCCTTTTTAGCACTGTAAACACAGCTTTCATGTTTCCCATATCCATTCAGGAGTTGCTTATCCAGACCAGGATTTTTCCCTTGCCTTTTGACACATGTAGTTCCATTTAGCCTATAAAACTTTCAAGACTACAAGCACCAGAAAGAAAAACAATACCCTGGACTAGATGAGTTACAGACGCATGAACTCTGGTAACTTGAGAGCTCTGTATGAGTGATATGTGTTACTATTGTCTGCTTTAAGAATACTCAATGTGTTAACATTGGAAGGATGAAAGCCTAAGCTGGCTTTGACAGCTGTCAAATTCGTGACCTGCAGATCACTCCAGATAGACACCATCCCATCCCATGTCATCATGAACAGTGTCTCAAATCCTTTATTGTTAACCCACAAATCAAGATTACAACAAGCAGAATACGCTAGGATGTCACAAGAAAGCTCAGCACAGTGTGGTGATGATGTGGAGCTGGGTGGCCTCTCTAGTTAAGAGAATGTAAATTACTGAGCCTTTTTGGAAAGTACAACCAGAACAAAGGAGGTGCTGTTGGATAATATTGGAACCAAAATCTTCTTCTTGACTTTACGAAGCTATACTGCCCATACATTGTATGTCTATAGGCAGTCCTGTGTTTGTAAGCTTGCCAATCAGCAAGCACACTGAGGTGCCCTGTGCTTCACAACTTGCTAGACGTTACAGGTGGACTCCGATGTCAGGGGGGCGCTCAATGTGTACCCCATTCTGAGTGAGAATAGCTACCACTCTCTCACCCCAGCTGTGTGGTGACTGATTGGGGCATCAGGTGATTCCATGCACACCAGCTCTCTTCTGAAAAAGATAGGTCCATTTGCCGCAGCTTGGCTCATTTGCCATCATCATGTCTGGGATATGCATCAAGGATTCCTGGTGTATGTTTGGGATAACGCCAGTTAAAAATGGACTGATGAGTGCTGGGTCTATTTGACCCCACATTTTTGAGGCGCATTACACGATGGTCTCCTTTGTGCCAGGTCGGTGATGTCCATCAAAGACTACATACAGTCTCTGGTGTTCGCCCTGATGGGGGAGGTCTCCAGCCCATTCCATTTATCCTCAGTGTAGGTATGTCATACCAGGGTCAAACTCACCTCTTCCTAGTTTCCTGGCCACCTCCCATTGCAAAATGAGCAAAGTGAACCACAGAGGTTGGAAAAAACAGATTACACCTGAACCAGAACTGGTCTAATCATGAATGTTAAGTAGGGAGCCTACAAAATGTGTCAAGCAACAGCAGCAAAATGCTTCTCCTGAACTGGAGGAGTGCTTAAACCTTTGAATGAGACAGAGCATCGAGATGGCTCTGGAAGCCTGCCCAAACCTCCAGAGGGTAGAAGTGCTAGACCCATTAGCCACTGCTGGTTTAAGAACATAATCTTCGCGCTGAGGAGGTCTGTGGACTATTATAGGAAAGTCTCCCAACCAGGAGCTAGAGTGCACCCCTCTCTCAAGATGGAGCCTACGTCTGGGAATGACTGCAGACTTAATTTGCTACTATGACCTGGAGATAGACAGAAGACTCCCCTGCCTGCAGAGACCCTGGACTCCGCTTGACAAGAGAAGTGACCTAATTATCAGGAAGAGCATCACAAGTCTCACCTGACTGAAAAACCCTGTATGAGGGCAGGTCATCGGGGGCGTGGCCGGACGCCGATGGAGCAGGGAGCCTGATCCTGAGCTCCCGCCGGTGATCCCCCATCCAGTATCATCCTGCCCAATATAGGGGGGCCCTCATCATTACCAACATACCCCCTGATCCCTGAAGTACAGGGGAACCGAACGGTGTGTAAGAAAGGAGCCGATAGGCATACCACTGCAGAGAAATCGAACCCAGCAGAGCGACCGCGAGGCCAGCCAAGATGGCGCCCGCGGCCGCAGCCTGACAGGCGACATCTGATAGAAGCCTGGAGGCCTTAAGCGTGACGAAGCCTAATAGCCTGCGGGTGCGGGACGACGGAGAGCCGGGGCCCTCGCTGCCGGAAAGACAAAGAGCAGTAAGGAGGTGCTGAGGAGGGGGGCCTGGGTGACGGCGACGCAGGAACTGCTGAGGGCGCACAGCGGCGGCGGGGGATGCCTGGAAGGCTCCCACTAGCACATTCAGGCCGCCGGAAAACGAGCTGACTGGGACCTGCTTCTCACCCCCTGGAGCGGAGGGACAGTGCGCTGGGGACAGCCCAGGTTGCTACCACAAAATAGGAGAAGAAACCCCAAGGTCAGGCAAGATGGCGGCAGCGGCCTGACTAGGGGCGGATCGCGGCAGTCGAGAGGCCCCAGTAGCAGAGGGCTCGCGTAACTGCGGGCCGCAAGGAACGGAGAATCGGAATACTTGCGGCCCCAGAAATCAGCCAGGAGGTATAGTGGAAGAGAGCCCAGAGGAGAGAGATTCGGGGGTTCCCAAGCGCATCTAGGGGTGGAACAGGGAGCCTAGAGGACAGCCACCAGTGATCTGAGGGCGTTGGCGGTCCCGCTGGTGACTGCAGAGACCCACTCCTATACAGGGCGCCAGGGAACGGGGAGGCTGGGACCTGCGCCCCCGCAAGCAGTGTGGAGAAAGAGCACCGGGGACAACCCAAGCACAGAGAGAAAGGGCCTGGCGAGATCACGTGGCGACAGGGTGGCCCGCACTGAGCGCTGAAAATAAGGGACCTGCACTGACGAAGGAGACAAGAGCAAACGGCCAGAAGGGGGCGACGGGCAGGACAGAATGCCGGCCCTGGTAGGTGGCGGTTTATATCTGGAACCATGAAGCCTACTTAGCAGAAACTGCACTAAGGGGAGCCCCGACGAGGCAGGCTAAGGTCCACGGGATAGAACTGTGCCCCAGCAAATTATAGACGGCGGCAGTAACGGCTGAGGGAGGTTCAGCGAGGCTGCTACTGGAGGGCAAGAGGAGCGACGAGGCTGCCCAGAATAGCAGGGCACAGAGGGCGCCAGGAGGGGCCCAGATTGGGGGCACTTGGAGCTCAGTGAAAAGGGCGGCGGCGAGAGCCTCAAGACCAGCGACCAAGGGCGACTGTGCCAGACACCGCCCGCGGTGACAGGATTGAAGACACCGAGGGCACATAAATTTCTGGGCGAGGCCCGACCGGAAACGTCAGGGAAAAGGAAGCCCACCCCAGTGGGTATCCATCATCATGGGGAAAGTCTCTAAAAGGCGGGATACAGAGCAGCAGGAGCCGACAGGGGAAGATCCTGGTGCGTCACAACAGCGGACGGGGACCCGCAGCGAAAGGAATGAAGCTCACGAAGACCCATCTCTCTATGACATCCTGCAGGCCATAGAAACGTCAAGAACGGCCGTTGAATCCAAAATTGATACGCTCCGGGAAGATTTGGGCCTGCTGAGGGCAGATCATAGGAAGCTAGCAGATCGAGACACGACAGTCGAAGGGGATGTCAGAGACCTGAAGTCGCAGGTGTCCACGGCCACCCACAAACTCACGGACATTGAAAAAAGGGTGCATGGGCTGGAGCTGAGAGCGGAGGATGCGGAAAATAGGGCGAGGCGCAACAACATACGAGTTATAGGCCAGCCAGAAAAAGTCGAAGGGAACAATATGGTTGCCTACCTCGAAAACTGGATCCGCACTGAGGTGGCGGTGGAGGGCCTGTCACATTACTTTGTCTTGGAATGGGCGTATAGGGTCCCTGCCAGGGGGCTCCCACCTGGGAGGCCACCGAGGCCAGTGGTGGCGCGGCTCCTCTTCTACAAGGACAGGGATCACGTGTTGAACCAAGCACGGATTAAAGGTCGCCTCAAAATAGATAACAGCACCGTTAGAATCTTCCCGGATTTCTCTCGGGAAGTGCAGAGACAGAGAGCTTCCTTCGTCTGAGCCAAACGAAAATTGTGACAAATGGGGATACCATATTCCATGGTGTTCCCGGCCAAGGTCAAGATGATGTCAACCGAGGGGACCAAGTACTTTAAGACACCGTAGGAAGTGTGGGACTGGATTGAGGAGCAGGGGCCACAAGAACGGAGAGGTGAAGGACAGGAAAGGCCAGAGCGGGACTCCTCGAGACCCCCAGGAAAAGGGGGAAAATCCAAGTGTCTCCCAACGGAGGAGGAATCTCGGCGTGACTGGGAGAGAGCAGTAGCGGCGATAGCGTCATTGAGCGCCCACAGAACACGAGGCACCTCCTTATTGTCAGGGGAGGACCCAAGAGAATCAGACTCTGACACGAGCTCGAGCACAATGGGGGAAGCCAGCCAGACCCTTCCTGAGGTGACTCCCAGAACAGCAGATGACATCATCTGAAGGATAAACGACACACAAGTACAAGCAGGACTATTGATCGGGGGGAGGGGTCGAGGGGACCCGACTAGGGGTTTGCATGAGAGGATGAGGGGCCCGGGACGGGCGACATGATGTTCCTATGCACTAAGCACTGGGTGGGGGGGATCCAGGGGGGTGGGGGGAAGGCTTTCCTCCAAGTGAGCACTAGCCTCGTCACTACCCGAACTTTGGACACTTGTTCTGATTGCACGCAAGAGCGTAGTTTGGATGGGGAGAGTTTCTCACTTGTCCTGGGGAGGGGGTGGTGGGGTGTTCACATAGTTATAAATTGGGGGCACTGCTGTCTACCAAAAGGGGATATGAGCTACAGTAGTAAGGATCACGTTACTCAGAGCATGTCGCCGGAAGCAGGTCATGCGGACGGGGGTCAGACGGAAAAGGGAAAGATAAATTATAATGCCAAAACAGACAATATATAATCTCCTATCCTGGAATGTCCGGGGGATGCACTCCATGCACAAGGGCTACAAAATTTTCTCCCACCTGAACAGGCGAGCGATTCATATAGCAATGTTGCAGGAAACACACACTTTGGCCTCTGAGGGGGCGGCATTACATCGGAGATGGAGAGGACAGGCATACTATACCTCATTTTCGGCGTTCGCAAGGGGGGTACTGATTTGGGTACGGGCGGGGGTCCCATTCCAGCACACGGGTCTCAAAGTGGATCCAGAGGGCCGCTACGTAATAGTAACAGGGAGGTTGGATGGGCAGGATGTAACGGTAATAAACATATATGGACCGAACGCAGAACAGGAGGCCTTTCTAGAACAGATGTCTGGGATCCTGGCACCACACATGACGTGTTCAGTTATCATGGGCGGAGACTTCAACTGCATCGCGGACCCGGAACTCGACCGGTCCCACCCACCACTCCGTGATTCCCCGGTCCACAGAACAGCCAGGACTTTTAGGGCCTGGCAGACGCAATGGGGGCTGGTGGACACGTGGAGACGCACTCATCCACTAGAAAGGAAATACTCCCACCTTTCCTATGTTCACGACTTACATGTGCGATTAGACACCTTTTTATGTTCACCAGACATGCACACAAGGCTTCAGGGCACGGAATACCTAACAAGTACTGTGTCAGATCACAACACGATATTGACTAGATTACACTGGGGGAAACAGCAGCAACCCATCCCCACATGGCGCCTCAAGCCTAAGGCCCTGGAGAACCAAGTGTTTTTACGCGAGATTAGGAGCCATGTTATAACATACTTCGAGGATAACGCCCACTCCACGGACTCCAGGATAACAGAATGGGAGGCCTTTAAAGCAGTAACCAGGGGACGATGCATGGCAATGTCCATCGGGGTACGACGAACGTTACTTACAGATGTAGAAAGGGCAGATCGAGTGCTGAGGGAGATTGAACTCAGACGCCCGAACCACCCCGAACTCCGTCAGGAGTTGCTGGAGGCGAAAGAAGAGGTTGCCATGCAGGAAGAAAGGTTGAGGTGTTTTGACTTTAAAGCATACGCAGACAGGACCCACGCTGAGAGGGATAAGGCGGGCAGACTGTTGGTGTGGTTTGCCAACCCCACTCGGAGGGGGAATACCATAATCGAGATAGCAGACCCGGCAGGGCACCCTCTATACTGACAAGATACCATAAACAATAGATTTCACAGCTATTATGAACAGCTCTACAAGAGCTCTGGGCCTTGGATGGAAGGGGAAATAGAAGAGTACTTGTCGGAGCTTCCACTCCACACCCTGTCAGAGGAGGACGCAGACCAGTTAGGGGCAGAAATATCGGAACGCAAAATCAGAGTGGCTATTAAGGAGCTGGCGAGAGGAAAAACCCTGGGCACAGATGGGCTCCCTAAGGAGTTCTACGCAGCGTATGTGGAGGAGTTAGCCCCAGGCTTGCAGAGATGTATGCAGAGGCAGGGGAGATGGGTCAATTACCAAACACCACTCGAGAGGCGGTGGTAATTCCGCTGCTTAAGCCCGACAAGTCTCCCCTTCAGTGTACAGCATATAAACCCCTGTCGATGCTGAACCTCGACTTCAAAATCTTAAGCAAGCTATTGGCAACAAGATTACTCCCACATATGACGTCCCTGGTGCACCAGGACCAGGCGGGCTTCATCCCAAGCAGAAATACGACTCTGAACATACGCCGCATACTATCCATCATAGAGCTAGGTGCGACAGAAGAACGGGAGGGTGCGATATTCGCAATAGATATAGAAAAGGCTCCATACAACGAACGGCGGCAGGGTATATCTTGCTGCACAAACTACACTTCTTATTTTGTGTACTATCTAACAACCAATGCCCACCTCCCGAAACTAGCCACCTATTATGGTTTCAAACACAACATAGCAACACAAAGAATGGGAGAGGCATTGTTATGAGAACACAAGTTCATAGGGTGCAAATCCCACAGATAATGTACAAAAACGATGACAGAAATGTTGAGTCTTTCACTTTTAAGTTTTGTAGATCCTTATATTCTTTATTGAACATACAACAGCCAACGCGTTTCACCCTTGCGGGCTTCTTCAGGGCAAAGAAATAAAATCCGCACACTCTGCGAACTGTAGTCCATATGATGTAAGCTCAAGTCAAACGGCACTTTCTCAAAAAGCTTTAAACTTTACCGCAGAGTCTGCATAAATGTGAAAACATTGGAAGTGACACGATTGCACCGGATGGCCGTGAAAGGAGGCTGGCGATTGAGCGCGTAATACCTAACTTAGTCTGTTCCCGGAATGGGACAGTGATCCAGGACCTTTGCATATGGAATAGACACATTTATTGGCGGATGTGCAAGAAGGGAATGTACGGGGTGCATTGCGGTCGCTCAAGGACAGCATGACATTCTGTGGAAAACTCCCCCGCTCGGTGGCGGGCCGTATTTCCCTACTAAAAATGGTGGCTCTCCCCAGGTTACTATACTTTTTCACCACGCTGCCAGTGTGGATACCGGGGGCATGGTTCCGAGAGCTGGACTCATGCATCTCTGCGTTTATGTGGGGGACAGGCAGAAGGAGGGTGGCCCTAACCACGCTGAAAAGGACACAGTCAGAAGGGGGCCTCGCTGTGCCTGACATGGAGGCATACTACTTGGCAGGGCAATGCAGAGATTCACGCAGTGGGTGGCAGGGAGCCTGACACCGGACAGGGGAACACCTCCCTTCACCCCGGATAGACTGAATGTGCTCCGCACCCTGATGGGGACTGTGAAGCCACAGCATGTCCAAAGCAATGAACACAAAGTGATACGTCGATGCTGGTGCAGGTGTCTACATAAGACTAGGACACGACGTCCATACTCACCGGAATCGCCATTGACACTTCTGAGGACACTCCCACACGGGGGACAATGGAGGGGTATAGACGACTGGAAACAGGCCGGAGCCACGAAAGTGGGAGACCCATACCGGGATGGGGAGCTACTCCCCTTTGAAGAGTTCAGTACAGACTGGGGCATCCCACAGGGGCACTTTCTACTCTACAGGGCAGTCATGGGGGCACTACGGCGACACTGGGCTTGGGCACAACTGAACCACCACGACATGCCACCTGCAAATACATAGGCCTGGCAGGTGGGACCATAAAAGCCATCGCATGCCTATACAGGGCCATAGGGCGGGACTCTGTTCAGCCACTAGACCGGTTGAGACATCAGTGGGTGGAGGACATAGGCAGACCACAGGAAGACAAGGACTGAGAGAACATACTGTTACGGACAAATAAGGTGTCTAGGAACGCACGCTTTAGCCTAATTAGCTTCTACATGCTGCACCGAGCGTACATAACACCGGAACGTATTAATCGGTTCTTTCACAGAGAGGATGCCGAATGCCCGAGGTGTAAAAAACCAGGGGCAAGTTCTATCCATATGATATGGAACTGCCAGTCCCTGACGCAATATTGGCAGGAAGTAACAAGGGAGACGGCTAGGATAACAGAGCGAATATTCCCATGTACACCAGCACACGTCCTGCTCAACCTGTTCCTGCACACAGCCAAGACTAAGACCACAGATAAGTTTCAGGACCTCGCCTTCATACTGGCAAAGCGGGAAATCACTAGTAGATGGAAGGCTCTGAACAGCCCCAGCATCCATAGGTGGTAGCGAGAATTAGTGAAATGGGTGGGGTGCGAGGGCAGAATCTTGCTCAGAAATGCGAGAAGGGGCGTGGGCAAGTTGGAGAGGGCTCAGGCATGGGAGGTGTTGATGGAAGAAATGAGGAGTGATGACCCTGGGTCTGAAGCCACCACCCCCAAGAGACCATCACAGCAGGGGAGCCCCCGGAGGCAGAACCAGGAGGGGGAAATAGAGTAGGGTCCAGGGGGCGAGGACCCTTAGAAACCGTCGAACTGTGAGGGAATAGACCCAGAAAGGAGGCGACAGAGTAACGCAGAAACACACAACAGTGAGCAGCGGAAGTGATCGATAGAGCTCATCCGGTGACCATAG
Source organism: Calotriton arnoldi (assembly GCA_963921515.1). Taxonomy (NCBI): domain Eukaryota; kingdom Metazoa; phylum Chordata; class Amphibia; order Caudata; family Salamandridae; genus Calotriton; species Calotriton arnoldi. The sequence continues at coordinate 1,752,860 of CAWUFW010000825.1, read as the reverse complement.
GAGACAGCAGTGCAGGGGGGAGGGTGGGGGGATTAATTGGGTCTCAGGTTTTGTTTTTTTCTTTTGTTGGGGGGGGATGGGGAGGAGGGAACCAAGACAATGAATAGGGTTGCCTAAAAATATGAAGATGAAAGGACATGATAGAGTTAGAAATAATACTACTGCAAATGTAATGGACAGGTATACGAGATATTTGCAACAAGATAAACTGAGATTGTACAGGGTCCGCCTGAAGGAGGACACGGCGGTGAAAGAGGTATCTGTAAAAGGCAATAAAGTTTGTTTAAAAAAAAAAATGAGGGCAGGTCAACAATCAAAGCCTGCTCACCAACCACCAAGGTCCCCCAACCAAGCTGCTTAGAAGAAACACGAATGACATCTCGGTCTATAAAATACATGTTCGTCTTCTGAATTTAAGTTGTGGAAGCTACATTGTCCCTGAACCCTTCTGTGTCTGTAGAGTTCCCCTACTCACTATTTCTCAGTCCCAGAGGGATTAGGAGGCAGTTGGTCATCACCTGTATGCATGGTGTCTAGTTCTGATTTCTGTTCTGCATAGATAATCATTTGTACCATTGGTGTAGCCCTTACAGTTCCAGAGTTATCACTAGTTGAGGTTGCAGTACAACTTCATCTTGACCAGTGGCCAGTTGCTACCATTGTTAACCAGGATTGTTATTGGTGCCATCAGAGATAGAAGTGGGTGTCATTCGGGGTGGCTATGGGTGCCTCCAGCTTTTTTAAAAACACTCCATCGGTCTGGTAGATCTAGCGATAGAGGGACCACAGCTTCCTGGACACCCCTTTACGACATAGCAAGAACGGGACCACTATTTTGTAATGGTACAAATGTTTAACTAAAGAGGCCAGTTCAGCTTTAACTAGTCCCTGAACTCGAGTCACTAAACTGAGGAGCATATTTACAAGCCCCTATCGCCACTACAACGTCACTTTTCAGGACGTTGCAGTGGCGATAGGGGCTTCACCTTATTTACAAGGCAGCATTAAGCCACTTAACGTGGCTTAATGCTGCCTTGTACATAAGGCACCCTTTCACGCTATACTTAGAGTGAAAAGGGAGGGCAATGGGTGTTGCAGTGGGCGTTCCACTGCAACACCCATTGATTTTGACGCTGCCCCCTATTTGCAAGGGTGGTGTAAATAAGAGGCAGCGCCAAAATTAAGACCAGGAAAAACCTGGTCTTAACCTGGCGAAATGTATAATTTCTCCTCGTTTTTGCAGTTTCCATGTGTGCTGCATTGTGCAGCACACATAGAAACAGCAAAATGCCATTGATTGTTTATATTTAGAGAACAATGGTTCAGGTGTGGCCTTAAAGGTCCAAAGCAAGAAGTACCCCAGAGGGGGCACCGTGTTTTAGGGTATGAAATTAATTCAGGAAGGAGCAAAAGAAAGGATTTTCAGAGGGTCATGAAGGTCATGGAATGACAGGCATTTATTTTCAAATCTGTATAATATTCAGGTGCTCACATATACAGTGAAAAAAGCGTGACGTGACGGGTGATAGTGAGGTTTTTAAAAAAAAAGACATCGCATTGACAACAGTATTAGGAACTCCACTATTGATTTATACATAGTAAAAGGAGTTCATGTTGTTGGGTGGTCGACGGCGTTTCGAACCCAATTATTGGGGTTCATCTTCAGGACAAGGTGAGCAAGCTGAATTTTAAAACAGAATTAATCTTGTGTCAGCAGAGTAAAGTTTTTCTTAGGCAGGCTGACAATGTTCTAGCGTTAAGGATTGAAGGCGGTGCGCTGAGGCATTCAGAGGAAGTTTTAACAACCGACAGCCGTTGAAAATGAAGTGTGCAATCGGCGGGCGTAAGGGTGGTGTGCCTCAGAATTAAGTATGCGGGGATACGATGCAACTCGTGAGTAATAGCTAATCAGTCTGATACGGAGGCAGCTTGGCGGTGCATGAAGTCGCGGAGGTGGATTTATTATTTGCGTCGAGCAACAGGGCATTAATTGGGAGCCTGGAGCCGTGCAGACGGGAGCGTCCTGCTACTGCCGTGGCTGGCGTTGAGTGCGGTAAATAGGAGGCAGCGCCAAAATTAAGACCAGGGAAAACCTGGTCTTAACCTGGCGAAACAAGTAGAAATGTTTAATTTCTCCTCGTTTTTGCAGTTTCCACGTGTGCTGCATTGTGCAGCACACATAGAAACAGCAAAACGCCATTGATTGTTTATGTGCAGGAAGGTGTCCCTTCCTGCACGTAAACAATCATTTAAAAAAAAGACGTTTTGCAATTTCTATGTGTGCTGCATTAAGCAGCACGCATAGAAGTTACAAAACGTCATTTGAAGATTGCTTATGTGCAGGGAGGGAGATTGTTTATGTGCAGGAAGGGACACCTTCCTGCACATAAGCAATCTTCCCCTCGACGCAGACACCCTTGCACTATGATGCAAGGGTGTCTGCGTTGGTGCTAGGCTGCTAAATTTAGCGCCAACGCAGGGGGAAACTCAGGGCTGCACCATATTGTAAATATGGTGCAGCTCTGCGTTTCAGAAGTGGCGGAGTGCAGTGTTAAGCCAGGAAGGCTAACGCCGCATTCCGTCACTTCTTAGTAAATATGCCCGGAGTCTCTTAGTGGATGCACCAGATTACCTGGAATTCTATAAATGCCTCCAAGAGGTTTCCTGTGGATTGGAATCTTTGTGTGGTGATTTGCATGTGCAAAGATTTAAAATGGCAGCGGGACCGCCGCAGGATGAAAGTGTCACATTAATCCTAATCTGAAAGGAAAGAAATCGTGCGAAGAAGGGCTTTGGATAATAGCCCGAAATGCATTTGGGATTGGAGAGTTCTAACATACACAGATACAGAGAGAAATACATTATTTTGATGAAGAAATGTTTTCAACACAGCAAATGAAGAAAATAAATACATCTGAAAATTACATTTTATATATTTAATCGTGAGAGACTTTGTTTCTATAAAATCAGCAAAAAGATCCAACATCACGACAAAATGAGAAGTCCTCAACAAAAGGAGGGTTTGGCTGAAGGGCCCGGCATACCCAACCCACCATAGGCCACCAGCCCCCCACAGGCAACCAATCCCCTCTGCAGACCGCCTTCAGCCGTGCACAGAAGGGTTTGCACAAGTCAGGGATCCGCATGTAATTTGTGTGTAAGTGTGTTAGTAAATGTCAAATAACGTAAAAAGCATTTTACAATGTAATTTTTTTTACTGTATTTAGTTTTCATTTTTTTCATTTATATGTATAATAAATAGATTCTTATTTTGCTCTGATGTATGTTTTTATTTTGTCAGTTATGCATCTTGTCAAGTTATTTCGTTTGACAAGTTGTTTACTTTTAAATGGCACTTTTTGTGTCAAACTGTTATCGTTTTATAACCATTTTGAACCATTGTTGCTTTAACTCTAGATTAAAATTTCAGTTTGGATTTACCCTTACCTTTAATTTACCCTCAGGTTTCAAACCTTTCAACACAAACTATTCAGAATTTTTTTTTTTTTTTGTGGCTGTTTGAACAACTTTCTTTGTAGCTCACCCTTTTTCAGATAATGTGCAGTTGAAAGACACTAAACCCAAGAGGAAATACTGAGTTTTAGTGGTAGACATTTTATAAGGCTATATATGAGAGATTGGCTGTTTTTCTTTGAGTATCCTTCGGGCACCAAAGTGGTCATTTAAAGAATGGGACTTAGCCCGCTTGCCTGCTAGGTAGCGAAGGATATGGCCTTCACTCTCCTGGCAGATGACCACCAAAACCGATTTAGAGATCCTCGCCAGCCTGCCAGGGGTCTCAGAAGCCTTGCTCCAGCAGTCGCACTGAATACAGAGAACTCTGCCAAGCAGGTGCTACGTTTGTTTCTCCCACTCTGTAATTTTTTTGTTTTTGATAAAAAAAAGTCCCAAAGTTGGAGTGTTTTGCAGAAAAATAGCAAAAAAAAATCATTTATGCTCAGGGAGCATTCACCTGCATGATGGAAGCATTAATTGACTTCCCTGCCTAGGACTTCCATACCTCACACGGTGGTCCCTGGCTGGGAAATCTAGTGATGGTGCCCTAATTAGGGCGGGACAACTGTCACTGTGACCTGACAGCAGGTCACGGGTATTCGACTTTGGAGCCAGCTGAACCTCTGTCATCGGAAATCCTCCAGTTGTGCCACCTCAAAATGTGGTGGAGCAACCACAAGTTTAAAGGAGGGGGCATTTGCCATTTCTGAACTCTAAATGTCCCACCAGGTCAGTATCTCAAAGTGAAACTATTATTCCAGTATGCTTACCTGTATCCCATCAATAAAACACCTTTAAAAATAATGGAATCTGAGCACTTTTGAAGGTTACTAAGTGAACTTAAAATATTCCTGTAGGAAATGACTATCTTTTGCGTGTACTGCCAGATTTATGTCTTATCTGTTTTTGCTGGCTGTAGAATTCTGTGCACTTTATCCCTGCTAGCCAGTAGTAAAGTGCCTGTGCTGCCTGTTTTAAACATGGTTGAATAGATTGGCATAACCCTAAATGGCATATTTAACTTATCTTGAGGTCTCCGGTATATGGTATAAGCTCTACCGAGGGTCTGTAAGTTAAATGTAATTAGAGGACTGCAGCACCTGTTGGGTCACCTATTGCATTGGCAGTGCAAACATGACATCGGGACTACTATTGTAAAAAAAAACTGCAATTTGACTTGTCAAAATAAACCCTTTTGGCAGCTAAAAACCTCCCTTTCAAATATTATTAAGTCATCTCTAACTAGGCCTTCTAGACCTCAAGGCAAGGTGTATAATATTTAAAAGTAGGATATGTAGAAGTTTAATGTTGACAGTGACTAGCACCCTAAAACTGTATCTCGTGAATGGAACCAGCTAGAAAAAGAATCACCTATTTTCACTGGTTATTAGAAATCAAATTCAATGTACAAACCTAGTTGGTATACATATTCCTTCGCAGTCGGCCTCAAGTTGTGCCTAGGTGCCGGTCTACCGCAATTAGTGACTCTCAGTGGCACTTTGTGCTTTTTGGCACCGTTTCTAATTAAAACTTAAAAAATGCATATCTCCAGTTACCCTTATTGGAATTTTGTTATTTTGATGTGTATTGGGACTGAAAGGACTAAGTCAAAAGGCAAAATCTTTGAGCAGGATGAACCTGGTGGAAGTATCTGACTTTCACTCCTAGGTCCAGGACTACCGCACCATTGACTATCATTGGCTCTTTGTGCTATTTGGCACTGTTTCAACTTAGCACTTTAAAAAGTCATATTTTCGGGTTCCACTTATTGGATTTTTGTCATTTTGCTGATAAAAGTGTACTGTAGTTGTCTGATTCCGTTTAGGATTTTTAGTGCTTTGCATTTTGACTTTTTTACTGTTTTGGTACCGCATAAATACTTTACACATTGCCCTAAGTTAACTCTGTCAGCTTTTTGCCATAGCCCAAGGAGTTTGACCTCAGATTAATTTATTGACTTTGTGGGCTCACCCTCTCAAAGGTTGTGATTGTTTCTTGTGGTGGGTTGTCACAGAACCCAAATAATACGTCTTTTTCTTTTTATAAAGTAGATCACAAAGTGGACATGGAAGTAGAGTGTTTTCAGTGGTAGAAATGGAGAATCATTTTTTCTGTAAACCCACAAATTGGGTTGAGGTGCTGACAGGTGATGGTGCTAGGAAGAGCGGAGTCATGAGGAGCAGAGCTTATTAGTCGCCAGTCCACATGATTTTTTAAATTTGATTTTTATTTTTGTATACTGGAACAGAGTAGCATAGTCACCGAATAATTGTGTACAATGAAGTTTCCTTCTTCTGCTTATCTCTACGCTGCATACTCTTGTTAAACAGCAATAAAGAGAACTTAATACATAAAAACAATCAGCATTTACACGATCTGTCACAGTGGTCTTTGCACAGTTATGCATAAATCGCATCCAGCAAGTCATAAAGGTGGAGTAGCACTGAGCTGTTCATTTCGCTGACACATCTGTTCCAGCTATAATACTATATGCAATGTCCCTATAAATGTCCTTCATCAAAAACCGTACCCCATACTGCATAACAGAACTCGTGTTATCATTCACAGGAGTATGTGTGGGGCAAAACCCAGTAGATATCAGTAGGTATTGGCCAGTGCCCTCCAAGTGGACACATCATTTAAGAAACCTTATTAGACCAACCTATACCACTGATCACCGAGAGTTATCATGTACTTGACCGCCAAAGCTGAAAGAATCATGTCCAATGTGTCCATATGTGCAGGCCTGCTGTTCACATATGGTTTAGGTTTACACAGTCTGCCTACAAAGAAATTAACAACAAGGATCATAAAGATTTCTGACTTGGTTTATTGGCCACAATCTGCATTTTAGGGTAGAATAAGACAGTTGAGAAAGTGTTTTATTAATCAGGAAATTAATGCTAATTTAGACATGGTTCAGTTAGCCTGAGTAGGCATCAGTAGGTCTGCATTGACATCTGTTCCTATTTGCAGTAAGTAATGTAGTTTTATTTTATGGGAACAAGACTCTCCAGTTCATGTGATTAGAAAATCAGGTTTCTGCATTAATAAAATGTATTAATTTGTGTTCTGCTGATGAAACCGTGTTCAGGATGTTTTTGTGTTTGTAACATTCAATTCCTTTTGCCCAAACCTTTCATAAAGACCATCCATTAGACAAACTGACTAATGTAATGTTGCGTTATATAAATGTAATGATATTTTCTTACATGCTGTGCATAAGCTGAGCATGTGTATGTTTGTGTTCTCTTTCAGGAAATTGTTTAAAATCAGAAGCCAGTCATGATCTCGCTGCAGGTGTATTTCCTGAATAACAGTTAACTAGCTTGTTATTGCAAAAGTTTTAATTTGCAAGATTATGGGCCAGATGTACGACCCGTATTTGCATGCGCAAACGGGTCTGCGACCCGTTTGCACATGCAAAAACCTACAGGGCCATGTACAAACGCTATTTAGCGAGTCGCAATTTATTTGTGACTCGCTAAATAGCATGTGCAACTCGCAATTAGGAAGGGTCGTTTCAAGGGCGTCCCTTCCTAATTGCGACTCTGAGCCCTATGTATGACTGTTTTGCGACCGCAATTGCGGTCGCAAAACAGTCGCAATTTACCACCTACTTCAAGTAGGTGGTAATGCAGTCGCCCTTTCCCCTTTGCAAATGCATGCGAAAATATTTTTTAAGGGCAGGCAGTGGTCCCAGGGACTACTGCCTGCCCTTAAAAAATGAAACGAAAACATTTAATTTTTTTTTTTTTTAAATGCATTCCATTTTCCTTTAAGGAAAACGGGCTGCATTAAAAAAAAAAAGCTGCTTTATTTAAAATAGTCCCAGACATGGTGGTCTGCTGAGCCCAGCAGGCCACCATCCCTGGGAGGGCCAGCCATTCTCAATGGGGTCGCAAAATGCCATTGGGAATCGCTAACAGTGTCTCTGACACTGTTGTACATTTGGAATTGCGACTCTCAAATTGCGACTCGCTATTTTTTTCGCAATTTGCGAGTCACAATTCCAAATGGTTGTACATCTGGCCCTATGTCTGTTGTGAATGTACAGAAGAAGCTCATTGTGTAATGCTTCATTTTCTTTTGTTGTTGAGATTATGAATTAGGCTAAACAATCACATGCTTTTGGAAGTAGGTGATGAGTTTAGTGACTGCAAATTAATAATTTGATTGGTGGCTAGGCAAAATTAACATATTCTTATAGCCCATTTACATAATGTCATACTATGAATTTTTTTGTCCATTGTCTGAAAGCCTTATAAAAGATGATATTTCTTTTGGGGAATGTGTCAGTCTTTTGGCATACCTCTTAGGGAGCAGACACAATGCTAGTCTGTTTATTTATTTTATACTTGGACTTTCTTTGCTTTCTTCTGGAGGTAGACTGTATGCTGGTCTTCTTGCTAAGCTAAGCTTGGTTCTGGCTATTGGCTTGCTTAAGAGGTGACCTTATGTTAGTCCTCTCACAGATTATGATTTTAATAATTTTTCTGTGAGCTAATTCATCATTGATTAGCTAACTACTTTTTGCTTTCTGTAATGATCTTTATTTTAAATAAAACCACAAAGTTTAACCTGGAATCCTGTCTTGTGAGAGTCTATTTTTATTGGCTTGGAATTAGTTTTACAGATACTCACTAGGTTTTACGAAGACTCAGATAGTCCTGATCCTGCACACCAACCCTCTTAATTAGTTGATTAGAGTGTCAGCACACCTTCTGTAGATATTTATGCATATCTAGCATTCCTAAAGGTAAAATACTGGTAAGACAGCTCTATTGGTTAATGCACTTGTTCCAAAGGCTGGAGTTTAATCACTGATCACAAGTTTGAATCATCATAAAATAGCTAGGGTTTTAACATGCCTACTGCAGAGTATTGTTTGTAGCCAACATATCACAGGCTTGTTTTCTATATAGAATAATTCAGTCGGTTATTGCTTTTTGTTGCAAAGATCATTGTGTAACATGGGCATCACAAGTTGTAATGCTGCTTAAATAGCTCTGTGGGTTATGCGCTCGCAGCAAACAGCTGCTTGGAAAATGAAAGGCATACTTTTTAATTCGTGCCATTCAGTTAGGCAAAAGCCAATCACATATGTTCACAAAAACAACTATTTGGATTGTCTGCTATATAAACGGTATTGATAAGTGTAAATGGACCTACATCCCTTATATATTTTCAGAGCTTGAGAAAATAAACCTTTGATTTATCGGTTTGCTGATTCATGAAGCAACATATCCATTAAACAGTACATTTTTTATCATGATTGGTTGTGGTATCTGGCAGGCAGGTGTGAGGGTCCATCATGGCTCTATTTGACACTAAACACCTTTTTTCTGACTAGAACATATCTTGGACAAAATTGCTTACTAACTGACTTTAAGTGTGGCCTTTGGAGCTCAGCACTGCAGGAAATGCACGTTGGCTCCTCTGCATGTCTTTGGATGATTCATGTGACTTCACCCAGGTATAGCATAAGATCCTCTAAAACTTGAAAGAGGGTGGTTCCGTGTCTAGTCCATCACTGTGTCTTATCGATAGTGTCACACTGGCTCTAAGTCGCAAAGCCCCTCCACCTCCAGGAGTAAGCCTTGACAGTTCGCCATCGCTACCATAACAGAATGAAGTACTGTAGATGTTTTTGAGTATTAGCATTATTTGTGCATTAGTCAAAATGTGCAGATTATGGATTTACACTCAAATTAACATGTGTACACTTATATGATGTTATTGCTGTTGAAACGACCTGTGAAAGTGCCTTTTCTTGGCTTATGCTCACTAGGCCTCAGTTTGGCCTCAATCCCATCTTGTTCAAAATGGATGTCTCACCCTGCACATTCACAGTTTTTTATTTCTGCTGCACGTATTTATGCAAATCATGTATGTTTATTTACGAATTACGACATTCTCGAAAAAGTCTCTCTAACATGGGCTCAGTAATGTTTCCACCTTCAAGATTTCTTCCGCCTGCTTGCTGTATTACATTCATTCACAATAGTTCATTGTGTCTTTGTAACGTAACTAGTATGTTCTACCATCTCGGGATAACATTAGCCTGGGGGGAGGCTAAATCAATATTCATGTAGTGTGATAGTGCTTAGGCAAATAAGGCTATGTCACGCTGTATTAAGCTGAATATTTCTGTGATTTGATTTGCTGAAATTGTAATTCTGTTGGTCACATCATGATGAATCTGCACATTCAATGTATTCCAATGAGATTTCCTCTATAAACCCTCAAATTTGGGGGTGAGCCAGATGACTTTCCGATGCTATTAGGGATGCTGTCCAATTTCTTATTGACTTTGCTTCTCAATTTAGACTTAGAATAATTCTTCACTTTGACAATTATTTTGCATTGCCTTAATGCTGAGAGCCTTCATGGCAATGATTTTATGCATCTGCACTTACAATTTCTGTACTGTAGCCATTTGAATTTTTGTAATAAATCTGTCTAAATTTCGAATTGCGCCCTAGAACTCACTTATTCGGTCTGCCCTTCCTTAATTGACAGTATTTTTACTATGTTGTTTTGCACATTATCTTGAGACACATTGGATCATGAAATTGAGGATTAACACTGTCCCCAATACACCCTCCTGTGGGTGTGCTGTTGAGGTGACTTTTGGGGTGTAAGATTTTAAGGGTTCAATGCCCACACTAGTTTGGTAGCAGAGGATGGTTAGAAGATGAGGGGGGTGCTTTGAGAAATTCCTTTTCGCCACTAGATTGGTTTTCTTTTTACATTCCCAAGTTCACTTTGGAATTCCCTTGAGGATTATTTGCTGAGTTCCTGGCAAAGCAGAGCTGTCCCTGAACAAAAGGAGTGTAAATATTACTAGGAGTAAGTGATTCCTGAGATTGAGAGTGTTTTGTTGTGTTGAGTGATGGATTGTTTTACTGCATGTGATTGAGAGTGTTATGTTGTGTGGAGTGATGGATTGTTATGCTGCTTGTGAGGTTTTTGGTTATGCCTTGTTGATTCTTGGTTCACTTGGTGATTTAATTACTGTGATTTTGATGTACTAGTCATATTTGTGATTTGCGGTGAAAAGATTTTTGGTTTAATATTTGTTTAATAGGTAATTAGACTTGTTGTAGATAATATCAAAGTTGTTAAATTGTCTGCATAGGTAGAGTGATCTGCGAGGTGCTGCATTCACACAGATCAGGATTTTTCTGAATTATATAGTTTCCTTTCCATGGTTTGTGTGTCTAATTTATGTTGGTGTGATTTGGCTCTTTGGTGCATTGGAGTAAGTACTTGAGCCAGAGGTGGATTGCCACTAATTTGGAGTCTACTTTTGTGAGAATTGTGTTTGACAAGTGCCGTGGAGGGACTAGTCTTGTTTCCATTGATTGCAAGTTTCTATTTGTTTAACCTACTGATTTTCTCCTATCTTAGTTGAGCAGACAAGGTTTATTTTGTTTCTGTGTGGTCTGTCACAAAATGGCTGTGTATTGTTTTCACATCCATGGAGAAAGCTGTGCTTGACTGGTTAGTCAGCCAAGGAGTCACTCAGGGATTGGTGAGATGTCATCACAGAGTCACGCTGTCATTGGTTGGCTGCTGAAAGATTCGTATTTTGATTTGTTGACCTTTACAATAGCTATTCTGGGATTGGTTGATGTTCGTTTTCTTGTTTGGCACAGTTTTTAGATTAGTTTGATCAAGAATAATGGGTGCTGTGTTGAAAAAGCCTAAACCCCCTAGTGTACCTGCTAAGGGGGGTTGGAAGATTCCTTCAGAGGGCTCGCCTGAGTTCCAAATTTTGATGGATGTTAGACTCGATACATGTACCTGGATTCACGATTGGCATGAATATACCTCTGGTAACAAGGACTTGCTGTTTCCTTTAGAGGTTACCTTTAACATTAGAAAGCTAGATTTCGTGAGACAGACAATGAATGAGAGGAAGCCACTACCTAGACAACACAAATTCAAGCACTGTATAAATGGGATAGAATAGCTACAGAGAAGAGAGAAATAAAATGAAGAAACTGTACAAAGGTTCACTGAAGCATTGGCTAAAAACAAGTGGGATAATCAAGAAGGATTCTAGAAAGAGGATATGGTAGAAGGAGTGAGAGTTTTCCCTGCAATAGTTAATGAAACAACAGAAAAAACAAAGCTAATGAGGGTGATAGAGAGAAACAAAACAAAGAACAAGATTCAGGAGGACGACATTTTAAATTATCTTTTACATTCTAGACATCCTCCATACACACAAGCAGAAGTGGTCTGTGCCCTGGTACCTGACATGGGTTCATCAAGTAAAGCAAGTACGAGTGCACATGGATTGGCAGGGCTTGCAGTTACAAGTACGAGTACAACTGTGAGTGCAAGTGCCCAGTCTTAGAGTTTATTGACAAGTAGGCAAAGCTATCCTGGTACTAGTGGAGATATTATTACTGTTTCTACTGCTGTCTCTATAACTGCCTTTTTCTGCTCCTGTCTCTTCCAAATCTATTGTGGCTCCTAAAGAGAGTGAGATTAATGTTGGACTCTTAAAGATTGAATTTGAAGACATTTTGCAGGGAACAGATGACTTAAATAGATTAATGTCATACAACATAGATGAAATGAGATACTTGATTAGAGAAGTAGCAAGTTGTGAGAATATGTTTATGTTTATGTGATTTGTAGTGCGCATAGCTGCCCAAGGGCTTCCCAGCGCTGCAGAGAGAGAGACAGATCGGTGTGGAGGGGCAATCATGGAAAGAGCCACGTTTTGAGTTTCTTCCTGAAACTAGGTAGGTCCTTCAGAAGTCTCAATTCAGTGGTCATTGAGTTCCAAAGTTTTGGGACCAGATGAGTGAAGGATCTCCCTCCCCATCTGGCTCTTTTTATCCTTGTTGTGCTCATTAGGAAATCAGACGAGGTCCTGAGGAACCTGTTGGGTACATAAGGGGAGACGAGGGACCATAACAGGTCTGGACCCCTGCCATGCATGGCTTTGTGGGCTAGGCAGAGTGCCTTGAACTTGACCCTGGATTGGATAGGAAGCCAGTGTAGTTTGCACAATGAGGCTTTCACTGACTCGTGCTTAGGACTTTTTAGTAGCATCCTGGCTGCTGTATTTTGAACAACCTGCAGCCTGTTGACTACATATTTGGGGGCCCCTAGGTACAATGAGTTACTGTAATCCAATCTTGAGACCACTAGTGCCTGAATCACCATTCTCCGCACCTGGTCTGGAAGAAGGTCTATGATCTTACGAATCAAGCGGAGAATACCGAAGCAGGTAGCTGAGAGTTTTTTAGCTTGGGTATCCATAGAAAGATTCTGGTCAAGCCACATCCCCAAGTTCTTTGGGGCAGGGTGGGGGGGGCACCCTAGTTGTCTGGCCAGCTGATCCTTTTCCAAGGGTCTGTGCAGTTACCCAGGAACATTAGCTCAGTGTTCTCCCCATTGAGTTTTAAACTGCAGTTGGCCATCCATTTAGCGATTTTTTTTCCATGCATGGGACTAGCTGCAGGTGATTTGAGTTGGTAGCATCAGACACTGAGATTACCAATTGTGTGTCATTGTCATAAGACACAATTGACAGTCCAAACTCCTCTACAATTCGTGCCAGAGGACTCATATAAACATTGAACAAGGTAGGACTGAGTGCCGATCCCTGAGGGACTCCGTATGGAGCATTGAACGTGTCCAAGAAGAGGCCTGCTTCCATGCATTGGAAGGTTCTTTCACTTAGGAAGGAAGACAACCATCAGATGGCCTTATCCTGAATCCAAATGTCTCCTAGTCAATGTGTCAAGATACTGTGATCAACAGTATCAAATGCTGCACTTAGATCAAGAAGAAGGATGGCGGCAGTACCCCCCTGGTCCAGTATCATTTTAAGTTTCTCAGTAACTAGGAGGAGAGGGGATTGCGTGCTGTGTTCAGGGGAGAACCCCTTCTGAGATTGGTGCAGAATATTATTCTCTTCTAGGAATTGTGAGATTATGCCAATTACGTGTTTCTCAATTACTTTGCCTAGAATGGGGAACAATGAGATGGGACGGTAGTTCCCCAATAAAGTGGGATCAAGATGGGGTTTCTTGAGCAAAGGCTTTACAATGGCGTGCTTCCATTTGTTTGGCACTATCCCGGAGCTCAGGGATAACGAAATGAGATCTGCCATTGTGGAGAAAACCAGCTCCCCTCCTTGGAGAAGAATATGGGGGGGGGCAGGGTTGAGAGGTGAACCTGATTTGATGTTCTTTAGGCTAAGACCCAGCTGTTCTGTACTTAGGGCAGGAAAGGAGTCAAGAGTTTAGGGCAGTTGAAATGGGAGAGAGGTCTGGACTGTCGTGCTGACCTGGACTTTCAAAGATTTCCGGCATGCCTTCAGCGTCGGCCAAGGGGTTCAGGTGCAGTGAGTTATAAATAATTTCCACTTTATTCTTAAAGAAGGTGGCTAACTCATTGCATCTCTCCTCAGAGGATTGGGGGGTGGAGGTGCTCTGTTCTATGGAAGTAAGGGACTTTATGATTTTAAAAAGCTCTTTAGGGGAGTTGGCGGCCAGATTGAGCCGTTCTTCATAGTATTTTGTCTGAGCCTCCTTAATATCATTGTGATATTTTCTGATCGCATTTTTGTACAGCGTCTTAAGATCAGGGGCATAAGTCTTCCTCCAGTTCCTTTCTAGTCTCTTACATATTTTCTTTTGGGAGGCTAAGTGGCAGTTAAACCAGGGAGCTCTTCTGGGATGACATTGAGTTTTCATTGTATGTATCCTAAAGCATTTTTACACTGAGTCGTTGATCCAGTCCGCCTAGCGTGAGTGGGCCTCGTTGGGATCATCTCTTAGCATATAATAAACTTGAGGAGGTATCATATGAATATGAAGTCAATATGACAGAAGAAGGAATTTACCGAGAAATTATAAAATGGGTTTGAGTGAAGAAGAGATAAAAGAAATGACCTTTGTGACTTTGCAAGCTCACATTGAAGACTGAGTTGAGAAAGCTAAGAACTGCAGAGATTTGAAGAAATACAGAGAAAAGTGGAAAAAGAAAGTTACCACTAAAAAGAAAAACTCAGAGACAGGAAAGAAAGCAAAGGTGATCATTAGTGATTCGAAACCAGAGACACTGTGTGAATTTCCTGTGAGAGAAGTGCATGGAGGGAATTATTTACATGTGCCGTGGACTAGGGGTGATATTTATGCTTTTACAAAAAAATCTTTCAAAACTGCAAGAGGAACCAGGGAAGTGGTACAAAGAGGCTCACAAATTGGTGACAATTCCTAAAATGCTATGGATTCATTTGGATATGTTATTTGAGATCGTTGGTACTAGTGATTTATGAACAGAATATAAGGCTGCCATTGCTTGGCTGACTGAGGAACCAGCTAGAATTATACCTAACAATGCTCCAGTTAAGGTGTTATCTGACAAGAACAGAGTGGTGATAGCACTTTCAAAAAAAGTGCCAGAGAAGAAAATTAACATGGCAAAGATCTTGACAGCTACACAACAACCGAAGGAGTGCATTCTTATTAGGAGAAGCGTATTCAGATTTATAGCAATTACAGTGGAGTTGAAGAGCCCAGGAAAGAAGGTGTCAGCAGATTTGTATTGCCTTTCATTTTGGGTTTGCGTTTGAAGCTTAGTTCTCATATTCAGCAGAGTAAGATGTGCTGGTTAACCAAGAGTATTGACAAGATCTTGAAGTATGCTAAATATTGCAGTGAATGTTTTGAAGCAAAGCAGAAAAAGATTAATAGAAGTTGATGATTGAGGAGATAAAGCAGATTCGTCTCCGTCTCGGCCGCCTCCCACTTCCTACCAGGTTAATTCATGTTGGCATTTCTGGATGTCCCCTCTCCTAGTGCCTGACCTCGGAAACACGGCTGCGAAAATAAATGAGGCAGTCAGGTGAGAGTCAGGGAGGGTCCTGTCTGTACAATGCCAGTGTAAGCCGCCCGTTAGATCTTCTTGGGATTCCATGCTACCCTCGTCCCCTTAACACACCCATACCCCAAGATTTTCCCGATTGGGGAAAAGAGGGAACCTGGATAAAAAAATCAGCATTGCCAAGGTCGCTGCCTTTCCGGTATCAGACTTCGAATTGAAAGGGCTGCAATAAAAGGAACCACTGCAAAACTCTCAGGTTGCTGCCTCTGTTCCGACTCATCCAGGTTAAAGGAGCATGATTTGTGTAGAGAATGAGGGGCTTGCCTATTAAATAGTACTGCAGTTTCTATACGGCCCATTTAATGGCTAAACATTCCTTCTCTATTACGGGATCATTTTGTTCCCTGGGAAAGAGTTTCCGACACAAAAATAGGATTGAGGATTCCAACCTTTCTCCATCCACCTGGGAAACTGGGAGAGCACAGCTCCAATTCCTACTTCGGATGCATCGGTTTGTAAAATAAAAGGTCTGTCAAAATTAGGGGAGGTAAGGACCGTACTAGATGTGATAACTTGTTTAAGGTTTTGGAAACCCTTCTTAACCCAGGCCCTAGGGTTCTGTATTTCTACGTTGAGTACCTCCTTCTTCAGGAGATCAGTTAGAGGACCAGCTATAGTGGAATAATGGAGAATAAAGAGCCTGGAGTAACCAAGGAGGCACAAAAATGCCCATACGTCCTTCTTGGTACGTGGGAAGGGGTCATCATTAATGGCCCTCAGTTTCTCCTCCTGAGGTTCAATTAGGCCATTGACCAACATATATCCCAGGTATTTTACTCTGGAGTATCCTGCTCTAGATTTCTTTGCATTAATATGTAAATTTGCCTCCTTAAATTCTTGTAAAACATTTTTACAATCAATTAGGTGTTGTTCCCAGGATCTACTGTAAATGACTATATCGTAAATATACACAGATGAGTACGACTGATGATTCTTTAAGACTTTATTCATAAATCTTTGAAACGTTGAAGGGGCCCCATGAAGACCAAAGGGTAATACGGTAAACTGAAACAGTCCTTACGTGGTGGCAAAGGCGGTCGTTTCTTGGTCTGATGCTTTCAAGGGCACCTGCCAATATCCTTTAGTGAGGTCTAGAGTCGTAATGTATTTAGCTTCACTTAACCTTTCTATTAATTCCTCTACCCTAAGGAGAGGGTATGCATCTAACTTGGATACCTGTAAACAGCTCGAAAGTCTGTACAGAAACATATTGTGCCATCAGGTTTAGGCACGAGTGCGATTGGTGAACACCAGTTACACTGGGAGGGTGTTATTACTCCCAGCATCATCTTGATCTCATTGTGTGTGGCTTCACGACAGGCAGCAGATAGTCTATATGTTTTTTATTTCACTAAGGCCCCCGGTTGAGTGGAATAAGCATGTTTAGCCAGATGGGTTTTACCTGGGAGGTCAGAAAACAGGTGGGAAAAAGGCTGGAGTAGTGACATGAACTTGGTTTTTTGGCTCTCTGTGTGAGGGTGTAATTAATAGGAAGGAGACTAAGGGTACTTGGGTTAGGAGATACTTGACCTATTTTATACACCTTTTTTGGTAAAAGACCTAACCATTTTTTAAGCAGATTAACATGAAAGATTTGTTTCCTTTGGGGGGTGATCTGTAGCCTGTAGGTAACCTTACCTATTTTAGCAATGATTCTGTTGGGCCCCTTCCATTCTGATTTACATTTTCTTGCCGAGGTAGGGAGCAACACTAATACCCAGACATTCACCTGGTAACTACGCCATTTTTTCCCTTTGTCATATTCGCTCTTTTACATTATCTGACTCTTTTCCAGGTTTTTGTGGGCCAGGTCCCTAAGTTTTCCCATGCAGTTTTTAGTTGATGAGCATAATCAAGTAGCCCTCCCGCTTCATCACCTGCATTCTTCTCCTAAACCTCTTAGGTCATCTCAAACAGAATTTGGGGTTTTCTGCCATACAAAAGTTCGAAAGAGGCACAACCTAGATTGCTTTGTTTTTGTCCCCGTATGACAAACAGAGCCAAAGATCGGAGCTGATCCCAGTTTCTCCCTTCGCTTGTCAGCATCTTTTTTAATGTCAACTTTAACGTCCCATCATACTTCTCTACACGACTGTCTTTCTGGGGATGATAGACAGAGGTTTTAATATGGGTGAGATTCAACAATTATCAAATCTGTCTCATGATGTGAGACACAAAAGGGGTCCCTTGATCTCTGAAGATCTCTTTGGGGAATCACACTCGGGAGAATACTTCTACCAGATGTTGTGCTATAATCTTGGTGTTAGTTGATCTCAAAGGAATGGCCTCTGGAAATCTTGTTGAATAATCTACGATTACCAATACATATTGGTTACCTTTAGAAGACTTTGGAAGAGGAGCTATCAAGTCCATACCTAAATGTTCGAAGGGTGTTCCAACGATGGGGAGGGATTGCAGAGGTATCAACGAAGGTCAGTAATAATTATTTTTCTGACACACCTCGCATTCCTGGCAGTATTTGTTTATGGTGGCATTTATCCCTGGCCAATAAAAGTGGCGCAATATGGCTTGTGTGGTTTTCTGGGACCCGGTGTGACCAGCTAACAAATGATTTGGTCACAAAATTCTTTAGGAACTAGTAGTTGAGGTGTGCCTATCCTCTATAATAGACAGTTTTAAATAACATATTGTGGAAAAGACGTAGGAGAATTGGAATTGTTATTTGGGACTTCTTGCCATATGTTCTGTAGGGTAGAATCATTGGTTTGGGAGAATTGGACGTTACGGTCTGTTTCCCAGGGTTCTGAGGTAAGTGGCATGTTTTTGGGTGAAGAATCATGGGAGAGGGTCCTTGTTGGGTCTGTAAGATCTATATTGTTTAAAAACATTTCTAAGAATTCAGGATTGCAATGCCCAATATTATATTTTCTGGGAGATCATGTAGTACCCCATCTTCTATGCCCATCTGGCAGCCTTTAGGGGTAGTAACAGTGAGTTGAGCTACAGGATAGGTTTTTACATCTCCGTGCACACATCTAATATAACCCTGGGCGTAAAACTCCGCTCCACTCAAGGAGTTTGCAGATTTTTGGCAACTCCGTGTTCCGTGTAGAAAGTGGAGTTACCAAAAACTCCACGCTCTGCATCGGAGCGGAGCTTTTTTTGTGTTCTCGCGCCCAAAATGTGTTTTCGCACGCACGGGAGCGACTTACCGGGTGCCTGCGATCGCCGACAATATTTCCCATCCTTTCACGAGCGTCACGAGATTTGGTAGCTGGCCGCACGGTACCGCGATCGCGAACACGTCATTCGGGCGCGCCATCGGACTTCCGGCAGAAGTTTTGTGAAGATCGCGATCCCGAACACGCAGAATTTGCAATCTGGAGAAGAATCTCTCTCGAGCAGCATCAAAACCTTCTCCAAATGATGATTTGGATTAAAAAACTCCTCAGATTGACATTTGGCTGTACTCTTTTGTGCAAGGAGTCATTTTTCTTTTTTAACTTTTTTTTTTAAGAGGAAGGAAGTGCCCCTTAGTCTCCAACTTCCTGTTCCTGTCCAGCAGGCTCCTCCTAGTGCTTTGTCCATCTCCTGTTCACTTTTCATTTGGATTTGGAGCTGGAAGGATCCCTCTTTGTGTCTGCTGCATCATATATCATTGGATTTGAGGAGTTTTGAATTTGAGATTTCAAAAGTAAGTTGGAAAATTGGTGTTGTTTGTTTGATTGGGGCCTTGCACCTATATTTTTTTTGTACTTTTCATCGTTTTTTAAAAATGTATTGTGGTGGGTGGCCTGTAGTTTCAGTAGGGGCCCAGTTGTTTCTTTGTAAGTAATTGTTCTTCTTTTATAAAGGAAACATGTTGCACAGTTCACTACATTTTCTACAACTTTTGAAACCAATTTGCAATACTTATTTAATTCACTTGCCCAGTAGTCTGCCAATGGGCCTTTCAGCCAGTAGGCCCAGAGCTACTCATGGGTACATGAAACAACTGTTTCTGTGGTGTCTGTTGAATTTAAACATCATTTAGGGCATGATTGGCATTGGATTGAAATGCAAAATGTGTTTTTTTGGGTATTTCACTTTTTTCATGTGTGTTAAATGATGCCTTTGTTGGATGTGTGTGGTTGTTGTGTAACTTGCAAACCTTTTTTAACCCTGTGGATTTTCGTTTTTGGCATTGTTGTATTAAAGCTGTGTTTTTTAGCATGCCTCCTTTGTCTGGCCAGTGTGTTTGTAAAAGTGGGCCAGCATTTGCCTTGGCTGAGCCTCCCCGTGTGGCCAGGGGCCATTTTGTAAAGTCTGTGTCCATATAGGCCTGCTTGAGTTCATTGTTTTCCAGGCCTCCTGCTTGCTGTTGTTGTGAGTGACTGACCATGTGGCTGGTGGCCATTTTGTGGTGGTGGTAGTGTTTTTGCCATCGACCTGCATGTCTCCTTTCCTTTGTTCCTCTTGGCTTATTTTTTCTTGTTGTCGGTGGCCTGCCTGGCCATGTGGCTGGCGGCCATTTTGTGAAGGCAGTCAGTGTGCTTTTGCTCTAGGCCTGCATTGTCTGTCTTCACTTTCTTGTTGTTGTGGCCTGGCCATGTGGCTGGTGGCCATTTTGTGAAGGCAGCCAGTGTGCTTCTGCATTAGGCCTGCATGTCTTTCCTTTGTTCCTCTTGGCTTATTGCTTCTATCCATTGTCAGCTGCAGTTCCCTGAATGCTGAATCCCACGTGATGCACAATGCCAAACCAGGTCCGTGACATTTGTATTTTTGTTGTTGTTCTTTTTCTTTCCTATCCTTCCTCAGTGTACTGTACACTAGTACACCAACCATGAAAGCCCTTGTATTTGTCAAAGTCTCACAAATGTCTACACTGTATTGTTTAGTTTTTTTAATAACCGAGGTAATACATTTAATAATATTAATAACACTATCTAAGTTATATATTATATTTGTTTGTTTGTACTAGTAGTAATTGAACCACAACAATGAATGCCACTTTTCACTGATGTTCTTCTTGCTTCTATGCTTTTAGGTGCACAAAAGAGGAGGAGACGTCATCACCCATTGTACTGCCAGACAGAATTCCTGCTGCGCACGACGTCACGTGACGTGTGACCACAGACATCTCTTCAACTTGTGCCACTGCGTGCTGCTGAAATCTTCAAGATGGCCCCAAAGAAAGGTACCAGGTCCAGTACCAAGAAAGTTGCCAGTGAGAAGGCGGCACTGCCACTTACCAAGACAGGTATATCGCCCAAGATCTTTTTTGGGAAACCAAAAATTGCGCTTCAGCAGCGGTGTCCGGGGAGCAAGCTGTGAGCAGCAACCCCGCATCAGTGGACCCACCCCACCAACCTAGGCCCAAGCCCATGCCTGTTACAGAGGCAGCCAGTCTAATCACGAATCCAACACCGATGAGCAGTGATGTTGAAATTGACTTATCGTTAACGCAAAGTAGTACCCAATCAATGCAGGGAACTGAGCTAAGTGGGCAACAATAGCCGCAACCACCCCCAATAGTAGTTGTTCCTCCCGAAGTAGGGGCAGTTCAGGAGATTGAGCTTCCTGCAGAGGAACAAGAAGAGCAAGCCACTCTTTCAGAAGATCCAGTGTCTTCCAGATCCCCACAAGGAAAAGGAGGGTTAGTCCATCAACTTCTTCTCCAAGCCCCCTTTCTGATGATCTAGACACCACTTCGATCCCGCCTCCGTGTGAGTTGGAGACACGCTACACCCAGGAGACAAGGCTAGGGAAAAGGAAGGTTCCAGAAAGCCTTAGAGTTATGGAGGTAGATGTAGAAGAGGAGGATGATGATGACAAGCCAGTCATCATGGACATTAGTCCCACCCCAGTGAGACCGACATCACCACATCCCAAATTGCTGTGAGGGATGTGGCACAGATACCACCAACACAGATGATACCACCAACGCCACCTCCAGCTTCCATATTTCGCCGGCAGCGACCTACATACACCACAACCACCTCAGCAGTAGATACTGCAGAGAGTCAAACTTCACGCCCACCTACCAGTTCATCCGGCACTGCAAGTGGGCACCAGCAGCACCAGAAAGTTGACCTCCCCAGTTTGGGACTTCTTTTCGGTTAGCAGGAAGGAGGTGAACATTGCTATATGCTCCATTTGTGGACAAGGTGTTAGTCGGGGTAAGCTTGGTACAAACTATGGTACCAGAGGCCAAACAACCCATCTGAGAAAACACCACTTGATCCAGTGGGAGGCGCACCATAGTGGCCAAAAAACTGCACCCATTGTTGTTGGTGGGGATGAAGAAGTAGATCCGATCACGGTGGAAGGTGAAAGTGAGGGAGACATTTTCTCTGCCACACAAAGTAGCCCTGTCCCCAGCAGTGCAGTGGTACTGCCCACATCCTCATCAGCAACATCGCAGTGGCACAAGACTAAGAGTCAGGCTGAGACACCAAGGGGTCCTAGGCAAGAGAGTACCGCAACGAAAAAACGTGTGTTGAGCTTAACAACCTCTGGCATCAAGATGTCACTTGCATCAGTGGCACCAGAAAAGAAAAAAATCCAGGCTACCATTCTCAGCATGTTTAGGTCGGAGGGGCAGTACGAACGCAATCACCCAATGGCACGTTTGTACAACACGAAGCTGGCTAAAATGTTAGTGCTGGATCTCCTCCCTTTTTCTTTTGTGGAAGTGGTGGGTTTTCTTGAATTTGTGACACCCATCTGCCCAAATTGGAAGGTTCCCAGCCGGTCCTATTTCGCCAGAGTTGCTGTTCCAGCACTACATCACAACGTGCTGGAATTGCTTGGACAAGCTTTGCAGCAGAGTGCTGTTCACACTATCCACCTGACAACAGACATGTGGACCAGTTGCTAAGCCACTGATTACATGTGCTTCACTGCACACTGGATCTCTTTTGTCGGGGTTAGAGAAAATATATCTGCAGCAGTTGTTGACACTGCTGAGATTTTTAATGCCACTTGGAAACATGCAACTGTAGCCATGTTCGCCATGGAGAAAGCTCATACTGCTGCAAACATTTTGGAAGACTTTGACAGCAAGGTCTTTGAATGGCTGCGACCAAGAGGGCTTACCATTGGTTTTGTTGCCACAGACAATGGCAGTAATATAGTTAAGGCCATGGCCGATGGTGGCTATTTCAGGGTCCTGTATTTGGCCCACTGCATTAACATCATTGTTCAAGACTTTCTGAAAAAAGAAGATCGAGTCAGCAACTTACTGACCACCTGCAGAAGAATCTGCACACATTTCAGCCATTCTTTTAAAGCCCGGAAGCAGCTGAGGATCATTCAACGTGATAATAGAATGCCAGTTAAAGCACTCATCCAGGAGGTGCCAACACGTTGGAACTCAACTTATTACATGCTTGAACGTTTGTTTGAGCAGTGCAGACCAATCAATGAATATGTCATGCAAAGAGGGGATGCTACAGTGAAAGGCATGATCATCGAGATGGACCTATGGGGCCTAGTTAAATGCCTGGCAGAGATGCTACTTCCTTTCGAGCTCTTCACACGTGAAGTCAGCAAGGAGGACTGTACTATGGGCCAAGCTATCCCATTATTGCACATGCTACAGGAACAGCTGATGGGGGTGTCTGCAATGTACGCAGGTGTGGAGGAAAAAAAAGAAGCATATGAGTTGGTGGAGCGCATAAACCCTTCGCTTATCTGAAAATACAAGGGTGCAAAGAGTCATTGTGTCATCCAACCATTACATTTGTGCCTACTGAACACATTGATTCCTTTTTCAGAAGGGGATGTTGCCAACTACAAAACTTGGATAGCTGTGGAAGCCAGTCGCTTAGAAAAAGAACGGCCGGGAATTAGAGGCCCGCTACTCCAGGCCACAACAAGTACTGCAGGGCAGCCGGCGTCAAGTTCAACTTCAGAGCCTGAGGGCAGTGTGGTTGGCTCACAGCAGCCAAAACCACCAACAACACCAAGTACAACATCAACAACAACAAGAACAGGAGCATCAGCCCTACCAAAATTGGCACAGGAATGGTTTCTACAGCAAGGGCTTATTTGGTCCAGTGCTGAGGCAAAGGCAAAAGAGGCCGAGCAAAGCGGAGCACCCCTGAGCATTGAGCGGATGGCCCAGGCCTATCTGGATGACCCAACAGAGGTCTACATTGATCAAAACCCATTGCTGTGTTGGTATGGGATAAAGCGCCAATGGCCAGTGCTCAGCAGGCTGGCGATAAACTATCTGGCTTGCCCTGTCGCTAGTGTCTCTTCGGAGCGTGTTTTCAGTGCTGCTGGTGCCGTTCTAACAGTGAGAAGGACCAGTCTCTCACCCCAAAACATGGAGAGGTTAACCATGATCAAAATGAATCAGCACTTTACACCACTGGATTACACCATACCTGAAGTAGCACATCAGGAAGATGATGATGGCGACTTAGGTCATGAAAGTAGTGTGTTAGATGACCTACTGCTGGGTGAACCACCACAGTTTGAGGACGAGCTCTACTTCCCTTACAACAATTAGGCTTTCGACTTGTTACTTTCTTTCTTGCTTTGACGCCCCAAAAAAGCCCCCCAAAAAGATACAGCTAAGGAATATTATTTACTTTTATTACTTGTGTGTGTGTCACTGTGTTTATGGTTCTAATCACAAAAAATCCATCACCACCGTCTTACTCTTTTATTGCCGGATTGGAGTTGCAACTGTGTGAAGTCAGTGAAGAAGTAAGTCCACTCCTCCGAGTCCTGCCCCAGTTCTGACTCGCCCTAAATCCATTTCCCTCAAGCCAGACATTGGATGGAGAATAGTACAAGAAATGTGAAATGTGTGCCTGCCTTGTCGAGTCCCTCCAAAGAACCTGACTATAGCTATCCTCCTTTCCGAGCCTAGAGGGACTGCCCCGCAAGAACAGGTAAATGATGACATTCATTGGACGCTGACTCTGAGTGATTGGTGTTTGTGTTGTTGATGTGCATGATGTCTACTAGTATTTAATCTACACACAAAAAAGTGACTCAAGTCAATGTTTCCCTTCTTGTTGTTCAATAACAAAATTGCACTACTGCAGGCCGATCCATTGCATTTTTTATTCTGGACTCACTCGGTATACTACAGAGTTGGACACCATGATGACCATACCATACTCGCAGTCAGTCAGTAGGATCGGAGATGATTGATGGAATAACTCAGGGCGTTTCATGAAGTGGCCAAAATGGTAAACAAGTCAATAACAACAACACCAGACCTACATGTCTGTGTAGTGGTGGAGGCGTGTGTAGTGGTATGACTGACAGCGGTGCATTGATTTAGTTACTTAATTTGGAAAATGCTATGTTGCTGTGTATGTGTGCTCAGTGCTGGCTGGCTCAGAATCTAAGCTAAGTGGAGGTTGTGTGGGCGCCGCGGGCCTGCTCCTATTGTTGTTGTAGGTTAATGCTGGAAACAGAGTAGACATGATTTAGCCAGGCCACCTCTGAAAGTTTTCTTGTTGCACTCCTCCTTAATTTATGCAGTTTAACTTTACTTTTCTCCTTGATTTTTCAATATCCCTTTTGTTTTTCCATCTACACTTACAGGCCGGCCTTTACACTCTGCTATACTGGGAAAAACAACTCACACTTACCTTACCAATCTGCATCCACCAGGCAGGCACCCAAGATTGACGGACGGAGCGTCCATGGAAGGAAGGACCAAGAGGAATGCAGACTGCCGAGATGCAACTCCCAATTTGACCATAACATAGTTATTGTATCATCTTTTCATTTGATTCATTTTTTCTCTTCAATCATTATGACTGTGTGTATGTTGTTGTTTAGTATTTTTGCTTATATTTGACTCCTACAGATATTTTAAAATTTTCTTTGCTAGCTTTAAAAGGAAGCCCGGTACAACAGAACATAAAATGTATGTAACTTGGGTCTCTCTGGGGGCAGATAGGCAAGGCAATTGCATAATAATAATAATTAATAATATACTGCTGCCCTGTACTACTAGTCTAGTATTACTCATCATCATCAAGTCATCATCATGCATGCATTTCCTTTTTCTCCCTTAACAAATCAATGATGGTCTGCCAAGATTGTGTGTTGTCCATGTGTAGTGTTTGTCAAACCTTTCCCTCAAATACCCCTTCCCAACCATTCATCAAACCCTAACCCTCTTCCCCCGGGCTGTGTGATTTATATTGAGGTGTGACTAAATTAAATTTACACTAATAATTGATCACACACTTACTGGGGCAGATGTGGTGAAAGCAACACTAACTCAAGGCAGGGCGAGGAATATATATATATATATATATATATATATATATATATATATATATATATATACACATACACACACACACCACACTGGCAACATATAGATTAGATTGCCCACCCATGCTCAGTATTCGCTATTCAATATTTTTTCCAGAGGAACATAATCCATCATAATTATTAATTGCCGGCATCGATTTATCATCCTTCCAGCACTAAAGGTTACGCTTGTCCACTTCATAGGTCGAGTCAACTTCATTTTGTAACTTGTACTAGGCTATCCCTGCCACCATTATTTACTTTAGCATTGCTTATCATCATCATGGTTTCTTGTTTGGCAGTCTTCTTGTGTACTGTACTTCTACTACTCGTTCCCTAGTCTCCCTCAGGTGACTGACTGTCTCATTTTCTCTTTTTGCAAATGCAACTGTCTACTGCTGCTACCACCACCCACCATGGCCCCTTGGGAAACCAAACCATCACCATGCAGCCATCGCTTCGCCTAAACATCAATCACAGGTAAGAGAAGAAGTGTGGGGGAGGCAATAATGTATATACTATGGAAATTAATTAATTCACACATCCACATCCTTCTGAGTACATACTACATAGGGGTTTTAGTTGCAGAATGCATAGACTAGGAGGAGAGACTGACAGTAGTAGAAGAAGTGAGGGTACCACATCTATCTGTTGGTGTGTTACACTATTGGCAGATTTCAAAAAGTGGCTGCGGCCCTGCAGCAAAGGAGGAAACAAACAAGGCGACGTAAAAGAGTAACCCCCCCAGAAAAGATTTACATCATATGTATTGTAAAACTATAAATAATTTATTACCCTAACAAATAAACTAGAAGAAACCCACAACACCTGACCCACCCCTCTCCCTAACCCCAACCAATGTCCAGTAAATTAAATGTCCATGATTGTCCACTCCAAAATTTCACTCCAAGTAGTCCAAAATAAATGTCCAAGAACAACACCCAAGGTTTCCCCAACTCCCAACATCCCACCCACCAAAAAAAAGATTAAAAAAGGGGCAAGGGTCAAGAAGACTGAGGTCTAGAGGCTGGCGTGGCGGCTAGTGCACTACAGGACCTCCTCCAGCCTGGCCTCTAGGCGCGCCGTCCGGAGGAGCATGCGGCGCCAAACGTTCCTGCAGGAACAACATGGGTGGGCAGTAGTAGTTGATCATGACAAGGTGCGGCGGGCGGTTGCCAGAACATGGCGCAGTACCACCGGAGGCACGGGGGCTCTGGCGGGGGCCCGGGGCATTGGAGGAAGCTGCAGCTGCCGCCTCCTCCTCCGCCAGGACAACCAGCCGGCGATATTCATCCCGGATGGCCTCCAGCTTGCGTTGCCGTGTCCTTGCTGCTAACTCCTGTCTGTTGGGTTGGGAAGGAGTAGCTATATCAAGAAAGAAAAAAGACAATTGTAACCAATACTCTTAGCAAAACAGAAACACAAAATTATACACATAAAATTATAGTGGCACAGTAGCATTAGCAGTACATAACATTTGTGGTATCCTCACTCCCTCGGCCCCTAAGATTTGGATGTGATGATTGATGATTAGACATTCAGGCATTAGGCACTATGGAGTAGACAAGTATCCTTCTTTCCCCTCTTGTTTAGCACAATTAATCTTGTAGGCATGCCAGCTCAGTCAGCTTGTGCCCTAGACAGTCATACTCGTGTCGCAGACTCACCTTACTTTACTACTGTCTGCAGGTGGGGCAGCTGTAATACACAATTATCTATTTTTCCATTACGGCCAAACTCTGTTAAATCAATGGCAAATGCTCAATTTCACTTTCACCCTGACTACTACAATAAGGCACATGATATATGCTTAATATGAATAATGATGATATTCGGCACGATGTCACGTTACTCACGTGATGATGATGACATACTGATTTGTAAGTAGTAAACCATGCAGCCGATAGGCCACCCATGGCTGACACGGTTAAAATGACATGGGTAGGGACTGTAGCGGAAGTGGGCCTCGGAGGGAGGCGATTGATGATGGGTGGGTAGGGTACATAAAACATAGTCATGCACAATATATATGTTGTGCTTGCAAACTACTGTGAGTCAAGGGAGTATTCCATTCTGAAATACAACCTCAAACCTTTGTATCAAAAACCTTGGAAAAAGCACAGTCCTTGTTTATTCTTCCCAGGGCTTAGTTTTTTCATTTATCATTGCATTGCTCTTCTAGCATTATTTTATTCTTCATCCTTGGCTTTGGTACTCTGACACGGTTTAAGTTTCTTTTACATTCTCTTTATCCAGTCTGACTCTTCACCTACTATGATACCATCCAGGCATCCATCCATCCAAACATGGCTATCACATAAACCTTTCACCGACAACATACATTTGTCATTTAACCACCACCCATGCGTCCTTGCTTGCCTTTGAGTTTGATCCCTCATACCCCCCTGGAGGATTCCTTTCACCCATACAGTTTTACCCACCCAGGCAGGCATCCTTTCTGCTTTCTTTCACATTTCACCCATCGTTCAACCACCCATGCATCCTATCAGCCACCTATATGCATCCCGGGACCCCTTCCTTCACCCATGCATCCTTCTCTGCCAGTCATATTACATGTCGTCTGACTCTTTGTCTTCGTCATAAAACTTTCTCTGCTGAGTTGAAGATAGAATAGAATAGGCCATTAGTTACTCAACCCCCGCTAATGCTAATTTTAAGTAAAGGGTGTCTTCTTCAACTGTTCAGTGTTCACAACAACTTAGTCTCAGCAGAAGTACAGTGTACTGAGTGTACACCCTTGCAGCGAGTGTAACTGTATTCATCATTCTCAATAAGTAAGGAATATGACTTACCACCACCCGCCATTGCTGCTGGCTCACCCCCTGCAGCTGCGGCATCCGCTCCCTCTGGAGTGGCATGGCCCTCGCCGCTGGCCCCGGCACTGGTGGTCGGTACGCCTGGAAAAAACATTTCACATTATTTAGATGCCATATACGCCTCCGCTATTTATTTTTTCATTAGCAAGATTGAAAATACATAATAATACATACACCACACACATCACTATCTACAATTCGGATACTAGAGTAGAATAGACAGTATGTCCTATCAAAAATAACAAAATATCCGGTTGGGCATTTTGTTGGTGGCAATTTTTGAAAAGCCTCTCAAGAAGAGGACAACCCAAAGGACTGGACTCAGTGTTTAGAGCTATGGTGCATCTCATTTTTTGAAAAGAAGAAAGAGTGGCCAACTGGGCAGACATGAGGTCTCTCTTAGTTGGAAAATAATGGTGCAGTCCTCCTCCTCATACTTCCTTCCATCCATGGTGCACGGTAATCAGTTGTTCAGTGTTCACCATCAACTGCTGCTAATAAAAAAAGTACTAGGCCTGGATTAGAAAAAGTGAAATACACCACTTTGTGGTGTCCAACGTGAGTGACCACCATTTACTGATTGAGCATGAGACAGTAAAAGAAAGCCTTCTCATCTCAACAAACCTGCGTAGAATACCTTACTTGGGCATGCAATGAATCTGCACAGCAGATTAGTGCTACTAGTACTAGTAGCAGTAAGGAGTCCTTACTACTACTAGTACTAGTAGTAGCCTAAGACCAATGGGTTATCTGAGTCTTACAGTACCACTACTAGGTAATCCACAAAATATATAAGGGGAGAGGGAAAGCTGAGTGGAAAACCAGAAGAAAGCAAGCTACAGACAGACTAATACAGAGTCAAAGGCAGTTTGATTTGATGTAAAAAAATAAATAAAAAAAAACAGACACTAGAAACAATGTTAGAAATAGATCGAAGAGGATTTGGAAAAAATTAAAATTAGGAAATGGAAATAATAGAGCGGTAAAAGTTAGGGAAATATTAATATAACGCCAGGAGGACTTACTGGGGCCATCAGAGCCATCTGCGCCTCAGGCTGCTTCCTGCTGTCCCTGGGAGGCCCCTCCGGCTCCCGCACCCGCCTCAGCAGACCCAGTCTTCTTCTTCTTGCCCCTGGATGCTGATCATGTAAGACATAATTAAAGAGACAAAAAATTATTTGCGTTAAATAAATCAATATTAAATAATCGCTCTAAAAAGATTTTTAGACAGGAAACGGCAATTGCAATAACATTGACCTATCCGAAATCAGATCGACTAGTAGTAGACTAGTATCGCAGTCGCGGACCATCCTATCTTTATTATTCCACAGTTCCATTCCGATTCCTAAATCCTAAACGTACCTAGCCCACCTATTCCAGACTTTGGAATGAATTGCAAAAAAATTATATTTACTTCTAAGTTCCGATCTCATTCGCAATCATCTCTCAGTCTCAACTCCAACCCCCTTTGACGGGCCAATTACTAAGTCTGCATTTATTCTTCTTAAATGCATAGGTGGAGGCATGCATATTGCATACACCAAATTGGTTGGTTGCTAGTATTCACTCACTATAGGAACTACAAAAGGTTCTATTAGGACTGAAGTACGATTAGTAGCGCTGAGCACCTGTCTGGAAGAATAACAATCACATAATATGAGATTTTCAAACGTAAGTTACCTGCACGTAAGCAGCAGCAGCATTCTTGCTATTTGGGAAAAAAATTATATTCGCAATAACACAGAACAGAAGAACACAATAGTAATATAATTAGCTACTCACCAAGCCCCGGGACCTCAACACCTAGCAGGTCCAGCAGGTCCTGCTCCCGGTCCAGGATGTCGGACCACCGGTGCGTTAGTTGGTTATGGGTGCGCCCGACCCCAGGGCAGCAAAACACTGCCTGGCATACCTCTCCCACCGCCAGTGACGCTCCTGGAGCCCGTACCCGGACCCAGGCTTTCCGCCTGCTGCCAGGGTTAAGGGGAGGTGGCGCTGGACAAAAAAAAAACAAGTGCGGCCACCTCCACCTCGGAAAACAAGACCTGGGCTTGCACCCCTTCCGGGCAACACCTTCCGTAAGGAAGGCAGTAGCAGCTCTCGCTCCTCCTCTTCCCCTTGCCCTTCTTACTCTTCTTCAGTGTCTTCACCATGGTTCTGGGGGGGCGGAACAGAAAATGTAGGAAGTAAAAAAAGAAAAAAAGAAAGTAATAGAAAAACAGTCAAAAACGCACTAAACACACACAAAAAGTAGAAAAAAAAGCAAAATGTACACTCAGGAATAGAGAGGGATAGATAATAAATAATAAAAGATCAGAAAAAAGTTTTTAGAAACAAAGGATTGAAAAGATATAGGGAGGATAGAAAAACAGGCCCAGAACCATAGCAAACATGAAAAACAAGATGGCCACGCCCATCGGCGACCACGTGGTGTAGTTTGTGCGATATTTCCCCCCCGAGCACGCAATACGCGTTCCCGAACGTAAAAAACGCATCTCAATTGGGCGGAACAAGCAATTCCGCTTGCTCACGGAACTCCGCATAGCTCGCAGAGTTTTTTTACAACTTTGCGGAATTTTGTGTAGCGCGGCTCTGCGAGCTCCGCCCAGGCTTAATCTAATACACACAGTCCTAGCGGGGAGTATCTGTAAGCAATGGACTAGATCTCCCAGGACCACTGATCGCTTGCACCCGGAATCTAATATTGCAGTAACCCCTTTCCCATTAACCTGTAGACTTGCATAAAAACATGGCCCGCACTCCTGGGTATATAGAATAGAACGGGGCGTAACAGACGTCCATGGGTTCGTCTCCTCATTTTTTTGAGGGGAAAATAGAGCAATATGAGTCTGACACAAGTCACCACATTCAAAACACTGGGGTCCTGTTTGTGTTGGGTTTTCTGGTTTCATACTTCATCCTTTATGAATATCCAGGTGACTTTTGTTTGCTTTCTTTTCATTTTCCTCTCTACCTAGTGGGGAAGTATTCTTATGGCTTTTCTCGGGTTCCCATGCATAAGATCGCGGTTATGCCCGGTGGAAGGTAGTAGCAATTTCCACTGCCTGTTCAGCAGTGAGGAGAATATGCTGCCATAACCACCTCTGAGTGGCTAGGGGAAGAGCCTCTAAATATTCTTCTAAATATATTTGTTCCATTATATACTCTCTACTATTTTCATTCGGTTTTAGCCACTTGTCAGCTAGCATTTTAAGTTTGAAGTATAAGGATTTGGTGTATCTCCAGGGCCTCCCCTCTCCTTTTTGAACTTTACCCTATATGATTCCACATCCATCCCTAAGTGATCAAGAATAATTTATTTTATGTTGTCATAAGAAGTGTTTCCTTGGGCACTGGGCCTCTCCGGTAAGTAATGGAGCCCAGAAGAAGGGCCATTTGTCTTTGGGCCACCCACAAACTCGAGCGGCTCTCTCAAAATTGAGTAAAAAAGCACCCAGATCTTCTCCTAAAACAAATTTTTGCAAGGATACGTTTGGGCCCATACATTGGGGACTCCTGTTTCCTGTCAGGCTGGAAGTCAATTGAAATTGTTCTTTGGATACCTTATGCATTTCTTCAGCTTGAGATTTGATGGCATCACGCAATAGATCCCTGTCTGCTTCAACGGATGACATTTGTTGTTCCAGGGCCCATTCCAGTTGCTTTTAGCCCTGAACCAGTTGTTGAATTAGGTTTTCCATTTTATATCAGATGTAGTGCTGGCAGCATTTTCCACCATGTGTTGTATAGCGGGGCTCCAAAAGGGGACACAACACAAGTTTCTTAAGTTTGCATGTATTTATTTGACTATAATTCAGTCAATAATAGTGACGTTGTGGACTAACTCTAGTATCTGTTCTTCTTTATAGTCGGTGGCGTACTCAGGACCACCGGATCTTCATGCGCCCTTCAGAAGAAAGAGGCCACAGGTAAGTGAATGAACTCTATTAATCAATCTTCTTGTGGGGAGGGGTTGTGAGGGAATATATTTGCTATACCTTCACCCTCACCCAGTGGTATATTGCTTTGAAAGAAAGAAAACATATATTTGCAACTAAGATTTCCGACAAATGACCAGAATAACCAAATAGACATAGGCCCTTTCTTTATGCGTTTTCCTTTCTTTTGAAATACCACTCTTCACACATTTGGGTTTAAATGCATAGAGTGAAGTAATTAGTTCAAATTTTATTCAATAGGTCTGAGTAGAGACTTGGAATAGGGAGTAGTTTTCTCTGGGTGAAAAAAAGACAAAAAAGAAAAGAAACATTTTGCCCAAATTTCTGTAATACAGCTTTTAAAAGGCTTTTATTAAATGGGCATTAGGTTGTTCAGCGAATGGACTTCGCCCTCCTCCCGCCTCCCTAACCTTCCTAGTAATCATGATCGTACCTGACTAAGCCACGCTCCTCTTGGAGCGAGGCAGGCCACAGTGTCTCTCTGGTAGTCTCCATGCTTCCTCTCTCTGTCTCTAACTCGCTTACTCCGTTCCGAGTCGTTCTCCTCCTGGAAGCGAGTAATTGGATTATTCTCTCTGTACGTCTCGCCCTGACGTCTTTCCCCACTGCCGGTGTGGTCCCCGTGCTTTTCTTCTGTGCGCCTTCCTCCCGCCCAGTCTCATTCTTCACCCTCCAATTTCTTGTCGGCGTCTGAAATCACTGCTGGGATTTTCATCCATTTGAAGGGGCCGTATTCCCTCGTCTCCGTCTCAGCCGCCTCCCACTTCCTACAAGTTCATTCATGGTGGCATTTCCAGATGTCCTCTCTACTAGTGCCTGACCTCGGAAACCCGACTGTGAAAATAAAGCAGTCAGATGAGAGTCTGGGAGGGTCCTGCCTGTACAATGCCAGGGTAAGCCGCCAGTTAGAACTTCTTGGGAGTCCATGCTACCCTAGTGCCCTTGACACAGTTAAAATAGGGTCAATAGAGAGTAATAATCCGTTCATATTGTGTGAGTTGAGTCCTGTTCCATTATTTGACAAAGACTTGCTTTGCAAGATAAACTGTGTGATTTACTGCACACTGCATGGTGTTGCAATTGAAATGCAAGCTGAAGATTCAGTGTTTATAATCAAATCCAAGATTTGAGAGTTCAGTTGTTCAAAAGGACTGACAAAAGTTGGCCTGCATTTGGAGGGTAAGAGATTCTGTCAAATAAGAGGTATGGGATTTCATAGGTAAAGATTAAGGATTGATAAAAAGTGCAAATCCAGTCAAAATTCAGGCCAAATTTAACTCTGTATATCTCAGAAGTAGGCAATATAAACTTTCAAAGAAGCCGAAGAAGGAATGAATCCCATCATACAAAAAAATGATAGTATAAGGTAACGCTGCAAAGCCTTTAATAAGGCTGGCTCAGAGTGATATCAAGGATCTGGAACCATTGATGATGAATGCATGAAGGCCTTCCAAGAATTAAAAGAAATTTTACATAGTGCACTTGCCCCTTAATATGTGATTATGATACAGAATTTTCCTTTTTTTGTCATGAAAGAAATCGGTGCTTGCTTTGTACATTAACCCAAAAACATGGTGGGGTAATGAGGCCAATTGTTTACTTTTCTGCTGTGCTTGATCCTGTAGCAATAACTCTTCCTGGTTGTCTGAAGGTGATTGCAGCTGTTAGCATTATGATTGAACAAGGTGAAGGGATTGTAATGAGACATATGGTCATTGTGTTTGTTCCTCAGTTAGTTGAAATTTCTCTGAATCGTATCAGAACTCATCACCTGAGAAACAGTTGCCTCACAAGGTAGGAGTAAATCAAATTTTCAGCTGAAAACATCTTGATCAGGAGGTGCAATTCTCTGAACGCTGTAAAGCTGCTGCCAATTTCAGACAGAATGGAGACGATGATGATGATGATCCAGCTCATGATTGTGAGAATGTAACATAATTATGTGCCATGACCGGATATCAAAGATGTTCCCCTTGAAATGGCTGACCTGATTTTGCTTGTAGATTGTTCTTGTCTAAAAAACCACATGAATGCATTAACAGCTGCCTACGCAGCCTGTTCCATTTCTGAAATCATTGAAG
The DNA here is from genome assembly GCA_963921515.1 of Calotriton arnoldi. Taxonomy (NCBI): domain Eukaryota; kingdom Metazoa; phylum Chordata; class Amphibia; order Caudata; family Salamandridae; genus Calotriton; species Calotriton arnoldi. Next base: position 1,718,315 of record CAWUFW010000825.1, on the reverse strand, counting down.
TATTATATTTGCCTAATATAACTTCAGCACAAATGGCAGAGTTGATTGCCCTGACAAGAGCATGCTGCCCTTCAGATGAATTGAATGTGACAATTTACACAGACATCCAGTATGGGTTTGGAGGGGTACTTGATTTTGGGCAGCTGTGGTGGCCACAAACGGGTTTATGACACCCTCTCTTACTTCTACCAGGAAAGCCTTCTATATTCTTGATCTTTTGGAAGCAATCCAATATACGAAATATTTGCAGTGGTCAAGTATTTGGCCCATAAGGCTGGTGATGATATAGGTACAATGGGAAACAAATATGCCGATCAGGTGGCAAATTATTGCACACTAGAGACTGCAACAATGAGATCAAATGAGAAAATCACAGTGCAAGAATCAGAACAGGGTGAACCCAGTGCAAATACTTCTGAAAATGCAAAATTATATAAATTATTTTCTGTTGAACCCAATACAGACCACAATAAGCATATCGAGGGATCTCCAGAAAGAGGTACCAGAACATGAAAGATAGAAATGGGAATTAGCTGGTTGCAAAAAGAACTTTAATTATGTTTGGATTATTCCTCAATATAAATATATACTTCCAGACCCAAGGCTACATTCCAAGTCCCACCATATGAATAGCCAAACTCACGTAGGGAGTGATTCAGTGACCAGGACTTTCAAAAAGTACTGGGTCAACACAAAATTCAGAGGGGTTACAGAAGGCTTGGGTCAAAGATGTCTCATTTGCCAGAGAAATAATGAGAGAAAGAAAACCATTGTCATTATGAATCATATTGGCAAATCAGACGGCCCATTTCTTTAACTTCAAGCACACTTCATTGAGATGCCTGTTTCAAAAGGGCTTAAATATGTTCTTGTGATTCTCTGCTTTGTCTCTCAAATGGATCGAGGTCTACCCAACTTAGAGATGTGACAGTTGCCAAACTCTTGTTGAGAGTTAATTCCATGTTTTGGCCTGCCAACCTCTATTCTGACAGAGCGTGGAACTCATTTTAAAAATAAGATTGTTAAATCGACGGGCAGCACTTCAGCTTGAGCAGAAGTTTCATTGCAGGTATTATCCTCAATAATCTGGAATTGTAGAGACAATGAATGGGACTAACAAACAAAAGTTGGCTAAAGTGTGTGCCTCAACTAATTTGTAATGGCCCAATGATCTGCCTTTTGTTTTCATGAGCATTAGAAGTACTCAGATAAAGAGATTGGTGAAGTGTTAATGGACAGAGCTATGAGGATTGCTTACTTCCCTTCAGAAACACTTGTGTGCATAACTGATGATATTGTGTTAGATTACAGCAGAGGTCCAACTGATGTGGTGAAATCTGGCTCTCATCAGGTGAACTTGGCAATTGCCCCGACAAAGAAACTCAGTGCCATTGATAAGGTGGAACGAGTCCAGTTTTTCTCTGCAGTACTCGCTTAACCTTTTACTTACCAGAATGGACTCCAACTCCACGCTATACTTTCGTCTTCTGCTAGGCGACAGATCTTGGCCACCATTTAAGAATGGAACCCAGCTCAGATCAGGACAATCATTAGCATAAAATTACATTTAAGATCAGCCAAGTATGAGAGTTTGGTAAAGTTTTGAAAGCTTTATTTCTCATTACGAGATTAGTAAATTATTTTTATTTATTTAGTAATCAAATATTCTGGTTACAGAAATCATAAAAATATGGTTAGAGTCATCAATATAGCAAATAACAGCATGTTCCATAAATTAATCAGTCCTTATTCTATCTAAAAGGAACCTAACCAAACCCATAAAGAGTTCTTTGAAAAGAGTAGGATTTAAAGGAGCAATAAATCGAAGTCTAAATTAAGTAGAGCTCCCCATAAAGAATAGTTCCTGAAACTCAGCCAAGTCTCATCTCTCCAGATAGCATCAGTATACAGTTGCAGTAGCAATTGATCAAATAAATCCCAATCAAGTAAAATAGGGAAACAGATGTAGCAGTAGCTGTACCCATCAGGGCAAAAGAAGGAAATCGTCACCATCAAAGTGTCAGGCAACAGCAAACACCATCAACAGTAGCTCACAGCAATTGGTCAAGAGAAGAATACAGAAGGGGACAGCATGAATAGATGCTCATGGAAAGAATTATGCAAATGGTTGCTAACTAGAAACATGCAGCATTATAAAACACATAAAAACACGTTATTGCAATGTTGCTTTTCCCAGCGAGGTTCGTCCATTGGAAAGACATCCTTCATCCGTAGGCATCCTCGTTCCTTCTTTCCCACGATAAACATGTGAAGCTCACAGTCCATTATCAGAAACATATCATCTCATGCTAACATTTGTACAACTGGGGCAATCTAGCTATTGTTCCTTGGGAAGAATATTCCAGTGTTCAGTCTAGTTACTTATCATGTTTCACTGAGAGACAATGAACTACGCTAAGACAGAAACATGTACGTTGCATATCTCTGGTTAGGTCATGGTAGTCAATCTTTTATGAGCATAACTTTTTCGTTAAAACACAATTCTGTATAACACTATTATATGATGAACACATGATGGAGAAGAAAGTTCAGTTCTAGTTTATCAAGAATATGTAGCTGAAGAAAATAATACATTAAATAAACATGGCGCATTCTGCAGTTATGACAGTATCTAAGCAAGTCATATTAAGGTCAAGCTATTGAATATTCTTGTGCAGAATTCAGCATTTTCCTAAAAGCCTTCTATTTTATATAAAGGAGAGGCCTGGCATAAAGCTTATCAATAGGAATGTCAGCTTAATGCATTCTGCACCCTTTTCTGCATGTCATTTTAAAATGCATTTTATGTTAAAATCTAAAGCAAATTAACATCCTTATTAATTAATTTCTATGAGCAATTTTCTGTGTTTTCACCATCCACTTCAACCAGGAGATTGAGCCCTAGTTAACAAGCATGTCAGTAAGAGCTGCCTTAAGGCCAGGTGGAAAGGCCCATATCAAGTTGTACTTGTGACTCACACTGCTGTGAGGTGCACCGGAAGCCAAATGACTTTCCGATGCTACTAAGGATACTGTCTAATTTTGCTGCTCATTTGGGGCATAGAATAATTCTTGACTTTGCCTATTATTTTGTATTACCCTAATGCTGAGAGCCTTCATGGCAATGACTTTATGCAGCTGCACTTACAATTTCTGTATGTACTCATTTGAATTTTTGTAATAAATCTTTTTAAAGATTTTTAAGTAAGCCCTAGAACTCATTTATTGAGTTTATTCTTCCTTAATTGACGGTATTTTTAGATGCGCTGTTTTGCACCCTAAATTGGGACACATTGCCTCATGAAATTGAGGTTTAGCTCTGTCCCCGATCCACCCACCAACAGGCATGCTGTTGAGGTGACTTTAGGGATGTAAGATTTTAGAGATTCCCGGTGCTAACAGTACCTAAAGGCAGTCTCTTGGCTGCTTGGAGTGTATCACAGGTAAACGACAGTACCCATAAGGGATAGTACTGCCAAGTAACATCTGATTGCCCAGGGATCCAATGAAAACACGTTTCAGCTAAAAAGACTGGTGCTAGACATCACTTGGCAGCTATTAAACTCAGGACTGGAAGAATTATCTCACATTGTCCCAAGTCAGGTGCAAGTAGCTCGCCCACTCATGGTCTTTTCTTTGTATTGGCGCACATGTAGTTTTGCTTTCCCCATACACCAGACAGAACTACAAGCACCAAACTGTGCTGGCCATCTCAAAATTGATTTACAGTCACCCCTGCTAAAGCGCTGATGCACTGATATTCCTTCTCCCTCCTCATTGACTGCTTGTTAATTGGCCTGTCGTCATATGTGACCCTTATAGGTCATCCTGCATTTTTAAACTAGCTGTAATTTTTAAACCAGTGGTAATTTTAAACAAGCACTAGCAAAGGCAAAATGCCTGGCCTTTGTAAATCTTACATTTTTTTTTCCTAACATGCGAAATGGAAACTAAAAGTAAAAAAAAAAAAAAAGATAATATATGATAAGAGAAATTGGCCCCATAGTCCTGGCATTGAAGTGCAGTACTGTTTAGGTGGATGTGCATATGTGAAGAGGCAAAATGCAATACCTCAGAATGCTTGGGAGCCAATGGCTGGAGTGAACTGACCCTTTGCCCTATGCAAAATATGAATGACAGTTTAACAGACCAATGGATGAAGAGAAATGATCAAACCTAGCCTATTTATGCTTATAGGTATGTTCCACACATAACCCCCATACTCACACATAAATATACAGCATATCCCTCTGTATATAAGCATTTAATTGCACTGTACCTACACATGTGTATTGCTTTGTATAAACGTGTATAATAATTATGTTTTTAAAGATATAGATATATGTTAGTTCTGCTTAAAATGTTTACATATTATAGTTACATTATTCTATGTTTAACATGTATATACGTGACTGAATAAGTAAATCTTTTATCATAACTATTTATCTACAATTGCTTCACTGTTGAATTACAAAAAATAAAAACAAATTTAAAGTACAACACTTGCAAGTCTGAGTTTATTAAATGAAAATGTAAGCTACATACATTACCTCACTTATGCATAAATATATATACCTTCCATGTACTTATGTATCTTTATATGTATTACTTTGCTTCTAATTCAGCATATCCAATGCACTACACTATATCTTACCCTATATCTCATGCAATATATCCTCTACCTCAACTCTGACTCATCTCAAACCTCATTCTACTTCTCTCTCCAATGCACTACCCTATTTCGTACCCTATACCTCTCTCAATATATCCTCTACCTCCACTCTCCCATTCATTCCCAACCCCATACCACTACTATGACCACCAAAATAACCCTTTATAGTCTCTTCTCTCCTCTACCCCTCCTTGCATCATCTCATACCTCTTTACTATTCAGATCTCCCAAACAAGCCTTTCTAAACCCTTCTCTCTGACTCTTCCCCCTCCACCTCCCCAATACTCATCCCAAACCCCCATCCTACTGCTATGAACTCCAAAAATAGAAAAAAAATACTTTCTAGACACTTCCCTCTTCTATGCCTCCACTATTCCTTTTCAATCCATATAACAGACTAACATGTCCACCTCTCAAATTAATTTTATATTTCCCTATACTAAATCCCCACTAATCCTGGTTAAGTTCCCGAGTTGTGTGCTACCCGCCAAAAAGCGCTTCAACACCTCATTAGGGATAGCAAGCACTATGTAAATGCAAACCCTTCCCTCTTCTATGCCTCCACTATTCCTTATCAATTCAAATAACAGACTAACATGTCCACCGCTCAAATTAATTTCATATTTTTCTAGATTAATTCGCTACTAATCCTTTTTTGGTTCCGGAGTAGCGTGCTATGCTTGAAAAGCGCTACAATACCTCATCAGGGGTAGCAAGCGCTATATAAATACAAACGTTTTCCCTCTTCTATCCCTCCACTATACTTCTCAATCCAAATAACAGACTAACATATCCACCGCTCAAATTAATTTCATATTTCACAATACTAATTCAACACTAATCCTTTATGGGTTCCGGAGTAGCATGCTACTTGCCGAAATAGCACTTCAACGCCTTGTCAGGGGTAGTAAGCGCCATATAAATGCAATTACAATACAATACAATATGTGTATGGACTTTAATTTATCATTTTTTAAACAAAGAACCAGGAGGCTAGTGAAATAGGCAAACTTTTCTCTAAGCGAGACCTAAAATAATGGCGCTCAAACGATACATTCACCTGGCCCCGGGTAATACCTAGCTGCCGGTAAAATAAAGGCGCTCTTCCATAAGTTAAGACAGTAAAAAATAAATTACAAGTGATAGGATGATAATTGTTGATGGCTTAAACCAAACGTCAGTACTCGCTGAAAGCCTCATACTGAGGTCCTGGGTTTCAGAAGACAACCCCAGTGACCAGAACACCACATCCCTTCTGGAGAACTTCGCCAACATCAGACTCAAGCAGCTAGTCACCGCTCCGACCCACACAGCTAGACACTCGCTCGACTCCATCTTTCCAGCCAACGGAAACATCACCTGCAGCCACACCACTGAACTCCTCTGGACCGACCACCACTGCGTGCACTTTGCCTTCACCACTCCCACAGTACTCTACCGCCCTCACACACCCCCGTCATAGCTGGAACAAGGCCACCGAACATCTCACCGCCTTCCTCAGCAATACCACACGACCGACATCAGCAGACGCCAACACCTCACCACGGGACCTTCACCAATGGATCTCCAACTGCGCCGAAACTCTAGCACCCCTCAAGAAGGCACCCGGCAAGCAACACTCCAAGAAAGCCAGATGGTTCACTCCCGCCCTCCACGAGTCCAGATGCACCTGCAGACGACTCGAGAAGAGATGGAGGAACAACAAATCCCCAGAAACCCATGCAACCTTCAAAACCGCCATCAACGCACACCACCTCCTCCTCAAAAACACGAAGAAAACGGCCCTCCAAGACAGAATCAACGCCAACGCACACAATGGCAAAGAACTCTTCGCCATCGTCAAGGAGTTCGCCAGGCCCAACAGCAACACCACAGGTATCCCAACCTCCCAAGACCTCTGCAACAAACTCAGAACCTTCAACCACCACAAGTTCAAGCACATCTACGACAGCTTCGACACCGAAGACCCTGCCACAACGCCCGCAACCACCACACGCAACCATGCCGCAGCCCAACAGATCCTGCTCAACGGGACTCTGCTCACCACAGACGACACACTCAAGACAATGAAGAGCATCCACTCCAGAGCCCCATCAGAACGTTGCCCATATCACATCTTAAATAGAGCAGTACTCTATCGCCCCCGAGCTTTGCCACACCATCAGCTGCTCCATCAAAACCGCCACCTTCCCGAACTGGAAACACGATGAGACCAAACCCCTGCTGAAGAAACCATCCACCTACATGACTGACCTCAAGAACTCCAGACTCATCTCCCTCCTCCCCTTCCCAGCCAAGGCCATCGAGAAGGCCATCAACGCCCAACTCTCCGAGTTCATTGAAAAGAACCACATCCTGGACATCCCAATCCGGCTTCTGAAGCAACCACAGCACTGAGACCACACTCCTCGCCGCCACTGACGACATACGCTCACTCCTTGACCAAAATGAAACCACAGCCCTCATCCTACTGGACCTTTTGGCCACCTTCAATACTGTCTCCCATTGCACCCTAATTACGAGACTTGACGATGCCAGAATCTGCGACAAGGCCCTGGACTGGATCCACGCCTTCCTTACCGGCTGAACACAGCGAGTCAGACTTCCTCCATTCCTCTCAGAACCTACAGAGATCAGCTGCGGAGTGCCCAGGGCCCCTGCCTGAGCCCCACCCTCTTCAATGTCTACATGGCCCCACTCGCGGCCATCGTCAGAAACCACAGACTCAACAACGTCTCCTACGCTGACGACACCCAGCTGATCTTATCCCTCACCAACGAACCCACAACTGCCAGAATCAACTTTCACAGCAGGATGAAGGCTGTTGCCATCTGGATAAAAGATAGCTGCCTCAAGCTCAACTCGGACGGTCCCGCCCCCTCAGCTTGGAACAACTCCTGTTGGCCTGCCACACGGAGAACCCCTCCCACCCCCACGGACCACGCACATAACCTCGGCATCATACTGGACTCATCGCTCACTATGAACCGCCAGATCAAAGCTGTATACTCATCCTGCTTCCACACGCTCCACTTGCTTTGAAAGACATTCAGATGGATCCCCACAGAATCCAGCAAGTTGGTCACTTACGCACTCATCACCAGCAGACTCGACTACGGCAACACACTCTACACCGACGTCACCCAGAGACTCCGCAGGAAAGTACAGTATGTTCAAAACAGCCAGACTGATCCTCGACATCCCCCGCCGCAGCCACATCACAGAACCCCTTTGACAACGCCACTGGCTCCCAGTCAACAAGAGAATTACCTTCAAGCTCCTCACACATGCCTACAAAGCTCTCCACGACGTAGTATATCTGAACCACCACCTCTCATTTCATGTACCTACCAGAAAGCTTCACTCCGCCCACCTTGCCCTGGCCACCGTCCCACTGACCCACAAGACCAGAACCGGAGGAAGATCCTTCTCCTAACTCGGCGCCAAGACCTTGAACACCCTGCCCGTCCGCCTCAGGCAATCTCCATCACTGACCCAATTCAGGAAGGATCTCAAGACCTGTCTCTCTTTGACTGAACCTCCACGCAAAGATGAACAGAGAACAGCAGCGCCCCCTCCTCAGCACCTTGAGACCCTCACGGGTGAGTAGCTGCGCTACAGAACTCCTGATTGATTGATTGATATTGATATTATTTGCATTCTGGAGCCAGGAATCCTGATTTTTTTAACGTGATAAACAGGACCACATATCCCAGAATGCAAAGAAAAACAACTGGAAATCTTTATACCACCTTACATATGAAAACACGGGTCATTTTGGCAGCTAGTGCCCCACCCCGGCGCGCTTGGAAGTCTGTAAACCCCCTGGCTCTGAGAGGCTCCTCAGAGCCAGGCTGTGTGCTCAGCGCTTTGGTGTGAAAGGGGGTCTTGTTTAAAGAACGAAATAGCTTGCTTTTTTTCTATTTTCTTGTAAAAGCATAGTACCCTCCTCCCCCATAGCTCAGGTCTCCCTGCCTCCGTGTTATCGGTCGCGTGCCCCGAGCAGGCACAGAGGCTGCAGAGATTCGCCCAGAACGGCTCGAGCCCTTTCCGCCAGCAGCTTCGCGCGACCTCCGAGACTGACGAGCCATGAAGCTGCAGCGGCCTTTGCTTATGACCTGCACTCTCCTCTTCCTTGTGGGTAAGGACTGACCTTCCGTCTTCTTCTCTCACAGCCGCCGTGTTAACTTCTTACGCCCTATTGTGTTCAGTCCATACCCTTGCTATTTAGTGTTCACATGTTATGTGTAACACATACAGTCATTGCTGACGTTTTAACTGCTCTTTGAAGTCTTAAGCTTACAGGACGATACCTTCCACGTTAAATCCAAAACTACAAGTCCCAGAATGCAGAGTTGTTTGTTTAAAAGCCTAACCTGACGAAGATGTTCCGCATGAGATTTGGTCGTTGGACATGTGTTCCTTTCTCCGTCCCACACACTCCAGGCGGGGGATGAAAATTCTGTACCGCAGGCATAATCTTGTGTAATTTTGCTTTACGTTTATTGCATAATTATGCGCAATGGCATATAGGAACATCACGAACAAGCAGAACACGTTCAGTTGCTTGGGGTGCCTGTGTTTTTTGCGATATTAATTTTAACTCCAAATGTGTCCTCACGTCCACTTAATTTCACGCTAAAATGTAGCGCAAAATAGGAGTTTGGCATTACATTAAATTGTGCAGAATTTGTCAAAATTTCACATAATTACATACAAGCAAATTAAACGAATTTGATATTCCCTAACCCAGTCCGCTTGCCTTGTGTTATGAATTTATAAACTCAGTCTAGCTTTCACCCTGCATTGTCGCACCCCACCGTGCTTCCCTCATACAATGACATTTTCCTGTCCAATATCCTCGTAGCCTTCGCCTGCCCCTGCCCATCGGTCTCAATTCAGGACCCCCACCCCTCTCTAGTCGCACAACCCCTAATAAGGGCCCCCTCCATTCCTTCATAACTCAATTTGTCCTCGTTTGGCCGAGTCCGCGCATTCCTGGTCTGTGGCACAAGTAAAGATTTGTTCAAGCCCGAGCTCGGATAACAAGGAGGCTGTTCTGTAATTCAGAGTTCATGAACTGTTAGAAGTAAACTGTTAATTTCTTGTGGTTTAGTTGGTTGTTCTAAAGAGGATCAATGTGTTTGGCATGTTCAAAGTTTTTACTTTTTTTTTTTAATGAAAGTACAAAATGAGTTTGAATTTGTGTGCATCGTGGCCCACGTTGGAGATCCAGTTACTTTAACTTTTTATTGCAATTTACCCTGTATACTGCACAACATTGTCTCAGTGGCTTTCCTGGCGCTCTCCACGAGTCGCACACACTGATACCAGCAGAAAGATTGCAAAAAAAACATGCATTGGCAAAGCCATTAGGTCTCGCCTAAGCAAAACTATTGGTTTTGCCAATGTGCTTTAGGCATGTTGTAAACCAGTGTGGCTGCTGTTCAGCATGGCTAAAAGTTAGTGGCATGGAGGTGAGTGGCGTGGAGAGCAGTGTTGTAGATTAAGGTGTCATAGAGGGGAATGGCATGGAGTGGCGTAGAGTGGAGGGCTGTAGAGCGGTGTGGAGAGGAGTGTTGTAGAGTAAAGTGCTGTAGACGAATGGCATAGAGTAGAGTGTTGTAGAGTAGTGTAGAGTGGATTGCTATAGTGGGGTGTACAATGGAGGGGCGTACACTGGAGGGATGTACAGTGGAGCACAGTGTCGCAGAATGGAGTGGCATAGAGTGTCAAAGAGTGAGGTGGCATAGAGTGGGGTAAAGGTAAAGTGGAGTGGAATAGAGTGGAGTAAAGTGGTGTGGAATGGCATAGAGGGAGTTGCAGAGTGCAGTGCAGTGTCATAGAGTGGAGTGTTATAGAATGGATTGCCACAAAGTGTAGTGTAGTGTCATAGAATGGAGTGTTGTAGAGTGCAGTGTTTCCAGCACACTTCAGAATTACAAAAAAACGTGCTTCATTTGTGCGTTCCTAATTCTGATAGATTCTGAAATATTTGCATGGTTCATTTACAAATATTAAAATTTTGTTCTGTGCTAGAAAAAAAGCCTTTCCTTTCACAACCCAAGGTTTTCAGATAAAATCTCTCACTTTAAAGTCAAAGAAACAAAAGTAAACATCAAGCTCCTGGAAGACAGAGCCTGACATTTGACATCTGTCTTTGAATGCACAGCAATTGTGTCAAGAAGAACAAAATGTATTGGGCTGTTTACAGAAAGCGAACATTTGTGGAAGAATACAGTTAACAGGCTATGCACCATCGGAGGGACTCACTAAAGCAGGACAGCCTAAAACAAACAAAGCTATCAAATAGAAAAAAAGCAACTGTGAGTTAGAAAACACAAAGTCAATGGTAAGCAATGGGCGGAATGCATTCCCAGGGAAGCTTTCAGAATGTCCCAAAGAAGTCTTAAGCAAACCAGACAGATGTAATGTCTGGTAGGTTTCGACCTAAAAATGAATTAATATCCACGCTTTTAGCTCCTAGTGAAACCTTGTGTGGTTGCTAGTCTGGGGTAGTTCAAGTTGCCGGCGTGACAGAGATTACATTGCTACTTCTAGTCTCCAGGTTTTCAAAATTAGTTTTCCACCATTCATTCTGTCTCTGGGACTTTAAAACAGTTTTCACTTCAAAATAGCCCAGTGAGTGCTGAAGTAATGCTGTGTACTGTGTCTTGAAAGGCAAGCAACATATCCTGTCTATTCAAGTGTTTGTGATAATTATACCAATAACGACTATTCATATAGTAAATGTAATTATTTTGGCTCTTGTTAATATGCTAGCTGTAGTTAACAGTATCTGCAGGGTATGTAACGTTTACTACTCAGTCTTTACCACAAAGGACGTTGCAACTCAAGTCTTTGTAATGCAGGTAAGTACCATAAAGGCCTTTTTTAGGCACCTTACAATGGAGGACTATACCAAGGTGTTAAAAACAAAAAAATGACATTTTTGTGTAACTTAAAAAAAGAGAGGGTTAAAGGTTAATGTAAGTGGTTTTTAGGGGTTGGGGTAGTGGTAACAGGTGGCAAAAGTTTTTTGGGTTCATCAAAAATGTCATTGGAGTAGTCATCAGTGATGTCATCAAAAATGTCATTAAACATGTCATGCGTGATGTAATATGTGAGGTCCTAAGCGGTGCATGGCAGGGGTGCAAATTATACTTAGCTCAGTAAAATGCAACTGGTGAATTTCAGTGTTTTGTTAGTTTAAAATTGTTTTTTTTAACTAACAATTTCACTTAACCATAACTTCACATTAATCTTTGGTTTTTTTCATTGAACTTCTAAGGTTTATTTTCCAACGTAAAGTAAGATATTATTACCGGCCCTAACTGTAACGTCACTTTAACCTTAGTTTTTTCAGTGAATTTCTTGTTTTTTTTAAACGTAAAATAATAAATTATTACAACTATAACATCACTTTAACCTTTTAGTTTTTTTCAGTAAATTTCAAGGGTTTTTTAACATAAAGTAAAATATAACTAAACTACCTAACTGCATGTAGTACCCCTTTGGCTATGAAAGAAGTATTGAGTATGTGGAGGGAGTGAGCTCTCTGTGAAGAGCTGCACAGAGAAAGCAGCCTCTGTGCAGCAGTGGCTCACCCACCTAATAGTGCTTGGGTGTCTAGCGCGAGATGGCTCTCCATAAAGAGCATTGCAGAAAGTATATTCTGTGTGTGGTAATGGTTTGCCCACCGTTAGGGGCTTTGGGGCCTGGAGAGAGTGGACTGTACGCAGAGTCTGTGCACTGACTGCAGATTCTGCATAATAAGGGCTTGCCCACCTAATGGGGGTTAGCTTGCATCGATGACTGTGCATAGTAGAGGCTTGCTTACCAAATATGAACTGTGTGCCTCGGGGGAGTGGGCACTATGCATAGTCGGAGCACTGACTGTGCGTAGTTGGACTTGCCCACCTAATAGGGCTTAGGTGTCTGTAGGAAGTGGGCTCTACGCAGAGTCTGAGCACGGATAGCACAGTCTGAGCACCGAGTACGGACTGCACATAGTAGGGGGTTGCCCACCTAATAGGGCTTGAGTCTTTAGAGGGAGTGGGCTCTATGCACAGTCTGCACTCTGAGCAGAGACTGTGCAGATTAGGTGCTTACCTACTTAATAGCGCTTGCATGTCTGGAGGGAGTGGGCTCTGAGCGTAGACTCTGCTTAGTAGTGGCTTGCCTACCTAATGGTGCTTAGCTGTCTGGAAAGAGTGGGCTCTACTCACAGTCTACACATTCAGCACTCACTGTGTGTACTAGGGTCTTGCCCATCTAATGGAGCTTTGGTCTTTGGAGAGAGTGGGCTATACACCCAGTTTACGTACTGAATGCAGAATGTGCGGAGTAGGGATTTGCCCTTTTCATGGGCCTTCATAGTGTATTGGGAGTGCACTCTCCATAAAGAGCTCTGCACAGTCTGAAAGCTGTGCCATAATTTATTTTTTGGGGGGTTTGTGAGACGGCGGTGACCCAATGTTTTTTTTAATTTGACAGAAGGGCGGTCCCTTTAGGACCCCTCCACATGGCCCATGGGGTCATGGTTTCCCTGCCTTGCCCCTTATGATAGGTTTTTATTTGTATTTTTGGGACATGGGTACCAGGTCCCTGTGTCCATGTAATGGGGGCCAAAACGTTTTTGAAACTGTTGAGTCCAGCCAAACAGCACAAGTTATTGAGGGACTGTTTCGCTCCCGCTGGAGTAAGAGGCTGACGTGGACAAAAGCCCTCATGGCCAATTGGAATGCTCTATTTGAATTTGTGGTTCCTCTCTGTAAATTTTGAGCCTTAATTTCTAAAAACGACTGAACAGATTTACAGCAAAGCACGCTTTCTGGGTAAAGATCTAGCCTTCTGCCAAATTTGATGCAATGCTGGTCAGCTGTTTTGGCTGCAGCACTGCCTAAAATTTCCTATGGAAATTGTATGGTCAAAAAGTGTTTTGGGACTCCTCTTTCTATTGACCCCCACTTGACAGAACACCCAGACACTTTCTAGGAACAAGCTGAGGTAGATAAACTTTTTTGTTTAAAAGTTTTGTGAACATTTATCAAATGGTGCCAAAGTTATTAGCAAAACAAAAAACACTGTTCCATGGAAACTCCGATCTCTAAACAGTGACGATATAGATATATACATGTATATTACTGAGTGGTGGTCGCCACTTGGTAGTTCTAGTTAGGAACACATTTCCATATGAAATTGATTTTTTTGGCTTGCTAATATCTTTGGCGCTCTTTGACGAATCTTCATAAACCTTTCTAAAAAAGCCTCATCCACCTCAGCTTCTTCCTAAAAAGTTTCAGGTAATAGAGCGAGGGTTGAGAAAAAGTGAATGTTCACAAAATGTGTGTAGGAAGGTAGGATCTGCTTCTTATGATTACCCCCACTTTTTGCTAAATGTAATACTGTTTTTGACTAGTCTGACTGGGATCCCGCTAATCAGGACCCCAGTCTATCTGCTTTCTCCCTAAACTGTTACGACATGTACTTTGGTACCTTCCATATTGGATACTGGGGTACCCTTGTCAGACCCTAGTATATGGTACCCATGTACCAGGGCATAGGTACCCCAGAGGCCTCCCATGGGCTGAAGCATGTATTATGCCACCCATGAGAGGCCATGCAAAATGGAACCTACATGCCTGCCATTGTAGCCTGTGTAAGTTGGTGCATGCACCACTGACTTACGATATAGGTTTACTATATCTAAGGGTGACTGCCCTTAAAACCTATACGTCACCCCTATAGCTGGCCTTAACAATCCTGAAGGCAGGGTGCTTGGTTCTAAGTGAGAGGGTGCCATTGCATGAGCAGGACACCCCTGCAGCCTACAGAGTCCATTCTCCCGGGTTGTCAGTGAGGCAGCCATTTACGACATATAGAGTGGCATTATGCGACCCCGTGATGACCAACTCTAAAACGGTTGAAACTAACCCGATCGTGTTTGGTGTCAAACATGTTGGAATCATACCCCCACGTATGATTCCACCCCTCAGAAGCGAGCTTCGTGGGGTCCCTGGTGTTCCCGGTACCAGCCTTCTAGTCCCGGACAGCACAAAATGATTGCTGCCGACCAGAGACTCGAGCAGGGGAAGGCAGAACAATAGGCATCCTGTCACAGGGAGGTGTGACCACCTCCCAGACAGGATTTAGTGTATTAGGGCTGGGTGGGTGCGCTTCCCAGTGACTGAAAGTCTGCATGAGGGCCACATTTGCTGTCCCTGTGCATAGTCCAGTTCAAACCAGTCCTGGGAGCCGTTGGCTCCTGCTCTGTTGCAAAACTGGACAAAGGACATGTGAGTAACCTCCCCAGTGTTCAAACCCTCCCCTGGGAGGGTCCCCTGAATCTGTCCAACCCTCTCCTGTGGGTACTTAAGGGCTTACCTGGCTGTAGGACCCTAGATTCGACAAGGACAAGATTCTGAACCAGAAACCACTGAACTTCGACCGTCTAGACACTCTGGACTTCGTTTGGGCCAGATTTCATCTCCCTCTCAGTCTGAAGCATCATCTGTGCCCGTGCACCATAGAGGCTCCGTGCAGGACCTGCGAAGCATCAAGGACAACTTAAGATATCTTCCTTGGAGTGAAGGAGTCACTCCCCTGCATTTACAGGCTCCGCAACACTGCTGTCCGGTCTGCTGACCCTGATCTCCTACGGACTCCTAAGGCTTCAGCAACACAGGAAGTGAGTTTTTACGTCCCTCGTGGTCTGAGCTGCCGTCTCACCAAGTTTGAGGTCAGAATCCCTCGTGGGGGCTGCAATATCCAGCCCCTGTGCACCACATACATTTGCAAGTGCATATGCTTGTTAGCGTTTCGATACAAGTGCACTGGGCTCCAAGTACCCCCAACCTCTGGCACCATTTCCTACCAAGAACTCCGGCCTCCTCGCATCGAGTGCTCCCTGGGCTGCTGTTTGGTGAAATTGCTCGAGGTCCTCTCGTGACTCCTGTGCCTCCGGCCTGTGAGTCCACTTGAGAGTCAACTTTGCTTTCCTTGGGCTCCCCTGGTTGTTCCAGGCCTGCCCTGACTCCCCTTGTTGTGGTGAGTCTCCTGGACCTTGCTGGTTTGAACCGTAACCCCCTTTGACCTTCTGGGTGGTTTGCCGTTGCCAAGGCATGTTGGTGCTCCCTCCGGACACCGACCCCTCAGCACTCGACATCCTTTGTGGGACAGCTCGTATCTGGCTCCTGGTTGTCCTCGACATCTCCTGCTCTCCGTAGCTGCAGAGTCAAGGACTACCTTAGCGCACCTGGAACACCCGACATCGGTGGGCATTCGACTACAGAGCCCCTGGTCACTCCTGAGTGACACAGACTCTGTCCCCTCTGCTTTCAGGTACTCTTCAACAAGAATCCACCTTTGGATTCCAACGGACACTTTTCTTCCTTACAGCAGTGACACCTCCTTGAAGTCCTCCATTGAGATCGACGGCGGTTTCCGAAGCCACTTCAGCCCTATGCACCCTGCTTCCCTGGGATAGGTAACTCTGGTATTCCGGTATCCACGGGTAGGGTGGCTCAACCTACTGTGCTCCACTGGGTTTCTTCGATGTCCACTGGGAAGGGTCCTTAAACTCTAAAACTTCAACTGTGACTTCCCCATAGAATTGTACGGAGCACACGGTCGTGTTTCCTTACTGCACCCGTCCTCCATGGGGTCCCTACTTACTCACCTTGGGTGGTTCCTTGGGGTCCCAGAGATTCTGCGTCCTCTCAACACTGTCTTGACTCGTGTCGTGGTTCTTATACCACTATTTTAGTATATAGTTTAGTCCCCCCCCCCCGGGGCCCACTGTGTATTTGTGCTATTTACTTTTATTTCTGTGCTACAGTATTGTGTGCTTTGCGATTATCTCCGTGTAGGAGATACTGTGTCATACTAGATAGTGTTATATTAATAAATACATATTTTTATAACACTGTGTGGCTCTCCTCTCATTTAACCAATACAATAAGGTTGCATTCTGGTAAAACAAGCTGCTTAACATTCCTTCAAGACTAAGCCTGAAGGCTGCTCTCTACAGCTACAACTTGGATAGCTTTCTAAGGTTATCTTTGACCTCTTAAATCACCACAAGAGTTGTTTGTACTGGTGCAAGGTGCCCACTTTAATTAGTGCCAATTCTAGAGCCGGAGTGCTGCCGGAGAGTTATTTGGATTTGACCACTGACTGCATGTACCAGCGTGACCCACAGTCGAGTTAACGGAGATTGTATCTCTTACTAGCAATAAGTGAGCTCCCTTGAGCCGACTTCTTCTGAATATACAGCGGAGCAACCCTGCTGTTCTTTTCTGAGTGCTCTTTTCACCCTTGTCCTGATGAAGACCCCACCTTGAGGACCGAATTCACCCACCTCCCTAGGGGTCGAAACGTTGACACTTTCTTCACAAGCCCGGACGACAGATCTCTCATTAATTTATGTCGGATAGGGTTATGTGGATAGATAGGAACAATTGACCTGATTGAGGCCAGGATAGGTTACACCATGTATAATTGATGTATATATGTCACACTACCTTTTCCTTGTCCCCTACCTTCACTCACTCACCTCAACCCCAACCCAGTACCTTTCCTTCTCCGCACCAAGAGCACTGTAATATATAATCATTTTACTGGATCTATGAGCAACTGTGTTGCCAAAGCGATCAATGCTTTGAATAAGAATTGCATTTGATGCCAATCTATTTGTTAATAAATTACATTACTACAGTCCGTAGTAAAAATTTCTTTGTGAATGCTGTTATTTTCCGTTCCTTTTTATAAAATTGTTGCTACTTTGACCATTTTCTTATTGTACTGCACTTTAATTAGTGGGCAGCATATACCAGGCCAACTTCTCACATTGGTGTGCAGCGGTTGGGATTCAAGCCTGTATTGTTTTACCAGATAAATCTTTGTATTGATTAACTGAAAAAAACACTATTACTAGGTACATATAATACTAGCTTAGAATAAGTAAGTTCTACTGAACTTAGGGTTGGGTAAGTCAAGGGTTTAGCACACCCTTTCTCCAACCTCAGAAAGTTTAGTTCCCACTAGGTTAAGTAGGTGCAACACCTCACCACACTTAGTATGTCTGCTAAAGGAGATGCCAGTGGCTCTCTGCCTTCTAGATACAGTGAGCTTTCGTTCCGAGAACTGAAAGCCCTGTGTGCCTCTAGAATGTTGAAGACAGGGAGAAGTGCCAACACTCAACGCCTGGTAGAGGCGTTACTCCTAGATGACTTAAGGAAGACCCCTGGGTCAGATGAAAAGGAGAGAGTAGGTGGGACAGGGAATGAGGACAGGTCAGGAGGTGATACCTTTTATGACCTAAAATCTAACCTTGCCCAGGGGGACCATCATGGGTCCCACCTGGATAACTCAGATCTTCAAGAGGGTCATGGAGAAGGCTCTGGGGAGCCTCTCTTCACCCCTCCTGGAAGAGTGCAGAGTTTACCAAGGAGATCTAGATCTCCCTCTGCAGAGTCTAATCACTCAGGACAATCTGTAGGGACCTCTGTATCTAGCAAGAGGGACCACTCTTATGAAAGGGAATACCAATTTCTTGAACTTGAGAAAGCTAGTCTTAGGCTTAGGCAAGAGCAATTGGCCCTTGATAAAGAGTCCCTAGAAGTCCAGAGAGCTAGAAAAAAGTTGGGACTAGAGTCCCATGGTGGCAGCAACAGCGTCCCTAGAGTTAAGGAACATTCCGGAGATAATAGGAACCTGGGCAAGATTGTCCCTCCCTACCATGTTGGGAATGACGTCTACAAATGGATGACTGCTTTGGAGAGGGCCTGTAAAGTTCAGAGGGTCCCTCAAGAGCAGTGGGCAGCTATCTTGTGGCTCTCCTTTGCTGACAAAGGTAGAGATAAGCTCCTCACTGTTAGACAAGAGGATTCTGATAATTATTCAGTTCTGAAGAGTGCTCTCATTGATGGGTTTGGCTTAACCACTGAACAATACAGGATTAAGTTCAGAGACACCCAGAAGACACAGAATCAGGACTGGGCAGACTTTGTATATAGTGCCATTAAGGCTCTGGAAGGCTGGTTGCTCGGCAGCAAAGTGAATGATTTCAAGGGATTGTACAATTTGATGATGAGGGAGCAGATCCTTAATAATTGCCAAAATCAGTTATTGCATCAATACCTGGTTGACTCTGATCTGACATCTCCCCAATAATTGGGAAAAAAGGCAGATAAGTGGGTCAGAATCAGGGTGAAGCAGAAAAACCAGAACAATGGTGGTGACCAAAAGAAACAAGATTCTAAAACTCCAGATAAGGGTGGGGACAATGGTAAAGATCAAAAACAATCTTCATCGGGACCCCAAAAACCTGCATCTAGGGGGAGTCACAATTCAACAAAGGTAAAGGCAAAAGAAACCTTGGGGCATATTATCAAGAACGGCGATAAATTATCGCCGCTTTAGCGGCAGAAAACTGCCGCTAAAGCGGCGATAATGGGCTTGATAATATGCCCTGGAGAATTCCAATAGAAGCCCATGTTCACACCAGAACATGTGCTTCTATTGGAATTCTCCAGGGCATATTATCAAGCCCATTATCGCGCTTTAGCGGCAGTTTTCTGCCGCTAAAGCGGCGATAATTTTTAACGCCGTTCTTGATAATATGCCCCTTGGTGTTTCTTTTGTAAGGTAAAGAAGCATTGGACAAAAGATGCTGATTGTTCAAAAGCCAAGGAAAATCCTCCTACCACCACTGCCCCTAAGGCAACTGCGCCCCCTAGCACAAGTACAAGTGGTGGTACAGGGAACAAGGGATTAGTAGTGTTAACCTTGGGCTCTGAGATGGGTTCTGTCTTAGTCAGAACTCCAGCTCAGGCTGTGCTTCTCTGTGATGGTGGCATAGATATTGCTACCTTATTTGTCAGTCCCAGTAATCTGGGCAAATACAGACAGCAGCCTTTAATCAATAGTAAGGAGGCCATGGCATATAGGGACACGGGTGCAAGTGTTACTATGGTGACAGAGGATCTTGTGGCCCCTGACCAAATCATACTTGGAGAAATGTACCAAGTGACCAATGCTAACAATGTCAGGACTGACCATTCCTTGGCAGTTGTTAATTTCAGCTGGGGAGGGGTAACTGGCCCAAAGAAAGTTGTGGTTAGATCAGACCTACCAGTAGAGTGTTTGTTGGGCAATGATTTGGAGACTTCAGCCTGGGCTGAAGTGGAATTTAGGACTCATGCAGCAATGCTGGGCATCACTGCAGATGTGTTTGCTGTGACCAGGTCACAGGCCAAACTGGCTAACACTGAACAGGCCCTGGATCCTGGAACAATAGCCCAGGTGCCTTCCAAGAGAAGGAGCAGGAGGGGTAAGGTTGTGTCTTACCCCCAGGCTCAGAGTGGGGATCAGTCTTTTGAGGGCGATGATCTCAGTCCCTGTGAAGGAACTGCCCAGATGAACTGGAACCTGATCAGGTTGAGGTCTTGGGGACAGCGGGCCCTTCCAGGGCAGATCTGAGACAGGAGCAGCAAATCTGCCCCTCTCTTGAACCCCTTAGACAGCAAGCTGCTGCTGAGGCTGCTAGGAGTATCAGTGGATCCCACAGGATCTATTGGAATGAGGGACTCCTATACTCAGAGGGTAGAGACCCCAAGCCTGGTGCCACCAGGAGGTTGGTCATACCTCTGAAGTTTAGGGGCTTCCCACTCACCTTGGCACATGACATTCCCTCAGCAGGACACCTAGGCCAAAGCAAGACTTGGGACAGGCTTGTCCCTCACTTTCACTGGCCTCACATGTCAGAAGACACAAAGGAGTTTTGTCGCACCTGTACCACCTGTCAAGCCAGTGGTAAGTCAGGTGGTACCACAAAGGCCCCCCTAATACCAATACCTGGGGTGGGGGTTCCCTTTGAGAGGGTTGGGCTTGACATAATTGGTCCCATGAACCCTCCTACTGCATCTGGGCACAGCTATATTCTAGTGGTGGTGGACCATGCCACGAGGTATCCAGAGGCAATACCCCTTAGAACCACCACAGCTCCTGTGGTGGCCAGGGCACTCCTGGGAATTTTTTCCTGAGTGGGTTTCCCTAAGGAGGTCTTAACTGACAGAGGTACAAACGTCATGTCAAGTTACATAACTGCTATGTGGAAGGAGTGTGGAGTGAACTATAAATTCACCACACCCTATCACCCACAATGCAATGGGTTATTTGAAAGGTTCAACAAAATCCTTAAGTGGCATGATCATGGGCCTCCCAGAAAAGCTTAGGCGAAAATGGGATGTCCTGTTGCCCTGCCTTCTCTTTGCCTACAGAGAGGTCCCACAGAAGGGGGTTGGCTACAGCCCTTTTGAACTTCTGTTTGGGCATCCAGTTAGGGGTCCCCTGTGTTTGGTGAAGGAGGGATGGGAGTTACCTCTCAAACCTCCTAAATAAGGCATTGTGGACTATGTACTTGGTCTCCGCTCCAGGATGGCTGAGTACACGAAGAAGGCCAGCAAAAACCTTGAGGCAAGTTAAGAATTACAGAAAGCTTGGCATGACCAACAGACTGTTTATCAGCCAGGGCAGAAGGTATGGGTGTTGGAGCCTGTGGCCCCAGCAGCTCTCCAAGACAAGTGGAGTGGACCCCATAGTATTATTGAGCAGAAAGGTGAGGTCACCTATTTCGTGGACTTTGGCACTCCTAGGAGCCCCCACAGGGTGCTCCATGTGAACAGGCTCAAACCTTTTATGGGCAGGGCTGACATGGGCTTGTTCATGGCAACTGATGAGGGACAGGAGGAAGAGAGTGATTCCCTCCCTGACCTCCTCTCACAGAACCATGATGATGGGTCAGTTGATGGTGTAGTCTTGGCAGACAGCCTCACTGATCAACAGCAGATTGATAGTAGGAAGGTCCTCAATCAATACAGGCATTTGTTTTCTCCGACACCCAGTCAAACCACCTGGTGTACCCATGAAGTGGACACAGGTGAGAGTCTACCTGTCAAGAATAAAATCTACAGGCAGCCTGACCATGTCGGAGATTTCATCAGGACAGAGGTCCAAAAGATGCTGGAACTGGGAGTGATTGAGCCCTCAGATAGCTCTTGGGCTAGCCCAGTAGTCCTGGTACCTAAACCTCACACCCAGGGCGGTAAAAGAGAGATGAGGTTTTGTGTAGACTACCGGGGACTCAATGCAGTCACTAGGACCGATGCTCACCCAATTCCTAGGGCAGATGAGCTTATTGATACTTTGGCCTCAGCCAAGTATCTAAGCACATTTGACCTAACTGCTGGCTATTGGCAAATCAGACTAGCTAAGGATGCCAAACCAAAAACAGCATTTTCAACCCCTAGTGGGCATTATCAATTTATTGTGATGCCCTTTGGTTTGAAGAATGCACCTGCGACAATCCAAAGGCTGGTGAACAAAGTCCTTACAGGTCTGGAAGCCTATAGTGCAGCATATCTAGATGATATAGCTATCTTTAGCTCCACCTGGGAGGATCACCTGGTCCACCTGAAGAATGTTTTGGAGGCTCTGCAGGAAGCAGGCCTCACTATCAGGGCTACTAAGTGCCAGATAGGGCAGAGCAAGGTTGTGTACCTGAGCCACCTTGTAGGTGGAGGCCAGGTTCAACCATTACAGAGAAAAATCCAGACCACAATGGACTGGTTTGCTCCAACTACCCAGACTCAGGTCAGAGCTTTCTTGGGTCTTACTGGGTACTACAGAAGGTTTGTGAAAGGATATGGGTCTATAGTGACTCCCTTGAATGATCTTACATCAAAAAGAATGCCCAAGAAAGTTCAGTGGACAGTTAGCTGTCAGAAGGCATTTGATGACCTCAAGCAGGCCATGTGCACTGCTCCCATTCTGCAGAGTCCTGACTACTCCAAGCAATTTATTGTCCAAACAGACATTGTCCAACTTCATGGAACAATCCAACTACCTCGACTCACACTAAGCGGGATTTCGTCCTGCTCACTCTACGGAGACGGTGATATTGGCGGTCTTGGAAACACTACGCGACAAGCTGACAGAAGTACCCCTCAGGCCCTGGTGCTATTAGATCTTTCTGCCGCCTTTGACAAGGTCGACCATGGCATATTAGCGGACCTTGTCAGGGAGGCTGGCACCCAGGGCTCAGCCTTTAGCTGGATCAGCTCCTTTCTTGAAGATCGTTCTTAGTCAGTCCGCATAGCCCAGTTTATGGCACCTAAGCTAAGAACAACATGTGGGGTCCCGCAGGGATCCTCGCTATCCCCCCACTTGTTTAACCTTTACCTTCTCCCCCTGATTCAGTCCCTGAAGGAAAGGAAAGTGACCACCTTCAACTATTTTTTTTTTTGTAAACAGATTTTATTCAAGTATTAGCAATTGTAGAAAAAACATTACATTAAGGCTTGAGTGAATATATCAGGGAGCAGTCCCTGAGTCCAGGTAATCGCAATCAAATACTGTCCAGTATCAGCTGTAAGTGATCAACAAATGTGGTCCATAAATCGGTTGATCCTAACATGCACTATACAGTGGAGTGGGTTCACAGAGGACATTCATTGCGTCCTGTCAGTAGGAGCACTCCTAACTTCACAGCTCGGCCCAGTGTCATTGCGCAACATCCCCAGGAACCAATTCTAAATCAAGGAATAACCCCCGCCCCCCTCCCTCTCCAATAAAACTCCCCCCACCCTCACAGGCATGTCGCTCTCTCCTCCTCAGCTCAGCTGAAGTGTGACCAGACACTGAAGACATTAAAGACTATACAACTACAGAAGTGATCCAGTAAGGGGAAGCCACCACGCCCTAACCTGCTTCGAGCTCTCAGGTCCTGCGTCAATATGAGGCCACTTACCCATTCACCCCAACAACTGCACTCGCTCAGGGGGGGGCGTAGCAACTTCCAGCGGGCGCTTAAGCAATTCTACGAGCGCCACCCATGCTCTCGCCGCATCTAGCATTTTGTCATTGTCCCGTCTCTGGGCCATTTGTAACCTCAGGATCCCGTCATAATCTGCCCATTTGATGAACTCCCTCCGCCACCTTGAGGCAATAGGGGCACCCGTCCCCTTCCAATGACTGGTAATTTCCCGCTTTGCCAACCCCAGACCCAGGTCAATGAATTTACTAGTGACTTTATTTCGGGCAGTATGGGGGAACCAATGCAACAGGCAATATCCCGGTGTCTGCATAACGTCCCTGTCCGTTATGTCCTTCAGGGCAGTCGTTACCTCCCGCCAGTACCCTCCCAGCAGCGGGCAGTCCCATAACATGTGTAAAAATTCAGCATTATCAAGGTTACACCGCGGACATGCCGACCGAGTTCCAAAATACTCGTTTATCTTGTGTGGTGTGAGGTATGCCCTATGGAGAACGAAAAAGTGGATGAGTTGGAAGCGCGCATTTCTGGAGCTTTTCCATGCCCTCTCCACTATTGCATCCCAAGGCTTCTCCTCAAGAGGCACCCCAAGGTCTGTCTCCCACCTAAGCCGCAGGCTCTCCAAAGGTCATCTCGTCTCCTGGGTAAGTCGTCTGTAGAGGCAGGTGACTGCCTTAAACGTCCCAGCCGCTGACACTACATACTGACACGGTAAGGACACCGGCGGCTCCACCAATCCCGCCCTCCAGTGCTTGCGGATTGCTGCCGTCAGGGCTGCATGCAAAAGAAAGTCCCGTCTAGGAAGGTCATAACGCTCTATCAAGTCATTAAAGGGTAGCAGGGTGTCCGCCTCGAACAGGCCCCCAATCGTGGTAATCCCCACCTCCTCCCAGGCCTTCAACCCCTGCCAGTCCCCCCCATGAGGAAGAGCCTCACAAACGCACAGAGGAATCTCAGGTGCGTAAGGGGATCCCCGCTTGGTTCTCCTGTTAACCCGGTTCCAACACTGGCGCACAGCCCATAAGTCCCCCGGAGTTTCTCTTTCACTCATAGGAAGCCGCAGTAACACCCGAGAAAGCTGCTGCAGATCCGGGTCCGTGCCTCCTCGGGCCTCCCCGGCTCGAAGCCTACCAGCCATCCACTTCGTGAACCACTGTAATTGCGCTGCATGGTAGTAGGCCTCAAAATCAGGCACCGCAAAGCTCCCTTCTCGTCTAGGTCGCATCATGGTGGTAAGCGCCACTCTGCGTCTCCCAGAACCCCATAGAAACCCCGTGATCATGGTATTGAGTTGCGTGAAAAATCTCCCCGGAATCCAGAGCGGTAAGGAGCCGAAGTAATAAAGCAAGCGCGGCAACGTGACCATCTTTAGGAGAGCCACCCGTCCGGCCACCGAGAGCGGCAGGGACCCCCAAAACTCGAAGTTGCTCTTGGTGGTTCGAATCGCCCGCGCAACATTGCCCTCCAACAGGTCGGCAGTCGCATGGTAGACGCGGACCCCCAAATAAGTCAGGCACCTACTCTCCCACGCAACATCCCGGACATCCAGCGGGCGGTCTCTACCACTCAAGACAGGAAACAGGCATGTCTTGTTCCAGTTAACCCGTAGCCTCGCCTCCCGTTCCAGCCGGGAGAGCAGGTTCCTAGCACCCCGCAAGTCAGCCTCCGCATCAGCAAGAAACATCAGGAGATCATCAGCATATAATGCTATAAATTGGGGTTGGCCCCCCCGATCCAAGCCCCGATAATATCGCCCCGAGCGCGCATGCACAGCCAGTGGTTCCATCGCCAGTGCGAACAGGAGAGGAGACAGCGGGCATCCCTGCCTTGTTCCCCTAGCCACACTACAGGCCGCCGATATCACGCCCCCCGTGCGCACCCTGGCAGTAGAGTTCTTGTATAAGATTGCCGTCCAGGCCACAAACCCCTCCCCCAGTCTGAAGGCTCTTAAGACTCTGAAAAGATAGGACCATTCTAGGCTGTCGAAGGCCTTCTCTATATCTATTGACAGAACACACGCCTCGCCATCAGCGGGAGTGGAATCACCCAGTAGCCTGATCAGGCGTCGTATATTCATGGCCGTATTCCGAGTCGGAATAAAACTGGCCTGATCAATGTGCACAAGCGCCGTCATGTGTACCATCAGGCGGCTGGCTAGGATGTGGCTCAATATTTTGTAGTCGAGGTTGAGCATGGCAAGGGGGCGATACGCCGTGCGGTCCCAGGCATGCTTATCCGGCTTTAAGAGCGGCACTATCACTGCTTCCCGTGTAGATGCAGGCAAACACCCCACCCTCCGTGAGCTATTATACAGGGTCAGTAACTGAGGAGCCAGAACATCCACATAGGTGGCATAGAACTCAACCGGGAGCCAATCAGTTCCCGGGGTTTTGTTTCTGGCCATGTGCTTAATGGCCTCCCTGATCTCACCGAGTTCTACATCTCGGCCTAGAGCTGTCGCCACTCCTGCATCAATCTGTGGGAGTTCAATGCCCTCCAAAAATCCCCCATCTGCCAGATCCAGTGTGTCTAACTGGCTCTGGTATAGTGTATCATAATAGGCCAGGAACTGCGTATTAATATCCTGCTGCCCGTAATAGGTCATGCCATCCCTCCCTCGCAATTCCAGGATCGGTGTCCCCCTGCGCGCTGGATTAGCTAGCCAGGCCAATAAGGCTCCAGATTTATCACGCTCCGCGTGTGCCCTAATCTCATATGCCTTACGATCAAAGCATCTCATATGCCTTACGATCAAAGCATCTTTCCACCTGCGTCGCAAGCTCTTCCCTAGCCTCCAGTAGCTCGTCTTGTTTGTCCGCCCTCCCGGTCTATCCTTTTCCACTTCTCGGAGCCGCTCATCTGCTTTCTGCACATCAGTTAAAAGCACTTTTCGAACGCCCACCACCTCACTAATGCAACGGCCCCTTATAACAACTTTGAAGGCATCCCATTCAACGTGGGGGCTGGTGGCCGTACCGGTATTAGTCAGGAAATATTCTTCTATGGCAGTGCCTATGGACGCCTTAAAGACCGGGTCCTCCAGGGACTCCGGTCTGAGACGCCAACTGGGAATTGTGGGTCTAGTCCTCATCCAGTTCAGGGCTATCAGCAGCGGGTTATGATCAGAGATCGTCCTGGATAGGTATTCACTAGAGGTAATCCCCCCATGTACGTCCGGAGAACAAAGGATAGCGTCCAGTCTTACATGTAGCTCGTGAAGAGCCGAGAAATAAGAATAGTCTCTTGCGTCGGGTGATGGGTCCTCCAGGTGTCTGTCAGTCCCCATTGTCACTGCCAATTCCTGCGGGCCTCTGCAACCCTATGTGTGGGAGCATCAGGAAGCGGTGGGTGTGACCTGTCAAGGAGGACGTCCGTGATACTATTGAAGTCCCCCCCCTAAGAGGACCGGTCCAGTCAGGTCCGCGAAAGCTGAGCCAGGAATGCAGGTTGATCCACATTGGGGGCATAAATACTCCCTATAGTGATGTCACGTCCATCCAAGCGCCCCAACACCACCACAAATCTGCCCTCCGGGTCTATGATTTGCCTAACACACTGAAAGGGGACTCCCACCCACACCCAGATTAGGGTCCCCGAGCAAAGGCAGAGTACGTGGTGTGGAATACCTGTCCTCTCCAACGGCGCTGCAACGCCACCCCTCCTGACGTGTAAGGTGGGTCTCCTGCAGTAAAGCAATTTGTACCCCCCATCTAGTGAGATAGGCATGGATTTTGTGACGGCGGGCCATGGTGTGCATCCCCCTAACATTCCAGGTCATACATTTAAGACCTACGGTGGAACCCATTAAGTAATCTCTAGGCCTCCCCGATGTTGTGTTCCCTCAGCGACATGCCTGCCCCAAAACTCAGTCCCCCCCCTTCCAAATAACAACCCAACTCCCATTCCCCAGGACAGGCGCACGAAAACAGGTCCCCATCCAAACAAAAGCAATCAAACAATGAAACATGTGGGTGGCAGAGCGTGCTTCGCTACCCGTGGACCCAGAACCCCCCCCACCCCCCCCATGTAGGAAACGGTCAGTAAATCCCCTTAGTGCCAGTGTGCCCTCACGTTGTGCACAAACCGGGCTTCTGGGGTCACACGGCTACATTAGTCAAGAAGTAAACCTCCTTATATACGACCTGAGGGCCGATCAGCCGAACATCCCATCTGCTGTCTGTGGGGTAACATCCGGGAGGCCAGTGTCCAAGAGCCCCAGGACACTGCTTGATCTCGAGCTCTCAGAGCCGGTGCGCTCGGGTTCCGAGACATTGCTGGTCGGGCTTGGATCGCCCTGACTAATGTCCGCTACTGCTTGTACCGCTCTATCCTGTTCCTGTCGTCGTCCTGTAGGTGAAGGGGCCCTCTGGAGTGGCGAAGATGTAGTCGATCGCTGTCGGGGCGAGTGTAGTCGCGGAGAGCGCGCTCCGTCCTTGCGGTGAGTCTCTAGCCAGTCCCAAGCTTCAGTCGGGGTGAGAAAAAAGTGTGTTTCCGCGTCAGCAGTTACTCTTAGACGAGCTGGGAACAACATAGCCTATGGGAGGTGAAGTTGGCGCAATTTTCGCTTAGCAGCCAGGAATGTAGATCTCTGCCGTTGCACCTCCCTAGTGTAGTCTGGGAAGATCATCACCCTGCTGTTCCCAATCTGTAGGTTCTGTTTCTCACGGGCTCGCTGCAGTAGAAAGTCCCGATCCATATAGTGTAGGAAGCGCACCACCATTGGGCGTGGTGGGGCACCAGGTTTAGGTGGCCTGCCTGGGACCCTGTGGGCACGTTCTATGGCATAGAAAGGAGAAAGACCCTCAGGGGCCACTTCTGTTTTCAGCCAAGCTTCTAAGAACTGGACCGCATCTGCCCCCTCTTCTCGTTCTGGTATCCCTACTAAACGCAGGTTGTTTCTTCGTGAGCGCCCTTCGCTGTCTTCGGCCCACACCTCCAGTACTTTGATCCTGGTTTCTACTGCTTTCAGGGCGTCTTGTAGGGAGGTAACCACTTCCGGAATTTCCTTCATGGTGTTCTCGTTGGTCATCACCCTCTCTTTAAGTTTGCGGTGGTCATGTTTGAGCAGGGTGAGATCCGCCCCTATGGTGTCCATCTTCTTCTCCAACGCTTCTCTCGAGGAGGTGATAGCAACCATGATATCCGCCAGGGTAGGGTCTCCAGCCGTTTTCTCCGCTCTCCCGCCAGACGTACTCTCCTCGTCGTCAGTGTGGTGCCCTGGGTCATCCGTCCGCAGGACCTCGAACCCCTTTTTCTTGGATATTCGTCCCATCGTGTGGACTGTTGGGGTAGGCAGGAGACCGGTGCAGGAGGTCCGTATGCCCCAATCCCCTGAGACCTATGTGCGCAGGATTGTCAGGATTCTAGCCCTTGTGGACACTCCCAGAGGCTCGATCGTACCTCCGTCTAGCAGGTATTGGAGGAGACCCCCGTGCATATAACGGCGATCTTCAACAAGCAGGGGTCCTAAGTGAGCTCGACAGGGTGCACAGGGGTGCAGTAGCTACCCCGTCAGTTGCGTAATGCCAGCACCACGTGGGGGGTTATCAGAACGGCATCAGTGTAGCTTTACCTCTTGATCGCTGCCCGCCAGCAGAGTCCCATTTTGTCATGTGGGGGTCCTGGATCAGCTCTAGTCTCTGACGTGCGTCATCATTCGCACCTCCAGCAGGTCCTGGCCTTCCTTTAGTGTCCCCAATCGCGTTTTCCCCCTCACTCAGGAGCGTCGCAGTCCTTTTATAGGCCCAGCTCGGCGCGGCCAGGCTCGCACCACCATACACATTCCACCTTCAGTTTGGTCACAGGCCCACGGCTCGCCCTATCTCCGGCAGTCTCTGTCAGTGGGGCTTTCCAACTCGCCTCAATACTTCACCAGCAACGTGCATTAAGGAGTTCAGGCTGTCGTGAGCAGTTCAGCAGGGCAGGAGAGCTTGCAGTATTCCCCCCCGCAGGGAGACCAGCCCGGTAATATATGGCACTATCGCGGTGCATCCAGAGTCTCCCGCGCCACCATCTTAAGGCCAGGCAATTGCCGCTGGACGTTTGCGGATCGCGCCACCGCCCTCACCGCAATTCAGCTGTGTCGTCCGGCGGCACCGTGGGTTGCAGCTGTCGCTCCGGCCCTGAGTGCTGTTCCGCTGAGCAGGCGGCACACCAAGCTCCGCAGTTTGCTTTAGCGGCGGGCGTGCTCTGCGCAAGCCGCGGCCGCCATTTTGTCGCTTGGTCAGCCGAGATGCAGTCCGGGAGACCGCCGTTTTCTCCTCGTTTCTTCCCTCTGGTGTCTTGAGGGTGCGTCCTGGAGAGCACTCGGTATTCCGCTTCAGTTTGCGGTGCCCGGGATCACTTCTGGAGGTCAGGATGGCTTACGGCGGAGGGCGGCCACGGAGGAGCTCCGAGGGCCGCTGCCGTCTACATCGGCGCCAAGCCACGCCCCCCACCACCTTCAACTATGCTGATGATTTACAATTAATGTTCACCATCGACCACTCACCTAAATCAGTCTCTGAATTTCAGGCTACTATGTTGTACATCCGCCACTGGATGGACCATAACCACTTAAAGCTCAATCCAGGCAAGACTGAACTAGTTCTGACGGGGAGCAGCCACAATTTCTGGGGCCCACACTACTGGCCTACGGAACTCGGACCCCACCCCCTTTTCCTCTGCCAAGAGCCTTGGTGTCACTATAAATAATGACCTGTCACTGAGATCGCAAGTCGGATCGGTGATCTCGTCCTGCTTCTTCCAGCTGCGAAAGATCAGAAAGATCAGCCGATTACTTACACAAGCAGCACTAATACAGGTCGTGATAGCCATGGTGCTGTCGCATTTAGACTACACTAACTCAGTCTACCTGGGTATGCCACTTTTTTTAACCAAGCGCTTACAGATGGTTCAGAACCAAGCGGCCAGACTGATTTACCAGCAACCCAGGTGGCAATCTGCCACCCCTCTTTTAAGAAATCTACACTGGCTTCCCATTCCCCAACGCTGTGCCTTTAAAACTGGATGCTTAATCTTTAAATCTCTACACGGTAGGAGCCCCAAATTTATAGACAGTCTCATATCAAGGTACACTCCCTCACGTAACCTACACTCAGCTCATCTTCAGCTACTGACAACCCCCGCCTTTAAGCTAAAGCGACAAGGGGGATGCAGGTTTGCCTCCTTGGCGCCAAGATTGTGGAATTCCTTCCCTCTAGAGATCAGGTCATGCACTGACCTTCTGAGTTTCAGAAAAACTCTTAAGACATGGCTGTTTGTGCAGGCCTATGAATAATCTTTCCACTGGGTTCGGCTAATTCTAGACTCAGCACCATGAAACCAACCGGTGTACGTGCGCTTTATAAAATCTTTATAATATAACAAACAGATGCATCTGAGTTGGGGGTAGGGGCTGTGTTGTTACAACTTAATGGAGAGGGTCAGGATCAACCAGTAGCTTTTATCAGCAGAAGGTTGATCCACAGAGAGAAACGTTGGTCAGCTATAGAGGTCTGGGCTGTGGTCTGGGCCCTGAAGAAGCTGAGGCCATACCTGTTTGGTACTCACTTCATTGTTCAGACAGACCATAAGCCCCTCCTATGGCTAAAACAAATGAAGGGTGAAAACCCCAAACTTTGGAGGTGGTCCATTTCCCTACAGGGGATGGACTATACAGTGGAACATAGACCTGGGAGTAACCATGCCAATGCAGATGGACTCTCCAGATATTTCCACTTAGAAAATGAAGACTCAACTGGGCAAGGTTAGTCTCATCTCCTTACGTTTGGAGGGGGTGGTTGTGTAGGAAAGTAGGATCTGCTTCTTATGGTTACCCCCACTTTTTGCTAAATATAATACTGTTTTTGACTAGTCTGACTGGGATCCTACTAATCAGGACCCCACGCTATCTGCTTTCTCCCTAAATTGTTACGACATGATTGGATACTGGGGTACCCTTGTCAGTCCCTAGTATATGGTACCCATGTACCTAGGGCATGGGTACCCAGAGGCCTCCCATGGGCTGAAGCATGTATTATGCCACCCATGAGAGGCCATGCAAAATGGAACCTACAGGCCTACCATTGCAGCCTGTGTAAGTTGGTGCATGCACCACTTACTTAAGATATAGGTTTACTATATCTAAGGGTCACTGCACTTAAAACCTATGTCACCCCAATAGCAGGCCTTGACAATCCTGAAGGCAGGGTGCTTGGTTCTAAGTGAGAGGGTGCCACTGCATGAACAGGACACCCCTGCAGTCTACGGAGTCCATTCTCCCGGGTTGTCAGTGAGGCAGCCATTTACG
Organism: Calotriton arnoldi; assembly: GCA_963921515.1. NCBI lineage: Eukaryota > Metazoa > Chordata > Amphibia > Caudata > Salamandridae > Calotriton > Calotriton arnoldi. Next base: position 1,686,518 of record CAWUFW010000825.1, on the reverse strand, counting down.
ACATATAGAGTGGCATTATGCGATCGCGTGACGACCAACTCTAAAACCGCTGAAACTAACCCTATTGTGTTTGGTGTCAAACATGTTGGAATCATACCCCCACACCGGTAACCGGTGGAGAGGTATGATTCCACCCCTCAGAAGCGAGCTTCGCGGGGTCCCTGGTGTTCCTGGTACCAGCCTTCTAGTCCCGGACAGCATAAAATGGTTGCTGCCGACCAGAGACACATTTCTGCCCTCCTGCTGCTGAGCCAAGCTTGAGCAGGGGAAGGCAGAACAATAAGCATCCTGTCACAGGGAGGTGTGACCACCTCCCAGACAGGATTTAGTGTATTAGGGCAGGGTGGGTGCGCTTGCCAGCGACTGAAAGTCTGCATGAGGGGCACATTTGGTGTCCCTGTGCATAGTCCAGTTCAAACCAGTCCTGGAAGCCGTTGGCTCCCGCTCAGGTGCGAAACTGGACAAAGGACATGGGAGTAACCTCCCCAGTGTTCAAACCCTCCCCTGGGAGGGTCCCCTGAATCTGTCCAACCCTCTCCTTTGGGTACTTAAGGGCTTACCTGGCTGTAGGACCCTAGATTCGACGTGGACAAGATTCTGAACCAGAAACCACTGAACGTCGACCGTCTGGACACGCTGGACTTTGCTGGACTTTGTTTGGGCCCGACTTCATCTCCCTCTCAGTTTGAAGCATCGTCTGTGCCCGCGCACCATACAGGCTCCATGCAGGACCTGTGGAGCATCAAGGACAACCGAAGATATCTCCCTTGGAATGAAGGAGTCACTCCCCTGCATTCGCAGACACCGCAACACTGCTGTCTGGTCTGCTGACCCTGAGCTCCTACGGACTCCGAAGGCTTCAGCAACACAGGAGGTATGTTTCTACGTCCCTCGAGGTCCAAGCTGCCCTCTCACCAAGTTTGAGGTCAGAATCCCTCGTTGGGGCTGCAATACCCAAACCCCTGTGCACCACATACATTTGCAAGTGCATATGCTTGTTGGCGTTTCCCGAACAATTACACTGGGCTACAAGTGCCCCCAACCTCTGGCATCATTTCTTACCAAGAACTCTAGCCTCCTCACACCGAGTGCTCCGTGGCTGCTGTTTTGTGAAATCGCTCGAGGTCATCTCGCGACTCCTGTGCCTCTGGCCTGTGAGTCCACTTGAGGGTCAACTTTGCTTTCCTTTGGCTCCTCTGGTTGCTCCAGGCCTGCCCTGACTCTTCTTGCTGTGGTGAGTCTCCTGGACCTTGCTGGTCCGAACCGTAACCCTCTTTGACCTTCTGTGTGGGTTGCCGTTGCCAAGGCTGGTTGGTGCTCCTGCCGGATCACCGACCCCTCAGCACTCAACATCCTTTGTGGGACAGCTCATATCCAGCTCCTGGTCATCCTTGACATCTCCTGGTCCCCGTAGCTGCAGACTCAAGGACTCGCTCAAAGCACCTGAAGCACCCGACATCGGTGGGCATTCGACTACCGAGCCCCTGGTCACTCCTGAGTGACCCAGACTCTGTCCCCTCTGCTTTCAGGTAATCTTCAACAAGAATCCACCTTTGGATTCCAACTGACACTTTTCTTCCTTACAGCAGTGAGACTTCCTTGAAGTCCTCCATTGAGATCGATGGTGGTTTCCGACGCCACTTCAGCCCTATGCACCCGGCTTCCCTGGGATAGGTAACTCTGGTACTTCGGTATCCACGGGTGGGGTGGCTCTCCAACCTTCTGTGATCCATGGGGCTTCTTCAAGTCCACTGGGAAGTGTTCTTAAACTCTAAAACTTCAACCGCAACTTCCCCATAGAATTGTACGGAGCACACGGTCGTGTTCCCACACTGCACCCGCCCTCCGTGGGGTCCCTACTTACTCACCTTGGGTGGTTCCTTGGGGTCCCAGAGACACTACGTCCTCTCGACACTGTCTTGACTCGAGTCGTGGTTCTTATACCACTATTTTAGTATATGGTTTGGTCCCCCTTGGGGCCCACTGTGTATTTGTGCTATTTACTTTCATTTCTGTGCTACAATATTGAGTGCTTTGCGATTATCTCCGTGTAGGAGATACTGTGTCGTACTAGATAGTGTTATATTGATAAATACATATTTTTATAACTACTGTGTGGTTCTCTTCTCATTTAACCAATGCAATAAGGTTGTATTCTGGTAAAACAAGCTGCTTAACATTCCTTCAAGACTAAGCCTGAAGGCTGCTCTCCACAGCTACCACTTGGATAGCTTTCTAAGGTTATCTTTGACCTCTTAAATCACCATAAAGGTTGTTTGTACTGGTGCAAGGTGCCCACTTTAATTAGTGGACAGCATATACCAGGCCAACTTCTCACAATGTGTTTTCACCATGCAATTTTCCATAGGAAAATTTAACAGCGATACCGTAAAAATGGAAAAATTACTTTATATTTAGAAAAATCTTACAAATTCACTTAAACAACCAAACGTTAAAGGGATTTTGTAGTTAGGTGAAGAATGTCAGTTAAAACATAATGTTTTAAAATGACAAAACCATATAAATTCACCAATAATAATTACCTCAAGTAACTGTAACTCGTGCCTTAAAGTAACTATAACTGGTGCTCTCGCCATGCACTGGTTGTACCCTCACATATTACATCACTTATGAGATGTTCAATGACTGCATTGATAACATCCCCAATGACGTCTGAAATTACATAATTAATAGCACTTTGCATAGAGAGAGCGCGAGTTATGGTTACTTTAGTGCACAAGTTATAGTTACTTGAGATAACTATAACTTGTGAATCGATGTATAGATATGGCTATAAAATAAGAATATCAGTCATTACCACAGCCAATGTGTGGTAAAGTACCACAATGTAATACAACAGTTTGTAAATGTCAACAAGTTGTAAATAAGCATGGTAAAGTCATGTATGATGACTGAAATTCATCTACAGAGGGTATTGCCCACTGTTGTTTTCTGCTCCACTCTTGAGCCGGAGGTGCATAATGTGGGAAAGGGCAATTAACAGGTGTTAATGCCTGGCAGGTTGTGGGCAGTAAGAATATTAGAACCTATCCCCCTTACCTCATTCAACTCTGGCAAAAATAATACCTGTCCATGCCTTCTCTGTGTCTCTGCTTCACAATCCAATGGAACTTAGAGTCGGGGCTCTTAATTATGCATCCATAGTTAAGGAACAATGCGACATTTCAGTCTATAGCTAGTTGTGTGGGTTTCTGGGTGTTGTTAAATGAGCATGATTGTCCTGGCTTCTGCCTCACTGCAATCTAATGGCGGTGTTCATGCAGGGTGCAACTAGGGTCCTCATTTTTGCTTACATTTTAGTGATATCCCACCAAGCCACATCTATGCAGAAAATGATGGCTAAGGAGCATTGCTTAATTTGAGTCATGGTTGCTGGTGGGGCTCACTGGCACTCATTTTTGGGGACCGACACATTCTCTCTCTCATCAGACACTTCCAGGGAGCAAGAGAGAAAGAAACCACACGAAGTGGAAAGACAGAGGCAGAGATAGATGGAAAAGCTTCACAAACAGAGAAAGCAGGAACCTACAAGAGTGGAATAAAGGGGCAGGAAGTGTTTGGTAGATGATCAAAGAGGCATGAGGTGAATTCCAGACTATGCAGCCTTGGCATTTGGTGTGCTGACATGTAATAGAGCCGGCCGCAGCTTCTGAGCAGAGCTTCGGGCACCTGCACTCATTCTTCTGCTAATTAATCACTGGTGGCGCAAACCTGAGCAGAATCGACGTATCCCAGCACTGCGTTCAGCAGAACCACCGTGAAAGACCCGCATCACAGCCGGATGTCACCTCAGAACAGCCGCTGCGCGACTTATCCCTGGTGCAGGCCCTCGCATCTCTCTTTCACAGCAGCCTTGATGATGGATTCTGCATCGCAGCCTCGCAGCTCTTTGGAACTGATGCATTGCCCCAGCTGCGCGTCACATTCAAACGCCAGATTTCGCATCACAAGCCCCGTTGATGGGATCCTCGATGTCGAAGCAACAGGACCTTGCATCGCTGCCTCACCACATCTTGAAACTGACGAATCTCCTTGGCTGCACAACTCATCTTTGACTTGGATCCACGCAACGCTCCACAACCCAGGATTTAAGGTACTCTGTTCAGTGGGCCTAACTGGGTTCCTGTAGCCAGCCCACGCTCCATCGCGGTTGGCCTGAAAATTTGTGACTTTGTCCCCGTCCGGCACAACCAGATATCCACAGATGGCGTTAAATGCTTTTTGGTGCTATTTAATATAAAAACTTTAAAATGCAATATTTTTGGTTCTACTAATTGGATTTTTTTGTCATTTTGGTCTTGTTTTATTTATTAAGTTTTTGCTCTATTTTTCTAACCTGGTGTGGGATCTTTTTGTATGGTGTTTCCACTGTCTTACCTTTTGAAGTGTTGCACAAATACTTTACATCTTGCCTCTAAGTTAAGCCTGACTGCTCTGTGCAAAGCTATCAGAGGGTTGAGCACAGGTTAATTTGGGGTTCGCTTGCGCCTTACCTGACTAGGATTGTGGTTGCTGCTTGACCAGGGCTCACACCCCAGTCAACCAGTAACCCAATTCCTAACAACCCCGTACACATCATTGAGGATAACAGGAATAAACCCTCTAGAAATCCCTTGAAAAATTGCATACGCAGCTTAAGTACGGAACCTTTTACCACATGAAATTAAGATGGCATATTTAAATACTTGGTCTCATAGTAAATATAGGTTGGAAGTGAATGATTATCTAATGCGCCTTAAACCTGACTTGTTATTACTCATGGAGTGCTGGTTGATCGAGGATTCTACACCTGAAATATTGGAAGCTATCCCCGAGGTATACTGTCTACTCCATGTAAATTGAGCTGGATAATGAATAGGAGGAGGAGTTGCTACTATTATAAGTAAGCAGTTGAAGGTTGTCCAGCTCCAATGCAAACCCACAGAAATGGTACATTTGTTACTTTTTAAAATGGATTTAAACAAAAGTTCTATTGTTTGTCTTCGTGTCTACCGTCCTCTGCACTGTATGGCCAACTTCGGTGAGCAAAAGTAATTTGTCCCCTGGCTTCACAATGCTCACACATGTTGGTCTTGGGGAACTTGAACATTTGGATTAACTCATTAGGAAAAGACAATAAAGGTCAAACCTTTATGGATTAAATGAATTTTCAACAGCATATTACTAAGCCTACTCATACAAAAGGGTACTTGTTGGACTTAGGGCCCTGATTCTGAGTTTGGTGGATGGGATACTCCATCACAAACGTGACTGATATCCCGTCCGCCGTATTACAAGTTCCATAGGATATGATGGAATTGTCATTTGGCGGATGGGATATCCGCCTCGTTTGTGGCAGAGTAACCCTGTCTGTCAAACTCGTAATCAGGTCCTTAATTTGGACACAGAATATCCATATGGCTAATACCAAAATTAAACTATGTATTTGGTTTGACCATCATTTGATTGAGTTTGTGTTCCCAATATAGAGGGCCCCTTTCACTCAGTGATCTATGACTAGAGTAGTATGTACATGGAAACAAATCAAAAAAGCGACTTGGCGTACTCTCTTCAGCAAAGTAAACCTACTGGGAGGGACTCTGTTCTAGAGGCTGAATGAGAGTTCACAAACTGGCTAACAGCGGCTGGCTCCAATGTGCCTTTACAAAGTCACTGTACATCCTCTTAGGCTAAATTGGCACCATAGTTCACAAAAGAATTTAAGGAGGCCAAACTTAAACTATGATAGTTAGAGCAACAGAGGAGAAGGAAATATGAGGAAGAATTAGAAATAAAATATAAGAAGGGTTTAGCTGAATATAAAGTAATGTTATTTTGAATAAATCAAATTACTACACAGATAGCATTGTTGAAGCATCTAATAAACAAAGAGAAACCTTTAAAATCCCTGAGGAACTTACCTCCCCAGAAACAGTAGCGGCCAAAGTGACTGTCTTCCAGGAACTCTGCAATGAGCATAGCAACTTCTTTATTGATAAAATACAGATAATTACGGATTATATCCGTACATGCCCTTTGATATCAAGGGATAATAATAATGAGTATAATAAGGAGATATTAACACATTTTCCGGGAATTGATGGGAGCAGATTAGGCGTTCAATCTGCTAAAGTACAAACAGGTTCTCCAAAGGACCCATGCCCTACGGTCTATTGAAAAAACTTAGTACTGTAATATACCCGCCTTTGTTAAATCGCCTTAATCAATCTCTCTAATACTGTATTGTACCAAGTACCTTTAAATTTGCAGAAGTTAACCCCTTGCTTAAAAAGAAGGGAGCTAATCCGATGGTACTCAAAAATTACATACCCCTCTCTCTGCTCTCTTTTCTGGCAAAATTCTTAGAGTCTCATGTGGCCCTTGAACTGTGTAAGTACTTGCAGGACACAGCGCTTCTTCTCCTTCTTCAAGCTGTCTTTCAACCTCTATATATAACAGAATCCGTAATTGCTACAGTGTTAGATGAATTAAGATGGAAAAAAGATCCCGGAAAAGATGTTGCGTGGGTACTGTTAGACCTTTCTGTGGCCTTCAACACGGTCAACCACAAAATCGTGATCGACCGGGTAAAGGAAGCTGGTATAGAAGGCAGTGCATTTCAATAGATTAAATCTTTTCTTGAGGACCGTGCACAATTGGTTAGATTAGGGCCTTTTACTAGGGATGGGTGGAATTTGTAATTCCGCCAGCGGAATTGGAGGAATATAGTGATTCTGCGCTACTCTTGTAACATGGAATCACTAATAAATTTTGCCGCTCTGTTGGCGGAATTAATCAGCACTACCAGGTTTTCTAGGCATGGAGAAGGATCAGGTGCGACTTTTTCACTGCATGTGAAGCAGCGTGTGGGGCATCATCCTCTCCTCTCACCGTAGCAGTGGTGTTCTCTGGTTGCTCTGGCTCTGTCAAGTCTCACTGGCCCCCATGTGTGTGTGCTCTTCACTGCTGCCAGCTTGTTCTGAGGTTGTTTGAGTGTCTCTGCACTTCGTTGGTTACCTGTCTTGGAATGTTTGAAGAGATCGTCTAAGCCTCTCGCACTGTGTGTGGGTCAACCCTGGGGCACCGTACCTCACAGGCCTCAGAATCTGTAGAATTGTTGGATATACTCCAGGGTGAGAGAGAGTGAGAGGAGGAACAAAATAAGCAGGGCAGAGGAGCAACATAGAGGCCGCCCTCCCATTATTCTCCACAAGACCTCGCAGCACCTCTAGAACCTGGAACTTTCCAGAGTCCTCCCGCCCAGCCACCCTCACCCACCACTGCCGCCATACTGGGCGCCCCGCTGCTGCTGCTCCTCAGCCTGTCCACCCTGCATGCACTGGGGTACCCCAGGCCCCTGGAGGATGTGGTCACAGACCGCTATGACGTGCCCAAGGTCTGCCCACAGGTGGTGGAAATCAGGGACTTCATCCGCTACCACTACAACAGCACCTTCAAGGACAGCAAGTAGTTCAACTCCAGCAGGGAGCGTAGGGGAGCAGTTAGTTCGCGGCTGCAAAGCGCTTTATAGACATATGATGTAGGGTTGTGCATTGGCGACCAAAGCAGTTTATAAAAAAGCAAACACTGCATGGCTGCAAAGCGGCCTCCAAGCGTGCAAACATCTTGCAAAAAAAGATGAAAACGATTTATAAAACAAAATCTTTTAGAAAATAACAGGCAATGCTACATAAAAAGTAAAAGTAGGCTTAGTACAGGAAAAGTATAGGGTTATAGAAAGGCAGATGCAGGTCTCTACCTGACCCACAGATAAACTTAGTATGCAGTGAATCCTGTTAAAGTTGCGGTTCCGTGAAGGGTGAAAGACAAGTATCACTAGCAGCCTGAGGACTGTATAGTTCTGAAGTTGGGAGAAGGAAGGGCTCATTTCCCCCCTTTCTATATTTGATCAAGTTGGTCGATCCTAGGAAAATTGCTTCAGCTTGCTGTGCTTCAGTTCTGTTATCTACAAAAACTGCGATAGCTCAACAGTGGCCTACATTAGGCACAATGCGATGCTACAATATTCATCACTGCATCCAACTACCCATGTACAAATCATGTAACATGTCAGTCTATTAAGAACAACATGTTATATTTTTCAGTGGAGTGAGGGTTATGCATGCACATATTTCTGACTGAAGAGAACATGTTAGAAAGGCTGAGTGTTTTATTTTTTCTCAGAAAGGGACGGGAAGCTTGTTATTTTGAAACAGAGCATCTTTTTGCGGAATGTATTAAAAAAGACACCATACTGAGCAGTGTGAGCTCATTGTCAAACCCCCTGAGAAGACCTAGTCAGAAGAAAGATTCTTTTTCTGTTTTTAGGTCTCGCGCCTAGCGTTGCACTGCGCAACAGTGCTCGCGCAGCGCAAGACATTTTGTAGGGGAAAAACGGGGATTTAGCACTGACCTAGGAATCGCACACGCTCATGCGTGTGCGATTCCTTTTGTGCTACCCCATTGGCCTTTTCGTGCGTCTTTTTGTGAAATACTGCACGCAATTGGCCAAAGGCGGGCGCATTGCTCCGCCCATGGCCTATTGGTGTCTATTACGCGCTGGTGCGCGTAATAGACACCAATAGACCATGTGGTTTCAATTATCGTGCCCAGACACGGGCGTGATAATTGAAATCACATGTTAGCTGTGGTGCGCGTGCGCGCACCACTTGTTTTAGGCTGCTTGTGTCTTTGTCTCTGTTTAAAATCAACGAGTAATATGATACAACGTTGGCAACAAGCCACTGGTTTCGATTCCGTGCTTGTTAACTGTGTGTTTGCATCTCTGGCTTTGCATGCAGTTTACCCGCGGAGGCAATGTATCGACTGTGATCTGCTGGAAATGCAGTGTCGGAGGTACTGTTCACTGAGTGCTTTTGTGGTTTTCTGAGCATCGGTGACGTCTGCGTGGTGTTAGTCTGTTGCGGACAATGTACAGAACTGCACCAGGCGCTGAATCTGTCTGTCTGCCTCCATGTTAACTCGTTTTATTAATCGGTAGCAGATGCCCCAGCTTAACAAGTTAAAAGGCAAGTAAACGAAGCAGGACACATCAAAAACCGGTACTCTTATAGATGGAATTGCCGCTAATGGATCACTTCCGGTGTGAAAGGTCTGTTAATGTAGCTGTAGCCTATGCATAGGCCTGCACTAAAACGGACGCGTCGAGGGACACTGCCACCACATCTCAAGACGTCACGAGTAGAGTAAGTAGGCGCCAGATATGCTAGAGAAAAGGGATGGGATTGTAGTACTGAGCACCACTAATCACGCTGTGCGGAGGCTCGCGCTAGCACGTTTCAGTGCTATGTAAGTGTGAATTTATATTTCTAGAGAAATCTTTCTTTATAACACACTTGTTTATTTATTTTTCATATCCCGTTTTCCCCATGAATCTTCTGGCCTACTAAAACCGAAAACACATTTGGGGTGTTTGATGAGTGATTGCCCCTTTTCGGAATAAAGGACCGCATTTAATAGTTTGGGCTTGTGTTGACCTGATTCCTAGTGCGCCCTGTGAAATATTTAGCTGTAGATATGTGCCTGCCAGTGCTTTCTGTTTGCTAGCCTGCCTGCTGATGTTCTTTGGATGTTGCTTTTGGTAAAGAGGAAGGGTTTCACCACATTTGTTACTGAAAAAGTGGATGCGTGTCTGTTTGTGGGGGTTTGGCGATGGTTTTGGTGTTTAGGAGGGTGACGACGGAATTTACCTGTGCCTTAGTGGCAGTTGGGTGCTTCGAGGAAGTTGGGAATTCTTTTGATAAAGAATGCTGTTTTTGGTGGGACGGGGTGAATGGGGAGTTCCGATGAATGCAGCAGTGATTTACAATCCAGGCTGAATCTGGTTTTATCTTTTATTTAAACGTCTGTTTCTCGCCTGCTTTCTCTTGGCTTCGAATTTTCTAGTTGCAGGCTTTCGCACACCATTTAAACTGCTAAAGTTAGGCCAGACTGTATTTGGAGCGATGTATGTTGGTCCTTAAGAACTGTGCTATGGTTTTGTAAATTAAAAATGCTTCAGCGAACGTGCCGTTGGTGTATTGCTACACTGGGTATATTTTAGAGGTAATTCACTGTGTAAAGTTCGCAGCCTGCAAACGCTGTGATTAAATGAATATTTCATCCGCCTCCTCTGACCAAAGATAAGGTCACCTCCTCTGTAGTAGAATCTATTTATAGCTTGCCACGTGCCTGTCGGGGATCATGGCTGTACACAGGCCTCTGAACGGATCCTGGGGCTGGCCTGGTAGGATTGATCCTTGACCTGTTGATACGATAAAGTACATCGGTCTCCTCCCGAGAGTCTCTTCCTCCTGCAGTCTCATGTGCAATGAAATAATTTTCTGCAGTGAAGGCAGAAACCACTCTTGCTTGGACATACGCCGTCTGCGACATTGCAATAAGAAACTATCCAGCGTGACACCGGAGCAGGCACCGTGGAGTCACTTTGTATCTTGCTTTATGGCGCCATGTTGTATCAGGCTCTAGTAACTAATTTTATGGCGTGATCAGCAATCCTTCTTTCTACACATCACTTGTTCACCAGTGTGGAAGAAGGGACATTTCACGTCTACCTCGGCAGATGGGAGAGTTTCCTCTAACCAGTGCTTGTTGTATTTTGCACTCTCTGTTCCTAACGTTATCTTTTTCCCTTCCTTCCGTGACTCGTCTCTCTGTTTTACTTTCATTTTCAGCTGTTTTCTTTCGTCTTCATTAGACTATATCAAGGTCACGTTCAGTCCATTTCACAGCAGAGAAGGGTGCGATAAAAACAGAAAAGTAACAATATGCAGCAGACCCGCTGTTAGCCTGCTGCAGCAGAGAGGCCATAGATTGTATGGGCATGGAGCCTGGGTTATGTCCCCTTCACGGAGAGCTGGTATATGACTGTCGGTAGTTGAGCAACAAGCGAAGAAATGTGGGGGCGGTATTCTAGGTTAAAGGTTGCTCTGTTAGTGCTCGGGGGTCGGTGGGGGTGGTGTGTGTGTGTGTGTGGGGGGGCGGGGGCGATGTCCATCCGTTCAGGATCTGACAGTTTTTCTACTAATTAGGCCGATGAGATAGCTGGCGTATTCAAGCGCCAGGTATACATCTCTCACAGATACACATTTCACGCGGCCCGGCCGTCGGGCGTGCACTTCCTGCATCCTGACGGGCTGTCGCTCCAGCTCACATTCATCTCGGCTGTACAGGGCACTGAAGCACGACGAGGCGCTGCTCTTCGTGAAGCAGCTATTAACTGAAGTTCACCCCCTGTGCCAGGCAGTTAATGTTGCATTCCAAGGGCTGGGAGATGAAGGTGTCCGCAGATGCTGGACAGGTAGGGAGCTCTAGGGTACTCCGAAGAGGAGAGCAGCGTGGTCCATGTAGGGAGAGCAGGGCCACTCACCTTTCTTTTAACAACAGGCTTTCTCTAGCCTCCACTCTCTTCCACGTGTCCCTCGCCTTCCCGCCCATTGTCTCCCTCTTTCTCTCTCCCCCCTCACTCATGTATCTTCTTATTTCCGTCTCCCTTCCTCTCTCTCTCTTGTGATCTCCTTCCAGAACATTTTCTTTCCTCCTTTATACCCATGTCCCTTTTGCGCCTTTCTTCTCTCTCGCCTTTCCCCATGACTATGCTCCTCTCTTTCCGAGTGGTTACTCCTTGTCCCTTCCCTCTGCTTTTCTCTACTTTTCCTAGGCTTTGTGGCTCCTTTTTGTAAACTGAATGTTTGAGCTATTGGTGTTGCATTATTATTAGCAATGCCAATAGATCAAACTTTAATAATGCGAGACCTATTGCATTGCAAATGCTTGTTTTTTCTACTGCTGGACCTCGAGAGTTTGAGTATGCATTGTGCAAGCTGCTTTCCTTCCGCTTTTGCACACTATCGGTGCATTAAGCAAGCAAAGCACGCACTTGTCTGGGAGGCACAAAGCGACCTTGTGAGTGTCTCGGGTTGTACTGAAAGCAGCCAATAGTTTAAAGGAACACCGCGTCAGAGCGGATGGGCACAGGAAGTGGGCAAAAGAAGAAATTCTAATTGAGGAAAGGGAGGGAGAAAATACTCCCGAGACACAACTAACTTGTTTATTCACATGCTACAATTTACTCTTTCCTGAGGGTGACGCTGCCATGCCCATTTGCATTATCTAAGATCTCTAAAAAGCCCCCACTGCACATTAACAGAGGCCTGCCTTCAGTACTTACCCATCTGTTGCCCCAAGGTGGGTGTAGATCTGTTGTTTGGGTGCATCGTGGATATAATAGAGGTGGGCGGAACTCCACGGAATCACACGGAGTTTTTATCTAGCTCGGCGGAATTCCACAGAGTGAAGCTCCGCGAGTTCCACCCACCCCTACCTTTTACATCGCAATCAAATAAGTTGGAATGTGAGGGTTCCTCAAGGATCCTTGTTGTCCCCATATTTATTCAATTTACGCATAAGGCCCCTTATTGCGGAACTGCTAGATAAAGGCTGTAGAGTCCATAATTACGCTAACGACTCACAGCTAGTGTTCCACTTAGATAGAACACCTTCCGTGTATGCACTCTTTCAATTTACAATGAGATACATTGTTAGATGGATGGAGACAAACCAATTGAAACTAAATGCAGGCAAGACAGATGCAGCCTTAATGAATAACAGGACCTGCATCTGGGATCCACATTATTGGCCCAATGAATTATTCCCAATACCGTCTCCCTCACCTCCTGAAAAGAGCTTGGGGTTTGTGGTCAATGGAAATCTTCTAATGCATCCTTAAGTGAGCTCACTGGTGTCAACGTTCATGTTCCTAAAGTGTTGAGCAAAATAGCTCCTTTTCTGGCGATTGAAGCGCGCAAGCTGATAGTGATAGCTTCAATCACATCTAGGCTTACTCCAAGGCGACCTATGCAGGTCTGCCTAATGCCATCTTGCATAATCTCCAAGTGATTCAGAATGAGGCAGCAAGGTTGTTTTTTTCCCCCTAGACACACCCATGTCACACCTCTGTTATAGAACCTTCACTGGCTTCCCTTGAAACACAGATACAATTCAAGGTATGTTGCATGGTGTTTATGGCACCAACGGTCTTGCGCCCAGATTTGTGGCTAATACGATCAAGAAATATGTTCCTTTGTATTATCTGGGATCTGCTCATGCAAACCAACTGGATGTTCCCATATATCAGAAAAGAATTTCTGGAGCCAGGAGTTTGACGACCCCTACCATGTGGAACCATCTGCCTGCGAAGATCCGCGCGGCTTTGGCAGGGCCGGACTGGGAACAGAAACCGGCCCTGGCAAACTGCTCAGCCGGCCCCCCCTGGGGTGAGGGGGAGTGCAGCCGAGCAGTTTGCGAGGGCCGGTTTCGGCCGATTTTGTTACAGGGGGCCGATATTGCCGACCCCCGGTAACAAAAACGGCCCCCCAGGGGCCCAAAACCAGCCCCCACCCTAGCGGCCTACCGGGGAAACGCCCGGTGCCCGCTATGGCCAGTCCGGCCCTGGGCTTTGGACTTGAATTCCTTTCGGAAATGTCTGATGGCATGACTGTTTACACTGGCCTCTGAGATGCAGTTGGGTAGCGTGGACGCCTTCCTAGACACAGTATCACTTTGGTGCCAAGAGACCACTTAATGAACAAGTTCGATTATAACATAATATACAAAGCAGGCAAACGAGAGTAACACAATAACGCCAATCAGTGGTAAGTAATGGATAGGCTCTATGCCCACTGTAGGCTGATAGGAGGTCTTTTCACAGTAAGACCGCTTGTGCTGCCTGATAGGTGACACCTAAAAAGGGGGAATGGCCAGGGGCGTAACACAAGCCCCCGCGGGGGGCGGGGGGGTCCCGAGCTGCAGGAGGCCCCCTCAGCACAGTACTCAGGCCTGAGAGCTCCGGATTAAATCCTGAGTGGGGGCCCCTCCGTCTACCTTGCAGGGGGGCCCCCTCAACTTTCATTACGCCACTGAGAATGCCGGCGAAATATCCTGCAGAACAAGAATTGCGCACAATGTGAAATGAACGGCACAGGTATTTCTCGGGCCATCCGGCACTGTAAGAAACTTGACGATGTAATTCCATTCATTTCATTACAGCGGTCGGCCCCTGCTAGTGCTCTTCACAGCAGCTTTCCCAGCAGGAGTGCGTGTGCAGAGCCCGCCTGCTACAGCGCCAGACTGACTGACCCTTTATACCGGGGAAGTTCTTTGAAGTGCAATGGCAGGGGTCCAGGCAGCGTGTTTACCTTAATGCAGCTAGCAGTAGGATATATGCATTGCCTGGCCCCTCATATTGTTTCTATAAGCAGCAGGGCCTTTGGGCTTTTTTTCGTCCCACAGAGCAGCAGCCCCCGTTCCACTTCGCGGGAGAAAAATTACAAGCACATTTCCCACGTTTTTGCTTACCGCACTGGAATTTCACCCACTTCTACTATGAAACTCCCATTTGTTTTGGGCCCCTGAATTTTCTCAACACGTTCGCGGACCAGCTGCACAGATGGCTTGTGGGTATTAGCATAAAGAAGGATTGGCAAGACTATTTGTGGCACTTAAACCATGGATAATGACCCTTCTTTACCCTTCTCGCTCTTTCCTTAGAGTGACCACACAAGGCTCACTTCCTATGCTCACAATATCCTAATTTGTGCAAGTCTGACACTTTTACATGTGTCTAAGGGGAGGGCTGGCGAGACAACATTCATCATTTTCTGTGAGTATCTTACTAACCATAGGCTTGTGACAGTCATTTGTGATTAATGGTGGATGTATAATCTATTGCACCTTAATGCCATTTTTAAAGCAAACACATTCGTTACGTTGGATCAAGTAGAAGGAAAAGTAAGTTAAACGTGTATTCATCTTTTGACAGGAGACGAATGTAAATGCAATCCTGCTGCAGTGTGGCATAGCAAGTGCTGTTCATGGAGGTTATGGGAACATGGGCCATACTTGGTACCTATGCCAACCAAAGAAAAATGTTTTACCAGAACTTCAGGCAAATTATATTTTTGAAGGTGTATGTGTCTCTCCATTTTATGTCAGGCCTGACAAAGCAGACACCTGTAATATATATTGTTAACAATACTTTAAAATATACAGAGTGGAATTTGGCTTAAACCAGAAAGTACATCTTTCTAACTTCATGCAGCTGTCTCTCTGGTGTAGCATTCCACATCCTATAAAGCGCTTGAATTGTAATGCATGAGGGACTATTTTCAATTTCAATAGTACACTGGATCATCACACTTTACATTCTTTGTCCAATATATGTATTGTATACAGAAAGTAATTTTTTTATTTTGTTTTTATCACTGTACAAGGTTTTTTCAATGTTTTAGTCAGGACTCATAACATGCGTATCCTTGGCTTTGCCAATGCTTGTTTGCCTTCTGACTCTGTGATGAAGTCAGGCCGTACATTTACTAAATAGAGAGAGACTGGGAAAAAACCTCATTCTTGTTGCTTTATCAGGTGTTAAAAACGACTACTAAGTTTGCTCAGATCTAATCTAGATACAACTACGAAGAGCAAAACTCACCAATGTAAAATAACTTGCAACTCCTTGTGCCAGACACTAGAAGATATTTTATGTTCAAGTTTGGACATATGAAAATCCTGACTGTAGAAGGATCTTGGAAATCTATCCAAAATCCAGATGAAAAGGGTTTATTGTTTTACAGGGATTCAGCACTTTGCACATGTGTTATTTAATAACTGTGCGGCAACGACACAGAAGAGAAGCTTCTTAGAGGAAAACAAGCTTCTTAAAAGAAAACACACGAGCCGCAAACTAGTCGTTCACTTTCGAACAACTAAAAGAATGTTGTGTGATGTACCCGTGACATAATGACATGG
Organism: Calotriton arnoldi; assembly: GCA_963921515.1. Classification (NCBI taxonomy): domain Eukaryota; kingdom Metazoa; phylum Chordata; class Amphibia; order Caudata; family Salamandridae; genus Calotriton; species Calotriton arnoldi. The sequence goes on along the minus strand of CAWUFW010000825.1, from coordinate 1,670,693 downwards.
GGACTGAACGCTACCTGTTTCAGACATACTGCCCATGAGATTCTCCAGGTTCAACTGACCCATAAAAGCTTAAATCACTTAGACGTAGATGTTCAAGGCTCTCTAGAAGTACAAAGTTGCCCCATCCCAACTAGAGTGACCACTCTACTGTATTTAAAGGAAAGAAAAAAATGTATACTAGGATCTGCTATGCCTCTCCATTTAATGATGGGTACAGCATGTGCTTGGGTGTCACAGGAGTCATCATTAAGAGAAACTTCTAAATAAAATACATACACTAATAAAATAATTGGGGTTAATGATTAGCTCTTTCACTCTCTGTATATGGTCATAAGATTCACAGCTTACTAAGGGAGGGTAAGAGATCCCACCTCTTTATTGAGTGGGGTGATCAAATCCACCATCTTAGAAGTGCCTAACGTCCCAGAAAGAGGCGGTGAAGCTACCTAAATCAGGTGGGGTGGCTGGCTAACACAGTGTTATCTAAATTGTATTTCCCCCTTTCAGCTGAATGTGCACCAGTGGATAAGGCAGAGGAGAAAAAGGTGGCAAAGAAACCCAAGAAAGATGTACAAAAACTTCTCAAACCCCCAACAAACAACCCAAACCAGCTGCTTCAAAGCCCAAACCCAAAGCTACCACCGCTCCCAGCATTGGAGGCCCAGAAGAGAGCATTCTTGCTCAGGTGCTGCAGAGGGGACAGTTCAAGAAGGTGGGGAAACGCTGACTGTGCCGGCCGGGAATGTGCTTGAACTACGCTGCAAAGGAAGGTCTGTCCGCTGGAGGTACCCAGAAAACCTGGAGGACGACGAAGATGGCCGCCTAAGGTAAATCAAGCAGTGTGCACTTGTTCAACAGAAAAGAATATTGCTTTCTGTTTTATATGCATAATGTCGGTTTCAAAGCCCTGTGAGAAAACCTCATGATTCTTTGCATAGAAGTAAGTAAAACCTACTATTTGTCATCTTTCTGCTACTGACACCAGAAGCGTCATCAATGTTTGGCTACTCAACAGCAAACCAGCCTTGGCCACGCTCACTCAGTTTGACCCTGTTTTTTTGTCTCTGCTTAATACCTTGCGTATTGTCCAAAAAATCTGGGTCTCCCCGGGACCGTTGATACCTCAAAGAATTCAATTGTGTTGTCACTCCTTCCGTTGTGCAGATTCTGAATACTTCGTTGAAGACCGGTAAGGCACCCAGTGTCTTAAAGAAAGCAATCACTTCTCGCAATCTCTCTGGGAGTAACCTTCTCTGTTGCTGTGTACCAGGTCAGTCTTGGTCACAGCGGGGAGATTTGCCTCCAGGCAGTGCGGGTATACAAACTGACCATCTGGAATAGGGAAAATGGACAGGTTTGTGAACTTCTTCCAGATTTACCTGGAGGATCCACGTTAGGAACATTCATTACCTGCCCAAGCTTACAAGGTCTTGGGTATTATTAGAGGGCTTTTATTAGAAGCTAGTTCGAGCACCTCTCTCCAGGACACTTCAGACAATGTAACAGTCCTGTATGTTTGAGTGATAACCAGCTACATTCTGGGTGTTTTAGTTTTGTTTCTCTTCATTGAAGTAATTAGAGTAGAGCATTTGAACTCAATGATTTGTAGTTGCATCACATTTTGGACTTTTCAATGCCCGTTATGACCTAGAGTCAGGTGGTCACCTGTTAAAAGTAAAACTAGTGCAGAATATATGCAAAATGAAGGTAATATATCACAATTACTCTAGCTGTAAGAAATGAACAGAAATAAATATAATAAGAAGAAATATTGTTCTTTTTTATAATTCTCCTTATTACTTTGCAAATTACAATCAGCCCCTAAAAGTCTGCCATTGAAAGAGCTACAGAACTTTATTGCATACATGTTTAGTATGGGCAATTTGGCATGTACCCGAGATGGTATGCTCTGACTGTGAGAGCCCAGCTTGTTATCGGCAGGTGTCCTTGGTGATGGAGAATTGAGCTCCCTGGATTCCAAGATGTGCCGCTCTGTCTCAGAGATCTGAAGACCCTGTATGTGTTCCCATGATTACTGACCGTGTTTGAAGAATCTCATGGAAATTCTTATAGCTCTATGAATGGATGTCCATATAGACCTAAGCAAAAGCACTATACATTATATAAATATATGAACTAAAAGCACAGTACCATAAAACATAAGCAGCATGCTATTGTGCTGTATTATCATAGTGCAGCAATGCAATCAGCATAAGCAATCAAAGATTTGGGAATAAAGGTCACAGGCAATTGACTGTTGAATGCATTACAGGCACAAATGAAAATAACGTGTAAAACACAATAATGTGCATGCTTGTGACCTACAGCTTTGTAAGTTATCCACTGTGAGAGGTTGAGGGTTGTTTCTTTTTAACATGCATCAGTTATGTTGCGGGATATGAGAACAGTGGTCAATATCAATATATATTTTATTTAGTTATATTTAAAACCATAAAAACATACATCAGAATCATAAATACAATATTTAAAAACACTAAGTTCTACAAAGACAGGTTTAGATGGTATCTTCCAGGCAGGACTCTTCGTTCTAGTTCAGCACGAGAGTTTACTGTTCCCTCTCACAGGCTGGCAACCTAGGGAGGCAGGAGCCTGATACGCTGCACGACCTTATACTGGAACCGTCTACCTCTGGAGTCTAAAAGTGGCACCCCTTTGCTTAAGTTCAGGAAGGCTTTAAAGACCTGGCTTTTCACTCTGAATCTTGACTAGCTATCCTGAAAGTCTGTGAAGCTCATCTGTTCCCTTTCTGGTCATAGACAACGCCAAGACGTCTCCGGGCAAACGTTTGGCTTTGTAAAAGTTAAATCAAATAAAAGACAAAACTTAAAAAATTTGTAGCAGCACAGGTAATCTTCCTGTAAACTCCTAAGGGTAGTTATAGCTCTTAAAAACACAAACCACATTTTAAAGCATGGACTCATCAAGTAGCATCTGTAAAAACAAAGAGGCCAGGGTGAACTTGTGAAAAGCTCTATCCTTAAGTAATAGGACAATAAGAGTTCTCCTGGGCACAGAATAAAATTTACAAAACATGATAAAATGCATTGTATCCTGCGGAGAACTATTTTCGCAGCCACAGGGAGCCAGGAATATTGTTTTTCATCAGAGCTAAATAGAGCTCCATATCCTGGGTGGTAGTTAGCATTGCATACTTTTGAACAGAGGGATCCAGCAATTCAGACTCCTCTCTTAACCATGTATTCCTTTAGAAAAAGTGCTCCTTCATCCATTTATAATCCACTCTATGAATACCCTCAGGGTTAGAAAATAGCCCCCCTTCCCAACTTGAGGAATAAATCCCTAATATTCTTGAAACAGTGGATTTTTAAAGCATGATCAAGTAACAAACAGTCCGTGACTATTAAGCGGTTCAGGCTAATCTCCTCTTTGGTCCATATCCTGATCCACCTCAATGATGGACAAAGGGCTATCTGATAACTAAGATTCTTGAATCTCAGCTCCTCATGCACACAAAAAGCCAACGTACTTTAGGGGACACACAATAGAAGTCTAAGGAATTTATTTTTTACAATCTCGAGTTCATTTATGGCCACATAATCCTAGATATCTCTCCCATAAGATGTCTTTGAAATGCACCTGGTCTGATCGATCTTAACTAATGCCTTGAGCATTACTGTGAAGTTGTCAAACCATATGATGTGAAATTGGGCTGCATCAATAAGCACAGTGGCACGGTAAAATGAAATTAAAGATATTGTCGGCTTTGTGGTTCAATCCCATCTCCTCCTGTGTCTGATTATGTACCTTCATCCAAGATATCCAAGAAAAAACAGATTGACAGATGCATCTGAGCTGCTACCCACATGCTGGAAACCACCATTATGACTGACTTTTTGGAAGTAGAGACTTAAAATGAAACCCCATAGGAAATAATGTTACATTAAGTTCTAAAAAATTGTTAAAAATATAACTAAACATAAATTAAAGATAACACATATATAAAAAGTTCATACTTATTTTTTGTATACAAACTATTTATTATACCTCCTTTATTTCTATGGGAGGGTTTGCAGTACCAGTGGTATGCCATGTGTAGTGCTGAATGTATTTTATTTTATTTATTTAAACAGTTTTATATAGCGCTGGCTAGACCCAAAGGTATCAGAGCGCTTTACAAAGGTTGAGGGAGGTACCAATTGCAATATAACATTTGTACAAAAAGAAGTGCAAGATAATTTGTAATGTACTACAAAAGGGTAAATTACTACAAAGGTGTAAGTTACTATAAAAGTGCAGTTTGTGAAAACCAAAAAGTAGTGAACTTATTCAAAACTGTACTTACCTTTGAGAATTGGCCCTCAGTGTCTGTATCCATCTTTTAGTATCCATCATTCCCCGATTCCAAGTTACTTGCTGTACACGTCTTACTGCTGCCTGTTTACTGCCTGAGCTACTTGTAAGCCCCGAAAAAAGTCCTGATATCAACACTATACACAGAGTTGACATTAACCTAATTAAAGTTTCCAAATAAGCCATTGGTCAGGTTGGAGTGTTCTACCTTCACAGCAAGGCGGCTAATAGCATTCAGGAAGATGTTGCTATTACCAGAGAACTTTTTGACCACGTATGTATTATGGTCAGTACCAAATCTTAACCACAGCTCTGTAATGATCGCTTTTTTCGGGGGTAAAATTGAAATGATCAGGTCAGTGTTCTCTTCAGCTGAAGAACTTTACACAGACCGTGGCTTTTGAGGTGAACGACTTTTAGTAGAATCATTTTCCAGTTAGATAGGCTCCCCTTAATTTTCTGCTGTACATTGCATCTCAAGCAACGAGTCATCTGTAATGCCCTAGCGCAGTGTGCCTCTCATTTCTTTTCTCAGGCCACAGTGGCCCATTCCTTGAACTTCCTTATTGTTTTTTCTGATTGATGCTGTGGAGGATGTCACTGCGAAGTTAAGACTTGAAAAGGGTCTCACAAATGTAGCCAGGGATAGGAGCCATTCTGTCTACTGCCAGGTTCTGAATTAATTTAACAAGTTCATTTGATACTCAAGAATCTTAGATTGTCTTGGAAAATGTTAACTAGTCTCAAGCTTGATGGAGATTGAGCTTTTCCAGTTATCAAAATCTACTAATGGACAACCTTATATAAACATAAACAAATTTGGTTCTGGACCAGAACTCATTTTTTGAAGCCTTTCTATAGGGCTTGTATACACACAGCACAATTGCATACACGTTTCTCATTGTAAATGTGGTACTTCAGTAATAAAGACTATGGGGCATATTTATGAGAGCCTTGCATCGCGTTTGCACCATGCAAAGTGGTACATACGTGACACAAGGCCCTGAGTCTGATTTATGAAGCCACACAAATCCATCTAGCGTGGCTTTGAGTGCCCTCATAAATCTTGAGTAAGGCAACGCAGCGCAAATTACTGCATCACCTTACTGTGTACAATGGAGGCATTCCATGGGTGTTGTGGTGGGTGTTCCCACGGTTTTTGACACACTCCCAGATTTACAAGGACCTGGGAATGGTCAAAATCTTATGCCTCCCAAGGTAAGGCTTCTTGGGGAGAAATACCTATATTTCTCCTCGTTTTTTCTGTTTCTATGTGTGCTGCATTCTGCAGCACGGACATCTTAAGGATTCTGGGAGCCCTGGGCCAAACTTATTTTGAGGGCCCCTGTTGAGAACAGCTTTGAGCTTATGATCCAATTTCAGCTCTTTCATGCCCACTTTGGCCAGGTAACTGAAAGCGCACAGTCACACTCGTCCAAATTCAAAATGTGTTTACATCTAATATTCAGGGATAGTGGCGCGTGTATTCAATATTGTAATGCAGCTAACTTATATTAATGCAAATTATCTCCTTAACACACTCTCATTTCTCATATGTGAGGTCCTGTTTTGATCTAAAAGAAAAGTTTTTTATGGATGTTGTGTGAAACTAACAACATTTCTGTGCAAAATCTCTGTAATAGACTTGCACACATCACCCACATTAAAAATAAATTAAAGTACAACGGTATTTAAGACAACCTGTTTAAGAATTATTCAAGGATCTTTAGGGCAAGACTCTCTGCATAACAGAGATGGCCCTATCAGGGGGCCCCCTGAAAGGCTGGGGCCCTGGGCCAGAGCCCACTTTGTCCATGCCTTAAAACGTCTCTGTTCTGCAGCACACATAGAAACAGTAAAACACCTCTCAGAATTGTTTTTGTGCAGGAAGGAGCCCCTTCCTGCGCAAAAACAATCCTGCGGACAACACTGGCACCCTTGCACCATAGTGTTGGCGTTAGGCAGCCGAACCGGTGCCAGCACATGCACCATTTTGGATAAATAAGGTGCATTCCTGTCCTTTCACTTTGGCGTAGGGGTACGCAGCAAGGTGATTTGCTGTACTAGCCTATGCCACATCCCCATAAATGGGAGCCGTAGAATGTCCATGAGCACATTTCATTGCTGAATTTATTTAGAATTCAGGATAGCTTAATTATTTGGAGGATCCTATACCATATTTAGTACTGTCAAGACTCTAGTCAGCATATATCTCAAAAGTATCAAACAACTTTACCAAAAAATGCAGTAACAATGCTGGGGTTATTCTGAACAGGAGTAAAGAACTGGGACCAAAATTAAATATTTTATATTGGTAAACATCAAATGGTTTCATGCATCCATCACATAAGCCATTTTTACAAGCATGGTATTTTGTTCTCTATAGAATTATTTAATGCCAAAATGTTGTTAATTATAATCTGGTGGCAGTGTTGTCTTTCTTTAGATGCTTTAGAAGGATACAATTATGCAATGTCCAAGATAGCAAAACATTTTTCTCGGATATCAGAGGGTCTATAATGTGAAAAACCTCTGAATAGCTCGAATTCTGTTTACACTCTGAGGGGCATATTTACAGGGCCCCTTCGCCACCGGACCGTCACTTTTTTTGATGATCCGGTGGCGCGCAGTACTGAGCCATATTTACAAGACCATGCATAGCCACCATGCTTGGCTTTTCATGGCCTTGTAAATATGGCCCCCCTTTCATGCATTACTCTGCGTAAAAGGTGCATTCCATGAATTCTGATGCATTCACAGATTTTCAAGGTGCAACAATGTGAAATACCTTTATTTCTCCCTGTTTTTTGCTCTTTCTATGTGTGCTGCATTCTGCAGAACACATAGAAGGAGGAAACCGCCATCAATGATTATTTTTGTACAGGAAGGTGTGCCTTCCTGCACAAAAACAATCATCCCTGCAATGCAGGCACCCTTGCACCATGGTGCAAGGGTGCCTGCATTGGCTCTAGGCACGAATTGTGCGCCAGCACAGAGGAAAGCACAGGGGTGCGTAGTATTGCTGTAAATACAATGCATCCCTGCACTTTCCTAATAGCGCAGCTCGGCGCATCTAGATGGCTTGCAGCGCCCCGCTGCATCATTTTCTTGTAAATATGCCCCTCTATCCCCAGGAGCATAATTCTTCATTGTTGTTTGTATGACTAGGACAATGATAAATTGCTGGAAAGTGGATTATTGGTAGGGGCAAATGTAGGTCTGCCACAGGCAATAAGGCCACTAACACAGTATAGGGCTCAGAATAGGTCTTAGAAAATTATTCCTATGCTCAACCCTTGGTAACGTGGCTGCGAGCAGGCAGGCTTAACTTCAAAGACAGGTATGTAAAGCATTTAAAAACAACAATTCAGTAAATAATTAAGACACAACACAAAATAAAAATCCAACACCAATTTATAAAAATAGGAAATATTTGTATCTTTTAAATGACACCAAAACGAAAACAATCCACTGTAGGGAACCAGAGATATGAAATTTAAAGATTAGTCACTTTCTAGTTCTTAGAAACCAACAGTGCCCCTTTTAGTCATTTCGATGCCTCTGACAGGGACACATTCACCTTTAGCAATTGTTCTGGAGGATCTCTCACCACTCTTGTGCAGCCCCCTCCAGCAGGCTGGGTCCAGTTAGAACTCCTTCCTGATGTTCTTCTTGTGGGTCACAAAGTATCCAACACACAATCCAAGGTTCTGGAATCTCCAAGAGGGTCCTTGAAAGTGTGAGACTTCAATTCTCACAATCCACTCGAACAAAACCCTTACAGATCCACTGGTAGTACTCCAGGCTGGGGATTCTTTGGTCTAGTTGTTTTAGCAGCAGCCACTCCCCGAGGGCTGGCTTACACCCCACCCCACACCCATCCAGCACAGGCGTCACTGGACATGTGACCCTGCCAATAAAAGGGGCCGGGTGCACGTGCCCTGGGCCAGTTCTACTATCTACGTACTGTGTCTGTGTGCAGTCATTATGCGTGCATGAGGGCCTAGGGCCCTGCACCATTACAGTGATGCCCAGGTGAGCTCTGTTAACCTGTAGCTTGTAGGAGTCAACTCTTTAGTCCTTTTACAGCAAAGTAATCCACAGGCTGTAGTTGCAGATGGTGCAGCCTTCAGAGTGCACACCTTTTGAAATGCACATCAAACTTCCAGCATGGCCCGTCTTGCTTTCTAAAGTCTCAAGCAGCAGATCTGAGGGGCTCTGCCCTCTCAGATACTTATTCAATGTTCTCTGGGGTCACGCAGGAGGGCACTCCTGTCCAATGAGCTGAAGGGTTCCACCCAAAGGTCTGACCACTTCCTGCAGAGTGTGGCAAAATGCTAACCCAGAAACCACTATTCTTCCAAAATTCAATATGTCAGAATTTTCAGCAGGGAGAGAAGAGCTGCCTAAACACAACCCTAGGATGGCTAATCTCCATATACACTCCCTCTTGCATCTGCTCATTCCTTTCTTAAGCCTAGCATCTGCCTTGGGTCAAAGAGGAGAGTTGTAAATGACACTGGGGTCCTCCCCTTACTCTTGAAGTCCATGCTTTACGACTCCTCCCCCTGCTCTGGCATTCCTATGCCCAGCAACCTCTCCTCCCCGAGAGGCTTCCTAACCACAGAGGTCATTTATCACCTCTTCAAAGCAGCCAGGCTCACCCACTTATCTCTGACCAATCAGGGCAGAGCAGTACACTGTTGAATTTTGGCTTACAGACAAAAAAAAGTCTTATAACTTCTTGTCTGTACATTTTACAATAAATTCAACAATACCATATTGTTGGATTTATCATTACCATTATACTGAGTCCTTTAATCCTAGTTTTATGGCTTTTCTTTCTCCAGTTATTAACTAATAACCTTTTCCAATGTTAACCTATGGCATGGGATTTGCAATGGGAAAACTGACTTGGGCCATTTTTCCAGCACCAGGGCTTATAAAAACATATTTTATAAGTACGCTACACATATCTACAGAACCCCCACCCCAGGAACACCTAGGTGAAACTTTAGAGGTTCTGAATATGTAAAAATATTGCAGATCCTCCCTCCACAGTGCTCCTACCACCAAAGTCGATTTTGGGCAGCACTCTATCACAATGTGGGGAGTGAAATGTGCAATTCCACTTTATCCAGGGCATATAAAACTCATTAGGTCTCGTGCCTAGCATTGCACTGCGTAGCAGTGCTCGCGCAGCGCGAGACATTTAGTGGGTGAAAAACGGGGATTCAGCACTGACCTAGGAATCGCACACGCTCGTGCGTGTGCGATTCCTTTTGTGCTACCCCATTAGCCTTTTCGTGCGTCTTTTTATAAAAGACTGCACGCAATTGGCCAAAGGCGGGCGCATTTCTCCGCCCATGGCCTATTGGTGTCTATTACGTGCTTGGTGCGCGTAATAGACACCAATAGGCCATGGGAGGAGCAATGCTCCTCCCATGGCCTTTTGGTGTCTATTACGCGCTTGGTGCGCGTAATAGACACCAATAGGCTATGTTGAGCACAGATGCATCACGTGGCTGAACGTCACCACCTTAGCCGCCCAGTGACCAGAACTCACTGGGCGTATGGCTGAAAGGGCTTCCCAGTGGTTTCTGGGGCAGAGGAAGCTGGCACACAAAATGCAAAAGGGACACCGAGTGCCCAGAGCCAACCAGGCACGTTCCTTGGCAATGGCGGGCAGACTCTGTAGTTACCAGGAGCGACCACTGGTGTGGCCATGGGCACCATAGCGGGTATCTCTCTGGTACATTCACTGCACTTGTCACCAGCTGGTCACAGTACCACAGCCGCCTTCCTGGTGCCCCCTCGCCACAGGTCCTGATCTCTGCCCTACCCTGGTACTCACCACCCAGCGTTACTCAAGTTTCATAAGAGCGAGGAGATGGAGCTCACAGGGCAAAGCTGCCAGTTAGGCACTGGGAAAGCAGGTTCGAATCCCGGCGTCCGCGCAACATCCTGTGATTCTGGGCAAATCACGTATTCCCCAGGTGTATTAAAAACATAATAATCCGACCTTGTGGAATGTAATCTTTGGCCTCGTCTAAAGCTCTCCGATGACCCTGGGTCGAGTTCGCGCTGCATAACACTGCAAGAATAAATAAAATAAACAAACTATAGGGGGGTTCATCGCTGGTGTATCAACTGTGCTGACACACCATCTGAGCCTGAGATCACGATGCCCTGGGCACCCCGTTTCTGTCCCCTGAAGCTGCCGACAACCGACTCGTCGCGCGCTGCACACGAGAGCACAACTATACAAAGACTGTATTCCAGCGCTGTTGCCTAATGTTTAGAAAAACACTGAAACCCGAATCTGTGCTACAGTCAGACTCCGCCTGAGTACTTTATACAGGTTCTGACGCCCCTCAGTGAAAGAAGAGTCTGTCAGGCCCTGTCCAGAGGGTTCACATATAACAGGGACCCGGGGGGGAGCCCTCAGTCCGTGCAATACGCAACTCATAATACATCAAAGCAAACTGACAGGCCGGGATAGGCTGAGAATATTTAAAGTGCGTTTCCAGGCCCTCTGACTGTCTGTCTGTCCTTCCTGAGCGCAGGCGATGGGCGCAATGCATTTGGTATTCGACACCATGGTGTTATAGCTCCACTTCAAAGCGCTAGATGGTGGCGCATGTGGCACTTGTGACCTAATAATGCACATGAGTGGGGACACGAAACGTCTACGTGAGACGGCCGGACACAGATCATGAGATGCCTCCAAATTTCTCATCCCCGGACGGATACCCTTTGGGGACAGCAAACCATCTCAGTGGCACGACAGGGGAGATACATACACCCATCCGGTGTGGAACACAGACCACACAAAATACCCTTAATGTCTGCGGGGGAAACTGGGTGGGGTGGTTGTTAAGAATTGCCATGTGACTCCATGCCACAGAGACACCTCGTCTCCAGTCCTATACTTTCATTAGCAGCGCCGGTGCATTCTGGGATTTGTAGTCTTGGTTTGGTCCAGCCGAGCCCATTGTACATTGCAAAGTGAACGTCCTGCTTGAAAACAGAGATTCGTAATGGAAAGCTCCCGACAGCTGACAAGGCGCCCCCTCGGCATGGAGTCATATGTTATATCGTTGGCATTTGAAATGCGCCCAAACTATCACAAGGATGGCTTCACAGGGCTCTTATAGTGTTTTTTGCATAGCGCTCCCTACTCTCATGTGACACTGAAGCGCTTCTGGTTGCTTGGTAAGAGGCTGCTCTGTATGCCATACATAGTTTACATGTTGGCACTACAGTGGGCACCAGGGGTGTATCTTTTCTACTGCCCACTTGGGGCAGCCGGCTGTTCCTGTCCACTTCTGAGACAGAGAAACCGCTTTACTATTTACTGGCGTGGGAATAAACATACCTGGAATATTTTACATGGACATCGTCAAGAGACAGGTTGTTGTGACCTGTGAGACCCCCTGCTGGATTTCAGGGAGACCGGGGGGCTCACCTGGAGGAGACGATAGGAGCATTGGCCACCTCTGTCATCAAGTCGCTATCTCTCACCCCCACGGGGATGCCCTCCTAGGGGAGCCCCATGTACTGAGTCCCGAGAGATGTCACAAGGGCCATTGGGTGGTCAGAGAGGTCAGGGCATGGACTTGTTCTACTGGTCTTTGTCCGGGCGTTCCCAGCATTGAATCAGTTTTGTGGCATTTGTTCCCAGTGATGGGATTAAACCAAATAAGTGTACGAGATATGTGCAGAATTGTTCAATGAATCATGGTGTATTCTTCATTTAGCCATGTACAGTGTTGTTGGGGGACCACTGCCATAAATTGGAGTTTAACCATTATGCATGTAATCTTTGCTTTCTCAATTTCCCCATTACGGGACTTCCACACCCTTTGCTTTTGTCTACGAATGTGTATTCCACTTACATCATAAGCAAAAAGAAAAATCTTTGGCTTATGCATGTGAAGTGTAGATGCTGATAGTCAATTAATCCCATTTGAGGAGAGGAGACATTAATGAGTTATGAAGTAACAGGTCGCATGAGTACTATGTACAGCGTCTGACTTAATGTTCTATCGACGCATCTTTACAGCCGGGTGTACAAAAAATTGGAGTACGAGAGTAGGCCGTCTTAATTTTCTGGGTGCAAAACATCAGTATTTGCACTTGAGTGAAATAAGCTTGCACTTGTGTAATCAATCCCTCGATATGAAGGCACATTCATCTACAAACCATACATTGGTTCTCGAGGAACTGTTACCTGCTTTGGGTGGTGATGTTGTATTGAAGAGATAATGTATTTATGAACATAGTCTATGGAAAACAGCTTTGTAATGGCTTTTTTAAATCAAATTCTCAATTGAAAGCCCATCCACTGCAGTATATTGGGCCTTATTTTCGAGACAGAATGAACCCCACAGAATTTAAGGGTGTTTGTGCTACATATTCTCTACATGACCCTCTAATTTGAAAGTGAAAAACTCTGTAAAAATTAAGTCCACTGAAGATTTTCATGAGACAGACTGATGAATATTTCGATTATTCTCTTATTGCTTAGTCTGTATTGTGAGAAAGCTAAATTAATAAAGCTTTGATAAAGAGGTTTTCGATGATACACGTGTTGTGCGATGTTTTCTGCGTAGATTATGTTGATCGGGATTGAGTGACTCCTGCGATATACATTATCAGTAAAAAATGAGTTGCTGAGCGGTACTCAATACAATATAGGCCCTTACCAACCAAGCATGACAATATTTTATTGTAGAAACCTACTTAACGGTAATACCACTCCATATATTCTAAGGGCTAGGTTACTACGTACACACAATAGCCAATTTGAACAAGTATTGGCATAGCCAATAGGTCTCGCTTTTGGGACCTTATAAGTATTTAGTTAGGCAGCACAATATCCTTGGTGCAACAACATCAACTGTTGCATGGCTAAACACTTATAAGGTCCCAAAGGCGAGACCTATTGGCTATGCCAATGCTTTTTTTCTACCTGCTGATGCTACGTCAGCCTCTTTCCTTTTCTAGTCTCTTGTTGCGACCTGCCGCTTCAATAACCTGCATGCATCTCTGACGACCTGCTTCCCCTGCTGACGCTTCCTCTTCCTCACTGGTGCCATTGTATCTGCCCCACCTCTCCCCCCTTTTAGCATTTCCTCTCCTCTCTTCTCTCTCTCCAGACCTCTCTCGTCTCCAGATCTCACCTCAATCCTTAATAACTCTCGTCCATCCTCCAAGACACTGTCATCTCTCTCCCAGTTTGCTCTCCCTCTCTGCCTCCGCCACTCTCCTGTGTCCTCAATGCTTTTCACGCTTGGCGGAGCCCTTTGACTCCCGCAGCGCTGCGTTAGTTTTAGACACAGCTGTACATATTGAGTGCATCGCTGCCTTTAAAGGCTGCAAATCCCCAGGTTTCACCACCACTTTCCTTTTCACCATCACCTCACTACAACTGTCCAGTTCACAATCATCACCACATCTCACCAGGGCTTTCCATTGCATGTACATCAGTCAAATCCCACGAGGGCTTTCGTTTTCAACACCATTCCTAATCTGACCTCTCCAGGCCTTGCCTTTTCATTATCACTCATCACCACATCTCACCAAGGTTTTCAAGTTCACAATCAATCATTATCACATCTCCCCAGGTTTTCCATTTCCACAATCACTATCACCTCACCAAGCTTTCCATTTCACCATTCCCTCAGCATGGCTTTCCAGGTTACAATCAATCATCAATACATCTCACCAGCGCTTTCTTTCCACCAAGCGCCAGGCTTTATATTTTAGCCCACTTTCAGCATTATTTTTTAATTACTGGGCACGGGCGACGCGCTTTGTGTTAGCACGGCACCCGTTTTTATATTTACAACACGGGTGGCACGCTTCATGTTTGAGCACGGCACTCGCTTTTATGCTTAAAAATAGCAATAGCTTTAAGTCTTGCAAATGCGAGACCTATTGCATTGCAAATGCTTGTTTTTATAAGGGTCCACCTTATAGATACCTGACACCCCCACCCCTGGGACACCTAGGAGAGACCCTGGGGATACCTAATATGCCCAAATATTGTAGGTTAACCATTTTTAAGTGCCCCAAACAGAAAAGTCGAGTTTGGGCACAATTTACTTTTTAAAAGCAGTCCTGCCACACAGAGCCACTTTAAAAATGACCTCAGGCTTCAGCAGTGAACACATGCAAGTGCAGAAAGGTCTGCTGGCCTCTAAACTGCCATGCCCTATTATATACTAGGGACTGATAGGTAGTTTCAATCTCCCTGCCCTAATATGTACTAGGGCTCTATGGGGTAGGTCATGCCAATCACAGGGGCACCCCAACCCTTAGTGTGCCCTAGTGTATGTAGGTGTTTTCGCTGTATTATAAGTGTTTTCAGCATAGAACTGGCCCTGGGCCTGGTTAGGCAGAGCCCAGGGTCAGTCAGAGTCAGTTACCACCAGTACCAGTCAGCAAAAAGTTGGGGGGTGCCCAGGGCACAGGATGACTTTGCAACACAGCTCCCCCCCCCCCCAAACGAATGGTGATGGGTTACGACCACCTTAACAGCTTGGGATTCTCCCCTCTCATCTGCATGAGCCATCTGAGAGGCCTGTGGTCAGTTTGAACACGAAGGTGAGTCCCAAACAAATATGGTCTCAACTTTTTCAGGGACCAAACCACAGCAAAGCTTCTCTCTCAATGGCACTCCACCTCTGCTCTCTGGGAAGAAGCCTCCTGCTAATAAAGGCAACTGGCTGATCAAGGCCCTCTTCATTCAGCTGTGACAACAGTGCCCCAATCCCTTGTTCTGAAGCATCTGTCTGAATCACAAATTCTTTTGTGTAGTCAGGGGCCAGCAACACTGGTGCTGAACAAATAGCAACTTTCCGAGTGTCAAAAGCCTTCTGACACTCTGGGGTACAATACACCTTTTTGGGCCTCTTCTTAGAAGTGAGTTCGGTTAAGGGCCCCACAATGGTCCCATAATTTTTAACAAACCTTCTATAATACCCTGTCAGTCCAAGGAATGCCCTGACCTGAGTATGGGTAACAGGAGCTGTCCAATCCAAAATAGTTTGGATTTTAGCTTGGAGAAGCTGTACATGGCCCCCACCTACCAGGTGGCCCAGGTACACCACAGAGCTCTGCCCTATTTGGCACTTACTTGCCTTAATAGTCAGGCCTGCCTGCTGCATGGCCGAAGCACTTCCCTGAGGTGGCTTAAGTGATCCCCCCAGGTAGAACTGTATACAGCTATATCATCCAGGTAAGCTGCAGTGAACTGTTCCAACCCAGACAAGACCCTGTTCACCAACCTTTGGAAGGCGGCAGGTGGATTCTTTAAGCCAAAGGGCATTACCTTGAACTGATAGTGTCCCTCTGGTGTGGGGATGGCTGACCTCTCCTTTGCTCCATCAGTGAGGGCAATCTGCCAGTAACCTGAAGTCAAATCAAAAGTACTCCGGTACTTAGCAGCCCCTAACCTGTCAATGAGCTCATCAGCTCTAGGTATAGGGTGAGCGTCAGTCTTTGTGACTGCATTCAATCCTCTGTAGTCCACACAGAACCTTAACTCCTTGGGCCCCCCCTGAGGATTAGGTTTAGGTACCAGCACCACTGGACTGGCCCATGGACTCTCAGACGGTTCAATTACCCCAAATTCCAGCATGTTAGCAACCTCAGCTTTAATGCTGGCTCTGACATGGTCAGACAACCTGCACAGTTAATTTTGACAGGTAGGCTGTCACCAGTGTCAATTTGGTGCACACACCACTCAGTGATGCCTGGGGTCAAAGAGAACAGGCCAGCAAACTGCTCCAGCACTAGCTTACAGTCTCTGTGCTGCTGGTCTGTCAACTTGGGAGAGAGCACAACTCCCTCCACTGACCCATCTTGCATGTTAGTGGAGAGGAGGTCGGGCACCGGCTCAGTTTCCTCCTCCACTCCCTCATCAGTGACCAGTAACATGGTCATGTCTGCCCTGTCATGTTGGGGTTTCAATCTATTCACATGCAGAACCCTATGAGGGTTCCTGGGGGGTGCCAAGGTCAACCAAATAGGTAACCGCCCCCTTCTTGTCTAAGATTGGATAGGGCCCACTCCACTTGTCATGGAGGGCCCTGGGAGCCACAGGCTCCAACACCCACACCAATTGTCCTGGAGCATACTCAGGCATAGTAGCCTTCTGATCATACCAGTGCTTTATGAGCTCCTGGCTGGCCTCCAGTTTCCTGTTTGCCTTGTACATGTACTCTGCCATTCTAGATCTCAGGCCTAGCACATAGTCAAGCATATTGTCCTTTGCTTCTTTAAGAGGCTTCTCTAAAGACTCTCTCAGCAGGCTCAATGGCCCCCTCACAGGGTGTCCAAACAACAACTCAAAGGGACTGAAACCAACCCCTTTCTGTGGCATCTCCCTGTAGGCAAACAGTAAGCATGGGTGGAGAACATCCCATCCCCTCCTGAGTTTCTCTGACAACCCATTTATCATGCCCTTCGGGGTTTTGTTGAATCTCTCAACAAGACCATTTGCTTGTGGGTAATAGGGGGTGGTGAACTTGTAGTTGACACCACACTCATCCCACACAGCAGTCAGATAGCTGGACAGGAAGTTCATGCCCCTATCTGATACCACCTCTTTCGGAAAACCCACTCTGGTGAACACATCAAGCAGTGCTCTAGCCACTGCAGGAGCATCAATGGTTCTAAGAGGGATTGCTTCAGGGTACCTAGTGGCATGGTCCACTACCACTAAGATATACCTATTCCCTGATGCAGTAGGTGGGTCCAGGGGACCAACAATGTCCATCCCCACCCTTTCAAAAGGAACCCCAACCACAGGCAGTGGTATTAGGGGAGCCTTTGTCTTGCCCCCTGCCTTGCCACTGACATGACAGGTGACACAGGAGCTGCAAAACTCCTTTACCTTTTCAGACATATGGGGCCAGTAGAAATGGTTCACCAACCGGTTCCATGTCTTTGTCTGTCCCAAATGTCCTGCCAAGGGGATATCATGACCCAAAGTCAGGATGAACTCTCTGTACTTCTGGGGCACCACCAACCTCCTGGTGGCCCCCTCCTTGAGGTTTCTGGCCTCAGTATGAAGCAGTCCATCTTCCCAGTAGAGTTTGTGAAACCCACTGTCATCCCCCTCCTCTTGCTTAGAAGCAATCCGCCTCAAGCTCTCAAGGGTGGGACAGTCTCGCTGTCCCTTACTGAACTCCTCTCTGGAGGGTCCACCTGCTCCTGTCAGTTCTGCTAAATCTGACAGCTCTGGCAGGGATGGAGTCCCTCCCTCAGAGGCCAGATCCTCCCCATCAGGGTTAGATTATTCCTGCACCTCTGGAGTTCCCTGGGCTGGCTCACCAAGCCCAGTACCCTTGTCCTTGGATGCTTGGCCCTTTGTTCTAGGGTCCAAGTGTCTAGCCCCTCCCTTCTGGCTAGTCTGTGACCTAGTCACAGCACATACCCACTCAGGGAGCTCCAATATTTTCATATGGAGGCCTCTCTCCACCTCTGACCACTGAGAGGCTTCAAGATCATTGCCCAGTAAACACTGGACTGGGAGCACCTTTGACACAGCTACCTTCATAGGGCCTGTCACACCTCCCCATTCTAAATCCACCAAAGCCATAGGATGGAGTTTGGTAGTGCTGTCTGCGTAAGTCACCTGGTGAAACTCACCAGGTAGCAACCTCACTGGAGGCACCAGCTCATCCAGGACCATAGTTACACTAGCCCCTGTGTCTCTGATAGCCTCAACCTCAGTCCCATTCACTTTAGGCCTCTGCCTGTACTTGTCCATGTTTGGAGGTAAGGCAGCAAGGGTTGTAATATTCACCCCACCCAGGGACACTAAGGTTGCTTCCACCACTTGACTACCCCTCTCCGGGGCACTACTCTCCACCCCTACACTGACACTGGCAATCCCTGTGGATGGCCCCTTAGGGGGGGAGCTTCTTGGCGCAGACAGCATCTCCCTGTTTGTGCCCTGGCTGGTTACAGTCAAAGCACTTACCCACCTTTGAGGGATCAAAGAACCTACCATTCTTTCCCTGATACCCCCTCCCTTTCAATTTGGGTTGGCTCGGGTCCCCCTCCTTGTGCAGGTTTTTGTGGGTCTTTGGAGGACTCCTTCTGTTTTTGACCTTCTTTTCCCTGGGCTTTCGCCTGAGGAGGGACCTGTCCTTCTTTCTTCTTGTCACCCCCCTGGTGCTGAATGGAAACCCGGGTTCTCACCCACTCATCAGCTCCTTCTCACAGCTCTCTGAGGTCGGTCAGCTTAGAGTCCACTAGATACTGGCGTAACTTCTCTTCTGCACAATGAGTCAAAATATGTTCTTTCAAAAACAAATTATACAATCCCTCATATGTGTCAACAGTGTTACCAACAATCCAGCCTTCCAGTGCCTTCACTGAAACGTCCACAAAGTCTACCCAAGACTTTGAACTCACTTTCTGGGTGCCTCTAAACTTCACCCTGTACTGCTCTGGAGTCAGACCAAATCTTTTGACTAACCATGCCTTCATCTGCTGGTATGATTCTGCATCCTCTACCTTCAGGGTCAGGAGCCTATCCCTCCCAGCTACTGGAATCAACTTCCACAGGCGTGCACCCCAATACTTAGAGTGGACCCTACTCATTCTAAGGGCCCTCTCAAAAGCTGCTAGCCACTTGTCAATGTCATCCCCCTCAGTGTACTTGGGTACTATACCCTTGGGAAGTTTGTGATCAAGACCACCACCCCTGGACATTTCAAAATCTTCATCATTTTCACTGCCACCATTTCTTTTCAACGCCTCCTCCCTCTCCCATCTCTTCTCAGGCAATTCCAGTTTCCTCTGCTCCAAAGCTATCAAAGCTAATTGAGCCTTAAGCTGTCTCTCTGCAAGGGACAGTGGTGGTTCCTGAGTAAGGGACCCTACCCCCCTCCCACCATCTGGAATCATATGGCTAACACTAGAAAAAATGGAAGACGCATCATCCTCACCACCCTCTGGGGTGAGGTTGGGGGGCTCACCCTCCATCCCCCCTTGAATCTCCTCAGCTACCCCAGCCCAGGCCTTTAGCAGGGCCGGACTGGCCGTAGCGGGCACCGGGCGTTTCCCCGGTGGGCCGCTAGGTTGGGGGCCGGTTTTGGGCGGCAGGGGGCCGTTTTTGTAACCGGGGGCCCGCAATATCGGCCCCCGGTAACCAAATCGGGGGAAACCGGGCCTAGCAACCAGCTCGGCCCTCCCCCCGAGGGGGGCCGACCGAGCTGTTTGCCAGGGCCAGTTTCGGTTCCCAGTCCGGCCCTGGCCGTTAGGGACTTAAGCAACCCTGCCTTCTTAATCTTGTTGGAAGCAGGCAGCCCCCTAAGCCTACACTCTACCCTAAGATCACCCACCGCGAACTGGGACAGTTTAGCCAGGTCCAGCTCCATTATTCCCTAGTTTTGGGTCACAATAACTAGGCACAACAGACTTAGAACAAAACTTTTGAGTTTGATTTTTGGAATTTAGACTAAACTGTTTTTAATCCATTGTTTTGATTTTTCCAAATTGTTCTAAGGCAATTTAGAGGATTTTTTTAATCTTAATTCACTTTACTGAAAGGTGTACTCTTTAAACGCTGTTAGAAATGGGATCTCTAGTTGGCAAGGGCTTGCACCTTTGTCCAAGTAGGGACCCTTCTTCCTAGTCAGGGTAAGGGTGTTACACTCGTGAAGTAACCCCTGCTCACCCTCGTGGTAGCTTGGCACGAGCAGTCAGGCTTAATTCAGAGGCAGTGTGTAAAGCATTTGCACATAACCAACAGTAATACAGTGTAAGCACTACAAACGGACACCACACCAGTTTAGAAAAATAACCAATTTTTATATACTCAAGACAAGACCAATTACGACAAAAGTCCACAATACTATACTTTAAAAACGAATATTTGATAAGGTAACTTCTTCTTTGCAGGAATAGTTCAAAAACAAAGTTCGTACGAGTCGGTAGCTCCGTCCGAGCCTACCGCGATGCTGAAAACCACAGAGTCTAACGGTTCCAGCCGACCGCGTCGATACGGGCCAGCAGAGTCGTGAACAGACTCGGTCACAGTACCTTTCTCGTTGTGGCTGGTACGGAGTGTACGAGCCGGTCGGCGTTCGTCGCGGTTGCGGTGCAAGACGGAGCGATGCAAGGTGCGGTGTCCCTCGATACGGTGCAGGCAGCGGCTCGATGAGCGTCGCGCAGACGGAGTCGGTGAGTCCAAGGCGTGCGATGCAGGGTGAGACGATGCTCGATGCGGTGCTGACAGGTTGCGATGCAGGCGACCAAGCCGGAGTGCGGGAGCTGGCGTCGGACAGCGGTGCGAGTCGGAGCGGTGCGTCGCAAACGTGCGAGCGGTGCCCCAAATGCGATGCGGTCACGACTATTGAGCCAGTTGCAGCGACCGCGTCGGTCGGGTCCGGCTGGTTCAGTGAAGCGATGCGATGCGAACTGCGGTGCCCACAGGTCACGGTGCAAGCAGCGGCTCGGTCTTGGCGGCGTCAGACGTCACCCACGGTGAGACCAGGGTTGCGATGCGAAGCGGGGCGATGCGGTCTGCGGTGCAAACAGGTCACCGGCCAGGGATGGATTCGGTTGATGGAGTCGGTTGCAGTTCCCTTCCTCTGTGGCAACTGAAACAGCGTTCCAGAAGCGGTACCCAGAGGCTTGTGAAGTCTTTGCAGTCCCTGAGACTTCTTAACAGGAGGCCAGCTCGGTTCCAGGCCCTTGGAGATACTCAGCACAAGTTTGTAGAAAGTTCCTTCCTTTCACTGCCCAAGGCAGAAGCAGCAGCTGCAGGCCAACCCAACAAAGCAACAACACGGCAAAGGGGCAGTACTCCTCCTGGCAGCTCTTCCAGCTCTTCGTCTTGGCAGGTTCCTTGATTCCAGCGAGATCTAAATTCATGGGGTCAGGGCCCCAATATTTATATCCCAAATTCCTTTGTTCTCTGAAGGCAGAGAGGCCTTTGCCTAGTCCAAACCAGTTCTGGAGCACTTTGTTGACAAGTCTCCGTCCCTTCTTTCAGTGAGTAGGCCAGGGACATCAGACGCACCACAGGAGGTGGAGCCAGCATTGTGGAGGGAAGGCACTGTCCTATTCAGGGCCCAGGTGCAACTCCTCCCACCCATCTACATGTAGATCTTGCTATTCAGCCCTGTGCTGACTCACCCTGTCTCCTGGCATCCCCCAGCCCCTGTCACTCACACTCCAGACAAGGAATACACAACCTCGCAGAGGCAGGCTTGGATGGTTAGACAAGAAAATACCCACTTTCTAAAAGTGGTATTTTCAAACACAGAATGTTAAAACCAACTTCACTAAAAGATGCATTTTATCATTCTGAGTCCAGGCATACTAAACTCGAATTTCTACCATGTTCCCGGGGTCAGTTAGGATTATAAGCTGTAATAATCAAAACTGCCCGTTCTGGCCTATGGGGAACAGGTAGCCTTGCAATAGTGAAAAACGAACTAGGCTGTAATTCACTATCAGGACATGCCACACACACCAGGGCATGTCCTACCTTTCGCATACAACGCACCCTGCCCACAGGGGGTACCTTGGGCCTACCTTAGGGGTGACTAACATGTAGCAAAGTGAAGGTTTAGGGACTTGCAAGTGTGTGCACTTGCCAAGTCGACATGGCAGCCCCAGGCTGCGCACAGGCTCTGCAATGGCAGGCCCGAGTTACACTTTACGGGCTGTTTGCGTGGGTGGCACAATCCAGTGCTGCAGCCCACCAACAGCATTTGGTCTATAGGCCCTGGCACTCACAGTGCACTTTACAAGGGACAGACACATAAACCAAATAGGCCAATCATGGAAACACCAATCCATAACACATTTTACACAGAGAGCATATGCACTTTAGCACTGATTAGCAGTGATAAAGTGCCCAGAGTCCTAAAACCAACACACACAGGGTCAAAAACAGGAGGCCAAAAAGCAAAATGTCTGGGGGTAAACCCGCTGAAAAAGCCAAGTCTAACACAACCCCTCCCAGCCTAAAGCCAGGGTAGACTAATCAATCCCTTGATGGACTTCCCTGCTTGGGGCGATAGAACATAGACCTGGCCCACAACAGCGGGGGCACGTTCTGGTTCTACGCCTTTCTAAACCCAGTTGGATCCCTCTATCCATACTCTCAGGGCCCACTAAGCTGACACATGGGGTACCCTTCTCTTCACCTGTGAACCCCATCTGTGCAGCGCCTAAACTTACTTTGCTCACAGATGTGCCCCAACAGGCCGACAGTGCCCACATGGCCAACACAGTGGTGTGGCCCAGTCCACCCCCGGGGTGTGACTCCTGTCCCCTCCCAGGGGCAACTCTGTCCACCAGGACAGTAAGCCACAGTGGCTACCGACAGTTGTCAGTGGGGAGACCCAGGCCTTATGCCTCTCAGGGCTCTCTAACCTCTGTGGTGTCAGAGAGTGGGGGCGGTAGCCCCAGGTGCCTGGCACCCTCGTCCACTCTCCTCTGGTCAGGCCAAGGATGACATCCTGGCACTGACCCACCAGCCTAGGGTCTGTACCCGGCGGCTGGACAGGAGACTGGGGTAGGCTTTCCCACCCCCGGTCTTCCTCCCAGGGGCTCCGTACCCTCCCACCTGGAGCGGTACCCCTTCCAGAATTGTCAGGGCACCTGTGGCAGGTGCCTTGCACAATTCGCCCACCAGTTCAGGGGTGCTATCCTGCAACTGGTACACCAGCCTAGGGTCTGTACCCTGAGGCTGGACACAGGACTGGGGTGGCCTCTCCCACACCCTGTCCTCCTCCCTGGAGCACTGCATCCTCCCACAGGGAGCAGTCCCCCTCAACTCCAGAATTGTCAGGCCACCTGTGGCAGGCGTTCTGCACAATTCACCCACCAGTTCAGGGGTGCTATCCTGCAACTGGTACACCACCCTTGGATCTAAACCCTCAGGTTGAACCGGGGTCAGAGGCGAGGACTCCCTCCCTCTGCACCCCATTCCAGAGTTCTGTACCCTCCCACCTGGAGTGGTAGCCCTAGAAGACAAACCGGTCAGGACACTGCTTACAGTCGTCCTTCCCTCCAGGTCAGGCAGGACCTGAACCTGGCCTCCCAACCCAGGGACTGAACCCTGCAGCTGAGCACCTGCCTGGCGCACCAGGACTTCCTTGGGAGCACGCATACCCCCCCTGAGGGCAACACTTGACTCATGTGTTGCGTGACAGTCTGCCTGGCGCAGATCTCCCGACCACTGTCCACCTGACAGTGCGCAAAGATCCCCCAGGACAGAAGTGGTGTCACCATGGTCGCTGCTAGGAGGCTCAGCCCTTCTGGCTGGCCTCTGACTCACTGGTTCTCCCACTGGGGAACACATCCCCCTCTCACCCCTCACTCTGGACTTCTGCACCCTCCCAACTGGAGCGGTACTGCCAGACACCAGAACCACTGGAGCTCTGTTTACAGAGGCGCCAGGTTCTCCTGTCAGTAGGAGATCTCCCTCAACGGACGGCCTACCAGTACAGTCTAGGCTCCCCACCTGGGGTTCCCTCCTGGAACCACCGAGGCTCCGGGACCGGGTTTTGGGCACCTTGGGCCGCAGCCCATTCTCACTCCTTCTCCGCAGAGACAGGACGTGAGTCCCTACACCCTTCCCATGACACCGGGACCTATCTGGGCTATTACAAACCTTTCCCACCACTCTTGGTTGGGAAATACCTAAGCCACTTCCTCCAGGATCACCCCCAGATGCTTCTCCAGACCCTCTGGAATCCGCCAAAAGGTCTGCCTCCAGTGCAAGCTCCCTGGGGTCAGAGAACTCACACTCCACTGGGTGTTAGCATAGCTCTGGAAAACAGGGACTTAAAATATGCTCTCCAACAATTGAATCACACAGCCCCACACAGGTGTTAACCAAACTGCCCTTCACCCAACCATCCAGTGCCTCAGACAAGTACCCCACATCATTCTCACAAGACCGGTGAGACAGTGTCTGACTGTTGCTGTCTCTCAACCCATACTCTTCTGGCTGGTCTCCATACTCACTTACCAGGGCTTCTATCATGGGGGAACCCCTCTCCCTGCACCTCTCATCTAGAGTCAGTAGAGTGTCCCTCCCACTACCAGGAAAGTGATCCCCTGTGCCAGTTCCCCAATCCACCTCAGGGACACTATGCACCACTGGAGTAACCTCACAATCCTGAACCCCCTGGTGTATGTCAACCCCCTCCTTGAAGTAGGGCCCCAAATCTGTGTGTGTGTCTACCTCATCCTCAGTACTGGACACTACACTTTTGCTGCCACCATCCGGGCTGGACAAAGCCCTACCGGCTTCCCAATCCAGCTCCAGCTCTCTCATTTTAAGCTCATGATCCAAGATCATCCTCCTTTCCTCCATGGCTAATCTCTTCTCCTCCCGCTCACTCTCCAGCCTGAGCTTCTGCAGCTCAAACTGCCTTGCCTCCCGCCTGTCCTCCAGCTCCTCTGGGGACAGACTGCTGCTGCCTGACCTGGCGGGTTCCCCCCACCCAAAAGCACATCCACCCTGGAAATAGGCTCCTCCACCTCCTCACTGAGATTACCAGGCTGCCCACTGGCATGTCTGGCTGCTACCCAGGCCCTCAGCGCCTTCTGTAGCTCCTCCTTCCTTGTGAGGCCTTTAATTTGGACTTTCAGGTTTTTACAAATCGCTCGTAGCTCCTTTACGGCGTAGGATTCCAACCTATCCTCCTCAAAGATAACTTCCAGAGATGCAACGGATGATGCAATTGATTCAGGCATGACAAAAGTAGTGAGTTGAAAACTGGCAAGATCAAAAATAGGCAAAAAGAAAAGGAATCAGTATGTGGTACGTAATGGTCTGCGATATGGTGGTAGTGCACACCAATCACTGTAAGTCAAGTGCAAACACAAGTCCTATCCTCACCGCTGACAACCAATGTTAGAAATGGGATCTCTAGTTGGCAAGGGCTTGCACCTTTGTCCAAGTAGGGACCCTTCTTCCTAGTCAGGGTAAGGGTGTTACACTCGTGAAGTAACCCCTGCTCACCCTCGTGGTAGCTTGGCACGAGCAGTCAGGCTTAATTCAGAGGCAGTGTGTAAAGCATTTGCACATAACCAACAGTAATACAGTATAAGCACTACAAACGGACACCACACCAGTTTAGAAAAATAACCAATTTTTATATACTCAAGACAAGACCAATTACGACAAAAGTCCACAATACTATGCTTTAAAAACGAATACTTGATAAGGTAACTTCTTCTTTGCAGGAATAGTTCAAAAACAAAGTTCGTACGAGTCGGTAGCTCCGTCCGAGCCTACCGCGATGCTGAAAACCACAGAGTCTAACAGTTCCAGCCGACTGCGTCGATACGGGCCAGCAGAGTCGTGAACAGACTCGGTCACAGTACCTTTCTCGTTGTGGCTGGTACGGAGTGTATGAGCCGGTCGGCGTTCGTCGCGGTTGCGGTGCAAGACGGAGCGATGCAAGGTGCGGTGTCCTCGATACGGTGCAGGCAGCGGCTCGATGAGCGTCGTGCAGACGGAGTCGGTGAGTCCAAGGCGTGCGATGCAGGGTGAGACGATGCTCGATGCGGTGCTGACAGGTTGCGATGCAGGCGACCAAGCCGGAGTGCGGGAGCTGGCGTCGGACAGCGGTGCGAGTCGGAGCGGTGCGTCGCAAACGTGCGAGCGGTGCCCCAAATACGATGCAGTCACGACTGTTGAGCCAGTTGCAGCGACCGCGTCGGTCGGGTCCGGCTGGTTCAGTGAAGCGATGCGATGCGATGCGATGCGAACTGCGGTGCCCACAGGTCACGGTGCAAGCAGCGGCTCGGTGTTGGCGGCGTCGGACGTCGCCCACGGTGAGACCAGGGTTGCGATGCGAAGCGGGGCGATGCGGTCTGCGGTGCAAACAGGTCACCGGCCAGGGATGGATTCGGTTGACGGAGTCGGTTGCAGTTCCCTTCCTCTGTGGCAACTGAAACAGCGTTCCAGAAGCGGTACCCAGAGGCTTGTGAAGTCTTTGCAGTCCCTGAGACTTCTTAACAGGAGGCCAGCTCGGTTCCAGGCCCTTGGAGATACTCAGCACAAGTTTGTAGAAAGTTCCTTCCTTTCACTGCCCAAGGCAGAAGCAGCAGCTGCAGGCCAACCCAACAAAGCAACAACACGGCAAAGGGGCAGTACTCCTCCTGGCAGCTCTTCCAGCTCTTCGTCTTGGCAGGTTCCTTGATTCCAGCGAGATCTAAATTCATGGGGTCAGGGCCCCAATATTTATATCCTAAATTCCTTTGTTCTCTGAAGGCAGAGATGCCTTTGCCTAGTCCAAACCAGTTCTGGAGCACTTTGTTGACAAGTCTCCGTCCCTTCTTTCAGTGAGTAGGCCAGGGACATCAGACGCACCACAGGAGGTGGAGCCAGCATTGTGGAGAGAAGGCACTGTCCTATTCAGGGCCCAGGTGCAACTCCTCCCACCCATCTACATGTAGATCTTGCTATTCAGCCCTGTGCTGACTCACCCTATCTCCTGGCATCCCCCAGCCCCTGTCACTCACACTCCAGACAAGGAATACACAACCTCGCAGAGGCAGGCTTGGATGGTTAGACAAGAAAATACCCACTTTCTAAAAGTGGTATTTTCAAACACAGAATGTTAAAACCAACTTCACTAAAAGATGCATTTTATCATTCTGAGTCCAGGCATACTAAACTCGAATTTCTACCATGTTCCTGGGGTCAGTTAGGATCAATGTTCCCTCTAATTTTTTTCCTCTGTGTGCGGCAGTGGAGGGTCTCTGTGCGCTGCAACCATGGCTATGTGCGCCAAGAACCAGACCGCGCACGTGTGCAGCGCCAAATGTCACTCCAAACATTTACTTAAAGTGAAAAGATGGTGCATTTTCACACATTCAGCGCCACGTTAAGGGTCTTAAGGCCGGTTTGCAAATTGGATAAACACGCCATGACATGAATTGGTTACACAGGCAAGTACACTTCAGGTTTAGAACAGCACAAGACTCCAACGGTGGTACCATCATAAGATTTTACTAAATATTCTTAACTGGAGCACTGTTCATTGGGTGGGGAAATGTTGAGAGCCTATACAATATCACATATACACAATAAGTTACAAAATTACATAACATATTTACAATTTGATGTGAAAGCTACTGAGTAATGTTGGGCTAGCCCGCCAGAGATAGTTTGTAAAACTCTGATATCCAGGCAAACATGGACTGTGGGAGAGGGCCGTTCAGACACGTCAAGTGGCATCACTAGATGGGTGACAGGGTTGCTTCTCACGGCGATCCTTGCCATTTTTCCAGTGCTGATAAACTCTATCGAGGTCAACATTTACCATTCAGGAGGTAGGCCTTTGTCCTCATCAGCATATCCAAATGCTTCTGCTCTAGTCTATTCATCAATTTACTCTTGATAGTATTCATGAGGCTGAATCCTCGTTCACAATCTGCACTAGATGCTTGAAATGTTGCGCAGACATCAACAAGCTGAGACACCACACTATACTGAGCAGCATTGCGTACAGTGAAATTCACCATGTCTTGAAAGGCGGTAAATAACCCACCCTTTACATGTTCTGCCACCACATATTTATAGTCTCTGTATTGTCGAACAACATCTTCTGGTGTTTCACAATCACCCAGGACCAAGACATTTTTATACTTTTCAACAAGTCTTTGTATATTCTCAGTCCCAAAATCAAAATGTGATTGTGTTGCTATTGCCTGGATTTCAAAACTTGCCCATTCTTTCAGTTCATCTTCAGGGAACCTTTTTGCATGTGCTCACAAAGAAGGGAAACAAAAGACAAAATAGGCCCACTGCCAAACTCTTGCCTTTCCTTGTACAACACCATCAGATCTCTTACATTGCTGCTCCAAAAGACAGTGTCCCCCAAATACTGTTCCTTAATTTGGCCAATCTTTGCTCTTGCACACTGTACAGCTTCAACAGTAGTCAAAGAACTTTTTGGAACAGTTTGCACAAAGATGCAAATTCACTCAGAATGTCATTAAGTACTGCAAGGGAAATATGGTAGTTTAAGTCAGATAGCTTTTTGTAACAATATTTAGCAACTGGATCATTCTCCTCAACTTTCTCATGCTCAAAGTACTTAAGAACAGCCTCGTAATTCCGAATTAGTGCACCAACTGCAAAATGCCTTGAAAGCCACCGGACTTCACTCAATGGTCGAAAAGAGACCATTTAACAATCACTGACCGATGCCATTTCATCCAGCTCGGACTTCCTTGCAGGAGATCTGGAGAACACAGTGTAGACAGTCCTCAATAATGTCTCATCTCTTTAATCATTGGAACCCTCTTCCAGGCATCATCAACTCCCAAATCTTCGATGAGCGACACAATGTTGCTCAACTAGATGGGGAATGGATTGTTTAAGGCGAGTAGCAACACCATTATTTTTACCCAGCATCACAGACGCACCATCGGATGTGAACATGACCATTTTCATGAGGTCCAGTTCATTGGCAGTGTAGAATTCTTTCACAGCAGTAGTGATAGCCTCAGCATTACAACTAGTCAGCTTCACTATGCCCCCAAAGAGTGTTTTGTGCTCTGTTGAGGTTACAGGTCGGAACTTGAAGTACAGGATGAGCATTTTTGTAACAGAAATATCTGTGCTCTCATCAATTATCAATGTGTGATACAAAGCGTTACGAAGTTCTGCCATACCTTCACAGTGTATCACGCTATTGATGGCCTCAAGGAACTCAAAGGCATAGTTCTTGCTCCTCCAGCTGTCTGGTATCTTCACATACAAAGCTAGGTGGTCATGGATGTCTTGTACAGATAACATTGAAGTGTTCATCTTGACTGCCAGCAACACGTTGTTGATGAGAATCTTTATCTCCTCAGGCAGGGATCTTTGTCGTTCAACTACTTCCATTCTATTTGCTTTGTCAGTGTCAGTTTGTCAGCATTGCCCGCACTCCAAAACCAAACCTGGCAGCAGCACTTCTGTTTCTCAATATTACCATGGCAGACTCGTGAACTTTGCTAATTAGATGGCGTTTCAGGTAATCCAGTTTCCAGCCATCACTCCATTTCTTCCCTGTAGAAAAGTCCCCAACAATCTTGGCTTCGGCACATGCTTTGCAAATCAAGCCCATGTCTGGACTGTATTGAAATAGTTCCCCAAGTTGCACGCGAACCTTGCTTCGTGATTTCTGTGTCTCAGACTCCACAATTTCTTTCATCCACTCTTCCTTGAATACAAGGCAACATTTCTTCCTTTGTGGGGAAGCATCACACTCTGCAGAAGGTACAGCTTTGCGCTTGAACATATTTGTGATAACTGGGTTTAGCTTGCTATGCCACAAAGCCTGCAAAATAAAGCAACATGGCTAAAGTTGATGCCTATGCTCATGATTGCAATCTGTCACATAATACTGAGGCATCGCTGGCAAAACGTAGAGTGTAATTACCTGTATTTTTCTGTCCACTGCCCTGCCCTTTCAAACTTAAATGTAGCACTGTCCGTAGAGCCTACAATAGAAGTAAAGATTGTTACAGCACATTGTGAATTTGTGATACAGCAATATACCATGTGCACCATAAGGGAACTCTACCAAACAATTACCTGCTCTGCTTGTACTCACGTATGCCCGTTCAAATGTGTGTGGTATTGTCTGCGAAACCTACAACAGAAGAAAACATGGGTAAGGTATGTTGTTATACTACAATGTACAAGTGCACCACAGTTTAACTCTACCAAACAATTACCTGTTGTGCTTGTACTCACGTATGCCCATTCAAATGTGTGGGATACTGTCTGCGAAACCTGCAACAGAAGAAAACATGGGTAAGGTATGTTGTTATACTACAATGCACAAGATGCACCACAGTTTAACACTACCAAACAATTACCTGTTTGTTCTGCCTGTACAACTGTATTTGTAGCACGGTCTCACAAACCTGCAAAAGAAAAGGGGTGGATTGTGAATCTATTTACCCAGCACCCCCAAATCCAATGTGGAACATAAACAGAATTACCTTGTCTTTGTGGGTACTCACGCCTGACCATTCAAATCCAAATACCTTACAGACTACAAACCTGCAATTGAAGACAAGATGGTTAGCAAAGGCTCTAAGAATTACAAACAATGAATGGAACTGGCCCAGATACTCCAATAGGAAAAACGACCAAATAGTTACCTGAGATTCCAGTTTAGGCAAATAGGCACGTGCCCCTGTGCTTCATTATTAGCATCCATTAGGCTAAACTGGCCTATAAATCTGCACCTCCCCACACAATCCAGCCACTCTCCTGCATTTTCTTTACCTTTTGCCATGTCAATGTTTTAACAGATATGTGTCCCATTCACACACATTTGCATGTAATCACAATTACAATAGACCATGGGTACTCGCAAATATTTTCCCAAGGGCCAAAAATATTTGGTTGTGGTGTGACAGAGGGCCGCACTGATGCGTGCAGGGTAGTGGTCAGGGACTTGGGAGGTGTTAAGGCGGCCTTGGAGAAGCATGTACATTTAGTGGCTGAACAATGTGGTACCAGAAAACTTGGGATCAATACTGGCTTCTCCGCTTCACTTTGGCTGGATAACTCTGGAGATTGATGGACCCGCTGCAGAGAGATCTGAGTTTTGTCTAGTGGAAGTTTTGACTCATTATAAAGTAGCGGAGGAGGTCAAAATGCCTGATGCAAAGCAGGTGAACCATGCAGATCACAAATTGCATGCAATGTAAATAGATCACGGCATTACTGCTTCTGTCGGAGAGCCCCTTTTGTTA
This sequence comes from Calotriton arnoldi, assembly GCA_963921515.1. NCBI lineage: Eukaryota > Metazoa > Chordata > Amphibia > Caudata > Salamandridae > Calotriton > Calotriton arnoldi. Next base: position 1,639,598 of record CAWUFW010000825.1, on the reverse strand, counting down.
CTTGCAGTTTATAAGTTTAAATCCTAATATAGAAAAGTGAGCTATTAACTATCAAAGAGCTGCATGCAAACTGCAAGGTATAGATTAGAGCATTATGAATTTCCCCTCCAGTCTTTCATTATCCTAATGCTGCAAAAAAGGTTTAACTTGGGTACAAATCAATTATTATTAAAGCCAACCCCCAACCATGGTGTTACATTTTAAATTCTCAGTGTGTGCTTTTTCAGACCAAGAACTTTTAAACTATACTGTCTACCGGTATGGATGACTTGTGACTCCTACAACTTGTAGTCCTCTGTCTGATGTAACATTTCCTATACATTGATTTACACACTATGATTCAGTGTCTCTGTGTAATGTGCATGCAATGTAAAGTGGGGTTAGGTAGATTGGGGTGGAGTGGGGTAGATTGGGTGCATTGGAGTGTAATAGATTGGGGTGGAGTGGGGTAGAGTAGTGTGGGGTAAGTGGTGTGGAGGGGAGTGGAGTGTCATGGCATGTTGTGGAGTGGAGTGGCGTGTCAGAGTGGAAGGGCATAGAGCGAAGTGGAGTATGCATGGTGTGGTAGCGCACTACCATTACAGACAACACATTTTCAATTGAAATGAACATTACATTTATACCAAAATAGGGTAAAACTCCACACAAACAATAATGTGTGCATAAGTCATCACCTAGTGTATTGATGTGTTTTTATCACATTCAAATATTTGTTTCCAGCACACTTTAGAATTTAAAAAAAAATTGCTTCATTTGTACTGATATTAATCTATTTTGAAAAATCAGCACAGTTCATTTTTTTATGTGCTGGGAAAAAAAATCCTACACCCTCTCCTCTTACATGGATGCTCAGCAGGATTGTCGCATACATTCTCTCACTATGAAGTTAGAGAAAGAAAAGTAAACACCAAGCCCCCTCTGAAGCGAGAGCTTGACATTTGACCTCTGTCTTTGAATGCACCGCAAATGTGACAAGATAAGACCAAGATGTAAAGGCCTGTTTACAGAAAGTGAGTTTGTGGAAGAATACAGTAATCAAAGTTTGGGCAACGGGAGGGACGAACTCAAGCTGGACAGCCTAAAGCAAATAAAGCCAGCAAATAGAAAGCATGAAAATGTGAGTTACAAACCCCAAGCCAACGGTAAGCAATAGGCAGAATGCATTCCTAGGTCAGCTTTCTGAATGCCTCCAAAATTGTCTTTAGCAAACCAGACAGCGTAAGGCTTTCAGCTAAAAAATGAAAGCTGGCAGGAAAACACATTGCTGCAGGTAGGCAGGGACGAAGTTCAGTGACAGACCAGGGGATGACAGAAACGGGCAACATTGCTACAAGTGGGTAGGGAAGTAGTGCAGTCACAGATCAGGAGGTGGCAGAAATGGAAAACCTTGGTGCAAGGGGGCGGGGAAGAAAAAAAACTTGCTGGGGTAGAGAATAACAACAGCAGCGAAAGTGGCTGGGCAGGGCCCATGGTTAGCACTGAGCACTCAGTTAGGCTACCTTAAAGCAATTCATGTTACACCTCAGGGTTTAGTTTATGGGTTAAAGCATATTCAGAAGATGCAATCCTTTTATGCAAAACAGACTACCATCCGAGTGGGTGAGGAAAGAGCATATTTGTAAGAGACAAGCTTGAATGTCACCTCAATGGCACTGCTGCAGCCACTTACAGCGCTTGGGTATTGACTGCATAGGAGGAAACTGGATTATGGAAATGGCCCGGTGTTTTTATAGTGTCTGTGATTTACATTTAGCTGGTCCCCAAGCGCTCTGTCCTTGCAGATAAGGGAACTGAAACACATGGCCGCATGGAGCCCAGTTCTCAAAGTCTCCTGCTGGTATTTTTTTTAACTTCTGAAAGTCTGCAAACAAGGCAGATTAACCTAAAAGCACACGCCGTGTTGTAAATGTGCTGCATTTCCTTTCTAAATAGATCGGGGCTGCGGGGTGATTGTGTGCCTTTGTTAAAGTTTTCAGGTTAATTGCAGCTCATGGCGGGCACTGTGATTAACCTGAAAACTTTATCAAAAGGTACGCAATCACCCCTCTTCACGAGCTGCGATTAACATGAATACTTAAACAAAAGCACTCAATCTGTCCCGCAGCCTCGCTTTACTAACAAAACAATATAGCAAGTTTAAAAACACTGCGTGTATTTTTAGGTTAATCTGACTTGTTTGCAGACTTGCTGTATTGTTTTGTTAGTAAAGCGAGGCTGTGGCATAGATTGTGTGCTTTTATTTAAGTATTCATGTTAATCGCAGCTCGTGAAGGGGCTGCAATTAACATGAATACTTAAAAGCACACAATCTCCCCCGCAGCCTTGCTTTACTACCAAAACAATACAGCAAGTCTGCAAACAAGGCAGATTAACCTAAAAGCACACGCCGTGTTGTAAACGTGCTCACGCATTTCCTTTCTAAATTGATCGGTGCTGCGGGGTGATTGTGTGCCTTTTGCACTGAGCTGTGATGGCTGACACATTGTGCACCTCATAAAACCCTACTAAATGCTCCTCTCTTCTCCCACCTACACTGGTGCCCTGAACTATCCTACAACGTAAAAGGGTACCCCACATCGTAACCCGACAGGAATGATTGCCCTGCATCGGTAAACCCTAAATCTGAACTGTCCTCCAAGCAGCATCACCAACAGGCAGTTATTGGAATACAATGAAAGAGTGGAGGGGCTGGGTCCTGGAACTTGCAGAGACTTCCTGTAACTCTGATCCCATACTGTGTCCTGCCTTCTTGATGCAATATCACAGAGGAAAATAGGAGTGAATTGTCTCACAAACAATCTCACAAATCCGCATTACTTGGTGGAAGGAAAAGAAACACATTGTTCTAAGATCCCTTCTCATTCTGACTTAGATACGCCACCATGAGGCAGCAGATCCAGCAATCCCAAACCCTGTGGCCATATTGCAAGGCCTCCATTAAGAGCACATAGAAGTACTACCTTTGAAGCGCCCTTTAGTAACACAAGACTACAGCAAGTTTAAAAACACTGCAGTGTCTGCCTTGCTGTATTGTTTTGTTAGTAAAGCGAGGCTGCGGGGGAGATTGTGCTTTTATTTAAGTATTCATGTTAATTGCAGCCCCTTCACGAGCTGCGATTAACATGAATACTTAAACAAAAGCACTCAATCTGTCCCGCAGCCTCGCTTTACTAACAAAACAATACAGCAAGTTTAAAAACACTGCGTGTATTTTTAGGTTAATCTGCCTTTTTTTTTTTTTTTAACACAATTTTATTGGGTTTTGTACTAATTGCCGGTACATTTAATCACTTGCTTTACACTTATACAATCGACATTGGGCTGTTGGCATCTCCTATACAGATAGAGCAGTATAACACTGTAGAGTTCTGCAAGTACATTCCTACAGTTAGTCTCTGTATAGCCAATGGCACTTATCCTTGCCCACTGTGTACCCTCATATTGATATCGGGTTGAGAAACTTGTTCGCATTTTCAGTACTCGTTACAATCTTAAGTGAACATAAACATCCCTCCCTCCCACCACCCTCTTGTTAGGCTCACCCATATACATTTTACCGTCTATTGTTCCGTACAGTGCTCCATTAATTAGCGATCCTCTCAGTATTGCCAATATAGGTTAATCTGCCTTGTTTGCAGACTTGCTGTATTGTTTTATTAGTAAAGCGAGGCTGCGGGGGAGATTGTGTGCTTTTATTTAAGTATCCATGTTAATTGCAGCCCCTTCACGAGCTGCGATTAACATGAATACTTAAACAAAAGCACTCAATCTGTCCCGCAGCCTCGCTTTACTAACAAAACAATACAGCAAGTCTGCAAACTAGGCAGATTAAATACACGCAGTGTTTTTAAACTTGCTATATTGTTTTGTTAGTAAAGCGAGGCTGCGGGGGAGATTGTGTGCTTTTATTTAAGTATTCATGTTAATCGCAGCTCGTGAAAGGGCTGCAATTAACATGAATACTTAAATAAAAGCACACAATCTCCCCCGCAGCCTCGCTTTACTAATAAAACAAATCAGCAAGTCTGCAAACAGTGCGTGCGCTTCAGGTCAATCAAAAAGCACACGCGGCAGGTCTCGCTGCTGGGGAAAGAAACAAAAGTACAGCAAGTGGCAACATTATAAGACTTACCTGTCGCTCCCGAGTGTTCACTTCAAAGTGGTCACTTTCGCCGTCCTCCGCAATCTGGAAATGCCTGTTTTTCGCGCCGCTCGCCTTTTAAAAGCGGCGGCGCGAATACTCTCGCGGGATGTGCCGTGTGTGCGCGCTCCAGACTGCGCGCTCGGGGAGGTAGAGAAGTGCGCGCGCACGGGCGCGCGGCTTATTGGGAACAGTGGTTAGGATTATAAGCTGTAATAATCAAAACTGCCCGTTCTGGCCTATGGGAAACAGGTAGCCTTGCAATAGTGAAAAACGAACTAGGCTGTAATTCACTATCAGGACATGCCACACACACACCAGGGCATGTCCTACCTTTCGCATACAACGCACCCTGCCCACAGGGGTACCTTGGGCCTACCTTAGGGGTGACTAACATGTAGCAAAGGGAAGGTTTAGGGACTTGCAAGTGTGTGCACTTGCCAAGTCGACATGGCAGCCCCAGGCTGCGCACAGGCTCTGCAATGGCAGGCCCGAGTTACACTTTACGGGCTGTTTGCGTGGGTGGCACAATCCAGTGCTGCAGCCCACCAACAGCATTTGGTCTATAGGCCCTGGCACTCGCAGTGCACTTTACAAGGGACTGACACATAAACCAAATAGGCCAATCATGGAAACACCAATCCATAACACATTTTACACAGAGAGCATATGCACTTTAGCACTGATTAGCAGTGATAAAGTGCCCAGAGTCCTAAAACCAACACACACAGGGTCAAAAACAGGAGGCCAAAAAGCAAAAAGTCTGGGGGTAAACCCGCTGAAAAAGCCAAGTCTAACAAACGCAAATCCTCATCCACTGTAGGGAACCAGAGATATGAATTTTCTAAGATTAGTCACTTTCTAGTGCTTAGAAACCAACAGTGCCCCTTTTAGTCATTTCGATGCCTCTGACAGGGACACATTCACCTTTAGCAATTGTTCTGGAGGATCTCTCGCCACTCTTGTGCAGCCCTCTCCAGCAGCCTGGGTCCAGTTAGAACTCCTTCCTGAAGTTCTTCTTGTGGGTCCCAAAGTATCCAACACACAATCCAGGGTTCTGGAATCTCCAAGAGGGTCCTTGAAAGTGTGAGACTTTAATTCCCACAATCCACTTGAACAAAACCCTTACAAATCCACTGGTAGTACTCCAGGCTGGGGATTCTTTGTGGTGATGTCCAGGTGAGCTCTGTTAACCTGTAGCTTGCAGGGAGTCCACTCTTTAGTCCTTTTACAGCAAAGTAATCCACAGGCTGTAGTTGCAGATGGTGCAGCCTTCAGAGTGCAGGCCTTTTGAAATGCAGATCAAACTTCCAGCACGGCCCGTCTTGCTTTCTTAAGTTTCAAGCAGCAGATCTGAGGGGCTCTGCCCTTCTCAGATACTTATTCAGTGTTCTCTGGGGTCAAGCAGGAGGTCACTCGTGTCCAATGAGCTGCAGGGTTCCACCCAAATGTCTGACCACTTTCTGCAGAGTGTGGCAAAATGCTAACCCCGAAACCACTATTCTTCCAAAATTCAATATGTCAGAATTTTCAGCAGGGAGAGAAGAGCTGCCTAAACACACCCCTAGGATGGCTAATCTGCATAGTCACTCCCCCTTGCATCTGTTCATTCCTTTCTTAAGCCTAGCATCTGCCTTGGGTCAAAGAGGAGAGTTGTAAATGACACTGGGGTCCTCCCCTTACTCTTGAAGTCCATGGTTTACGACTCCTCCCTCTGCTCTGGCATTCCTATGCCCAGCAACCTCTCCTCCCGAGAGGCTTCCTAACCCCAGGGGTCATTTATCACCTCTTCAAAGCAGCCAGGCTCACCCACTTATCTCTGACCAATCAGGGCAGGGCAGTACAGGGTTGAATATTGGCTTACAGACAAAAAAAAGTCTTATAACTTCTTGTCTGAACATTTTACAATAAATTCAACAATACCATATTGTTGGATTTATCATTACCATTCAACTGAGTCCTTTAATCCTAGTTTTATGGCTTTTCTTTCTCCAGTTATTAACTAATAACCTTTTTCAATGTTAACCTATGGCATGGGATTTGCAATGGGAAAACTGACTTGGGCCATTTTTCCAGCACCAGGGCTTATAAAAACATATTTTATAAGTATGCTACATACATCTACAGGACCCCCACCCTAGGAACACCTAGGTGAGACTTTAGGGGTTCTGAATATGTAAACATATTGCAGATCCTCCCTCCACAGTGCTCCTACCACCAAAGTCGATTTTGGACAGCACTTTAACACACTGTGGGAAGTGAAATGTGCAATTTCACTTTACCCAGGGCATATAAAACTCATTTTATAAGGGTCCACCTTATAGATACCTGACCCCCCACCCCTGTGACACCTAGGGGAGACCCTGGAGGTACCTAATATGCCCAAACATTGTAGGTTAACCATTTTTAAGTGCCCCAAACACAAAAGTCGAGTTTGGGCGCAATTTACTTTTTAAAAGCAGTCTTGCCACACAGAGCCACTTTAAAAATGACCTCAGGCTTCAGCAGTGCACACATGCAAGTGCAGAAAGGTTTGCTGGCCTCTAAACTACCATGCCCTATTATATACTAGGGACTGATGGGTAGTTTCAATCCCCCTGCCCTAATATGTACTAGGGCCCTATGGGGTAGGTCATGCCAATCACAGGGGTACCCCAACCCTTAGTGTACCCTAGTGTATGTAGGTGTTTTCACTGTATTCTAAGTGTTTTCAGCATAGCACTGGCCCTGGGCCTGGTTAGGCAGAGCCCAGGGTCAGTCAGTTGTCAGAGTCAGTTACCACCAGTACCAGTCAGCAAAAAGTTGGGGGGTGCCCAAGGCACAGGATGACTTTGCAACATAAATCTTTTGGAATATAGCATGTTACATCGCATGCTATTACATTGCGTTCTATAACAACGCGGTCGTTACAACGACCGTGTTGTTAGAACGCGATACCTTTACATTGCAAGTCATTAGATCGACTTGCTGTAGGACTTAGGAATAGTATAATTTACTATTCCAACTCCAGCCTGCGCAACAGTAGGGAAGGTGTTGGAATAGTAAATTATACTATTCCTTAGGTTAGAGCGCCCCCTACAGCAAGTCGATCTAATGACTTGCGATGTAAAGGCATCGCGTTCTAACAACGCGGTCGTTGTAACGACTGCGTTGTAATAGGAGCGTGATGTAATGGCAGCATGATGTAATGGCAGCGTTGTAAACGCTGTTTCCCAATCTTTTGTGGTTAAAAGCAAATTAGTCAGTATTTTTTAGGACTGGTGACATTAGGTCTTCTTGGTCTATTATTTAGAAAGGACAAATTATATTTGACAAGATAAAGAAAATATTTTTGACACTATAGTGCACCAGTATTATGACAAACCATCAATATATATCAAGTGGTCAGAAAGTAGGGAATCTGATTTTCCATTTTCACTCATTAAATTACATTTTAATGTCTATGAAATTAAGACAAACTACCATGTATCATAAGGCACCGCTCTGATGTGTGAGACTTGAGTTTGTGTGATATGTGTAATTTGAGAGATAGTTCTGCTGCCTTATGCCTGATTGTAATAAGTCTGCATGACCTGAAGAAGATCTTGGCTGACTGACGACGGAGTTTATGAGTTCACACTGTAACATGAAATCTCTCTGACTGTCCATGTCTCCCCTTCAGAATAAAACACTTTGAGCGGTATAGCCAGCTGCTGCTGGTGAACTCTACAGCTGCAGACACTGGAGAATATGGCTGCGGATCCTACCTCTGTGACAGCCCCGAATGCCACGGGGGAGAAGAGAGGATGGGCAAGACATTCGCCTTTGTCACAGGTATCATTGTGGAGTCATATGTCGGGGATGACTTGTTGGGCTGATGTAGACTGAACCACAGGTACAGTTGTGCTGCTTCTTGAAGAACCAACTTACCAATTTAATTACAACAAAAATGCTGTAGTTTTTCAAAAAGTATCTGCAAATAACAGTAAAGTTTTTTACCTTGTTAGGGAAAGGAGGATATTTGACTTAATTCCCACAGTCCTTTGTGTATTGTAAGGGTGCAGTCAGCTCTCTCGCCTTGCTGGTTTACTTGCTTCCTCAACTATCAGACAAAGCACTCTGAGAATGTCACTGAAGCGAATTCATTTATGCAGTGGCGGCGCATGGGCTGTTGTGGCCCTGTGGACAAAGGTGGATTTGCCTGTAGAGAAAATTTAATATTTTGGGCATGATCGTGCACACAATTCCTCCAATGACCATGGGCCTGCTTCTTGCAAAGAATGATGGATTGAATGTTTGTTGATCCCAAGACTCACAAAGAAAAGGACTTCCTTAGCATGCCTTAGTAATGATATCTTACTTTGTAATTGAGTAAAACACTTCAGCAATTGTCATACCCTGTGGCACGTTGGGCTGGTTTGAGGGTGTGTTTCTGCCAGCATTAGGAGATTCCTACAGATCTAATTTTGATTGTTCTGTATCTGTTCCCAATATTTGTGATCTCTCTTCCTCTGTCAGTGTGCCTTGAGTTCACTGTCCATGCACCCCTGCCCCAGAGTCTCGGTGTCCCTCTTCTAGTGACTCTGCATTCTGCCCAAGGTTCCAAGTGTACTTATGCATATTTCTATTCCTTGGCGTCTGGTTTACTTATCCTTATTGGTGGGTTTTGTTATAGACCGACTGTTTCCCGTTCTCAGTGTCTGTGCTTCCCTGTTTGAATGCGTCAGTTTTGTTGGTATCCACCAATGACACAACTCTGCAAGAACTCATCCAACTATGGGGTTTGGAAGCTTTGACTGGGGCTGCAAGGTCCAGGATTTCAAGCGGTCCATTGCCAGGTTTGAGTCAGCCCTGGCTACGCAGCTTGCATTGCTTTGCAGTCTCGTATTATTCGGTTTCCTTTTTTCCAGTATAAATGCAGATCTGCAAGAACTGGAATGCAAATTGACATGAGTTAAAAGGCCTGTAGTGGCTGAACATCTCACACAGTCTGGCATCATGAGTGCCTGACCAATAACTACATAAACTGGCAGCCAATTCCACAGCCTAAGTTTTTGCACTGACAAATGATTTTCAAAGATGGACATTACACCTTCTTCACTCCGGTCTTAATGTATGGCCACTCAATGTCTCTGTTCTGTGGCTGACTCTGAGCAAACGTCTGATACACCTCTTTATAAGTAATAGATGAGGCACAACTACTTCCAGACTTTGTTTCTGTAGTTTAACATACCCAATTGTCTGAGACTCTTGCCATTTTTCAAAATGCTTAACCCGGTGTTTAATTTGTGCCAGTGCTTGCCAGCGCTGTGCACTGCACTCATTTGTAAGCACAGTTACTTATTTATGAGAGTCCCTCTGGTGGCGCTGTGCATCTATTTTTTTTAAGCAGAGTTTTTTTACTGGAGCATTTAACTGTTTAAAAATATCTTACAAATACCTTACAAAATGATAAACCAGGCCATTCCTATAGTTTAGGGTGATCTGGGTGGTACCAGCTGCAGTGGACTCGTGTACAAATTAAGCACTGTCTTCCCCCTATAATTAAAAATTCATGGCAACTGTCTTTGAATTTTTAGCAAATTGTGTGAAAATGTGTGCAGTTCCAATGTGATCCAACCTGACTACTGCATACTAAATGTGCAAAACTAGGACCTTGTTCAGCGGTATTCTTCCATAAAAGCAGTGAATTCTGCTGGTTCATATCAATTGCATACATCAAGCCCAATCACAGCGGCACCAGATGTTTTCTAGGAACAATGACTGGTCATAGAAGATGCAGTGAAACCATGCGCTGTTCTCTTTTAGACACAGCCTTGTCAGTTTGGAGTACTACCCGACATCTGGGTTAGCCGAAAAGTTAACATCTGTCTTTTGTTCCCTCAGACCCTCGAGAGCTCTTCGTGCCCACTGAGGATTACTATGAAGTGGTCCAGCTGCGGACTAACCGGCCCAGCTTGCTGCCCTGCCAGGTAACCAATCCATTGGCCAAAGTAACCCTGCATCGCGAGTTCCCGCCTGAAGACGTGGCTGTGGATGGTGTGCATATCTCCTTCGATGTGAAGAAAGGCTTCATCATCTACCGACCACATCCATCCCTCGCAGGGTCTCTTTACTGCATGGCAGAGCTGAACGGGCTACGGCAGATCTCCACCAAGTACATGCTCATCTACGTCAATTGTGAGTCTTTGATCCTATGTGTGGCCAATGGGTGGGACCTGTGAAACACATTATCGGGAGATAAATCTTACATTAGTGGAAACCTAGAACAAATAGTCTAACAGTGAAATCCACCAACCAGAATGCAAAATTCATGGTTTCTGCAATGAGAAAAAAAGGATGGGGCATGTAGGGGTAAGATGCAGGAAGAGGCCATTTATGGATAGGCTGAAGATAAGGAGATGATTCAAGCTATTAGATATGGCCACCCGGCAAATCAAACTAATGACTTGGAGAGTGAGACAATGGAATAATGGGACTAGAAAGGCCAAGACTCGCATGTTTATGAGATGAAGAGTCTAGTTCACTTTCTTGCAAGAAACTCCGAAGATAAAAGGTGATTAAGGGTCCTTTCACAGGAAATGGAGAGGACGATTATTTCATGCCTCATATTCTTCTTGTGCAAGGGGACAGCCAGTTCTACTACTGACGCATAGTTAGCTACATTTACTCCATGATGACCAAGGCAGCTATTGCCCAGCGCACTCGTTTCTGCAACAAAATATTGTGAACTTGAACACATCTAGACCGCGAGGAACGTGGAAGAAAGGGTCTATTCATTTCATTCAGCAGGGAATAAAGCACATCATTAAACCTCATCTTGGCAGAGTGCCAGACTACAAGAATGTGAGTGTGCACTGTAAGCGGTTTGTGCTACATCAGATTACAATGCTCTGCACTACACACCTACCGCATAGAGACTGTGAGCTGAGACTCTATTAGACTCCAGGTACAGGGGAGGAGCAGAGTCCCAATACTTTAAGAATGAATGGGTGGATGGCATGGCATGGAATGGACATATGGTGGGATCAGTGAAGGTGGTAGTGAGTGGTAGGCATTTATCACAGGGATGCATGCATGGAAGGCAGCAATCTGGACATGTCCGAGTAATAGACTATTGGTGAAAGGTAGGAGGAGCACTTATGGATGGGTATATCGTGCGACAATCACTAAACGCAGGCTGACTGACTGCGGGCATACAACGCAAGGCTTAACAAGGTTCAACTACTGTAGATGTGAGGCTAGGATGCATGCTGGAGTCTATAAATGAGGGAGGTTAGCAGCATAGTTGATCGGGAAGGAAGGCTGTCCAGTGACATAGCTGAGGTAAAATGAAAGTGGTGCAATGAATAGGACCAAGACCTAAACCAATAATGTATTTACAAGCCTATACATACAGCTGCCAACAGACCATGCAAAGAGAGTCTTTCTGTTGGTGGCCCATACAATGTGACTCATACAGGAGTAATGGAACATATTGGGGGCGCCTTCAAGTATGTGTGAACCTTGGCAGCAGTTGTGGACAAACACACAAAACATTTATACCTAATAAATAGCTGTGGTGTGTGGCCCCTGTAAGCGCACATTGTGTGAGCTTACTTGGCATGCTCAGTACAGGCAGGGGCCCTGCACTACACCAGCAGTAAAAGACGGCTATCTGCGACGAATGCACTAACTGTGCAAGCTAGCACATACACTGTAAGCAGTGTACTCACGCTTTCAGTTTGTAAGAGTGCACTCTGTGAAAGTTCACCACCTAGTAATTCTGGAGATTGTTTTACAAAATGAAATACGTAGGAGTACTGCGTTTGTATCAGACATTTCTTTATGTTGACAGGATCCAATATAAGCTGATGCATAGCACAGAACCCATATATATGCAATAGTGCCCCTTCGACCCGCTCATGTAGTTTTATCAGTAGGTGAGCACTGCTTAATAATTATGTGATGGCTCAACACTTCAGAGTCACTATAATTAAGAACTAACAGTGGCTGCAATTCGCAGAATAGTTCAGACATCTAAACATAGTTGTTATCCACAACTGTAGATCAAAAATAATCCGTATAAACCAGTTTGATAGTGCATAGTGACACCTTTAATGTGGTGAACGTCACTTGTGCGTTGACTTAGGATGTACAACTGACAGCATTATCCCCATATATCAGGCCTTTCCTTGAACAATCCACATAAAATCAGAGCAGAGGCACTCACTTATTTCTTTTAGAGAGACAATATGGTGTTAATGTTCCCAAATGAAGTAACCTAAGGAGCTAATCTTCTTAATGCATCTTGTCCAATCCTTCAAACACAGAACAATGTCATCAATGTCCACAATACCTTGTAATAAAGTGGCGGGAATGATGTATACTATTATCGCTCGTCCAAGTTTTTAAAAAATCACGAAGCAATTTATCATACATGGTTAAAAGGAACTTAATTGGGTGGATGGAGTTGCCCATAAAAATGCCTTAATATTTCTTCAGGTTTAAGAAGTAAACACCCAGGTTGTTCATATTATTTATCATGTCTCCCATGCATCCATGAATCAATGTCTTATCTTTGAGATACCACAGAAACTGTGTCCTAAGATGATTCAAATATTTGAGAATTTAATTTACTTTACAGAATATCATTAATATCAAAAACTACTCTCTTGAAAACAGTTTTATAACAAAAATACTCAATCAGCTATAGCCTGTGCCTGGCCAAATTCCTGTACTTCTCTTCTTATCAACAGTCTTGCACAAAGCCCAAACAGTCAACAGTTCAAGCCCAAATTATATACTATAACATAGATCATGGGATCACAATGACTCAATAAACCCATAAGAATCATAAGGAAAATATAAAATTTGAAACTCCAATATCCTAAAATCAGCATCTTTCAATGGGGTAAACTGAGCTGTACTGGCTGAACTCACATATTGTGCATTTTCTCATTGTGGCCTTAACCCAGACTAGCCAAATTTACTTTCTAATATAGTTTATAGTTCAAATCCTCATTCGAGGTCATCATTCCCCCATAAATTACAGAATCTAAGATAACCAAAATCATCCTACAACAATAGTGGACCACACATGTAACAGTTACACCACTGTGACGTTAACCTGTGGTGATGCATGAAGCATAGTACACGTACAACAAAAAACATGACACAGGATACCCCTCAGCATCGTTTTCCAGTCCTATACAACTGAAATAACCAAAGGTGAACTTGACCGTATTGACACAAAACATTAAATAGCACTAATAAGAGAACTGGTAGAGTACCAAGCTAAATACTCAGATTGCAGATTGTAAATGTTCAGAGTGTCATTCCATGCAAATATCTCGAGAATAATGCAAAGTTCACCCAAGTGTGAGCACGAGCCTTAAATATTGCACCACCCCGAAAGAAGTGATTCATCAGTTTCTGGTTTACAAGTAGCCACTGACTGTGAAACTCTACATTGCATACTTGCAATAGTGTTCAATTGTGATGACTGGCTCTTTATGCACTGTGCCATAAAGGATAGTTGATATGGAGTCTCAGATGGTTTTTCTAATAAAGACCTGTGCCTCACGTGTCTTCGGTCTTCAGAAATAAAATTAAACAAAAACTCCCAACATGGAGAAACCTCATCTTTTCTATGGGAAGACACCATCCAAGTGAGGCTGTTGATAACATAGCTTTCATTTATGCCTTTTGTTGAAGATTTTTAAAGCTGAATGCACTTTGCAGACACAAATCTCAGCTGAGGTAAAGTTTAACTAACGTAAAAAGTTCTGACCCAACTTGTGCCGTACTGCGACATTCATGAAGATGCTTTTTTTCGCATCTTCCACACTTGGTACGCATTTGGTCTGCCTCTGCAGTAACTAGTTTATATTTGAAGATTTCAATAAGATAAATCCAAGTTGGCTAATAAACAGAAACAGTTTTGTTCTACAACTGGCAAAGTATATACATCCTCCTAGACTGAGATGCTTCTTAAGGATGCATTTTCTTTCTTGATATTTGCTAAAGATTTTCATCTGGATGTCCTCTCCTGGCATAATGCCCAGCTGAAGTCAAATAAGCTAATAGTTCTGACAGAAGCAGGGTCCCACTGTCACATCTTGAAGAAGGATATAAAGCAAGTCTTTCTTCACTTTTCATAAAATCCATCTAAGAACTTTGCAAGCCAACCCAGTAGACCAAATTTGAAGCCATGTTTAAGAATGAAACAACACTCTCAAAATGTTGCATACAATAAAAACCTTGGGCCTTATTTAGAATTTGGCAGACAGGATACTCCATCAGAACGTGGACAATGGCCTATCTGCCATATTTCAATTGACAAAGGGTGTAATGCGTTTGTAATATGGCAGATGGGGCACCTGCCAAGTTTTTGATGGAGAATCCCATCCACTTAACTCTAAATAAGGCCCTTAGTATTGAAAACAGATAAAATCATAATATGCATGATATAAAATAAGGTTAGCATCGATCTTTTTATTTCCAGCATGTGAAAATGCTTTAGTCTGCATATCATTTTAGATTTGTATTTACCTAGATGTTATATTTAAAGAGACACTGAAGGCATCTGAAGGAGCAAAAGTAACGTACAATTTTATCTCATTTTTTTCACAACAGTTCAATTTTTTCCTAAAGTTACATTATGTTACATATCACTGTGAATGAAGATTATTTTTGAACACTTGTGTTTTACAAGAGTTCATATGTTCTACGCTAGTCCTTTTTAGGTCGAGCCTCGAGTAGCGCGCAAGCGCTGCGTAGAGGCGAAGACTTTTAGTAAGCGAGTTTTGAAAGCAGTCCAAAAAACGCTCGTGCGTCGTGGCTGGCCTTTTTGAGATGGGTACGCGCGGTAAACATGTGTTTCCAATTATCGTGCCCAGACGCGTGCGCGATAATTGTAAACACATGCCGGCAAAGGCCATGACGCACGAGCGTTTGGTCAGCTGAGCAGGCTGCCGCGCTGCTCGCCCCTCCGCTCCTCTCGTCCCCGCTCCTCTCTTGTTCACGGGGTGTCCGCACAGGCCAGTCAGTATTAACCTGTTTACGAAGCGAGATTTACAGCCAATGGGGCCCATATAACAACCACCCCCCACCAGATTACGTCCTGCAATCGAACCTACTTCTACCCAGAGCGCACGGGAGCCCTGCACACCTGCGCAGAAGAGGCTGCAGCTGCGCGAAATCTGCCTAAAACCAAATTAGTCCGGTGGAGCAGAAGGCGGTCCGTTGAAGCGTTTCGTGTAGAACTGTTGGTTTTTGAGTGGTCGGAATACCGCGCAAATCGGTGCAGTGACAGAAGAACCTGACAGGACATAATAGATATTCGAGGCTCGTGCGCAGACACTGCGCGCAACGGTACTCCTGACCCCACTAACATTGCTCAAAAAGTTTTCATCGCCTTTCCGTTTAGTGCCTACTGAAGCTGGCTGCTTTCTGTACCTTAAAAGTGACGGGCTTACTACGCTCCCCATTGAACCCCTCCTCGCGCAAATATCCGCGCATTTAAAGAAATGGCTCGCATCTCACTCCGCGCTACAAATTTAAACATAGCTCCTAGTCCAATGTAGTTTTACTCTCTGGGAGAAACACCCCTGTCAGCAGCTGACGTCCCGGGGTAACGGGAACATGCCCGCTTCTCTCCCTCACGCCCCCCTTGCACCATTGCGGGGCAGAAGCAGTTCACACAGGATCACGCAGGGTCGTAGAGCACGGGCTACCCATACCCACTTCTACAAAACACCTTACCCCGTGAAGATTGCTTACCTCGGGTGGCGTCCTGTTCCTGAGTTCCAGGTGGATCCTCTTCTTCATGTCCATCCTCCACCAGCCGATCCAATAATCGATAATCACGAAAGCCGACTCTCTGGGATCAGCTGGATCCACCCGCGCCTGCACAACACTAACCTGATCTCTAGTGGGCGGAGCCTACTTGGGACTGAAGGCCTAGTCCGCCAATCACGGCTTGAGTTTAGATCCCCAAGTCTAGGAATGACCAATGATGGGCCGCAGAGGATGGCTGATTGGGGGTGCAGCGCAAGCGTTCCATATAACGCGGCGGGGCCGAGAAAGCGGTTCCGCTAGAGTTAGGTAAGCAGGTGTTAGGTAAGCAGCGCGACACACACCTACCCAGCTGCGGGATCCACTGGCCGTGATCTGCCAGTCCCCTTAATATGAGGGATCCTCTTGTCAGGGAGTTACCACCCCTGCAGGATCTGAGTCTCCTCCCACGTGATGCTGGATCTGCTTTCATATATATTCGGCAGGAGGGTAATCTGGAGCCAGGTTACAAATTCTTGATTTGCTGTTGGGATATATGCGTTGGCAAGCAATTTTCTTTCCCCACGCCCGTTCCTCATCCCTTAGTGCTTTCTATAGTCAATCCGCGCTCTATTTTAAGCGCTTTGAAATTGCTGATAAAGATTCGGGACTGGGACGTAGAGATTCTACCCTTCGCATACAATGCTTGCTCATTATTTCTGATTCTAAAAGTCCCGAAAGCTAATTCTTGAAAATTATTTTGTCATATCCTCCATATTTCATTTTTTGCCCCTTATTTCTCTCTAATTTAGAGATTCTCGGGCTGCATTGGAACTTTGATCTAGTCTTTCCTCGGTTTCATCGTCCACATCTGTATTTGTATCACTGGTGCCTTCTCCACCCAAACATATAGGGGCAAAATTTGTTTCAAGTTCTACAGTCCCTCACTTTCAGTTTGGTTATCGGGCAGATCATTACTTAGTCCTACCTTTATTCTTTGTAGCACAATTTTTGTCATGTTTCCCCATGTTGTGTGGTTTTGGGCCGAGGACTTTTCTATTCCTCGGTAGTTTGTGTCCCTTTCAGTGGTGCTTAGAAATGTCCATGCTTTGGTGAAGTTCGGATTAATCGGCTGCACCTTTTTAAAAAGACTTGAACAGTAAAAGAGGTGGTGCATGACATCACGCACATACTTCTAATTACTGTTACAGTAGTGGAGAGGTGTGGTGCAGTAGTGGAGAGGTGTGGTGCAGCGGCCAGGGCAGCTGACTTCGGAGCACAGGGTTCACAGTTCGATCCCCGGCTCCGGCGGCAGCTCAGCTCAGCACCATGTGACTCTGGGCAATAGCTCACTTAATTTCCACTCCGGCCCCCCGCCCCTTGAGACTCGTAAGGAAACCTTAGTTAGCAGTTTGATATAGACCATTTTTGTGGGGCCAAAGATGATTTGTATATTGTTGATACTCTTCTTTAATTGGGAGCGGAGCGAAAAAAACAGAATGTGCCCAGAGTCATTTAGTGCCCGAGTTGTGCATTCCATGGGTCACTTTAGTGCCCGAGTTGTGCATTCCATGGGTCACTTTAGTGCCTAAGTTGTGCATTCCATCGGTCATTTAGTGCCTGAGTTGTGCATTCCATCGGTCATTTAGTGCCCGAGTTGTGCATTCCATCGGTCATTTAGTGCCCGAGTTGTGCATTCCATCGGTCACTTTTGTGCTAAGCTCATCCTTTTTAAAATATCTAAGACTATTATTTTTGAAGTGCATTTTAATCCATTCCATTAGGTTTCTTTTAAAAATCCTGATGCACATCTCGCTGTAATACATTTACTAAAGTGTCATTTAAAAAAATAATAATCTGGAAGGATACACTTCAATATTGGGGTGTGAACAATGCTAAGAAAAAGTCATCTTTGGGTCCTATTGGATTTGCTAATAGGTTTGAACCGTGATGCACAGCATCGCCGATGCTGTACAGAATGGCTAAAGAATTTAATAAAATGCTAAAACTTTTGAAATGGTTGCAGCGTTATTTTGTAGGTGTGTGCATGCAGTCATTTGTTTCCTTATTTTTAGGGAGGGTGCATAATGAACAAGCATTGGCATAGCCGAAAAGTCTCACCTTTGGAACCTTATAAGTGTTTAGCCATGCAACAGTTGATGTTGTTTCACCAAGGATATTGTGCTGCATAACTAAATACTTATAAGGTCCGAAAGGCGAGACCTATTGGCTATGCCAATGCTTGTTTCTACCCTTGTTGGACTGCTACCATGCACATGTTAGTCAAAACAAAAACACTGATGATGTACCTCAGCCCAGGCACTGAAGACTTGCCAGGGTGTCATCTGGTCAGACTGCATTGTTCTTTTATCTCCATTAATCTCCCAAAACAACATGGGAAAGGAATTCTCTGGCACCCTCCCTGCTTTAAACAGGCAAGCAAATACAGCACCCATGTGATAATTGTGGGTGTGTTATTTATTTATATTTATTTATAAAGTTTTGTATAGCGCGAACATGACCCTAGAGGGTATCATGGCTTGGTCCTATAGGATTTGTATGTTTGTGTGTGTGATGAGTATGCACGATTATGTTTTTTAGCATGTAAAACAAGTGAGAAACGTGTTCAATGTTGTTCTCAAAAAGTATATAGGCAGCTGTGGCTGTTGGTCTAGATGTCACTGTGCCACCGTTGTGTTGCCGAGTGCTGTTCAGAAACCTGGAAGGACTTTAAACATCTGCCATGTTAGGATCTTCTCACAGAGTGTGCTTCTTTTTCTCCTTTCTAACGCCGCCTCTTTTATAACTCATCTTTGTAATTTTGCTTTCTAGTTCCCTCGTCGGCTCCAAAAGCCACGATCCAGTCCTCAGTGAGCTCCATACGTGCCGGAGAGAGCTTTGTTGTGACTTGCACTGTCCTGGGAGAGCCAGAAATAAGCATTGATTTTGCCTGGGAGTACCCAGGACAGAAGGTAAGTGTGCTCTGCCCTTAGAATGCTGAGGAACATTTGTTGCAGGTGAACTCTTGTGGCCGCAGGTGGAGAATCCAGGGTAGGTGGTTCGTGAGCTCAATCCAAGGAGGATTGTAGGACACCACAAATAGGTGCAGGTATGTGTACTCTTCACTGAAGTTTTTAGAGCAGCAGATTTGTGTATAGATGTGGTCTTCTTCTCTGGTGTCTGGAATACAGGCTGCTGATGGTCCATAGGCTGAGGCGCACGCTCAAGTTTTTCTATCTTGTCAGACTATCTGCAGAATTATTTAAACCAGAAGTGGTCTCCTGGGCAACATGTTTTTTGCAGACTGAATGTAATGCAGTATTCTTGCTTGGGAAAAACCCAAATACTGGCATACTTAGAAACAATGGCAAGCCACATAAAGGTCCTAAAACGATGCCCATGAACTACCATCCAGCCTACTGCCCAGCCTTATTGCTGTGAGTAAAGGACACAATATTTGCCAAACTGATTTTATATAGAGCTTTCATCTTGGTAGAAGAGGATGATGTTAAGAGCCCAGTACAAGCAGGTTTTTGCAGAGACATACGCTTCATCCATCATGGTTTCGTTTTACCCATTATTTTAAAATATTTCTTTCTGGGCAAGGAACATGCTTTCTTTGTCCTTAAAAAGCACTGGATGCATCAGATAGAGCTAAGCTTTTTCAATGGAATTTGCAGATCTCTTCCCAAGGGATTCTAGAATTGATTTGTCTGTGACACCAAGAAACTAAAAGTAAGGTACGTTTCGGTGCCTGACAGACTCGTTGTACAAATCATCATTATTGAAGGGGTTTACCAAGGTTGCATACTTGCATCAATACTATTTAATCAGCTTTCAAATAACATGAGTGATGTTTACAGTCTGATTAAAGGGGAAGGCCCTGTCAGTGGTGGTCTAAGTCTGGTCTGTGAAGACTGTGCTGCTGGCAGGATACAGAACAGCACGACTGACTGCTAACTGGCTTTGAGGTGTCCTTCGAGGACAAAGAACTCCAGTCAGTGCATATTTTATGCCTGATCCCTCCCTGGAGCATCAGAATGATGTCACACACATCACATAACCATGAAAATGATGGCCTGTCCGGTTTGATATGCCACAACAGCTGAGTAACAGGGCAAAACATGGGATGTCCCCGGCTTAAAGTCAGCCGGATCCAGTGATCAATTTAGTTAAGCAGCTTTCCACAGAGCCCACCCTCGTGATGTCTCAGGGTCCCCCGCACCCAGGAACAACCAGAGCTCGTGCCTGGCCACCTGAGTATGCCTATGCTGAGGAAGCACCACATACAGAAGGAGCTCACCTAGAATGAGCGCCGGACGAAGTTGGAGGTGTAGCCCTTTTCTTCCTGGTCTTTTGCAGTATCCTGGGAGGGTATATAATAAATATAGACCCAGGACAGGGGAGGTTAAGTACGTAGCCCCATATTCTAACCCTGGCCATGAGGAGCAAACACACACCCCAACATACATCTCTCCTGCAAAACTCCCCTATATAAATGTATCAGGCCTCTTTGGCATGCTGTGGTATGGGTCTCTGGACAGAATCTGTGTGGTTGTGGAGATGACGTGCCCTGGTCTGCTATGCTGGCCAGGGACCAGCACTTTGAAAATGTTACTTACCTGTAACAATCGTATTGTAGCTGGCAGTCATCTAGATCACATGCTGCATATAGCTCCAACATCAAGTGATTCCATTTGTTTTCTACAAGCCCTTGGGAGTCAACCATGGAGTGGGAGCATTTCCTTAGCCACTGCTAAAACCAAGCCTTATGTCTCAACAATCCACACTGTCACACCTGCTGTTCCTGGTGCTGATGGCCTAGATACAAAAGTCCTGTAGCACTGGTACCTGTGTGGCATGGGGATGGTGAACGTCTCTGACCCAGCAGATGGCCGAGTCCACCTGCATACGCCCTCTCTGGTGCGCATGCCCCAAACAAATCATGTGTCCTGGAGTTGACAACAGCAATAAATGCCCCTCTTGAGAGTTTGGGAATGAGAACCCCATGCGGAATTAATAAGTGGGTGAGTGTGCCCTCACCCAGTGGCTACAGGTTATCCTGTGAGCAAAGGGACAGGGATGAATTCTTGGCAGGTAATCTGCAAAAGAGAAAACACCTTTGACTCATGCCTACCACAGTCAATAGCACGACAAATAAAAAAAATCATTAATAGAGTTTCTGCAACAAAACAAAAAAAACACTCAAAGAAACGAACAGTAAACAGTGACTTATTACCATACCAACTAGCATTAAATAGCTGATTAGGAGTATACGTGTTATTAAGAAACCAGTAGCAAGATCGAAAGTGAAGTAATCAAATGACAATTGCCCCAAAGTACCACCCACTGAGTAACTATTACGTGTGTCCTGACTTGACACCTGTTTGGTGCACTTTATGGCAATGTGTCTGGTGCAGCACTTACATGCAGATGCTGAAGAAGGACGATGCCAGTGACAGTTCAGCATAGCTTGGTCAGTAAGTGATGCTGCGGCTGTGTCGAATCATCCTAGCACTGCAGGGTAAGATTGCGGTCCGTAGGCGGAAGACCTAGTGACCAGGGGCGGCTCCTCCATCTGGGTGGAGGTGCTTCGCCCCACTGCTTTCTCGCAGTGCGAGAAGCAGAAACATAAAATGGTATTATAAATACCATTTTATGTTTCTGCTTCTCGCACTGTGAGAAAGCAGAAGGGTTTGGTTGGGGGTGGGCAGTCCTGCTCTAGGGCAGGGGAGGAGTGGCTTGCCCACTCTGAGGCGCTGACTGTTTGGTCGGCCAAACCAGTCATACACACTCTGCCTTTTCTCCATGTAGGCTGCATGCAGCCTTCATGGAGAAAATAGTCTTCCCATAGACGCCTGTGGTCGACGTCCTAACCAATCACAACGCTGCTATTGCAGTGTTGTGATTGGCTTAGGGGAGGGAGGCTGCCTGCTTCCTGTGAGGAGCAGAGAAGACGCGGGACCGGACTGGCGAAGGTAAGTTAACTTTTATTTTTTAATTAACCCCCGCGACTACTAGTGACGGAGAAACATTCTAAGCAAACAACCCTTGCTGCTCCCACTCTGACACCGGATGTACCTGGTAATGTCAGTGTAGACATTAATGCACCTGTCCCTGTGTCACCGGTGCAGTCTCCATCTCTAACACCTGATGTACTTCGTAATGTCAGTGTAGTGTAGAGATGACTGTATCTGCCCCTGTGTAACGGGTGCAGTCTCCACAGTGGTGAAAGTGGGGGTGGGGGGGAAACTGTGGGTGAAGAATCAGATGAGGGGAATAACCCGAAGATTGGGTGAGTGGGCGAAGTCAGGGGTGTGGCCAGAAAGAGCAAAACATCCCAATTTTTAGTATTAGTTTGGCATTTCACTGACCATTTGCAGCTTATTATGTTATTTATTTCAACCAATGGATACACATACTTATTTAAGGTTTAATATGAGTTATTGACAATAAAATACATTCACAAAGTATGTCCCCAGTACTGTTAAAAGTGGAATCACAAGCCATTTGTCTCAAAGCTATGCAGTTTCTGTCATCAGACCTTCTCCCTTTTTCCAGAAGAGCAATTCAAACATGAATGGCAAAATATCCTAGTTTGCAAATGTTTTCCACATAATTATGGCTCTGCCATATTTGCCACATAATACATCATCTGCTGCATAATCTGATGATTTTAACTAAAAAAGTGTTTGTAGCTTAAACGGATCAAAAGTTACTAAACAATTTTACTTGTGTTGCTGCGGAGTGGAGGGCCCTTTGCAAAGGTTGACTGGTCACCTTTCTCAGTGCTGTATTTGCATATTACACTGGTACTAATGAAGCAAAATCTTTGCAGAGACTGTTAGAATGTGTAAAAATGTCAAAATAATAAAGTATCGGAAAATGTACCGCATTACGCTGCAGCCTTTTTTCGCTGCATAATTTAGTCAACACTGAGACATAATTTTGTCCTCCATTGCTGCATAATTCCAGTGCCCCCAAAGCAGGCAGTACATGTTAAAAGTGCTTGTGCATGAAGCAGAGAGACTGTGAAGTTTGCGAACTTAGTTTGATGTGCGTGCAAATCCTGCAGTGCAGATCCCTAGTGAGTTGCACTACTACTGCTGAAACAAGACCAATGGAGGTACCGATGGGTGAGGCAGACTGGCCTCAAGGTCCTGTGACCTCAGTGACAGAGTCACTGTCACTCTATGGTGTGCTGCTTCGTAGGCCTGACCGCAGGACTGGAAGTGAACTTTAGTATGGATTGTGGTGGACAGGCCTTCAAGGTTAACCGACACTTGCCACTGCTAGGGTCCACATGCTGGTGCTAAGACACCAGGGCTTCTAAGATCTAGTGGGGGCTTCTAAGGTCTAGCATGGGAATGTGCTCCCTCAGGAGAATGGTCTGGTGGACTGGTCATGACGGCTGAACCTGGTTCCCCAGTTCCAAATTTGGTAGCACTGGCCATATTGCCACATCCTGTCCCCCACTGAACACCATACTGCCCCACTGAGAGAAACTCGCACTGCCTTCAGCTACAACCCAATTGTGCCCCGTTATTAATACCTGGATGCGACTCAATTCAAATTATGCACTAGACAAGAGTAATATGCTGCCTGAAAGAAAAAAAAGTAACAACATCCTGGAAAAAGGAAACTCTCATAGGGAGTGCAAGATTAAGTAAAGCATGTGAAATGTAAGCAGGAACAACATGGATAGCATAACGCTGTTACACTCATTATTCAGAAATCAATGAGTGTTTTTGCCTGAAAAGTTAAAGACATGACTAAAGGGCACCGGAAGGCACATGTTTTAATTTCCATTGCTTATATCCTTACAAAACGTAATCAGTGTGGTTTGAAAAGACCACATCCCTGAACACAGAGACACGGTACATATTTTACAAACTAAAATAAGGAAAACCGCTGATAATAATCACATTAAACGTTTTCCACTCCATACATCAAACCGGTATTGCAGTACCTCCAGGAATGGTGAACTTCCCCACCAATGGAAAACAATGCTGTTTAAAGAAAGACGAGAAAACGAGAGTGCCGCTTCACTGGCAAACTCTGTAAAGTGGCGCTAATGGGTTTGGGTGTTAATAGAACCTATCTGGCTCTTGCGACCACTCTGTCTTGATTTATTTAGATATTTATTTCTTTTTCGTATTTTGAACCTTTTTTTTCTCTCTGTCCCGAGGCTGCACTTTGGAATAGAAAAGTGTCAGAAAAAGAAATTTCCAGCAAAAGTGTTTCTTTCTTTTTTGGATCCATTTCACAGGGGAACGAATGAAGGAAAGTAGAGGAAAGAGAGGGTAAGAGCCATTTGTTGAAGTCACGTTTTTCAGCAAGTGAGGAGGAGTGAGACAGAAAGAGAGGGAATAAGAGGGAGATGGGGGAAGGGCGGCTGACAGCAGCAGAGCAAGAGAAGTGGACACTGCCCTTGTCTTCTCTGGGCAAGAAGGAAGAGACAGAATCTGTTTCCTTCTCTGCCCACCCTGCCCATCCGTGAACAGTCGAGCCTTATCTGTAGGCCTTGTCTATTTCTGTCGTCCTGGGACGCATTTTAAAATTAAAATAGGGGATCAGATGCTATAAAATTGAAAAAGTAGGGGAATGCAGTGCCCTGCCGATCCCGCCCACTTTGACCTCTGAGTCTCCATCTCTGACACCTGATGTACCTGGTAATGTCAGTGCACTAGAGATTAATGCACCTGTCCCTGTGTTATAGGTGCAGTCTCCATCTCGAACACCTGATGTACCTGGTAAGGTCAGTGTACTGTAGAGATGAGTGCACCTGTCCCTGTGTTATAGGTGCAGTCTCCATCTCGAACACCTGATGTACCTGGTAAAGTCAGAGTAGAGATTAATGCACCTGTCCCTGTGTTACGAGTCCAGTTTCCAGCTTTGACACCTGATGTACCTGGTAATATCAATGTACTGTAGAGATTAATGTAATTGCCCCTGTGTTACGGTCTCAGTTCTCACCTACTCACATCGCATGGACATGGTATTGTTGCTCTCTAGATATTCCACAACTGAAGCATTTGGTGTGGCTTGAGTTAAAATGTCTTATTGCATTCCTAGACATGCTATAACCACTGCTAAGGGGGAAATCTGTTTCAAGTTATTTCTAAGGATGGTTTCCTACACAGAGTATTGACTATGCTGGGCTCATCAGGTTATAATAAAGCAATGCACTTCCGTTGCTCACTAATCCTGTATTCATCTTTCCTTTTCCTTTTAGATTGGACGCCCCCCATACGTACGCGAGAGCACAAACCTGGTGCGCCGTGGGGGGCAGATGGTGCAGGAGTCCGAGAGCAGCCTCAGCGTGGATGGGGTACGGGCTGTGGATGAGGGGACCTACACCTGCCGTGCCCAGAACCTACAGGGCACCACAACTGTGTCTACCCATGTCACCGTGCTACCCCTTGATGCTGCTGCTCCTACTCGCAGGGCGGTGCGCACTGTGTAATACAAGAACTCTGGAAAATAGTACAGTACACACCATTGGCAGCAGCCAGGCATTCCACATCAAAGAACCCCCACTTTCACAGCTACAGTTATGTTATGTTAAAAACATTTCTAAAACACATGGCTACCCCCTGGGTTGGATTGGGATTAAAAATCGGCCCGGGCACACTAAAAAAAGTGGCCCACGTTTGCATATTGCATTCCCGCAAAGCACTGCTTCGGCAAAGTTTTTTTTTAAAGAAGGGGGTGGGGGGGGGTCTCTGACAGAGTCATGTTTTCTTAACTTTATTTAGATTTTAAAAAAATGCACAGATTAGTTCACACTGGTGAAACACACCTGAAAAACAAGTGAGGCCACTTATGCTCAGGCCCCCTGCCCCCGCTCAATATGCACACATTAATGGGCCGGCCCAGAGAGAGAAAGGGAGTGACACCTCTGCCGTTGATAAAAGGGAGGTAATGGACGCCCATCTGCCTCCAGAAAGGCCACTCAGGCACCCACTGGGCCGCTGGCGTCATCCGAACAGCACAGACACTGCCCAAATCAGCCCCTAGGCTGCCCAAATAAGTGGCCCACAGCTGGAACTCGGATACAGGCCCCTCGGCCATTACCCGAGTGCCTGCGTTACCAATCCGACCATGGCTACCCCCAGAAGGGGGGATTCCCGGCGCTAGTCACAGGTAAGACAACAGCAGAAGAGGAAGGCAGGCTATGCTGAGGAGGAGGCAGGTCTTTAGTTGCTTCTGAAAACTTAAGTGGTTATGAATCCATAGACTAGGGGCCAGGACATGAAAAGAACATCCGCCCGTTCTGGCTCTTCTGTGGCAGGGTATAGAGGATGTATCAGGTCTGCTGTATGTTAGGCTCTCTTAGGGGAATAAGATTGCATCAGAGCAGGTGTCTCCAGCTTCCATCCCATTTATTGCATTGGAAACACTGTTCAAATAAGGGAAAGCTTCAAACTAGCCCATTGCCTCCTGGGGTGACAGTGGCACACGATGGGGTAAACAATTTACTACATATGTACATGTACGATGACCTTTTCAATAACTTACAGCAAGAATTTAGTATTTGTTCTTCCAGACCCCTCTATGGAGACGCCTAAGACTGAAGTCCAACTTGTTAGCTCCTCCTACTCTGGTCCACTGAATAGGATATTACTTGAGGCAGCGCTAGTGTTAAATGAGGGCAAATTTCATCTAGTAGCCATTCTGTAGCCGCTACTTCAGTCTAAGGTGGTTTGTAGGCAAACTGAGAACCCTAATAGTAGCAGCGTGACTGGATATAGAGTGTTACTCCTGCGACAGTGATCTCCTCATAAAAGCATAATGTGAGCATCACTACTGCATCAGTGTCTATCTGCTCCATCCAGGACCTCAGCCAATGTCATCATGTGATTGCTGGATAGTGGGTGTTTCTCCTGCACCCGCTGCTGCTACTACAGGAGCTTAGAAAATGTGGTACTCCAACTGGAGGCTGATATACAAAACAGTTTGCAGTCACAAAGCAGACGAGTTGCAAAATCAATGGCTTAGCGACCACAAAAGGCTATGTTGTAATGTACTAAAAGCACTCTGCAAGTCAAACAAGTCTTTGTTAAAAGTTGCTGTATTTCAGCCAGATTGTTAACTCTGGGTGGGAAACTGCTTTGGGCCACTGCAGGTAGCCCAATGCCTCTGGACCACAGACACTGGACTGGTTTCAGCACGTGCAAACCTGCCCCCAATCAAAACTCTGCTGGACTCTGGCAGTGGTGGGAGCATAGACCAGGCCTTGACCAACCTCTTCAGTGCCATGGGGGTGGGTGGTTAGCAGAAGACACTAAATGTTTCCTCAGCTTACACTGCCCTAACCTCTTAGCCCTCAACCCCAAGTCCCACTGGTCCTCCAGCTGACATCTTCCACCTGCTCCGAGCATCAGGCGAAACCCCAGCGAAAAAGTCTCTATGTATTCTTGGGTCAGTGTTGTTTTTCACCATTCTGGGGATAAAAGTTGATGGATTTTGGTGCGTGGATACTGGCCAGACCCCCAGTATCTGCACACCAAATATCCAGCAAACTTACTTTGGGGACCAAAGATGGGTGACATTGGTGTCTCCCTCCTCATGGCATTTTTCAATGAGATGCATCAACGTGGGACTGCAATTCAACCTATAGCCACTCCATACATGGGGTGTCATTTGACCTTGTGAATTGTGGCTCTTGGCCGTGAGGGTAGCAGGCTCTGGTTGAGAGGACCGCTGCATGCTTCTCCCCGTTCCCCATATCAGTCCTTGCACGCCGACTATTTTTTAAATCAGCCCCAGTCCCTTTCAAGGAAAAGGGTAAGGGTTTTAAAAAAATGTAAGCATGAAAGAAATGCAGATGAATCCCGCTTCAGCCCCCGACATCGCCATTGCCATCCCGGACGGATACAAGATCACCCGCAGGGACCGCACCAACGGAGTCGGAGGAGGCATCGCCATCGTCCATGGGAACACCCTCAGAGTCTCAACCAACACCGACGACACCCTCAGCACCGCCGAACACATGCACTTCCAGATCCACACCGATCCCAACACCACCCTCAGAGGAACCCTCATCTACAGACCCCCCGGACTCCCGACCACAGTTCAGCGATTCCATCGCTGACTTCGTCAGCACACACGCCATCGCCTCCACGGACTACATCCTCCTCGGGGACCTGAACTTCCACCTCGAGAACAACAAGGACACCAACTCCACCACCCTGATCG
This sequence comes from Calotriton arnoldi, assembly GCA_963921515.1. Lineage (NCBI taxonomy): Eukaryota > Metazoa > Chordata > Amphibia > Caudata > Salamandridae > Calotriton > Calotriton arnoldi. The sequence continues at coordinate 1,611,520 of CAWUFW010000825.1, read as the reverse complement.
ACAACCTCGCCACCCTCGGACTCAGACAGCTCGTGACTACACCCACCCACGCCGCCGGCCACACGCTCGACTCCATCTTTTCCGCAAGCCCACACGTCTCCTTCAACCACACCTCCGAACCCCACTGGACTGACCACCACTGCATCCACTTCACCTACAGGAAGCCCACCACGCACCACCGCACCGAACAAATGCCTCGCCGCTGCTGGAGCAGAGTCACGGAAGACCAGCTAACCACAACCCTCGCCCTGAGCCCACCCGCCGAACCCTCCGACCCCGACACCGCCGCCCGCAACCTCAGACAGTGGATCGACGACTGCGCCAACACCCTCGCCCCGCTCAAGAATCCGCCCAACAGCCACACCAGCAAGAAAGCCACCTTGTTCACCGAAGACCTCCAGGCCTCCAAACGAACATGCCGAAAACTGGAGAAGATCTGGCTCCACGAACGGACAGCGGACAGCTACGCCGCCCACAAGAGCGCCACCCGCAGTCACCATCACCTCATCAGATCCGCCAAAAGGGCCTCACTCAAAGACCGCCTAGACAACAACGCACACAACAGCAAAGAGCTCTTCAACATCGTGAAGGAACTCTCCAACCCCAGCTCCAACACCAACGACATCCAGCCGTCGCGAGACCTGTGCGACTCACTGGCCACCTTCTTCCACCGCAAAATCGCCGACATCCACGACAGCTTCAACACCACGACCGCCCCGGCAACCACCGAGACCACTGCCCCCACAACCACCAACCGCCTGCTCTCCTGGACCAACATCAACGACGAGGACACCAGCGAGATCATGAACACCATCCACTCCGGTTCACCGCTAGACCCGTGCCCTCACCACATCTTCAACAAAGCCAGTACAGCCATCGCGCCCCATCTCCGGAAAATAATCAACATCTCCTTCGAGACAGCAACCTTCCCGAAAAGCTGGAAGCACGCCGAGATCACCGCCTTACTCAAGAAACCCAAGGCAGACCCCAAGGACCTCAAGAACTTCCGACCCATCTCTCTGCTCCCGTTCCCGCGAAGGTCACCGAGAAAATCGTCAACAAACAACTGACCCGCTACCTCGAGGAGAACAACATCCTGGACCCTTCCCAGTCCGGCTTCCGCAGCAACCACAGCACCGAAACCGCCCTCATCGCCGCCACCGATGACATCAGGACCCTGCTAGACAACGGAGAAACAGCAGCCCTCATCCTCCTGGACCTATCAGCCGCCTTCGACACGGTCTGCCACCACACACTACGAACACGCCTTCACGACGCCGGGATCCAAGAGAAGGCCCTGGACTGGACCACATCCTTCCTTTCCGGCAGAACACAAAGCGTCCGCCTCGCCCCTTCCGATCCAAGGCCACCAAGATCATCTGCGGCGTACCCCAAGGCTCCTCCCTCAGCCCAACGCTGTTCAACATCTACATGGCACCCCTCGCCCACGTCGCCCGACAGCACAACCTCAACATCATCTCCTACGCCGATGACACCCAGCTGATCCTCTCCCTCACCAAAGATCCTCACACCGCCAAAGCCCACCTCCACGAAGGAATGAAGGCCGTCGCCGAATGGATGAGGACCAGCCGCCTGAAGCTGAACTCGGACAAGACGGAGGTCCTCATCCTTGGTTCCAACCCTTCAGCCTGGGACGACTCCTGGTGGCCAACATCACTGGGAACAGCCCCGCCACCCACCGACCACGTACGCAACCTAGGGGTCATCCTCGACCCCACCCTCTCCATGACTAAGCAGGTCAACGCCGTTTCCTCATCCTGCTTCAACATCCTCCGAATGCTCCGCAGGATCTTCAAGTGGATCCCCACCGAAACAAGAAAAACAGTCACCCAGGCCCTCGTCACCAGCAGGCTGGACTACGGAAACGCCCTCACGCAGGAACGACGGCTAAGCTCCTGAGACGGCTGCAACGCATCCAGAACGCCTCTGCACGTCTTATCCTCGACATCCCCCGACGCAGCCACATCACACCCCACCTGAGAGACCTGCACTGGCTCCCTGTCAACAAGAGGATAACCTTCAAGCTCCTCACCCACGCACACAAAGCACTCCACAACTCCGGACCAGCCTACCTCAACAGACGACTCCGCTTCTACACCCCCACCCGCCAGCTCTGGTCGACCAGCCTCGCCCTCGCCACAGTCCCCCGCATCCGGAAAACGACCGCCGGCGGCAGATCCTTCTCCCACCTCGCCGCCAAGACCTGGAACACCCTCCCCACCAACCTCCGACAGACCCAAGACCTACTGGCCTTCAGAAGACTTCTCAAGACCTGGCTATTCGATCAGTAGCAGCACCACCCCCCTCTTCCCCCAGCGCCTTGAGACCCTCGCGGGTATGTAGTGCGCTTTATAAGTGACATGATTGATTGATTGATTGATTGATGCATCCTGCCTCATGCATAGTAATGAGGCAGAAGTTTCTGGGCGTTTCCAAATTCAGTTAATTAGTTGTACTTCAGTCGCATTGCAAAAATAAAATTAAAGCTATGGTCTCAGATCAATTGGTGTGCAAAATACACTGACTGCATTATTTGTGACCTGGATTTCATACTTAGGCCTTGTTATGCCTGTCTGCTACCTGGACGGCCACAGGCACGCAATACTAACACTGAACCCTAGATGTCACTGGAGCACCGGTCTTTGCTTCCACCAAGACCTGTCGGGATCTCCACTGGTTTGTTTGCATCAGGGCCTAGCATTGGGCAAGCAGTGACCAACTTTATGTGCTGCTGGAGACTTGGTCCCATCTTTTACACTTGAAGAGCGGACAAAACATATTTTCCTCATTTTGCGTTTTGTAACTACAGCAGAAATAGTATGAAATAAATGTGTGCCATGTTGTGCCCTAGTGTTCTTACACATGCAGCAAAGGTGGTACAAATAATATTTGCTCTATTTTTTTCACTTGTACAACGTTTCTGGAAGATGGCATGCTGTTGTGTTGTGAGGTATTTATCAGAGCAGTGTTCAGCAGCAGGTGGCCATCTCTGTGCTGCCCAACCTACAGAACAACAACTGCATTGGATCAGAGCTCACTATAGGATTTGGGAACGAGCACATTTTAATGGCTTTCCTAAACCAAAGGTAATCTGTCTCTACTAACTGTGCTTGAGTCACAAAGGCATTTGCAACCCAAGATGGCATGCACATGACTTGGCTTATGAATTTAAAGTTATGTTGTTATGTTATTTATATTTATAACGCGCACGGCTACTCCGAAGAGTGTCCCGGCGCGAGCCTAGGAGAGAGAGGGGACCAGATTAAGCGAAAAGAAGTGTTTTCAGGTTTTTTTGAAACAGAATGGGATCCTGAATGCACCGAAGAGTGAATGGCAGCGAGTTCCAGGCTAAAGCGGCTTTCAAAGCAAGGGAGCTGCCACCCATCCTTTGCAGACGAAAGCGTGGAACATGTGCCAGAAGTTGAGAGGAAGAGCGCAGGTGTCTTGCAGGCGTATAGAAAGAAAAGCGCTTTTGTAGATAGATAGGACCAGAGGCGTGAAGAGCATGGTGTGCTAGAACTAGGGACTTAAATTTTATCCTTTCGCCTACGGGCAGCCAGTGTAAGGCGCGCAGATGTTGACGCACGCTACTTCTCGCAGGAACATTGAGAAGAAGCCTAGCTGCCGCATTCTGAACAACCTGGAGTTTGTTGAGCAGGTATCCCGGGATGCCAGCATACAAAGCATTGGCGTAGTCCAACCGGGATAAAATCAGGGCTCGCGTGACCGTTTCCTTAGCGGCCCTAGGGAGCAATGGGAGGAATTTTCGAAGGCTTTTAAGTATCCCGAAGCAGCTCCCAGCTAACTTCTTGATCTGGGTCGCAAATGTGAGATTCTCCTCAAACCAGATCCCCAGATTCTTGGCGGGCTGCCCCGTTAAGGCTGGCATAGCAAAATCGGACGGCCAGAGTGATTCTCTGAACTGAGGAGGAAATTTACCATACAAGAGGATTTCAGACTTCTCCTCATTACATTTTAGTTGGGCGGAGGCCAGCCACTGAAAGACCTTGGATAGACAATTTTTAGCGGAGCAAGTGGAGCACTCATTTTTCCCCCATGTAAACAGAAGCTGGGTATCGTCGGCATAGGCAATTATTTTGGCCCCCCAATCCTCCGCCAGTTGGACCAAGGGAGTGACATAAATGTTAAAAAGAAGGGGGCTCAGAGAGGACCCCTGTGGAATCCCCGTGAGCACCTTCTGGGGTGAGGATGATGAAGGGGGGAGCCAAACCTGTTGCATCCTGTCCTCCAAGAAAGAATTAAGCCACCCCAAAGTAGTGTCAGATATACCAATCTCGGCAAGTCGGGTGAGCAGCAACGAGTGGGGGACAGTGTCGAATGCCGCCGAGAGGTCAAGCAATATCAAGGCTGCCCTCCCGCCGGCATCCAGACAGTCTCGGATGGCCTCGGTCATGATTTCCTTGCCATAATTTTACCCCGAATGTTTACATATGAGCAAATCTGCATAGGGTGGCAGGGAGTGGAGTTCCTTGCAGGGGGTTGCTTACAAAGTTGGTGAACATTCATAAGCATGCAGGCCTGTGAGCATTCGCAAACAATTGCAAGGTGCACTCCTACCCTTGGCATGAGAGATTTGCTCCTATCAAGAGCAGGTGTCTAATTGAGAAAACACCCCCATTATAGTGGGGTGTCAGGGCAGGGATACCACAAAAAGTAATATTATCTGGGGGAAAAGAAAGCATTAAAGCACAGTTGAAATTTTGCAAAAGATTTCCACATGTCAAAATGTATGTACAGCGCATATATAAAATGGAAACACAAGTAAGTAACGCCCACTTCTTCCGTGCACACCTGGTTGAACATGTGTTCCACTCACTCCCGTGACTACTCAGCAAAGTTACTGACCTAAGTGTGATCGGCTTTATTACGGTTCCGTCTGTACCTTGTTCTTCTCAACTGACTGTGAAGTGTGATCCTCATAGTGCAAGAGCACTCCAAAAATGTTTAAAAGTATATATAGCAACAATTATTCTCAAGATGCAATGATGTCTGTATAACAGTGTAACTTCTGTATTTTCCAATTGATACTTTACACGTGTATTATTCAACTTATTACAGATGAAGCTAAATAAATATTAGCAAATCTCTACACATTGGCCCACTAATTGTAATGATTAAAATTTGCTTTGGGGCAGAGCAGCGTGGAACTTGGTGCCCTCGAGTTTCAATTAAAGGTGCCCCACTCTGAAAGTTAGGTCAGAAAACTTCAAGCTGTGCAGCTTGCCCCAGCCCTGGCCACTGGTAGAAATCTGAGGGTATTTAAGTAATATCTGATTAAATCCAACACAGTCTCATCTCTTAGCAAGCACTAAACGACCATGATAGCAACAGCACCCACTGTGAAGGCAGCTACAGAGAAATGCCAGTCTGCATTGTTATAGATCCCTGCACTGGCACTACACCCCAGCAGACTATCTTTGGGAGTTTTATGCAGCGCCATGTTGTCACTTAACAGCCACTACAGTACAGAACACTGTACTGTTCTAAGACTAGCTAACCTCTTTCAAGGGTCCACCATGCAGATGCACACTGGTAAGAGACCAGGGACTGTATTACAGAAGTGCCTCGGTGGTGCATCGGGCATTTGCGCCTGCTTTGCACGCCCCCGGGGCACTTCGGTATTACAGAAGGGGCCGCAGATGCTTGTGCGTCCCTTTGTGTAATACGGATAGCACTGGCGCACATAAAGCACCAGCGCTATCATCAGATGGTGTTTCCTCATTTGCATGGGGGCGTGGCCCCATGTAAATGAGGGAATCCCTTCGCCTCTGTGCCTGCGCCGTATTACAGATGCAGGCGCAGAGGCAAAGAAGCTACCAGGAGGCGCACTGACAGTGCGCCACCTCAGTGTGCCCCCTGAAGGCAGCCCTCTGGAGGGGGTAAAGGGGGTCCCATGGACCCCCCAGACATCCCCTTGCAGGCGGGTGCAGTCACTCACTGCACCCGCCTGAAAGGGGATCTCTAATCCCCTTTAAAAGTGCAGACGGGTTGCTGCCTTCACAGTGAAACACAGAGCAGCTTCAAAGCAGCCACTCCGTTTTTCACATGATTACGCTGCCCCCAGAGCAGCGCAAGTTCGCGGCTGCCCTGTGGGCAGCTCATTAATCGTAATGCGGCGCATTTCCTTGTTTGCGCCAGGCACACCTTTTAAAAGGTCGCCCGGCACAAACAAGGAAAATGCGCCGTATGTATGATACGGCCCGAGGTGCCCACAAAATGGAGCAGGAAACAGGTCACCACAAAGAGGAGGAAATCCAAAGAGGCAAGCCTTTGCACGAAGTGTGATAGCATAGAAACAGGAAGTAAGAGGCATGTCCCCATGGATTATCCAAGGTGCAGAGATGTTGCTAAAAAATATTTTCTAAGGCCTTTGTCAAAGAAAGATTTCCCTGGAAAATTACGAACAAAACTGTGCGTCAGTCTAGAAAAACACAAGATGTAACCCATCTATGCAAAGTTTCTGTCATCTATTAGCAAAATAGTGGCAAATGCAACTTAAAGCAGATATATATATTCCCTTACAAATATGTCAGTTGATGGGGTGTTAAGGAATGAATCCAAAATCTAAAAATTACGGGACCTTGTGGGTACTTTTGGGTCATGATAAATCGGTCGCTAGTTCCCAGGGATATATGGCATGGACTTTGGCCACACACCTGCTAGCCCTGCCTGTTGCCCCTACTAATGATGGTGCCCTGAGTACCCAGTGGCCGTGGCCTGTATCTTTCTGTCAATTTGTGAGCCAGCAGAGCTGTTCCATGCCCAACACCTTAGCCCACAGTGTTTGCGGCTATGCACAATGCTCAGTGCATCGTGAGAGGTCAGCAGCACAAGCCAGGGCCTTTGACAACACCATCTGCCCAATATTCCTGCACAAGGTGCCTGATAGGCAAGACTGTGGTCATGCACAGGAGGCATCGGGCACAGCACTTGGCTTGTAAAGTGCTCTTGTAGTCCCCTGGGTATTTCCTAGTCACCCTATCGCTGGGTCCTTCCCCCCACATTTTGGAGGTTTTTTTAAAGCACATAATTGGTATGGCCAGCTCTGTGCCTGTGCTCTGTGCCTCTGCTGCCAGAGACTTAGGAGAATGGCTACCCAGAACCCATATGGCCAATACAGATGCCTTGCCAATGAAGTACTTTTTTGTTTGCTTGGCAACTCTTGGTGTCTCAGGGAAAACAATGAATATCACTAGTTAATCACAGTTCTATGCTACAAGTGCTAGGGATTCATTTAAAGGAGAACTCCTCGATTACAGGTGGTCCATCACGTTTAATGTTTTCTCTCCCTTTATGTATTATACATCATATGGAAAATATTACCCTGTAACCCTCTGTTCATAACTTGTAGAGCTATAGATTCACATGCTCTGCATGTTCCTCTCACCTAGTGTTGGACCCGGATAATTGCAACTTGTTTTTCTTCAAAGAAGTTTGAGTCACAAGACTTGTTGTGACTCCACTCTTGGTCCACAATGCACCAGCATGCTGGCTCCACATCAGATTGTTTTCCACTCAGCGGTTGAGTAGTGTCAAAGACAGAGATAGAGTATGCTGTGCATACTAAAGGGAGTGAAAAGGACAGAAAACATTTGTCATCATCGCTAGCTTCTGGGGAGGTTGGTGGGCACAAGTGAATCTACAGCACTACAGGCTACAAATAGATGGTAACAGGCTAAGAAACATTTTCCATTTGTAGCATGTGCGGCTGTAGATACACATGCTTAGATTTGACTGTAAAGCAGTTCCTCTTCAAAGTTAGTGAGCAGATGACAGAGATGTTTGAAAAAGTGTTCTTCGGACAGCTTGGCCAATTAGAGCGTGCTGACATGCTAGAAAGTCTATGCAACATTGCTTTGCAGATATCTTCTAAAGGCATATTACTTAGAAAAGCTAAGGGGGCTCCTTTTGGTGTTTGGAGTGAGCTCTAGGGGGCCCAGGGAGTGTGCACTTGGTCTTAGCATAAAAAAGTCTGAATGCACTTGACGATCCATCATGCAATACCTGCTTTAGAAAGGGATCTGACCCTGTGGGGTTTGGCAAAAGCTACAAAATTTAACTGGACTGTAAGAATGTCTTAGTTCTATCAATATAGTACATGAGTGCCATTTTAACCTCTAGGGTGTGAAGGGCACTTTCTACAGTCTCTGGTTGCAGGAAAAAGACTGGCAAGTCAATGGTCTGGCTCATGTGAAAAGATGAGGCAAATGTTTGCAGCAATTTGGGGTTGGTACGAAGGACTACCCTATCTTTGTGAACCTATATGAAAGATTCCTGTATCGTAAAAGTCAAAAGCTAACTAAAACATCTGAGGGAGGTGATTGCAGCCAGTAAGGCTACTAGGAGTGTGTGAGCATAATTTGCTTTTGCACAGTTATGCAAAATTTCAACAAAATTACAAAAATTATGCTTAAATATGTTAAATGCAAAATTGGAATTTAGTGTTGTATTTCATTGGGAAAATCGTCCTCATGTACACTTTGGATGTGAGGATGTATTTTGTGAAAAAGTGCAAAAAATAAAAGCACTGAGAACAACAGCCACTCTCAATCCATCATTCGCTGTAAGTTTTAATCATGAACAGAGCATTCATGGTAAATTTTTAGCCTTTATTATGCGATGTGGTGTAATAGCATAATTATGACACTTTCACATAACAAGAGGAATGCAAAATTAATGAAATCATGCTAATTTCGGTGGCGTAACACAAATTTATCCTGGGCTAAAGGCCCACTTCCAAGTCAAGAACATGAGTGTAAGGGCTGAGTCGTGTGAGGCCCACATTGAGGTTCCACACAGAACCTCTTAAACTCCATAAAAGCCTTAATGACGGCAACCTTAAAAAAAAATAAGTGTTGTCTGTTTTGTAGGTTCACTGTTAACTGTGATCGAGTGTACGCGTATGGAAGTGTAAGGACTGCCTTTTATAGTAGAAGGTTACAGACAACCTCCTTAAAAGGGCCAGATCACGAGGTTCAGCTGTCTGGAATCTGGGGGTCTGAGCTGGCCCCTTTTCTGAGTTAGAAAGTCCGGCCTCAGCTGGAACTTCTTGTGGGATTGAATAACTTCTCTAGGAGCGCTGAATACCAGGACCGCCTGGCCCAGGTTGGTGCAACCAGCTCTTCTGTAGTGCTTTGCCCATGGACTGTGCATGTGGATACCTGGAGGTGAAGGTTTTGCATTCTGCATTTTCAAAAGTTGCAAACAAGTTGATGGTCAGGGTCCACCACCGATCAGAGTACTTCTGAAGGACTTGTGGGTGGAGTTCCACGTATGGACTTGTTGATGGGTCCTGCTGAGCAGGTCCAAAATGTTATTCTCCACTCCTGGCCTGCGCTCCATCTACAGGTGAATGTTGTTGCGTGTCGCCAGCGCAGAGAGCTGAAGGGAATGGGCCCACCCCTGCTACTGGGTTGGCTTTGCCTTGTTCATGTCAATTGTAATTTCTTTGAAGCATGTGGTCCACCAGGGGGCCCAAACAGATGCTCCTGACCAAAGGGACATTTAAAAGGTGCATTCTCCAACAGATGACTGAGAAGACTCCAGGTTAATCGAGGTCTGGAGCCAGGAGGCACAGTGCGTCGAAAGCTAAAAGTCGGTGACCTCAGGTTTGATGTCCTGGTGTTGCATAAAGGATCATTCGGGAGGCAGGAACGTTAGTTTTGTTGCGGGGTTAGAAGTGTGAGTAGCTAGTATTGAGAAAACTGGTGTGCAATACATCGTTCCCAGAGCAGTGTTCCCTAATGTATGAGCCCCAGGCAGAAGAAAACAATCTGAGGGGGAGACTGCGTGCTGGTACACTGAGGACCAAGGAGGGAGTCACAAAAGGTCTTGTGACTCAAACTTTTTTGAAGAAAAACAAGTTGCAAACATCCGGATCCAACACTAGATGGCAAGAGTATGCAGAGCATGTGTATCTACAGCCACACATGCTACAAATGCATTGTTCTGCTCACATTATTCCTGTACGTTTATGAATCTCACCCTTTATGTGACAGATTCTGTAATACTGCTTCACAATTCCCACATCCCCCAACCCAAGGAAGATAAAGCCCCAGCCACAGGGTGATAAAAACAGTTTATTTCAGAGTCTCTTTGCTTCATTTCTTGACACATGAGGAGTTGGACAATGCGCCCTACTTTTTGTGCTGAAGTCCATCAGAGACATTTGAGCTTATTTAAAAAAATTAAAATACAGTTTATGAATCATTGGGTGGAGTGGGTGATTAAACAGATTTGTTATGGAAAACATGACTACTCCTTCCAGCGCCAGCCAGTGCTTGTAGCAGGCATGTCCAGCCATGTAACAGGAAGATATTACAGGAACACCAGAAGGAGAAAGATGGCAGCAATAATGAAGATTGTCTGCAAGGCTTGGGGAATGTCTCCATTTCCCTTGCATCACCAGATTGAGCTTGGAGTGCAAGGACTCTTGCAAAATCATCTTGATGGCGAGTGATAGGGCTGAGGAGACATGCATAGGCACTGCATGGTTTTTCCATTCCATGACAATCATGGCAAACTGTAAATGGAAATACAGCGCCACTCTCTGCTGTGTGTTGTTTGGCTGCCACTGGACCCATTTCTACAGCCAACTCCATTAAGATGAAAAGGTGGCAGGGTGTCTTTGACCACCATGCTGTGCCTCCTACGCAGATCCTTCCTAGGAGTGAAATTTCAGTGTTGGTAAGCTGAACCAAGATGCAAAATACTGTTGTGCTTAAAAAAAAAAACACGCAACCAAAGCTCTATATACCGCTTTCTCATTACTGTAGCCCTTAGAGGTGTTTTGGACTCTCCGGTGAGGATCCAAGCACAGGAAAGTTTCAGACTAGCATTAAGTGTCTTTTGCTATTCCTGGAAATGTATTGCTTTCTGCCATCCTCTCACATTTTTGGTTGGTTTCTACGTTGCAATGAGTGGTACGTCGGCTGCCACACTAGAAAGCTGAAAGGCTGGCAACGTCTTGTTGTTAAGAACCCGATAGAGCAGCTCTTCCTTCTCATGGTGAACCTGTTGCCTGGCTAGCGTCTCTCTCTCTAGCGCTTCTTGCATGGACTGCAGTTCCTCAGACATCTGCCTGTAAAACATAAGGACATCATGATCCACAGCAACAGAGGCTACACCTGTCCAAAAAATAGGAGGCTTTAGTTCCCACCCCCACCACAGACGAAGGTAAGCTTGTTGTCCTGACTTAGAGGGTTCTAATCGTGACTGTTCTCATCTCCAAACAGAAAGAGATGACTGGTCTGAGCAAAAAATCAATATGGTACCCACTCCAAGTCCTGAACATGAAACTGCCAGCCTAGGCATCACACAAGAAAACATAACTTCTCTGGGCACAAAACACAAAGGCATAATCATTCTGGGAAATAAGATGGGCCCCGAAAGACACAAAACAATAGGAATACCAGTTTGAGTATCAAACAATATGAACACCAGACAGGGTACCAAACTACATATCATAAAACCAGACTGTGCACCAAATAAATGGCATTTACAGCTTGGGTAACATACAACAAGACAAGTTAAACCTGTCATCAAACAGTAGGGCAAAATAAATCTGGTCACCAGATACTTGACATGAGCAATCTAGGTTCCCATCAATAGGATATGACCGGCTGGAGTGTGCTATAAGCAATGGTGCAACCATCCACTTTGCAAGGACCGCAAATAGTTACATTTCTCATACCTTGTGACGGACACGTGGTTCTGGATCTGAACATGCAAATTTTCATTGTCCTGTTGAAGAGCAGACACCTTATCCTCCAGCGACAGGTTTCTCTCCATCTACAATGGCCCCAAAGAAAGAGAAGAGCTGAGTACTCATGTCAAATGCACAGTCACAGCGAGTCTGATACAGGCTTGAGGGGTATGAAATTTAATGAAGAAGAAAATTCATACTGTGTTTTTTTCCCTCCAAAATATACACAATATTGGAAATATATTTATAAAAAGAACTGCCAACCACTTTACTTAGGTGAATGTTGTTGTTTTTGTGCGTATAATTTAGCATTTATATTTTCATATCGTCAAGTCTTTCATGTCTAGATAGGAGAGGGATGTGATCCCTATGGGACTCGTCTGTGCTAAATGGTGTACACTTGACTCTACAGTTAATGTAAGAGTGAGGCCGCTGAGTGTTAAGTGAGATAGCTCAAATTTCCGATGGCATGCGAGTATTTTATTCGATTTTTTACTTTGCACTGCAGTAATGTTAATTCTGCTTTTCCTGGTCAAGTAGACTGGTGAGGCACGTGCATGTGGCACGAGGCACATTGAGAGTTCTGGGTCTCACACTATTGTGTTGAGGCCTGCCGGTCACGGTGCAGTAAGTGACCGTGAACTTACCGAAAGGCACACCAGAATACAATACCCGTAGAGCCTAAGCAGAAAAAAAAACACTATTTGGTTGTTTTTTTTGCCTGCCAGTTATTGCCAGATAGAGAATGCTCGTGGGAATGATTTATTTTATATTAGTGTGAGATTATACTTGTAGAACACAGTCACTCCTGTCCCCTGGGAGTTTCTTTGCCAGGAAGGACGGTTTTGGATTTGGATGAAGAAGGGGTCCGCAAATTCATCAGGAACATCTACTGTGAGATCATGCAGGCGACACGGATCAGATTCAACCTCAAGGTGCAGAAAGCGACTGCATGGCAGTAGAGGGTGTCTCAGGGTCAAGAAGGTGGATAATTTTTTAGGTCTCATGCCTAGCGTTGCAGTGCGTAGCACTGCTCGCGCAGCGCGAGACCTCTTGTATGGGCTTCAGAAAGCTAACCACACGCTTGTGCGTGTGGTTTTGCTTTCGCAGGCTGGCATTGGCTGTAGCGTATTTTTTTTTTTTTTAAACGGCACGCAATTGGGCAAAGACGGGCGCATGTCCCGCCTTTGCTCCGCCCATTCCCGTCCGAGTCTAGTACGCGCATCAGCGCGCGGCACAGACGACAGGCTCCCTCGCCCCCCCGCTCCTCTGTGGTGCGCGCGCACCACTGGTTTCGATTCCCGCGTTCGGCTCCTCTGTGGTGCGCGCGCACCACAGGTTTCGATTCTGTGCTTGTTAACATGTAGAGTCAGATTAAGACTGACTGCAACAAAACGAATTCAAACAGAAAAAATAAATGTTGCTAATGGAAACAGGATAGAAGAGTTCTACATGGACTGAAACCCAATAATGTACACCGTGGCACACATCTACTCCCTGCCAGATTAAAAACAAGCATTTGCAGTGCAATAGGTCTCGCATTGACGCGAGTTTGAGCTATTGACATTGCAAATAACAATGCCTTTTATTTTTGTTTTCTTTTTAAAAACATAAATAAAAGGCATTGTTATTTATAATGCCAATACCTTTAACTCGTGTAACTGCGAGACCTATTGCATTGCAAATGCTTGTTTTAGGGAGCAATCGGGATGGTTCATGAATTTGAACATTGTTCGTTTAACTAGTTTTGCAAGGCCAAGGAGGAGGATGAAGAATGCTCGAGCCCTCCTGGCTTGCCTCTGTACACGACCTCTTCATTATACCTAAGCAATCTCCAGGGGTTGCTGCTTCCTGGTACTCCAAGAGGAGCCCGTGGTAAGGGGAAGCGCCTCCCTCTCTCAGCCATGGCCCATTGGGTGTGGGTGTAGATAGCGGAGACAATGCTCTTTCCTTGCTCGTTGATGGCTGTGGCCATTCCATCAGGTAATGCCAGCAGAGTGAATCAGCATGCCCAAGAGCACAGCTCACTTCCTTTAGTGGAGTTGGTGTAACTCAACTATTGTTTTAAGGTTGTGGACAATCGACAACTAAGAGAGGCTATGATTTGAGGCATGTACTAATGGGGAAGGTAAATACTAGATTTGAAATTGTGTGATTAACAAGCTGACGACAGAGACATGTTATATGAATGTAAATGGTATTTCTATGGTGCGAACCTAGGCAAAAAGCAGCAGAGTGCTATCATAATTGGGACAGATACAAGACTATTATTGCCAGATAGGGGCCATTTGCATTTTATAATTAATTTAGCTAACAGGGCGAAATGACATAGGTGGATAGTGGCCAACCCTGCCCCTTGAGTGAGTGGAATGGGCTGCTTTGGTGCCAGTCAAAGGAGTCAACCATTAGGGCTATAAGAACTCCCAGAGGACACTAACATCTTTTGAAAAGTTGAGCCATTAGGTTAATGGAGTGACCGTTCAGTCGGGGGAGGGGCTACTGAGCTCAAGAGCTTTGTTCGATTTCTTATGGGGGGAACTGAGGTAATTTGGATACAGGATAAATTACCTAGTTAGTTACATATTACTACATTCGTAACGCGAAACGGCTGAAGATAGGAGTTCAGGTTTCTCCAACAAAGTGACTTTAAATTAAACCTAAGTGCACTCAGTGTGCAATGCAATGTACTCGACCCCTATATGTTTTACCTCTGCTTAGCCTGGAGGCTGGGGTTCTCCTCTGACCTGTTGCCTCAGCTGATGATGGATCATTGGTGGCCATCGACCCCTTCCCGGCGTTTACCCTTCTATCCACACTAAGAGATGTTCATCCTCGGGTAGCTCTGTGTAGAGAAGGTGAGCGGCACATTTCCACAGACACTGGTACCCAGGGGGTGTAAGGTAAAGAAGCCACGCGTACCACCAGGGTGAGGTTCATGGGGCGCATTTCCACAGACACTGGTACCCATGGAGTGTAAGGTAAAGAGGCCACGCGTACCACTAGGGTGAGGTTCATGGGGCGCATTTCCACAGACACTGGTACCCAGGGAGTGTAAGGTAAAGAGGCCACGCGTACCACTAGGGTGAGGTTCAAGGGGTGCATTTCCACAGACACTGGTACCCAGGGGGCGTAAGGAAAAGAAGCCACATGTACCACCAGAGTGAGGCTCAAGGGGTGCATTTCCACAGACACTGGTACCCAGGGGGCGTAAGGAAAAGAAGCCACATGTACCACCAGAGTGAGGCTCAAGGGGTGCATTTCCACAGACACTGGTACCCAGGGGGCGTAAGGAAAAGAAGCCACATGTACCACCAGAGTGAGGCTCAAGGGGTGCATTTCCACAGACCCTGGTACCCAGGGGGTGTAAGGAAAAGAAGCCACGTGTACCACCAGGGTGAGGTTCAGCAGCTTCTTCTCCAGCTCGTGCAGCTTCTCATTCTTCATCTCAATGACAAAGTGCAGGCTCTGCAGCTCCTGCTCCCAAAACTGCCCCGGGCTCCCGTACTCCTGGGGAAAGATAAGAAAGACATGGGATCAGAGATGCGGAAGATCCTTGCTGCAGAGGCTGAGGCTCCTCAATGTCTGGATGGAGGTGCACAGGCAGAGCTGTGCTGGTGTGATGTCATAGCAGATGTACTGCAGGCCAGGCTTGAGGTTCACAACGAAAAAGCTGGGAGAGTTGCCAAAAGCTGTAGAAAAGGATAGAGTTCCTTCCGGAATAGCAAACAGTGATCCAGGTCAGGAGTGGCGTGCATCATCAAACACAATTGCAGGCATGCTGCAAGCTAGAAACGCAGTACATTAACAAAGCATTTTGTGGACCCAGGACTCGAAGTGAAGGGAGTTCTGCAGGGGGTGTTTTCCCTATTATGGACATAAGCAGAGTAGAACTGTGATTCCGGGTCATAGTTCACTGTCCAAGCTCTATGTGGCCCATGTGCTGGCACACACCAACAAGAGCTGCAAAACTGAGGCCAACTGACCAAGCTTTTCCTCTCTGAGCGATGCAGTGCCTGCCTGAGCTGTGCCAACACTTGCGAAGTGCTTCTGATGCCTGAGTAAGTCTTGCACACACTTGCCTTAGCTGTGAGGATGCCTAATTTACTGGTGCTAACCTGAGCTGTACTAGCTCTTGTCAGAGTTGTGATGTTTCCCACCTAAGATGTTACACTCATTTCATGAGTCAAGCAAGCACTGGTCTCTGTACTAAAGCCTGTCTGAGTGTATGCATCTACTCTTCTGAAAGATCATGCCTATTCTACTGAATGCTCATATACGCGAACCTAAAATCCTGTGCCTGTTGACACGAATTCTCATGCCTGCTCACCTTAATGGCATCAACATGCAGGCATGAATGCATTCACCTGCTCACCTGGATGTGCCTCTTGTAGTCTTGATTCAGGATCGACTCCTCCACCCTTTTCATCTTCTCCCGAAAGGACAGCACCTGTGAATTCAGCTGATCCAGCTGTGCCTGAAGGAAAAGCAGTCCAAGGTTAATTCAGGCCCTTTGACCGATAAAGCGCCCATGAGGGGCCTTAGCACAACCTGAAACACAGCGGACTGCTCACTACTCTTGCTGAAAGGTGAGGAGGTAGCTGCAGTTTATGGTTAGAACCTTTTTCTTGAGTCTGTGTCCTCCATCTTGCTACCTTAAAAATTCACTGTTGACCACTTTCCCTAAATGATTGCAGTTCCATCTGATTATACATGGTTTGGAGGGGATGCAGAGCTGTGTACCGGGCCTTGCTACCTGCAAGGGGCATGTATTTGCAGTTAAGTGGGGGGACATTTACAACTGCACAGGCTAAACTAGATTTGGAAGTCGGAGGCCCATCTTTTAGGAGTGCGTTGCATGGTTTATCCAGCAGTTTAATTCATTACTATTCAGAGAGAACATTTACCAAGCTCTAATCCTACGAGACTATAGCACTTGGGACAGTGATGGCATTGTGGACATGCAACAGCCCCATCAAGTCTACCTTTTTGTGACAAGGCTAACAGAGCTATGTGTTTTTGGAACCCGTTTTTCAACCCATTCCAACATCTCATCTTGCCTGTGCAGAAAAGTCATGGACAATGGTGCGTTGTGCAGATGCAACACTAGGTTTTCATATCCTGTGTGTTAGAAGGTGTGTCACAGACAAGAAGACGTAGTTTAAGGCTAATGGTAGAGAAAAAAGTCCAGAGCCCATCAGTGTGAACACAGGGTAAAGATATGTGGAAAGGGTTTTTTTCTGTGAGCTGGGCCAACTGGCTCCAACTCTGAGCAAATAGCCAGCAAAGCAATGGGGTGGATTAAGTAACTCAATGAACAATAATAGAGGACCTGAGGAAAGAGGCAATCTCTCTCTAAACTACCTCCACCACCCCCCACTGCTTGAGCTACATTCTCTCAGTGTGTGGGAGTGTGACAGGCCTGTGCACAAAGCTTTGGCAAAATCTTTCCAAAGCCTTCGGAACCGTCAAGAACAATGCAGCCTGCAACCAATTAGATTTTTGCAGCTCCACATGTGATACTTTACACCGTGGGCGTCTGTGATTGTAAACATTTTTCCTATGTCTCTTCATGCTTTCACCCTTTAAATATTTTATTTTTTGTTAGGTAAATAAGTATTTCTTTAAGTGTCCCACTACAACCATGACCTGTACTCAGTTCAGATTGCCGAAGGATTTTGCATGGAAGTAAGCTGTCCACAGGTCTCAAAATGGTCTCTTTTACTTGGCGGTGCTTTGCAGGAAAACTTTGACGACTTTTGTGCCCTGCACTTCCGTGAGAAGTACACAGTTAGTACAGCCTTTACTTTGGCGTATTACCATACAGGGGCCGCGGGTCTGCTCAAATACCACCATGGCAGGATTTGTCCAGTCTCTGGTGTTATGAGTAGGGTAATAATCAGCTCAGTTGCAAGGTGTATTGTTTCATACTTTACATGCTTACATTGAAAACTGCCCCCTCCAAATTAATATGGGGATTGGATGCTGCTCTCCTACTACAGTTAAAACTCTTCTGGATCAAGGCCATGTTCACGTTCTCACTTAGCCTAGGCTTACTTTAGGTGCTCATGGAGGAACTTAATTGTTCAGTAATAATGGACCAATGATCCAGTCAGAGCTGAAAACCTGCAGACAGTGCCAGCATCTCAAAAGTTGTCAAAACCGTCTACTACATTACATACAACATTAACCCAACCAGAAATACACCTGTGAAACCGAAACAAACCCACAACCTCATGAAAACCTTGACCCCCAAACCCCCTTACAAACATAAACCCTCCACGTCAAAGGCAGGTGGAACACTCGTGCCTGCATCTCAGTATTCTTTCTTGTTGCAGACTCTTTCGGGCTGCAGCATCACTCCTAGCTGCTCCCACTAACCATCACATACCAGATGGAATCCACAGCTCCTCCCACTAAACATCACATACCAAATGGAATCCATAGCTGCTCCAACTGACCATCTCATACTAGATGGATTCTTCGATGTGCTCTTAAATTCCTCTGCAAACTTCATACAGCCCTAGGCATGTACGTATGAGCGCTCCTGTACAACAGCACGTGATTTGTGCTGTTCCCTTTGCACAGCCAGCTCTTGCTGCAGGGTCCATCGATCGAACTAGCAGCACCGATTGTTTTATCGGTGGAGCAGTCCTTGATAGATGATTCCCTGGAGACATTCAACTAGACTTCGGCCTTTATTTCCCAAAGCCGGAATATTTATAACTATAAAACCAACCCCATCTACCTAAGAGCGACCCAAGTCAACTACGTTCCTTGTGGCAGCTTACTCATCCAGCCCAGTAGCGCTATACTAATGCACTGGATAGTGGTACAGAGAAATGGTACAGAGGAATTCATTACCCTATCTAGGTTTCAATTTTTTTGCCACATGTACCTTAAGGTGCAGAGTGAATGTGCACGAATCTTAGCAAGAGTGACAGCTTCCTGTGTGCCACCAAATTCTTACCACATTGGCCTCACAGCATCCAACACACTTCAAACCACAAATGCGCACCTCAGCTGGCAACCAAAGTCGAGCGCTACAATGCCACAAAGTAACAATAATAATAATCTGAGTATATTTGTTTAACCTTCTGCTTTAAGGCTTGATGGTACTTCTCGCGCAGAACTTTTCTCATACTACATTTAGAATACGGTCACATCCAAGGTTATAAAACTGCGCCATTGAAACTACACGAGTCAAGAGAAAGGTGCAAAGTGTGTTGAGTCTGATGGCATCTGAGGCTGAATGTGCAGAGAAACTGCCAAACCTATAACGGTCTATGCCCTAGACACTCATATTCGTCTCTGCGCTATCAAAGAGCCGGCACCTGTCTACAGACTGATTTTATGCTAGCTACAGTGTCCTCACTTAGCATGAAAAAGGATCAGTTTCCCTGAAACTAGTGCCGGATACTCCTTGAAAACACAGACTAAATATTTCAGAAGACCCCATTGATCCACGAAGGAAGCAATTTAGGGTTCAAGTCAAATATCAAGAAACAGAGAGGCAAAGTCTTTTTAAGGGATCAGACGCGCCTGAATCCGGTTAGTATGAGGACAGAAAAGGGCAAGGCCCAAGGCACAACACTCAAGGGGAGGATCGCCTCCAGCTGTCTGCCAAACTAAGATGCATAAACCAAGGAGGTGCACTGTGCAGGCTAAAGATGCACAGGATGTGTCTGCACCCTGGGCTTCAGGGAACACTTACAGATCACTGACATCAGAAGGACGAAGAGGAAGAGGGCACCAGTGTCCTAAATGTGCCGATTTAAAGAGATAGGGCTTCCTTCGAGGTGGCACTTTCGAGACACTGGTACCCTTCCACCTCCATGGAAATGTGTATTGACGTAGGCCTGACTGCTGTCATTTCCGTACAGTTATTCTTTAGCGCCGAGACACTCATAGGAGTAGCTGTGCACGCTATAAATCAGCTCATTCATCACGAGGCATTCAGTTGTGCCCCCCCCCCACCCCCATCTTTCTGCCGCATTTCCCTCGGCTAAATAGCGCCATCTCCATCAGGAATAATTCAGGATTGAGATGCAGCTCAGAGACCTGGAGCGCCGCCTGCGTTGTCTGGAACTCTTCCACCATGGAGGCCTTTTCCTGATCATGTACCCGCTGAAGCTCTGCAGAGACAAAACAACACAAGAGAGACAGTGAGGTTAGACACTGCGAACAAGGCACCAGCTCAGGCAGCATCGATTTAGGGTCATTTAGTGAAATCCAGAGGTGACTCGGGATCCATTCTTCGCTTAGCCTACACTTGCAACGCCAGATCTTGGCTGCTCAGTTATTCACCTACTTTACCAGCGATGACCCAGTTAGAACCAACACCCTCTTGACACTGCCTGCAGGGGTTGCACACTGCAAGTGCCACCTCTTAAAATACCCTCCCATCTTCTTCCGATGACAGAATGATAGAAACACTCGTATCATCTGGATTGTCAATGTAAGGAAACCAGAAATTGTTTTTGGTAATTGAGAATGTCAAATCGAACATGAAAATTAAGTTTTAATTAATGTTTTAAAAGAACAATGCTGACGCTAGGTCAACTGACAGAAACTCAAACTGCAACACTGTACTTTATCTAAGCAAGTGCAGAAACAGTGAGGAATAAACATTCTACATGAAATACACAGACTTTTGAAAGAAAGGAACGTGAAGTGTCCTTTTTCTTAATGAGAAAGAAAGGAAATTATAAGAGCAATAAAATTATATAAAAAAATAAAATGAACAAACCAAAACTAAACTTCACTTCAATTCCCGTAGTTTCACAGACGGTACCCTAATACCGCCTATTTGATTTACCTGTGCTGTCACTGTGTCCATAGTTGAACGTTGCTCTATACCATTACCGTCAACAGCATTACGCAGTGTCATGTCTCCAGGCAATTCCCAATCATTAGGATTATCACTTAACAACACATCTCACATTCCAAACACAGCCATCTTTCGTTACCACACTGACAGCATTTGCATTGACTTCGTTAATTGGTTTCGCAAACTTGGAAAGACATTTACCCACATACCCAGGCTTGTGAATAATCACCCAATCGCCAACACAAAGCAAGTAGAAACATATACGTGGAATCTCGCCTTCTTTTGGATTTTTCTTGTTTTAACCTAATATATTTAGCAATCAATTGTTTATCTATTCCAACGTCCTTGTCTTGTATTTTTCAAACCACTAGGGCCACAGTTTAGAAACGGAGTCTCTACTTTTCAAAAGCAAAAACCGGAAGTGACTAACCCCAGTAGTACTGTGAGAAGTTATTTTTTACAACTATAACTTCTCCCTTGGAAACTTTCCCCAATCCAATCCCTTCAAAAATGAACATACAATGTTCTCCTTAAAAACTATTGAAAAGCTCCACTTGCCCATTTGTTTGAGGATCATGTACAGTGTGGTAATATGGGTAACTCCCCCTCCACCTAAAAAATGTCCTAATTAAAGAAGATGTGAGCTGAACCCCATTGTCAATGACCAGTAAGGCGGGATAACCTTCTGGAGTGAAAACTTCTTTGAAAATTCCAACTACCCCGTTGGTGGAAGTATAACTCAGGGAGTTTATCTTGGCCACTTAAAATGATACTCTACCAATATCATTGCAAACCTCAACTTGTTTGTTGACTTAGAGCTTTTTACAGAGCTGAGTGTTCAACTGTTTCCTAAATTGGAGCAGCGTTGGAGCTGTTCTGATGGATATGGCGATGTTGCTCCAGATCCCTGGGGCATAGATGGAAAAGGCCTGCTGCCTGTAACCTAAATTTAGCGCCTCCACCATCACAGGACCAAACCTCTCTATCCTTTTGCTATTCGGAGACACACTGAGCCCATCCCATTGCCATCACTACTGCTTTAGTTTACATACTGCATGCCTACAGCTATACCCCGTGCACAGCCCAACACATGGTTAGCCACTGTACTTTCACATCACTTTCCACGTTGTTTTTTTTTACGCCCTCTCATGTCCACTGCAAACACTGATGCACCAGCATGCAGAACTACACCCTACAGCCACTGCTAATGTATGTCCATTTTTTCAAAGCAAGTCTGTAGTCAAAACTTTAATTTCAGGTTTTCAATGGGAGACAGACATATCAGAAAATGAAGATTGTGACTATGATCAAAATGTTCATACTAAAACTCAGCAAAAAGTGCATAAAAGGTTTCTATAAAGCTTCTTGGCCTCTAATGGTCTTCCCACTACAGTCTAGCAGTTGCCCTCTATGAAGTTGTGTTTCTTGGTATTACAACCATGCAGGATGCTTTTATGGGGACAGTGTGCTGACTCTCATGACCAGCCTTGCTTCAACTTGCATCTGGAGCTAGTCGGCTAAGAGCAGAAATAAAAACACTCAACAGTTCGTGGAACAAGGATTGTCGTTTTTCTGGACATGGCATTGGCTGATATACTTTTGGTATGACAAGTGGATGAAAGCCATTCGTTGTCTCTCAGGTCACCTCCAGTACAGGTGCCCTTTGTCTCCACACTTTAGTATTCTAATCTACACTCAATGATGCCAATGCATATTTCACCTGGAAGATCTCAAAGATTCATCAGACATAGCTGACTACCTTTAATCCCAGCCCCCAAGTCCCATCCCACCTTTTGCCACACTTCCACATCTGGCCTCATTTCAACCCTGAACCCAGTTAACCCATGCACCACCCCAACTTTTCCACCCCTAACTGATCAAGTCACTGTCCCTATCCTATTGGGTTATATCATGGGTAGACGGAAACTTTTTCCCAGGGGCCAAAAAGTTTTGTCTTTGATGTGACCGAGGGCTGCAAAATGGTGGAGGGGAGGGGGGGGAGGTGTAAAGTGGGTGTAGGAGAAGCAAAGCATGTATATCTACATGCGGAGCCAGACAACCTGGGATGAATCCCAGCTTCCCCACTTGACCAAATTGTGTGATCCTTGACAATTGTTTTATTTCAATTTCCCTCCCTTTTCTTCATTATCACATATAAGAGGACCTTGAAATAAATTACTTCAGGATGTGTGCTGTACAAAACCTTATCCTGTGTTTGGATTTTAATGGTATTGTTGATAGGGTGGGGGGAAGCATGGTTTCTAAATTCATGTTTGAATACTATCACTTAAAAAAATAAAATACTTCTGAATGCACTGCTATAATCTGATTTACTGAGGTAAAATGGTTCTGCAGGTTAATGAAATACACTTTTTGAATTCTGAAAAAACTATGATATTTTTACATGTTTGATGTCTTTAAAAATGAAGGTGTTCCTAAAGCTTTAGGGCAAAGTACACCCTAGTTACTTCCTTTCCTTAACTGCAATTAACCTTTAAATAAATGCTTGCTGTTTATTTAACATTTTCTTAATGTTAGTGCTGAGTTGAGTAAACAGCAGCTCAGATCTGTGGTTGCCCAGGGGGCAGTATGTAAAGGTCAGAAGGGCCGCATGCGCCCCCGGGCTGTACTTTGAGTATCACTTGGTTATGTTATGCCTCACTAAGCATTTTGCACTCTCTGCCCACTGGTTTCTCCCCATCCTGGCTCACCCCTGTTGTAATCTCGCCGTATCCTGAACCCAAAGCAGGTTCCCTATCTCATGTCAGCTATTGCACAGTCTTCTTGCTCCCATTTTTCACTAAAATTACTAATGCTTGACCTTCAAAAGGCTCCTTCTATACCTCTCTCACAGTCTACCGACTGCTCTCCCATCCAATTTCCATACACCCCACTTCACTGATACTGAATCCTCTCCCTTCTGGTTTCCACACACCCCACTGATACTGTATCCTCTCCCATCTGGTTTTCACACACCCCACTTCACTGATACTGAATCCTCTCCCATCTGGTTTTCACACACCTCACTTCACTGATTCTGAAGCCTCTCCCTTCTGATTTCCACACATTCCCCTTCACTGATAGTGAATCCTCTCCCATCTGGTTTCAATACAGCCCACTTCACCGATACTGAATCCTCTCCCATCTACACCCCACTTCACTGATACTGAATCATCTCCCATCTGATTTCCATATACCCCACTCCACTGAAACTGTGGCTGGGTCTGTTTTAAGTGTGATGGAATTGGATACTTAATAAAAAGAACTTTATCGAAAAAGACACCAATTTCCCAAAATAAATTGAAAAATTAAATATGGAAAGTAATTGAAAACAAGAGTGATTACAGATACATGCAATTCGAATTGGAAATTTATTGTGAACAAGGAAATTAGGTTGCCCTCCTAATATTGTGAAGCCATCACCTCTGCTCACCACCCTCACATGTCTTCTCGTCACATTTCCTCCTTGTGTCATTTCACACTGCACACCACCACACCCTGCTCAGAGCCTTAGACCCGCTCAGTATCCTGCTGATGCACTCCACTAATTCTCCACTTACCGGGCTGACGTCTCCTTCTGCATAATTCGGAGCTTATGTAAATCTGCTCTTACACACTTCTCTGGGAACATCACTCAAGGTTCAGTCTTAGGCCCTTCATCCTGAACCTCTACACTCTTTCCTCCACGATGAAAGCTACCCAAATAATCTTCCATCTCCTTACCTGGTCCTCTCATCTCCAGTACTGAAGCTTTAACGGTCACTGCCCTCAATTGGTCGACGGCTACCTGTAAAGCCAGACCTTCTACTTTCCAACATCTTCAGCACTCGCCTTCCTCTCTGGCCCAATCGTCTCCCTCTACACACACATCCTACCTTTATCGATCATATTCAAAAGTACCCCTCCAGCTTGATTTCAGCTAGTTGATATCTTCAAAATGTGCCCTTACTCCCCCTTGCATACAGCATATTCATCCATGGGGAGGCTAGAATCTGACAACAACGTATAGATTTGCACTCCAAAAATGCTCACTCGCCCCAACGAACAAAGTCCTAATGCTTCGTTCAGGGTGGATGTTTATCTGTCACATACATAGCTCTCTATATATTACTCACTCTGATTTTGAAGTCATTCCAAACTGCACTCCCCTCTCATTCCACATGTTCAGCCTTTATACCCCGGAGAGGACACTGACCTCCACACCCAAACACCAGCCTCTTAACAGCCCTTCACGGCATCCTGGCTCCAAGCCATCAACTTTTTGGGTGCAACACAGTTGAATGACCTTCCTCATGAGATCTTCTCACTGCCTTCAAATTCCAACTTTTCTAGCTCGACACCCACAATTTATAAACCTTGTGGCTCCCCCCAAGTGTCATATATGGGTAGAGCCTGCCCTCCTGCAGGGGTAGGTGTCTGTAGCAGTTCCTCTCTTGGAAAGCCCTCATGCTCTCACCCCATGAAGGCCTCTGGCTCTCAGAGCCTCTTAACCATATGGCCCCTATACCTGTCCATTCTTTCTGAAGAAGTGTTCCAACAGAAGTGAGAAAGGTATTTCTAATTATTTTTACTTCCTTGATTCCTCTAAAAGTAGTTTAATTATTTCTCACATTAATCTAAAAAAAACATTTTTCCTTTTGACATGCCCCTGAAATTAGTAATAAAATAGGTCCTACTGGGAGCCAGTAGAGAGCCTCTTGAGCCACAGAGCAATGTCGAGAATTTATGGTCAAATAGCGAAATTTGAAGCACAATTTACACTCAGTAGAAAATATTAGTTTAGACACTGGGGCTGTTATTAAATAATTTGGGAGGGTTTGTCAGTGTGCAGAGTCAACAGTATTGTGCCTTTTCTCATATTCTGCGTTGAGTGGCATTTACTTTTAGATTATTGCAATAATGTTTACTAAGGTGCAACCGAAGATATTTTTCGGAGAACTCCGCACTGTCACGAGGGCGATGCTCTGGGGAAAAGCAGAAGATGATTTTGAAGGACTGCATCATCTTTGAATTGAGCTATCTATGTACCAGGTGTCCTTGTGATATGGGTCATATGGTAAACCTTGAGGGGGGGGGAGGGGTGTGCAGCGTCGGATTGGCAGGGCAGGCAATCGGGCATTGCCTGAGGAGCCTGAGGCAAAGACCACCTAGTGGGCAGTTTTTTCAGCCTTAGATAAAATTACATTTTCCTGTGCTGGAGCTTAAAGGCTGCTGTAGCCTTAGAGCGAAGATCAGAGCTCGTTATAATCAAGTACAGAGAATGGCTGGCTCATTGTCTTGTGCAGTAGGGCAATGTGCCAAACTGAGCAGGCACAGCATGTGATGGGTCCCCTCCTATCCCAAGTCTCTCAGAGTGCCAGTGAGGCCACTGGGAGTGGCAGGACTCTTTTTGAGTATCATAGTCAGCTCCAATGTTACCTGGGGTGGAGTGAAAGGGGGCTGTGCAGGGTGAAAGATAAAGTGTGATGGCCATCTAAAAGGTTCTACTTTCGTTTCCAGCAGCAGCCCTCTGCCACCTTGTTATCTGGGGGGGGACTCCGGTTCACCACTGAACGGAAATAAAAAATAATGCAAGCAACCAAACTGAACAAAAAGAAAAATGTTTTTGACAACACAAAATAATGTGTGAAAAACATTCATTTGGGGCCAAAATGACAAAGGAAATGGAGAATAGTTATGGCAGGACAGTAACAAAATGGACTGAGCCAGGAGAGCAATGTGGAGAGAGACAAAAGGAGAAGTGAGTCAGCAGAGTGGAGAAGAATGACAAAAATATGGTAAGGGGAAAAGGAAATCAAGAAAGGAAAGGTAGAGGAGAGAGGATAAGAGTGGTAGAGATGCAGAGAGATGAGGGGTGTGAGGGGGTGAGGTGGGAGAGATTAGGGAGAAGAAGTGATGGAAGGCAGTTTAAGAGAAGGGCAGAAATTGTTAAAGATAGAGAGAAAGTGGAGAAGAGGGAGGCAGCAAAGTGATGATAGAATATGTGGTGTAATGGCCAGAGCTGCCATTACACCACATTTGGAACTTGAGAACCAGGTTTGAGTCTTAGCATCGGCTCAACATTTGGGCATATCACTAACCCAGTGACTTAAAAAATGAGTGTGTACATGTAAAGGACTTCAATACCTTTGGGCAGAGTGTGCGCTATATAAAACTACAAAAAAAGTGAATGGCGAAGAAAATGATGGAGAGGAGAGGAAAGCAGACGAGGGTGGCAAACATTTCCTGGTCTACGAGAAAAAAGGAAGGATGGTTACTGCTCATATGCACTATCCTAATTCTCTTCCTCAGTCTAGGGCTTAGTTTAGAGGCTGCTGGCATTCCAGGAGGTAATGCTAAATGTAGACTACAATCCACCAGTGGAATTTCCTTCATCAAAGGGACAAGGAAATTCCACCTGTGGATTCGCCTTCGATTTAAACGCTTCCTCCAGGCACGAGGACTTTCTGATACTGCCTGCTGTGAAACACTAAAGGGGACACATAAGAATATAAAATCAAGTATAGTACAAAGAAATTCATGGGACAGAGGGATGTGAAAGAGGCTGACCGGAGAGAGCAAGACAGGAGAAAAAGGAAAGGTTTGCAAGACAGAGAAATGAAATAAAACTTCAAGGAGAGATACAAAATGACATGAGGAATATGGGCCTGAGAGATATACAAATAACTAAAAAATGAGCCCACAAGGGAGTCAGGAGTAGGAGAGACAGGGGGATTTGTAGACAGAGAGAAAGAAAGGAAAAGAGAGAGGGGAAATGTAAGAGACTGAGTGAGGCACATAGATAGAAAGAGGAGAGGAAAAGAAGTAGAGTATGAGAAAAAAGAAAGAACTAGGAGAGGGGCAAAAAGTGATAGGAAGAACGAGAGAGGTGCACACAGCAAGTAAGAAAGGGGTATAGAGAGAATTTAAGGCATTTGAGTGAATTCCTGCAGCTTTTCCAGATTTAGATCAAGTCTCTACCCACAAACAAAAGACATCAATTACGAAGTAGTATGCAATCTCCAAAGACAACGCTTGCAAAGAGGCTCCTGAGTGACAACTAGAAGAGGAAGACCCCTGGTTCCTTGAAGTTGAACAGAAGCCTCCAGACACAATAGATGCGGATGGTTCCCTGACTCATGGCCTGATATAATACAGGATATTCAGGGATCTTTGAGAGACGCACAGACTAAGGGACCAGTAGGTGACTAACACATTCAGGCCCCCAAAGTAGAGAAATGTATAGGCCTGGAGACCAGGTGAGGAGACCTGCAGGTGAGTTGCAGTGGAATAATGATAGGTTTAGTGGCGTGTCTAGTCTTGGCCAATGATACCGACCCCACAAGCTTAGAACGCTTAATTTATCGGAGATTTCTCCCAAAATTACTCCCGATACGAAGCAAAGTTTCATGAAAGGTCATTATCAGCAAATGTGGGCCAATTGTTCTTTTGGTGCCCGGGCCTAATTGTGCTCCCAATCCGACCCTGGCACCCAGGGGTGCACGGATATCCTCCTCCCATCTTGGTGACATGCCGTCCCTGGCAGATTTCAATCTTTACCTTTGCATTGGCTCTCATGGTCCGTTCTCAGGGCCTCGGCTTGCTCTGTCAGACGCCTCGCTATCTCTGCGTCCCTTTCCTTCGCCGCCTGAGACACAAGCAAAGGGCGACAGGTCAGCACGGGGCAGCTGAGCGTAGAACATCAGTGATCATATGAAGATTTAACATTTGAATTTACTTAGAAGTCGAAATAATAGCACTAACATAAGGCAATTATTTGCACTGCTGACCTTTAATACAAACATTTATTTTCAACTTGTGTTATGACAGTTTCACACCGAGCAACAAAAGTGTCATTCGGAAGCATGGTGACGAATTAAATTTAGGAAGTCATACTTACACTGTACCATTTATGTCCACTTGGTGGCAGACTACCGCAACAAATGACCAAATATAGTCTTTGGGGGTCCTTCAGAACTTTTTAACTCTACTTCAGCCGCAACACGGCCGGGTACTTTCATACAAATAGTGGAATCAATAAATAAAGTAGTAACTTACTACTTTATTTTTTGATTCCACTATTTGTATGAAAGTACTACTAGTAAGACGTGTTCGGTTCAGCTGCTGGAGGTGAGGTAGTGTGGTAAGAAAAGGGGAGGTTTGTTGTGGTTGCAAGAAACCGGGTATTGCATCGATTCGCAGGCACTAACTACAGTATGACAGCGGGTGATGTGACTTTAATCAACTGCCATGTACCGCAGCACATAGTTCAGTTTATTATTTGGAAATGAACTGGCCGAGGGGCCAGCGGTTAGCTGTCCAGCTCTTATAGGCTCGCAACCAGGACACGTGGCTGGTACTTGGGTGTAGTGAGCCACCGGGCACTATTGAGCTTGACCTATAACCTGGATATAGTACACTAGGCGCGCAACGCCCAATGGGCTCAAAGGACTTCAGCCACCCCCCCTCGTGTGTGTCAGCCCGGCTGAGACAGCTTCCCGGGCACACACACAGCCGCACCCGAGTACTCCGTTCACAGGTCTTTAAATGACCATTTACTTGCTAACGAGGCTTTGTTGTGTTTTCACCTCTTCTTAGAGCCCCTGCATCTCCACTCTGCATATTGCTGGAAGAATCAGCCCCCCCGAAATTTTGGGTAGCCCCCCCCCCCCCCCGAAATTTGGCTCTGGTTGCGCCTCTGTAGTACACCACACTGGGTCTTCTGCCCGTACTAACAGCAGTGTGTGTCCCTTCTTTATTGGTCCCGGCTACGGTCTTGGCCCATGTGGCTCTCCCGATTGCCCCTGTACATTTGGCAACAAGGACTCACCCAATGCATGCAGCTGCTTTGCTGCTGGGGTGTCAGCCGCTGTGCTACGCAGTCCTGCCTTACTCCCTCGTAGGGGAGAGTTGGCGCCTGTGTCGATGCTCCAAGGGAGAATATTGAGGCTCGGACCGCGCATCGCTCACGAGCTTCATGCCTGCCTCAGCGCCGAAGGAGGTGTTTACGGCTCCACCCGCTCCTACACTGCGTTTGAGGCCAAAAGCAGTGTCTGTGAGGCGTGCATCATGACCCTGATGGAACCACCCGTGGCCACACCCTGACTGGCGTGCCTCATCTGGTGAGGCGGGTCGTGGCCACTGATGCCCCCGGCCTGTTTTCCCCACACATGAAGTGGCGCTTAGGCTGCCGCCTGGTTGGGGTCTGATTTGTTCATGGTGACGGTGCTCGGCCACAAGAGTCCCGAGTGAAAGGCATCACGTGCCAGGGGAGGGCAGACCTGTGTGCCACGCGAGTCTCACTGGTGGTGGCAGTAAACCACTCCAACAATCGCAGTGCCTGGTTCTTTATTACTATACTTAAATTCCACTTCAACTGCCATGGCTAATGACGCCAACGCTGCGAATGCCCAGGTCCCACCTCTGAGACCAGCTCTTCAACAGCACACCCTTGCACGCGTTCTCCAACCATTCAGTGAACTAATAGATCCTGCCACGGCTGCCCCCCAGGTGGAAAAGGTAGGTGGGGCGACTGAACAATTATTTAGAGTCAACTGTGAAACAGATGGTGCATTGAAGTACTCTGTTCTGCTCCACTATGCGGGGGAGGAGATCTTCCAACTGTTTGAACATCTCCCTCATACTGGTGCAGAGGATTACTGCGACGCGGCAGTACAGGCCCTCAACGCTCATTTTGACCCTCAGTTAAATCCCAATTTTGAGTGATAGAAGCTATGCCATGCCTGCCAGCATGATGGAGAGTCTATTGACATTTTCTACTCCCACCTACGCGAGCCGGTCAGCACATGCACGGCAGATGATCCGCCCAAGGGGATTCGGGCCCAGATTATTCAGGGGTGCCAAAACAAGACCCTACGTGGCCTGATAATGCGACAGCCCAAAATCAGTCTGGACGACATCCTCATCATGGCAAGGTTGCATGACCTCTCAGCTGCAAGGGCCAACAAAATGGACGTGGCTATGACGCACACCCCCAGTAAGCCACACAGTATGAAGGTGGAAAATGCGGATGTGGTATCCACGAGGGCGAAGACTACCCAATCCAACACAGCCAGCGCAGAAACTGAGGCCGTGAAGATCAACCCCTAGAGAATTTGCCTGGCACAAGGGCAGACATGCTCTAGCTGTGGTAAGCCCAACCATATTGCCAAGGTGTGCCAGGGAGGGTCAAGGGGCTGTGGGGCCCGCGGGCGACAAACCCCATCAAAAGCCATTCGTCAGCTCTCGCTAGGTGACCCAGAACACAAAGGGGCTGTCAAATGCAACACATGGACAGGTGACCATCAGGATGAGAAACCCTCGGATGAGGAAGAGGAAGTTTTCGACATCTCGTTCATGGAGCACCTTAGACGGCACAGGAGGCCGCAACCCACCTGCGTGGTCGTAGTAGCCGGTTGGTCCATCAAGGCTCTCATTAACACAAGAGCCTCAGTGAATGTGATAGGCATCCAAATGTATCGACGCCTGCATCCAAGGCCAGTCGTGTCCCCGTTAAACACCAAGATCTACACGTAAGGTGAGCACATGCTACTGCCAATCAAAGGGAAAATGAAGGTGTGTGTTTGATCCAATGTCCAGGAAATTACCGCCACATTCTATGTCGTAAAAAAGGAAGTTGACACCATGTCACACGGCAGAGGATTAGGCTTAGTTCCGTTCACAAGGAATGTACAAACATTCCAAGTTGGTGAACTGTTGAACCAGTTTCCTGGACTATTCAAAGGCTTGTGCTGCTTACAAGCGCCACCATTTCAGCTACACATCAGCAAGTCAGACAAGCCTGTGGCGCTACATCGCTGGGAGCCTTTCCATCTAAGGCCACTGGTGGAACAAGAGCTAGACAATCTGGGAGTGATTGAAAAACTGTATGGTCCAACACCATGGGTATTACCTATGTTACTGCCGCAAAGCCAAAACAATCCAGTAAGGTACATCTGTGCATTGGCATGCGCCTCCCGAACAAGGCCATTAAGTGGAAGAGGCACATCACTCCCACTATGGACAACATCATAACAGAACTTAACCGGGCCAGGTGGTTCTCAAAACTTGACCCTTAATGCTGGATACCACCAACTGCAATTAGACGAGTGAAACAGGTACATTACAACATTCTCCACTCATTTGGGCCTGCAGCGATACAAGCGTCTACATTTTGGGATACCATCGGGAGCGGCGGTATTCCAGAACGTAATCCGGGAGGTGCTTTCAGGGTTGCAAAGGGCCATGAATGTCAGCAATGACATCTTAATATATTCTGCCACAGGAACATCACCAGCACCTGAGAGCCACCTTGAAGCGCCTGTGTGATCACTGCATCACCCTCCATCGGGAGAACTGTTCCTTTTTCCAAATGAACATTGAACTTTTCGGCTATGTGTTCATGCAAGAGGGGTTCAAGTTGACCCAAGGAAATCACCAGCGATCCGACAGGCCCCAGCACCATGCAATGAAACGGAGGTGTGCAGTTTTGTAGAGAAGGCCACTTACTGTGGCCGGTTCATCACCAAGCTGGCAACCATTGCGGAACCCCTTAAGAAGCTATTGAAGGCTGATGCCCAGTGGGTGTGGGGACCTAGTGAAGAGGAGGCACTCCAAAGAGTGAAGTTGGCACTCCTCAGCAGGACTACAATGACCTATTTTGACTACAAGAAAATAATGGAGTGGATTGTCGATGCGAGCTTGGTGGGTCTTGGAGGGTGCTCACACAAGACTTTGAGTCTGGAAGGTGGGAGTCTCTGGCGTTCGCAAGCCGAGCATTATCACCAATGGAAGCAAGATATGCCCAGATTGAGAGGGAGGTCATAACCATCAAGTGGGCCTGTGGACATTTTCACTTATATCTGTGTGGGTGACCATTCCGTGTAAGGAGGAGGCCGGCCAAACGGAGGAATATGTAATGCTGGTAAGCAGGGGAGCCTGTCCAAAGGCTTTGAGTCTCACTGAGATCAGCAAGGCAACCGCAGGTGGCACGGTGCTAATGAAGGTCTTGGCAGCACTGCAACGAGGGTCATGGCACTCTTTTCTGCAGGATGCGAATTGGAGTGGCCTGGATAAAGAACGTCTCATGCAATTCTGGCAAGTCTGTCATGAACTTAGCGCCACACTAGAAGGTCTCGTTCTGAGGGGGCACAAATTGGTCATCCCCAAGAGCCTGACACAGCAGGGGGCTGTACTTGCTCATGGGGGACACCAAGGGATGGCAAAAACTAAGTCTTGACTACGAGGAAAGGTGTGGTTCCCTGGGTTGGAAGCCTTGGTGAATGACCTCGTAAGGCAGTGTGCAGCATCTTAAGTCACCAGCTGCCCGGATGCACCAGCACCAATAATAACGGATGAATCTTGCACTACTACTTGGATCAGGGTCAGCCTCAATTTTGGCAGTTTCCCGAATGGAAAGACTACCATGGTCTTCATGGATAGTCAATCACAGTACCCCATTGTGGAGCTCATTCAGTCAGCTGCTTTTGTAAAGGTTGCCCCAGCAGTGAAGAAAGTACTAGCCCTATTCGGCCTTCCAGAGGAGATCAAAATGGACAATGGCCTGCCTTTTCAGGGAGCTGAGTTCCAGGATCTGGTCCGTCACTTGGGCATATGGTGTTGTAGAATCACACCACAGTGGCCACATGCGAATGAGGTGGTGAAGCATTTATGCGGGCATTAAGCAAGGCTTTGCAGATTGCTGTACATGAAGAGCTGAGCCTGGAGCTCAGCCTACATCATTTCTTGCGGGACTACAGAGGCACTCCCGACTGCCCCACCCAATGCCCCCCATGTACTCTCATGCTAAGGGTCTACCAGTGCGATACAATTCCAGTACACCTCGAGTGGACCCTACCCGAATATGATCCTGATGGTACCCAGAACAGGCGGGTACAGAACAATGCAAGGGCAAGTATCAAAAGGAAAGCAGCCCACCGCTGGCTAGGATGAGGTGTTCAGGTGCTCCTGAAGGATCGCTGGCCTGGATGGAAATTCAGGACACCATATGAATCAGGTGTGTGGAAGGTGGCATCAGTGGAGGGCACAATGGTGACTGCCTGCAAAGAAAAGACAGTAACCCGGAACATTTCCTGGTTCAAGAAGGTGGATACTCCTGGTGAGGAGAAAAATGAGAAGGAGACCTCACCGCAAAAGAAAGCCCCCATTACCAACAACGGCCTTATGAACAATCTCACGATCAGATTAGGTGTGAAATGCACACAACCAAGTACCAAGGGGAAATGAATCTGGTAGATGGGCCGAACAGATCCCGAAGTCAGCAATATGATCTACGCCCCACCCAAAGCCAAATCAGAGACTGAGGGACTTTTGTGTGTAGCATCCAGTTGGTGGATTCAGAGCAAAGTGGGAAAGGGAAGTAGTGAGCCACCCAGCCGCTATTGAGCTTGACCCATGAACCCGGATGTACTACACTGCACTCTCTGGCCGGGCACAGCCAGAGGATACAAATGAAGGGGCTCATGACCGCACAGGGTATTCTGCCTGTACTAGCAGAAGTGAGTGTGAGTCCCTTCTTTAGTGGTCCCTTCTATCGCCTAAGCCCACGTGGCTCTCCTGATCGCCCCTGCATAATGGGGTGTGCAGACGTGTGTCACAGCATATGAAGGAGGACACCGGGAGACGCAGTATGTTTGAGTACGTTTGTATGGAAAGTGCCCGGCTCATGTGGTACAGCCATTTGTTTGACAAACAGGGCCGGCGCTAGTCATAGCCAGTGTGGGCAGATGCCCAGGGCCCCACACCCCAGCCCAGCCCACCAACATGGAGCCCTGCACCAGTGCGACACAGCCAGGCCACAGCACACCAGTCTTCCTTCTCGTGACTCATGCCCGTCCAATTAGCAGAGTGTGCCCATGGGAGTACCCACTCCCCTGAGCCTCGCAGACACGGTGTAGGGTGGTGAGACCTAGGGTAGGGGAGACCCTCTTATGGGCTCAGTTGCAAGGAGAGACATTCTGCAGGTTTGTCCTGCCTTGCTGCCCATAAAGAGGCACCATGGGCTGTGTTGCACTAGCCTATAGGGCAATCAGGCAGTGCCTGATGGGCTGGTCTGACAGTTCAGTGTGTGGGCCGGTTATTTAGCAGTTTGTGGGCCTGTTTTATGGCCAGGTTGCCCGGTTTATACTGTTAATTTTCCTGATAGTACAACAAGCAGTGCCTGCACCAAACACAAATGCATGCAAATTCCCATGCCATGCAAAATAACTATACAGTGTGTCTTTACAAGTTAAAAACTGGCTTGATTGGCAAATGTGGGCCACATTTTAAGATATCTGGTTTGCAAATGGGGGACACTTATTTTTGTGCCTAGGCCTATGTTATGTCCCAGTTTGACCCTGACTACAGGACGGCCATTGTCCCGCAGTTTAGTGACCCAGTAGTTTACCCTCTCAGAAGATAAGCAACCCTCACTCCCTCAGCAATTTGTGAGGTGTATAAGAGTTGCTTGTAGGGGACTTTGAGGGAGGGACTGAAGCCCAGGAGGGGTCTGCATAAAGCAGCTTTAGGGTCATCTATTGAGATGCAAACAGCCCTGAATGTGTCATGTTGTATGCAAATTGGAGGGGCCTCACACATTCCCTTTGTTTGGGGGCCCCAAAATCCTAAAATTGTCCCTGTTTACAACACGCGTAAATTGTTAAGTGAACCAACATCTAACATCACAGAGATGTACATCTGACTTAGTGACATGTGAGCAGCACCACTGTGCATGAGCTCAATAAAAAGAAATCCTGCACAATCACAGAAAGTCTGAAACACCTCCATGGAGTTTGGGTTTTCTATGTAGCTTACAGAGTGTCCAGGTCATCCTGCTCCTACGAACCTCATTGAGGCATACTTGTCAAGTCTACTCATTCATGCAATAGGCTTCCACTTTCCTACCAATTTTTGGGAAGACCAAGAAGGCATCAGCACCTTACATGCAAGCAAGAAAAAAAAATTGAAACCAAGCCCAGCGCACACAGTGGTTAAATAATTTCAGAATCACTGCAGTCATTCCAGTGAAAGTAGTAACATTAAGAACAGGGCTTAGCCTAGGTCTCTGGGAGTAACCTTAGGCCTCATTTTTTGCATGAATTGTATACTCTCTTATGCAGACAACCTTCAATTTGGGGATGCCTGAATTGTCTAACTTCTTTACTATTTCCTCATCCCAGAGTAAGCTATTGCTCAGCCTTCCTTTCAGCATTCTGCCCTACTCTGACCCATACATGCACTCCTGGACAAGGGGAGGCATCCCCCATCAAAGGGCCCTGAAGACAGGTGCAGGCCGGATTACATTTTCACAGGTTTTGTTTCCCGCGGGCGGCAACGATTGGTTGCCCTTGCAACGGGGTGGCCTGGGCAGTCAGCAGGGGCGGCAGTACAGCTTCAAATGGTCAAACTTATCCTAATGGGACACCTTGCTGCCTGCCTGCCCCCGGAGTACAGCCGTCGCACGATGCCCTAAACTACGGAGGAGTTTCTTTTGTCTGGACAACCTCGTTGCTCTGCTCATCGCCTGCTTCCTCCTGGGACTGCTCTTTTCTTCGTTGGACATTTTTCCCCGTCCATCTGCATTTGACCGGACGGTTGGCTCCACCTGGGGACTGCCGTGATGGCAGACCCCATTATTTGCAGGAGAATCCTCGCTCAGCTGGTCCCATCGTCTGATTCCTCAGGTTCTTGAGGTCGCTGTTGCAATGGAATTAGGTAAGGGGAGGCGGGCCCGGGGGAGCAGGCGCCGGGCATAGTCCAACAATTGGACTCTTGGGCGGGTGGGAGTGGTCCTTGACTTCTCCTACAGGTGGCATTTTTTATTGATGTTAATTATCTGTTTTGGACAAGGAGTGGGGGCTCCCATAACTTTCGATATATTTTATGTTGTGTAGGTGGTTCCGTATTTGGGCAGTAGGTGGCACTAAGCACTCACATTAGTGAGAAATTGCTTTGTTATTCTTTGCTGAAACTCATATAAACTTGCAGGTTTTTTGTACGGCACTGGGGGTGATTTAAGGGCATAATTGTTAAACATCACTTTAAATTCTAGTTTTGTTGTTCTCAGTTGCAGCTCAGAAAATCCTGCAGGCTTTGTTATTGCGCTGGGGGCTGAGTTATGCTTAATTGTGAGGGAGTGCTTCAGATTAACGGGCTGGAGTCGATTTGGGTTTTAACTGTTTGGTTTGCCTTCGGCTCTGTGGAGGCCCTGTTTAGAACGGGCTTGGTCATTTTAATTGGGATATTAGATACCTCTGAAGGACGAATCTCATTGCTAGGGTGTTAAAAATGCCCCTGAAGCAGGTAAAAAGGAAAGCAAACATGCAGGTGGTCATGGGGCGGTTAGACGCCATAGATCAGGTACTAGCCCTGCTTCAACCTGCACGGCCCTCCCTGGTTCAGAAAGAGGCCGGTCCACAACCAGGGCCTAGTACAGAAGTACCCACTGGTACCGTACCGGTGGGTGCGGAGCGCCCAAGGGGGGTGGGGGGCCCCCCAAAAGCACCAGACACAAAGCACAAAGAGAGTGAGGAGAGGGTCCAAGGGAGACAGTTTAAAGACCTGCGAGAAGTGATTCCCCAGATACAATAATCATAGCACAAGACTTCTCGGGTCTGTCATAGAGTGCAACTTATGTTTCAATAAGGATAGAGTTAAAATTGTGTCTCTTAGTAAAGCCCCTCAGGGGAGCAATCCCTTTCAGGACGAATGCCCTCACCCACCATAGGTGGCATGCTTCATCATATGGGCTTCTCCTCCCAGTGGGAAAACCTAGTCCCACTGAGGGCTACAACTCCCTCACTGTGAGGTAGGAGCTCTGGGATGTTTCAGCCTATCTGGTCTTTACAAGTGTCCAGGCCTCCGGTTGCAGCTCATGTACCACAACAGGATACCGACGGAGAGAGCGGGGCCCCCCCTTCCCTGAGTTGTTAACAGGTAGAGGTGGGTCTACTTATCCATCGATTTGGATAAGTTCCAGTAATACCGAGCTTAACATAGGATTACTGGTTTGGTATCACTATATTTATGATTGTTTTTCTAATTCTTTCACACATGCAGCAGCATTGTTTAATTCTTATGGTCCTGATGAAAGCCTGGACACTTGTAAAGACCAGATAGGCTGAAACATGTCGACCAACCTCTACATCTTGGCAGTCTAATTCATACTGCTTTGCACTGCTTTTTAACCCTGCCAGTTTGGACAAGCCAATAAAAAGTTTTTTGTCCCTGCTAGGTAGTTTTAAAATCACTTTTTTCTTTCCATTTACATCCAGCGCTGCACCCTCATAACGCCTAGCGCTCACATATGGGATTTTAGCATCCTCAACATCTTAAGAAATTCTAAAAACATCCCAGAGCTCCTACCTCACAGTGAGGGAGTTGTAGCCCTCAGTGGGACTAGGTTTTCCCACTGGGAGGAGAAGCCCATATGATGAAGCATGCCACCTATGGTGGGTGAGGCCATTCGTCCTGAAAGGGATTGCTCCCCTGAGGGGCTTTACTAAGAGACACAATTTTAACTCTATCCTTATTGAAACATAAGTTGCAATCTATGACAGACCCGAGAAGTCTTGTGTTATGCATACCAGACACAACCAAGAATATCACGCACGCCCAGTCAGTCTTCAACTGAGGTCATAGTGCTAGAAGAGAGGGCGACAGACAGTGGGGCTGACTGGGGCAAGTTCAGATAAAAATGACCTTGTGAGTAGTTTAGCCCGGGTGCTACCATGGCTTTCACAACTAGGCAATCAAGGCCCAGCAATAACTGGGGGAGGGGGTGCAATTGGCAGCCGAAAACAGCCTAGTGGGGGGAAATCCACAAGTTCAACCTGGGGGCGGGGCAGTCTCCCAGAATGTCCTCAGTGCTTCTACACAGCAGCTAGGACCAGTGAATACACAGCCTGGGTCGTCTGGGCTGGTCTCCCCCACCACACCGCCGGCCGGGACATCCATGGCAATTGTGCGGTATGCAGCAGGGACTAAAGGTGAGGAGGCAACTAACACCATTAGTGCCCATGATCAGGTCCTTTTCCTAGGGATCAGTTAGACTCGCACATTTCTGAAGACATGAAGGCGAAAATAATGAAAGGGGCATATGTTGATGTGTTTGAACTCTCAGTGGTTAAACCACCAGATGAGGACACCAAGGAATCTAAAGGCTGTTCACATAAATGAAAGAAGCCAAAGTTGAGGAGACAATAATGAACTGGAGTAAAGGTTTTACTATTTATCAGTCGGTTCTCCTTGAGAAATACCCTGAGTTGGGCCCACAGACTTCCTACTATATGAAAAAAATATTGTGGGTGCTTATGAGGAGTTTGGGGGGTCCTGCTGGGAGGAATACGATAAAGCATTCAGGTTGAAGAAAGCTTCAAACCCGGGGATGTTTTTGGCTCAAATGGATGTGAATGCATGGTTGCGCTGTATGATGTTGAAGAAGCCAGAGGGCAGCGGCTCTTTCATCAGGCGACGGGAGAGGGAGAGCTGAAAGGGGCATGTTGGGCATATAAGAAAGCATGTTCCAGACCACAGGGGTCTTGCAAATGTAAGCACAATTGTTCCTTTTGTGGGACGGCAGAGCACCCAGAGTTTAAATGCTTTAATAAGTCCAAGAAAAAAAGTGGGAAGAAATGAAGGAGTCCTGTCCCCAGTGTTTGATAATCCCTCCCCGGTCCCACTACTGGTTATGAACCCCTGGTTAAATATGTACCCACGGCAGGATGATGCTCCTCAACTGTACTCAGGTTTTTGCTTTGGTTTCAGGATACCCACAGTAGGGTTACAGGCCCACAATGTTGCAAGAACCAACAATCTTGGGTGCAGGGGATGAAAGTGGCAAAAAGAAAGATCGACAAAGAGCTAAAATTAGGAAGGGTGGCTGAGCCATTTGATAAGCCACCTTTTCCAGACTTCATCTGCTCTCCCTTGGGGTTGTCTCCCCCAAAAAATCCAGGGGAATTTAGGCTGATTCACAATCTTTCAGCACCTAGAGGGGCTTCTGTTAACGACGCTATAAACCCTGCCCTGTCCTCTGTCAAATATGCATCCCTAGATGGTGCTCTTGAACTGCTAAGACAGCTAGGTCGAGGAGCTCTGTTAGCAAAAGCAGATATAGAGTCAGCATTCGTTTGTTGCCAGTCCACCCTGATGACTATCATTTGTTGGGTTTTCAGTTCCAAGCGAAGTTCTACTACGACAGGTGTATGCCCATGGGCTGCTCAGCCTCTTGTGCTTATTTTGAACAATTCAGCACATTCCTGAAACAGGTCTTTACTAAGGCATCTGGATCTGCTTTTGTCATTCTCTATTTGGATGACTTCCTATTCTGGGGACTGGATGATTCCGACCATTGTGTCAAGTCCTTAGCAACCTTTAAAGGTTTTATGTCCGAGTTCGGGGTACCGCTGGCCCTTGAAAAAACTGCTGGCCCGGCTTCAACCTTGGTTTTCCAAGGGATAGAAATCGATTCCATTAAAGGGGAATGTAGACTGCCATTAGAAAAAGTGCAGGCTGTCAGAGCTTCACTGGAGTCTTGCTTGGTGGTACAGACGGTAACCTTACACCAGTTACAAGTACTGGTGGGACAGCTCAATTTTCCTCTCCGTATAATACCAATAGGCCGCCACTTTTCAAACTCCA
Organism: Calotriton arnoldi; assembly: GCA_963921515.1. Taxonomy (NCBI): domain Eukaryota; kingdom Metazoa; phylum Chordata; class Amphibia; order Caudata; family Salamandridae; genus Calotriton; species Calotriton arnoldi. Next base: position 1,571,327 of record CAWUFW010000825.1, on the reverse strand, counting down.
TAGCTCAGGCTATGTCCGGTTTGAAGGAAAAACATCATAGAACACTCCTGTCAGCAGACCTGAAACAGGATTTGGTGATCATTCCTCACAAGTTTTAATGGTTCCAGGGTGTGACCGGCTCCTTTGCAGTCAAGTCATGATTTTGAATTGTTCATGGATGCAGCAGGCAGCATTGGTTTCGGGTCTATGTTGGGCAATAACTGGTGTGCACAGCAGGCCTGGCCCCAGGCGTGGTTTGAGTCAGGGTTGGTAAGCAACATCACCTTTTCAGAACGGTTTCCAATCTTGGTGGCCTTGCATATCTGGATTGACCAATTCAGCAATCAATCAGTGACATTTTGGTCTGATAACTTGGCCGTAGTAGAAAGTTATAAATTCCAGCATGCAAAATGCAAGAAGGTGCTCATGTTGTTGACAGAGTTGGCCTTGATTTGTCTAAAGAATAACATTTTGTTTAAAGAAAAACATGTGGCCGATGTTTTGAATAATTCTGCTGATGCATTATCTCATCTCAAGCTGCAGGATTTTCGGCGCTTCCATCCACAATCAGAGGCAGAACCCAAACACTTCCCGGTACATCTTTGGAACCTTGGAACACAACTATCCCTGATCTAATCGCAGCCAGCCTTGCACCTAAGTTCCTGGGAGCCTACAAAGGGGCTTTATATTGCTACATTGCGTACAGAGCACACAATCCTGAAGTCCAGATTTTTTGTTTAGATAACTAGCTGGGTTTCCTAGAACACATGAGGGTACAGGGCAATTCTGTGGCATAAGCTAGGCGGCACTTAGTGGCAGTCCTCTCTTTACCAAATTAAGGGGAGACTTGGATCATTCACATTCCTTTTTTATTAAGCAGGCCTTGAAGGGATTGGAAAGGTTGAAGGGGTACACCCTGGACCAAAGGTGCCCCATAGATGTGGATAAACTGGAGAAGATCATAAGGGTCTTGGACAAGGTACGCTGGATTGGGTATGAGGTAGCCTTGTCTCTTATGTTCTACAGGGCTGTTAGGGTCTCTGAAATTGTGGCGAGAGCTAAGTAGGACATCCACAGTGGAATTTTACTCAGTCATCTTTCCTGGCTAGGGGGCAATTTGGTAGTCACCATACAATGCTCTGAAACAGACCAACTAGGATAAGGGGATCAAGTGATCCTGAGGAGAGATGGTAGTTTTTCAGGGTGTCCAGTCATGGCAGTATATGCATTCTTGCAGATACGTCCTAGGGTGGCATCAGCTTCATTATTGGTCCATGATACGGGTGTACCTCTGGCAAAGTACCAGTTTACTCATGTTATGCGCAAACCTCTGGTGGCAGTGGGCAACCAGGGTACTTTCAGCACACATTTCTTTTGGATAGGTGCAGCAACATCTGCTGTATGGGTGGGGCTTAACGCAGAAGAAGTTAAGAGGATTGGGAGGTGGATGTTGGATCTCTACAAACGCCTGTGCGGCTTAATATGTTATAGGCACAGGGGCTCTCATGGGACCACTGGAGTAATGACAACGTTTTTCCCCCCGTTTATCTATATCAGGGTACATGGCTACCGCCAGTGTGTGGGTCCTAGGTCATTCCTTTGTGCACCGCCCAAGGTCAACTTTCATCTGGAGTCATTTGAGCAGATGGGCAGTGGAAGCAGGTCTTCAATTTCACTGGTTCGGAAGGGGCGGCCAAGGAGGTTGCAACCCAGGGACTACTTCATACATATCGGCAGCAACGATTTGGCTGCAGAGGGCAGAAGTTACCTGTTCGAGGCCCTGCTGGTGGAAATCTCATGGTTGGGTAAATGATTCCGGAACACAGCCATAGCATGGTTGCATATCATCCAGAGGAGAGTCTGGAGATTTGAGCTGTCTGTGAAGGGGTTGTACAAATCAGTCAGACGTTTGAACAGCAGGTTAAAACAATTGCTTGAAACAGCATGGCTAAAGACAATTTCCCTTGGTTGCCTTTAGGGGCAGGCATTTTTTCACAAGGATGGAGTCCATTTGTCTGCTCACAGTAACAAACTTTTTGTGGAAAACTTGGTGGCTTTCGCAATGCAGCATTTTGCACATCATTAGGTGGTGTCACCTGGGGGGAGTAATGGTTGGTTGAGGAACCAACCATACCTGTGGCGGTTTAGAAGTCATGTTTTGACCACAAAACAGGTTGCCAAAGTGGGGCATCACAGATCTAAGCACAGGCAGATTCAAGATGTTATTGATTTTTTAGAATAACCCGGGGCAGGGGTGCCACAATCATTAGTGAAGGGCTGGGGACATCCGCTACTGCAATTGTCCATAGCCCTAGACCAAGGTACGCCCCAGTTGCCCAGGCTCATCCCCCCGATTGGGTGCTAGGGGTTTTCCTTTATTGGATTTCTCTGGCATGGTTCTTTTTGGCGGCCAGCTGCTTTGCTGGCCCTAGCTCTCTCTATCTTGAGTCAACATAGAGTTTGCCTTATAAACAACAATCTGTTGAGGGACCCAAAAAATGACCCGGGCCCAAGTCAATTGAATTATGCGATGCCACTAGGAACTGAGGGTGGTCATTCATGACTATTAATGGAATGTGAGACTAAGTTGGTAGGAGTTTGTTTGTATTAGTCAAAAGATGGTATAAATTTTGTGTATAATGAAAAATGTTTTTCAACTAGATGTCGTGTATAAAGTATAATAAATAAGGCCAGAGAATGTGGACATTCTCTAACGCAAGAATGGTGTCTGTCATTGTATCATTTGTGGAGTAATGCTTTGGTTTGGTTTAGGGAGGGCAGTTGTAGTTTTCTTTTCCAGCCCAAAGGTCTCACTACGGTCCCTCACCTCACCTGTAGCACTCGAACAAAGGAGCCAAAAGCGGATGCAGCACACAGACTGCCCTAGCAGACCTGAGCACACAGAAATAGCCCAGGGAAAGATGCGTTGAGTGACTTCAGTTGATAGGGAAGGAAAGCAGCTTTATTATGGACAACTGTGTAACCTAGACATCGTGCATAAGAACGGCCAGCAGGCAGAGGCGCTGGAAGTAGGGGTGGTGCAGCACCCCCCAAAATAATCATGCCGAAGTTTAGAAGGTGAATAAGTAATAAGGATGCCTTTAATGTTTGCGTTTATTTTGTCAAATTTGCTGCGAGTTCAAAGACAAAGGTCAAATGTCAGGCTATGGCTTCTGACAAATTGCTGCTTATTCGTAAACTTGTGAGCACTTTTATTTCTGTGAGTGTAAAGTGAGAGGATTTTGTAAAAGTCTAGGTGACAGTCCTATGATAAACCCATTAACTTCTAGGTTTTGCTTCATTTACAGTTATCAGCCATAGACTGGAAAGCTGCACCAAGCAAGCACTGCTGACCCTGGTATAGATAGTTTTGGTTTTTGTGACATACGGGGAGCATTCACGCGAAGGCATGATGGTGCCCGCACCTGGAATGTTACTGCTGGCTGTAGAATAATGGTGGGATTGGTTTGAAACCTGAAAAATCCTGCCCCTTTTTGGGGAAAACATGTTGGCATGTAAACTCAGATGATAAAATAACTTTTGGCAGCAGGGCGAAGAAGGAGCCTCCCATAGCAACCAGACAAACCGAAATCAAAGAAAAGATGATGCAGAGCGCCTAGATGGCCACAAAGCCCATTCACTATCACAGCGTCGTGGAGCTTATGGGTGGCAAGGGTTGCTGGCAGCAACTAAAGAACTGATGAGACCATAAAACACCTCCTCCTGCGGGCGGGGAAAATGTGCTTAAAATCCTCTCAAAGCTGCTAAAAACTGGAACTGAGGGCACATTTCAGGGCATGGTGAAGCATTGAACACATACTTGGCGCAACAGGTGAACCCAGATTAGGAAATATTTGAAATACACACAGCCCACACAGCTCCAGGAAACTGCCTGATGCATTTCATGCCTGCTTGCAGGAGGCGGTGAGTATGTAATAGCGGTCAACCCTGGAGGAGGTAATGATACTACAAATACAGGGAGCATGCAGATCCTCCCAAAGGAGACTGCAATTCCTCATGTAAATAGAAATAACGTCTGTTGCTAGGCTGACCCCGGGAAAACGAGATGAATTACCACTGCCCCAGGGCTTCGCACATTGAAGCATCATTCACAACATTCTGCATCAAAGATGCGCCACCAGGAAAGGCAAGCGCGAGGACTACCACGAAAGAGCAGGCCCGGCCACCCCGAAGAGCTCCAAGTTCGCAAATGACATGTCTCTGCAGCTACTACTTCACCCCATTGAAAAGACATTGTACAGAGCCTGGAAATGTTGATGTCAAAAGAGAACAGTGATCCCTATGGCTGTAATTTATAATTTAAATTGTGTTCAGGGGAGCAATACAAATATTTGTATCAAGAGTACAATGAGGAATTAGTCAAATATCATCAATATAGACCCGGATCCAAACAGCAAGAAAAATATGGGATGTGACCAAACATTTTGCATCACAACAATATATATATTTTTAATTGTGTGTGCTACAACAGTGATTTGAGTGATGGCAACTGCTCCAGTAAAAGCTACACAATTAAACATGGTATAGTGATCAACACATTTAAAAACAATGTTTGATTGTGCATTTTTTGTATGTGTCCAATGAGTCCGACTGAATTACTCACCTTAAAAAAAAGATGGAAACTGGCGTCTTCACCAGAGACAAAAAGTTCTGTAGAAAGTCAGGTAGCAACTCTACAACTGCAGCCACAATACATGATCAAAAAGGCCCACAAATCACAGAACGAGTATGCTTTCACGGTAAGCACTGCGGGTACTTTATACAAAATGATTTGAGTACCATGACCAACCAACTGGTCTCCCTTCAATACCAATTACTTATATAGTGAGTTCCCATAATAACACTTTCTAGGGATTTTGGGATGTTTCTTGAAAGATTTCTGGGTCACAGCCCTGATGCGGGTTAATGAAGGTATCTCTCTGAATTGGGGTGAGGGGACATTTATCCTACCTGTGACGGACACTTCTTCGCCTGTATTCTTACCTCTTCCTGTTCCTTTTGGAGGCGTTCACATTCCTGCTGGTGCTTTTCTTGGAATCCTGAATTATTGTTCTCAGGCCCCACATGGACTGAAGATGACCCATCTGTGAAACAGAGACACACATCAGACAGCAGGCACTGCAGAATCTGCTTGCTTCTTGTCTATCGCATTAACACTTGTTTATCATACTTAATGCCAGTGAGGTTCATCACCTTTGGTACATGTAGAGATGCACAACAAAAATGTTGCTATCAACCATCACCAGAGCACAGTTTTCTGCTCTGGGATTACCGAATAGTGCTCCAGGATGATCTTTCAGATGCAGGATGAGCAGGGGTGGCCGGCACGGCTCGCAGGTGGGGGGCAGGGGGGTCGGACACGCGGGGGGGGGGGAAATCGAGGGCTGCATTAAAAAAAGAAAATTAAAATAACACTTACCTTGCCGCCGCCGGGTCCCGCATCTTCTCCCCTGCTCGTCTGCGTCCGACTCCAGGTCGGAAGAGGAAGCATGAAGCCAGGCTCCCACCCCTAAGCCAATCACAATGCTGGAGTGCAACGTTGTGATTGGTCTGAGTACCGCGACACGGCGCTAAGCCAGGGGCTGGAGGGGTTGGCATGTTCTCCATGCAAGCTGTAATGCAGCCTGCATAGAGAACAGGGAAGTGCGCATGACTGTTTTGGGTGGCCCGACCAAACAGTCATTGCGCACAGGAGTGTTCTACCACTCTTCCCCTGCTCTGCAGCCCTGCCCCGCCCCCTCACGCACGCTTGTTATATTCCTTATAGGTACCATAATATAGGCCCTGGTAACTTCATTACCTTTTACCTATATTCTTGCCTACATTACACTTATAACGGTTTACAGAGACTGACCTTTTACCTAGATACGACACTGCATTCAGAACACGGGTTTTCCCTAGTTCGGAAGCTCATACATTATGCATGAGGATTCTTGGAAGCACAGCAGGACGACCATCTCCTGTATAATATCTATGTACAAAGTTCATGCCCAACGTCATCCCTAGGCCGACACAGTATTACAGCGAGGTAGGACCCCTGGGGAGACCTATGGGTATATATACAGCACATCTTGCTAAGATAGCTAGAGGAGACCAAGACTTCCCGGCAGACACACTAACCAGAGACACTGAGGTTCCTGCATGCAGACACTCCAGCTCGCAGTGGTCTAACATCCCTTGCGGGGTGTCCACCTCGAGACCAGGACGGGGTCCCACAGTCTCTCAATTCAGGTAAAGGGGTTGACTTTATACTAGAGGGATTCTTGGCCTAACACCTACACACATGCTAGGTACATTTAGGTACATCTAGTTAAGGGAAGTATCGTAGGAGTACGCATCTTTTATCATGTGTTTTATATACTCGTATGTATCCATGATTATTGTAAGATGGTAGAACCATACTATCCATTTACCTTTTCAGTACTACTAATCATTTATATCTTATACTGTCTAACGGTTGTTGCAGCTCATCTATTCTACACCAGAACATAACAACTGTTCAATAAATACTTATTGAAAACGCCCAGCCTGTTTATTCTGTGTATTTCTCTGAGACAGACTAAGTAAGCACGAGTGACTGAGCAAAAAGTAGTATATTGTTTCCACGGACCTGAGGGATCAGAGTTGTCAGGTTCGATAGTTGCAAGGAACTATTCTCTCCTTGGTAAGAGGAGATTCTAGTGGCACTGTGAGCTAGTTGGTACAAAAGGCCAACATACTGGGTGGGGGTGTTCAGAAACAGTCTGACACCAATCCTACAGTGTATACTGTCTAAACGCGCAGATCCTGTATAATTATTATAGGAGCTACACGACACGCTGCCGCAACAGGAGGACAAAATAAAATGCTAATAACATTCCGTTATTTTCATTTTATTTTTTCCTTTCTTTTGCTGCTTCCTGGCAGTAGGGCGAAGCTCCTCCGCTTTAGTGGAGGAGACGCCACTGAGGATGAGTCTCTTGTTGATAAAGCCTCAGAAGTCACTGTGCCACCTGCTGAACTCGTTCTTTGTCTGGCAGTGCCCAGTCATGCTATGTCAATAACACTTATTTAGCACACAGATACCACAGGTCTCTTGGAGCAGTGTCTTTAATAGCAGAGACTGCAGGACACTGAATTAACTGTCTTAAGAGGTCCTCAAAGGTGCTGTATACTATAACCGGGGCAGCAGAACGTTCACCAAGAGAATTTGCTTGAACACATGTGGGTGAGGATGGAAGAATTAAAATTCAGACAATCCTGTTTCTTAAATAGCCAACCCCTACTGCTTTCACATTTGGAAGCTAAATTCTGAATGTCTGAGTACTGTTTACAAATGATGGAGAAGTGGTGAATTTATTTCTGTCTTTTTCTGTGCTAATACCTCAGTGCAGATCTTTCTCTCCTCTCTGGTAAAGCCTGGTAGAGCTCTGCGTGTCTTCAGCAATGGCTGTGAAATCCTCACTCCGCAGCATAGTTTATAAATATCCCCAGGAATGACATTCAAGTGACAGTGTGAAACAAATCTCATTATTCCCTGTGTGTCCTGTAATCGCTTTCTTTGCAGCCAGCAGTTTCCTCTGCGTCCCCTTGCATGGGTCAGTTCAGTCACAACATCCAGCTGAGGCAGACAGACTGCCACTGAACAGGACTGCCCAGGCCGGAAGGATCATTAACTGTATAGGGTTGCATTTTAGGTTGGGTAAGAGCAGATGAGAGTCCCTGAGACAGCGTGGGGGTTGCCCGTAAGCCCTGGCTGCTTCCATTCTCATTTCACATGGGTAGAAGACACACCTCACAGTAGGTTGGTGGTTTACTGTACACCAAAACTCAAAAGTACAGACTGGATATTTTGTTTCAGTGTGAGCATGATAGAGGGTGTGTGGTACTTGCAGAGAAAATGACAACTTTTGCAGAATCTCTATGGTCTGAACAAATGTTTAATTTCTTCAGCAAATCAGAGCACAATAAGAATAAACATCTCATTGCCTTAACACCAAAGCATTATCCTACTACATGAATAATTATTCACCACCCTCCAGTCTATGCTAATGTCCTCCGGACATTTTTGAACAAACAAGATACATTTACAGCGTCACACTATTTGAACGAATAAGTCCCAGTGAAGAAACGGAAGATATGGTAAATATGGCAGCATGTTCCCAATTACTTCAGAGCTACAGAAAGTTAACCATGAAGAGAATGACAATAACAATGGAAATATCCTAATATATTTCAGCTTGACTGTGTGCTGCGAAGCTTGTGGGGATAGGATGGGTGCAGGGCGGGCACAGAGTGAGTGACAGATGACTTCCATCTTAGACAAAAGGGTGTCTTTCACAGAAAATGTGGCCTGATCTATATATATTAGAAAACACACCTCTACACATCATTAAAAAAACGAGTTTTAAAGGTAATCACATTAAATCTGTTTATGTGGGATTTAGTGACAAATTGTATTTTGCTCATTTGTTAATAATGCACAAAATTATAGATTCATAACATTTTCTTACAACAGTCACACATAAAAAGAATGTATACGTTTTTTCTGACTATAGGAAACACCTCTATTTTGGGCTATCTTCTTTCGATTGACGATATGGTTGCATTGGCTGTGGTTTTGGCAGGTAACACTTCTTGAGCACACCTTCTTCAAAGGTGGGATTTTTTTTTACAAATGTCATGACTGTAAATGACTACAAAGCAACAGTCCTTTGGGAAGGAGATGAAAAGTCCCTGTCTCAAAACCTGGTACCAACAACTTGTTCTCCATGATAATACAGTGGAGCGCACTGATGATGATGAAGAATATTTAGAAAGCGCGGCTCAAACCCTGAAAATGGTGCTCGGGCGCCAAAGTAGAGGCCAAAACTCAGCAAAATAACCTGGTTTTCGAGCCTTTTCGAAAATGAAGGTAACGGGGTTTTATGCAATAATCTGAAGGTAAAGCATTCCAGGGAAAGTGAAAACCCGATGTCCCACGCGGGTGAAGGTGATGCAAGGAACAGTGGCCAGAGAACCTTCAGCAGAATGCAGCCTTCCTCTTGGGACATACCGTGTGGTTTTGGAAGACATTAAGGAAGGACCAGGGTTAAGAAAGGCCCAGCGGCAAATGCACATAGGTTTAAAAATGAGACGTGTGTCCACAGGAAGCCAGTGTTTGGCCCTGGATGAGCAGATAAAGGGCAGCACTGAGGAAGGTTTAGCAAAAATCTGATTCCAAGATGCGGAATTAGCTGAATATGCAATATCAGAAATTTATGGAGACCAAGACAGAGAGTTTGCAGTAATCAATCCGAGAAAGAATGATTGCCTAAGCCACAAATGTATGGATATCTGGTGGAAGCACCAGAACAATTTTCTGCAGCACTCGTAAACAGTAGAAACAGGAAGAGGAGAGGAAATTAATATGCTTCACAAAAGTGTAAGAGAAATAAAAACGAGGCCTAGATTTTCTGCACAATATGAGGGAGTACGTGCTAATCCCAATTTTGGAGGCAACCAGCGTGTGGAGCAGATCCAGGAAGTGCTGCCAAACAGCAGCCTTTCTGTCTTGTCCATTCAGTTTAAGGGCTTTGGTCTTCGTCCAAGGTACAACCTCGGAAAGACAAGTGCGAACATGATCAGAGATTGTGTAAATCTGGTCAGCAAAAGAAATAATGATGTGCATAAGACATTGATGAAAAGACAAATCTGCAAACAAGATCAAGCGGTAAGCTAAACAACACAAAGAGGGGACTTAGTGAAGATTTATGAGGCACATAACACCACAACGAATGTTGCGAGGAACTGAGAGAAGAAAGAAAAACACTCCGAGTGTGGTGCTCTAAGAAAACAGAAAGCCCAGCATGTATAGAGTTGCGGATACCCAGCGAGTACAAGCGATATAGAAGAGTGGACAGAGAAAAAGAGCAACATGCAGCACTCAGATTTAAAACAATTAGCGCAGCACTACCTCCTTTATTTAGTAGCCTCTGAACATCATTGGATACTGCAATAAGAACTATCTTGGTCCTGTGTTTAGGATGGAACCCCATTTGATGTTGATCAAGAATTCTGTAATCTTCTATAATTATAGATATCTGATTATTCAATTCAGTTTCCAGAATAGTAGAAGAAAAAAGAAAGAGAGGTATATGCCGAGCGTTGCTCAAGACCGTAGGATCAACAGTTTCCCTCAAAAGTAGAATAACGAATGCTTCTTTGATAAACTAGGCACCGAGGCTTCAACTGAAGAGTTATCACAGAGTTTGGAGTACAGGACTTATGATGTCAAATACAGTAACAAAGATGTAAGCAGGGCAGGGAGAGAATATTCCTCATTGTAACTGTAAATAAGTGGATTATACTCTGAATGTAAAGGAATGTCCTCGTGTTTATTCGTTCCAGCCCCTGTTTACAGTCGTAAGAGCAAATATCAATTTCTGCTATCTTTCTGTTAAGTTGAAATATAGTCTCTGTTACTACATGGTGGAGGCAACTGGTCAGAATACACCACAGGGTCTCCGTCTACTCGACTGTTCTTGACACAGTGGTGTACCAATGGCATATCCACCATTCAATCTGATGTTAGGCTTGTAGAGGTTTTAGTGCATTTCATATTATTTGTGCATTATTAACAATGTGCAGTGGGGATCTACACTTGAATTTATAGGTGTGCAATTATATGATGCCATTGCCTTTGAAACAAATTTGATAGGACCCGTTCAAGTGCATTTTCCTGGCTTAAGCTAACGAGGCCTCAACACCATCTTGTTCAAAATATATATATATATATCTAAAAACATACACATGTTCAATACAATAAAGCTATTTTGAAGAAAACCCTTAATCCTGTTGGAAGTCTAAAAATAGCATAGGGTAATACTAACTGATTACAGGGATAAGAGAAGGGACAAGAAAAGCGATAAACACCGATTACACAATAAGGATTGGTAAATACTCTCTCGACAAAAGTAATCCCAAAATGTTTTTTCCCCATTCCTGGAGCAATTCCAGCACACATTTCATACTAGAGACCCCGTTGTAGCCACCTTAGTGGGAGTACTATCCGTAAATGAAGGCTTGTAACCATGGCAATGTCATACCAGGGGCGGCTCCTCTGTAATGGCGGAGGAGCATCGCCCCACTTGTAAAGTCAGTCAGCGAAAAATAAAATGATAATAAAACAATATTGTTATTTTATTTTCTGCTGACTTACTAAGCCGATGTCAGTGTAGAGCGGGGTGGGGCGGAGCCGGACCATGGCAGGGGGAGGAGTGATGTGCACTGTAAAGTGCGCATGTCGGTTTGGACGCTGTCCTCAGCCGGCCAAACAGACATGCGCACTTATGTTATGTTATATTGTTTTGTAAAGCGCACGGCTACTCAGCAGAATGTCCCGGCGCTAGGCAGAGGGGGGGATCAAACAGGCAGCTAGATTAGCTGTTAAAGAGGCAGGTCTTTAGTTTTCTCTTGAAAATATTCCGGCTGTGTACTAGCCGAAGGTCCAGTGGGAAACTTAGGTTTCTCCAACCCAGCTGTGTTGCACAGCCGGGTTGGAAAAACAGCACAGACTCCCAGGCACTCACTGAGCAGCAAACCAGGCTACTCAGACCAATCCTGGCATTGCTCTCATGCTATTGAGAGCTGCTTCCGGATTGGGTGGGGAGCCTGTGCCCCAGTGACTGCCAGGAGAAGAGCTGCAGAAGAACACCGAGGATGCCGGAATCGACAGGTACTTTTTTATTATTCCCCGTCCCATCCACCCCCACCCCCTCATCCCTACTTTAGTTATGCGGCAGCGGCCACTGTGTCATACATACTACCCAAGGTGTTTTGGGTCTACATCTGTTGAAAGAGAGGTTTACATAAACTGAAAGCAGAATACTGTGCATGATTGAAATGTGTACACAATACCAGAAGGCGTGAAAAACATGTACACAGCAACATGTGGACTACAGCATCCTCACTGCCATCTATTGGCCAATATAGGAAACGCCTTTCCTAAATTATATCCAGGGCTACTGGAATTATGTGGCAGAGGAGGGCCGAATTATGTGGCAGGTTGCCTAATTTTGCAACAAGAAAGAGCAAATGATTTAGGGTAATTTGGCTCCTTTTGTGATAACATGACTTCCTTATTTTGTCATTTTTACACAGTTTAACACTGTAGAGGCAAATGTTTCCCCTCATTAGTACCAGTTTAACACTCAAATACAGCAATTAGCAACAGAAAGGGGACCAGTCAACCTTTGCAAGGGCCTTCCACTGCGTGGTAACAGGTGTAACTGCATTTTTAGTAACTTTTGATCAATCTGAGCTGTGCCATGGTGTGCGGCCATTTCAGCAGCTTGTGAGGTGATGGCAGCATCAAGGGCATAACGGAGATTGGTGTAGGAAATGAGATTCCCCTCTGGGTGGTTATAGAGCCTGCAGTGTGAATGCACCTGAACTCCTTACCCGGAATATGGGGGTGGGGGGGCTGGGTTCACCTGTGGCCTATGCTGCTCTTCACTGACAAGTGGTGGCAACCACCAGGGAACCTGGGGAGCATGCCCGCTAAAATACAAGCAGTCAGAGGGTGTTTGTAATTCTTCTAAATCATGGGTGTGACAACCCAGAACTTTACCATTTCCTTGAATGTCTCTGGGGCAGCCTTTAGCATGCCCTTTATCATGGGTAGGACTGGAGCGAATGCTCCGTCCTGGAAAGTGTCTCTACCAGGATGTCATCTTCTTCAGGTGTGGTGTGCATGTCTAGGCAGCTGTGTATAAGATGACCCCATGGTATGCAGTGGTGTTGTGACTGAGATATTCTCAAGGTCGAGGTCCCCAGGGGGTTCTACATCATAGACTTCCCAGGGATCGTCAGAGGGGTGTGTGTACAGGGGGGCATCAATGTCCTCTACAGGAGAGTAGGGACTAGGACTGCCCGTCTCCGAAAGGGACTGTGGTGACCCCAGAGGGAAGCAAGAAGGAGGGGTTGCGGGTGGTGATGGTCTGGATGGTGGTGTAGGTGGAAGCCTGGTGGCCTTGTTGATGAACGCCTTCTTAGGCGCAGGAGCTGGGATCCCAAAGAGGGATCCGGTTTGAATCTGTCCTCAAAAGCAAGCCTGTATTTCTTGGGCACCACTGCATGAGTGCCAGTGGAAATCTTCCCTGTCTGGGGGTGGACGACAATGGTCTTTTGTCTCCAGTCACGTTTCTGCTGAAGCTTCACAAGGGTGGGCCTCTTGAATTTTGCGGGTCGGCCGTCAAGGCGGGTCTCCGGGCTGACAGAGATTTCAGCACTAAGTGTGGTTGAGGCGCTGACAAGGACTTCAGTTTCAAAGTCTCTTTACGTGCTTCAGCTGCAAGGTAGGCTGATGGGGGTCAAGCGCATTGGATGACTCCTATCTTGGCTCCGACACCTCACCTTGATTTTGACTGGAGCCCAAAGGTGGTGGTGCACTTTGAAGTAGTGGTGGCTTATGTGTCGGGCTATATGCCGACCCCTGTGGGGGTAGTGCTGCACCATAGCATGCTGCCATTTGTGCGGCTTGTTAGTTTGTGTGTCAGCAGTACTCATGACTCTCTGCATCATCTTGATGGGAGGGCTGTTCTGCAGTGAGGTGGCTGGACTGCCTTCACCCTCCTCCTCTACTGCCATCTGTTTGGGCTCCGAGGAATCAGAGCTGATAACCTCCAGGCAGGGCTGGTGGACGGGGACTCTGGGGGAGTCAGCATCCTCTTCTCCTTTGGCACAGAGTGGGCCAGCTTCACTGAAGATGTCCAGCTTCTCGTCAAAGAACCTCTGTATATTGAATTGGCCCAGTGTCTGTTTCTCTATGGCGGTGGCGGCGGTTTGTTGTTGCTGTTATGATATAGTTTTATAGAGCGCAAACCTACCAGACAGGGTTTCCCAGCGCCATGCATGTGTAAGGAAGGCATCAGAATGGTACAACTGAATTAGATTTAGAAGAGCTAGGTTGTTAGAAGTTTTTAAAAAAAACTGAAGTAGTGAAACGTTCTCATAGAAACAGGTAGTGCATTCCACAATTTAGGAGGCAGATAAGAGAAAGAGCGACCACCCTATCGGGTTCTCATGATTCTGGGTACTACAAAGAAATTACCATTGCTTGATCGGAGAGAAAGGCTGGGATGGTAGGGTGTCACCAATGATCTTAAAAACCATGGATTCGAGTTTGACATAGCTTTGTGCATACAGCACAATGCTTTAAACTGGATCCACTTTTCCACCGGAAACCAGAGGAGGTCTCGACGAAGATTGGACGGGGAAGAATAAGAATCTCACCGTTGTATGCTGGAGACTCTGCTGACATTTGAGTAAGGCCTTGGAGGCCCTAAGATGAAGAATGTTACCATAGACCAATCCAGACAGAATCAAGGCCTGAACTACTGTTTTTTGGGCAATAACAGACAGTAACCAAATAATTTTCTTAAGCCACCTTAAAACACCAAAACAGGTGGAGACTATATTCGGAAATTGATGATTCATTGAAAGCTCATATTCAAGCCAATAACTCAAGTTCGTAACCACAGAAACAGGGACTGGAGGAGTATCAAGTCTGACCAGTTGTTGCCCACTAACAAAACTTCTGTCTTGTCTCCATTTAATTGAAGGGAGTTGTTGCTTATCCAGGCAGCTACCTTCAAAAGACAAATGTTCAGAGTATCAGAGCTGCAATCTTCCTTAGGTGAAAGGAAAAAGATAATCTGGGTATCATCTGCATATAAAAAAAAGAGAGAGAGACCACAACTTTCCACAATGTCCGCCAGGGGATGTACATAAATGTTGAATAGCAAAGGACTGAGAGCCAACACCTGGCATACCCTTGAGGGTACAGGATGTGAGCTGGAGGTATGGTTTGTGGCGAAGACCTGAAAAGTCTGATCTTGCAAAAATGAATCTAGCCAGGTCAAGCCAAGTCTCTAACATCCATAGCCTCCAGTCCTTGCAAAAGCAGCTGGTGCGATACAGTGTCAAATGCGGCACTGAGATCAAGTAAAATAAACGTTGCTGCACCACCTCTATCAAGATGTAGCCTAAGTTGCCTTGTGACTCCCAGCAAGGTGTATTCCATGCTGTGACCAGCCTAAAGCCTGATTGAGAAGGGTGAAGAAGATACTTCACTTCAACAAACAATAACATTTGTTGATTAACGTGCTTCTCCAGGATTTTAGAAAATAATGCAGGGACCCTTAAAGGGCCACTCCTTGAGGTGCCGGATTCCCAAATCCGTTTCGAGATCCACCAATCCTAGACAATTAACATGGCAGCCGAGTCCACGGCACCTGTATCAGTACCGCAGACCCGGCTGCCATTCATGGATTTGGAATAGAAAGTCCATGAAGGGAGCATCATGGGTCGATGAAGCTTGCCCTCGGTTCAAATTAGCCAGGGCTTAAGCTTGATTCAGATTAAAAAATCCTTTTCTAGATTCACGAATTCCCCCCCCCAAGAAAGAGCGAAAAAAGGAATACCTGCCCACAAGCCCAGCTTTAAGGGCCAGCCTATATGTTGGCCACCCACAGTGGGAATGACACAGGGGCTCGTTATATGCCAGGCCATGCAAGCAAACTCATTGATGTGCATGGCTTTTTGCAGAGGTTGACCACCAAACTCGCACTGCAAATGTCCAACGGTCGTGTGCAGCAGATGCTGATCAACTGTGGCAGGTTGGGCACATTGGGCGACAGGGTTGACCAAAGGCAAGGCTCTGCATCCAACCCCGATGGCACATACACACAAAGGCAGTGTGCAGCTGGGGTTACAAATTAAGTACATCATAAAAACTGTGAAATTTGCTGGAAAAAAACATAGTTTAAACTGAGTTATGGTTCTGCCTCAAATCGACAAAACCAATGAAATTTGCCAGTTATGGTTACCAGGGCAAAGAACACAAACCACACCTCTCACTGTCTTCCATGCACAAAACAACTAGGGCCGGATGTACGACGGATTTTTGCATGCGCAAATGGGTTTTAGACCCGTTTGCGCATGCAAAAAACCTGTGGCCCATGTACTAACCCTATTTTGCGAGTCGCTAATTAAATAGCGACTCGCAAATTAGGGTTAGCGACTGGCTATTAGGAAGAGGCGTTCCGAGGGCGTCCCTTGCTAATAGCGAGTCTGAACGAATATAGCACGTTACAACGCGTGCTTTTACTACGTGGTAGGTAACAACGCGGTCGTTACAACGACCGCGTTGTTACAACACGATGCCATTACTACGCAAGTCATTACATCGACTTGCAGTAGATGGCGCCGTAACATTAGGAATGTATAATTTACTATTCCAACTCCAGCCTACGCAACAGTAGGGAAGGTGTTGGAATAGTAAATTATACTATTCCTTATGTTAGAGCGCCATCTACTGCAAGTCGATGTAATAACTTGCGTAGTAATGGCATCGCGTTGTAACAACGCGGTCGTTGTAACGACCGCGTTGTAAAGGCATCGCGGTCTAATGACCGCAATGTAAAGGTTGTTTCCCGTCTGAACCCTATGTAAGAATGTTTTGCAACCACAATTGCGGTCGCAAAACACTCGCAGTTTACCACCTTCTGTAAGAGGGTGGTAAACCATTCGCAAACAGGAAGGGGTCCCCAGGGAACCCCTTCCCCTTTGTTAATGGGTGCGCAAAAAATTTTTCAGAGCAGCCAGTGGTCCCAGGAACCACTATCTGCCCTTAAAAAATGAAACAAAAACGTTTCTTTTTTTTTCTTTAAATGCATCCCGTTTTCCTTTAAGGAAAACGGGCTGCATTTAAAAAAAACTGCTTTATTTAAAAGCAGTCCCAGACATGGAGGTCTGCTGACCCCAGCAGGCCACCATCCCTGGGAGTGCCAGCCATTCCCAATGGGGTCGCAAATTGCGACAGCCTCATTAATATGCATGAGGCATGCAATTTGCGACCCCATTGGGAATTGCAAACAGTGTCTCAGACACTGTTGTACATTGGCAATTGCGACTCGCATTTGGCAGAATTTGTGAGTCGCAATTGCCAATGGTCGTACATCTGGCCCAAAATTGCTAACGGCAAAGAAAACATGGTGGGCGACGTAAATTATGGCATGTGTTGTGTGCGCTGGTGACCATAACTGGAGAATTTAAGTTGTTTTGCGCATTTCAACCAGAGCCATAACTCAGTTATTAGCTACACCATGTAACAGTGGTGCCCATAAACTGATCTTTGGAATTCATTCTTGCAGGACTTGCATTACCCACTACTGCTGCTTGCTTTCCTTTAGTGTACCTTTTATTGTTCAGTTGTGATAACATGCAATGTGGATTTCCTGTGATTGGCTGATGATCACTGTTAATGCCTTGGTTCTTAGCTGGAAATGCGCTACGAAATTCAACTGTACTGTTTCACTGCGCCCTGATTATTGCACTGATCATAATAAAAACATTACCAGGTTTGTGTGCAATCACAGGTGCACCAGTGTAAGGCTGATTATCAGGATCACCCATTACTTTTAGTTACTACATGAGCATGTCTGTTAAACAGGAGGTGTTTTAAGTGACATTAAATGGGAACAAAGCTATATGTTAATTCCACAGTGAGATGTGTAGAGGTTACTATTTAAGTAAAAACAGAGAGAACCCTTGATCAGTTTGTCCACAAAATGAGAAAATACATGAAGACAATTCAAATAGGATGGCAAAGGGGTGCTCTGGGAGACATCTTCACCCCTGCATATGGAGTGGACCTAGCCTAACTCACCCCTTTCCCTCTCACTTTTGGAGATGGCATCAAAGCACTGGAACTATTCATGGCTGAACTCAGCATTAATTTGACTAACCTATTTAACCTGATATTAGCATGGGAAGAGGCACCACCCATTTTTGATGAGGGGATGTTATCATCTTTTTAAAGCTTGGAAAATCCAATACTCTGCGGTTCCTACAGGTCAAGCACGTTACTAAATTCAGATTCTGAAGACAGTGCCAAACAGATGAGCCAGAATCATTCATTAATTCACACACTCAGATCAAACTGTATTCATTCAGGTTATTAGTGCCTCTAACACACAACATCTCTGCGAAGGAACAGATTTCTGCAAAAATGCAAACTCTCTATTTGCAGCTCTTTTCTTTGATGCTGAAATCCCCGCACATATCTACATACTTGCACTTGGCAATGGATGGGGCCTTGGAGTGTTGGGGATAGTAAGCATTAGGTGTGGCCAGTTGCATGCTCGAATGGGTCTCTGGGGCAGTTTTGAAGGCAGGAAGATAAGAGTTCTAGCACAGTTCAGACCATTCAAATAGTATGGACCGATTAGTTAAAATAGGAGAAGGAAGAAACAGCACAGGGAGGTTTATGGACATTAAGAAGTCTTCGCTTAGTTGAGCAAAGGTTGTTATAGGTACGTACCCTGAAATATCGGAGCTAGGTACCTGGGGTATAGGTCACTGGTTCCTTTAAAAACCTGTAGTAGTAGTTTGTATGTTGTCCAGTTTTTTGCACATTACCTGCTAATTTGGTGATAATGTTAGGGTGTTGGAGGTGCACTTTGTTTGTTATGAAGGGTTCTTATAGCAAAGTTCAGTATTTTGTCCAATGGAAGGAGTGTGTGTAGAGGAAGTCTAACCAGGCAGGTAGTAACTTGCTCAGGACACGCGTGCTAAGCAGTGTTTTGGTGGAGTGGAAGTGAATGTGGGGATCGTTTCTGTACATTTTGAGGACTTGGTATCTGATGGTGGCAGCTAAGAAAATGTAGGATGCTAGGAACTCTGTAGAATTGAAATGCATGCCAGGGTTTGTGGCCGAATATGTTGGTGTGAGTGTGTTGAGAGGAAACAGAAATTGAATGATCAGATGTGAAGATTCCGATTTAGCAATGAAGTGAATAACCTCTGTGTTAGAGGAGTGATTCACCGCTGGAGAGAGTCAGAGATTGTGGACTGGAGCTCGAGAAGGAATGTTGGAAGGAGGAGAACATTTGTGTGGCATCAGCATATGAGTGACATTAGCAGCCAACTAAAGATGATGTCACCAAGGGATGTGGAGTACAGAGAGAACAGAGACAAGCGTAACAGTTCCAGATCTGAGCCTTGAGAACCATTGGAAAGTAATAGGGCGGGGCACTAGTAAACAGCATGACAATGAACACTGATCAGAGAGATAGAAGGAAAGCCAAGTAAGTGCTTGGTTAGTTATCTCTAGTGTGTTGAATGTAGAGAGATCAGTGTTGGTGACAGTTTCAAAAGCAACTGAGAGGCCAAGAAGCATTCAAATTAATGATAGTTTCTTATGGTGTGAAGACGTTATGAAGCTGGATATGTGACAGAGTGTAGTAAAGGTTGATGAATGTAGAGTTCTACGGCCAGTTTGGAAGGGAAAAATTAGATTACGAGAAGCAAGAAATGTGGCGAGGCAGTTAAAACCAAGGGTTTCAGCTTTTCAGAGAGGAAGGGGAGTGATAGTTTGGTGGACGGATTTGCGGTGGGTTTCTGGAGTAAGTGGACAATTTGAAGCATCGCAGGGTAATAACCGAAGCTGAGAGAGTAGCAGAGTGATGTGAGACAGGAGAGGGCGTTTGTTGAGTGAGCAGGAGAGTGGACAATTTGTGGGATGAAAGGGTCAGGTGATGGGCGAGAAGAGTTTGCATTCTTCAGTACAGGTATGAGGTCAGCTGGAGCTGTCAGCGAGGGCAGGTTAGTGTGGTCAGTGGCAGCTGGAAGTGGCGTATATGACTGTGGGATAGTCCTGTTAAGAGTGCGTCAACGGTGGTCATAATGTTTGTGACCTTAGAGGAGAAATATGATGCAAAGTCTTAGGTGGAGAGAGGGCACAGGTGATGTGGGGAAAGAAGGTTGTTGAAGGTTCAAGCCGTATTCAATGTGCCCACCCAATGAGCAAACACTAGCAGACCCTTTTCATTTCTATAAAGGTGCTGCTCATAAAACGTTAGTTTGGAGAGGTTTTGAACTTCACCTTATCGTCAGTGCCTTTGTACACCAGATACATGGACCAGATATTCGCTCAGGTAATGGAGAGTGAGATGCCTCACCTGTTTAAATCTCACATATATAATGTGGAAGTCCATGTCTTGCATATTATCTTTGCAAGGGGTATCATGCATACGCTTGTTCTATGCAAAGCAAGGATTTTATGCAGCAGAAGATGTCAAACATAACTTATCCCTGGAGGTTGGGAGACAGCTGCTGCATCATCCACTATTGCATGAACACTTCCTGCAGTAAATATGTGTACATGGAAATTGCATGTACTATGTTGTAACACTTCATTCTAACAAATTCTTCAATGTCTCTGGCTACTCAATCAAACTTGATCATCTGCGCACCTTGTGTTTGTCACTCTGTACAGCACTTCCGACCCTGTACTTCAACAAATACTATACATAATATAAAAAGTGGACCAACGCAAGGAATGCATTAATGTCACAGACATATATGTACGCTTTGAGGACCTCACACAAGGTCTTTCTCCGAGGAAGAGTGCTGTGGGGTCTCAAAAGCATATACATACATCAGTAACTTCCATATAACACTTATGTTGGCCTAATTAAAGGCTTCTTCAACTCCAATGTCGTCAAATGTGTTTCTTGAACCAAGGTATCGTTTGGAACTTTCTTACCTTCACTCCCGAATATATACCTTTGTGAAGCTTTAGACCACACTGCAGTATCCGTTTCGCCCCACTAAAAACAGGGAAGGTGGACACTATAAATTGTGGTCAGTGCAGAATGCAGCAGCAAGACACACCTATGCAGAAAATACAATATAATAATACGATTCTTGCTCGGCTTTTCTGAGGTAGCCAGCCAGATGTTGACAGAAGCAGAAACGAATGTGCACCGCATTCACACGCAGGTAGAAGACAAAATGCCAAGCCCTGGTTCTGAGCTGCAGCTCGCTGTGAAGGAATGGGGGTAGTTGGCACAGCACCAGAGGAGTGTGAAAGCGGCAGGACATACTGAGGCACTGCACAGACAGCATGAAACAAGCCCGGGACTGCTCTGCACATCCGGTCGGCCCTCTCCAACTGCAGCTCTCTGACCCACCACCGTCTCTTGGGGAAGGAGGGGCAGCACAGACCACTGACAACTGGGTTGTGTGAAAAAGGCCGCTTTATTGAGACAGGTGCACATTACAACATAACCTGGGCCTTTGCCTTACAAAACTATAGCCTCACTATACATCATTAATCACCTAAGATCAAGTACCCCCACCCCTAAAAGAGCCCTCCTTCCAATAACCTCTTCAAACTTGAATAACATACTTGCATCAGAGCTGCTCAACAGAATGCGGGACCTCTAAAAGCCATTCCCCTTTTCCTACCTCAACTACCCTTTGAACCTCATTGAACTTCCTACCTAACGTTTTAACTTCCTATGTCGTCCAGGCGTGAACTTCCTACCCGTTCCCCTTTAGCCTGAACTGCCACTGACAAACAATAAACTTGTGTAAATCCTGGCAACTTCTCAGCCGACCGCTGGTGCACCGGACTCAAGCGACAACCGAAACACATAGCTCCCCATTGTGCACCTGTACCAAGGAAACAACCCACCTGGGTGAGATGGTAACCTCCCGGATTGGATGGCTTACAACCTGTACAAGGCTGAGGGGCGGGAGGAGGACAAAAAACTAGCGGGAAGTACCAGCCACCGTGCCACCACGTTAAAATGGTGGCTAACCCACAAAATGGAGGCCCTATATAAGTTGGGCTATCTTATAGCCCAAATATAGCCCATCCCGCAGTACAGTCCTCTGGACTGCACCACTTGCCCAAAGACCCCGGGGGGCAGACCTCCCTCGTGTCGGCTGCCCCCCAAATCCCCATTGGTACTGTCTATGGAGCATTAGTGCAATCCTGGACCATGCAGCGCCAAGAAACCCACAACTCTGTATGTAGATCCACCCTCGCTTTTGTGTGAAGTGCTTACCGGAGTATAGGATTCACCACCACTCATCTGGGGATGCTTATGAGAGGAAAGTTAGAACGGTGTTAAGATGTTTTTGCATGAGATGAACTGTTAGCAGTGCATTCAGAAGCACTACAATGATAGCTGACGTAGATATTCTACCAGCCAACAAGTCCCTGCCTGGGTTGCACATAGTTACCCTAGGGTTGTCCGAAACTTTCCTCAATGTAGGAAGGGGATGAACAGCAACATTCACAAGCACAGCCCGTCAGGAGAGCCCGTGATCTCTTCAGTCAGAAGCGCCTCTCAGGCATCCCGCTGCCTGCTCTTGCTGGGGGCAGCTGTTTGAGGAGGGCCTGGTGCAGAGAGGTGGGAGGGCTCCTGGGCACTGGCTGCCGAGGTGAGTTTAAAGGGGCGTTCACCGCACATCCTCTGTGCTGGTCTTCACTCCTAAGCTGCCCTGACCTGCACCGTCTCCCATTGCTTTTGATTTTTGCTGATCTATGATGCTTGTATGGTTGCTTATGACTTTGATACTTGGACTGTGCACCCCCCTCACATCCCCTGTGATGGTCTTCACCCCCTTGCTTATCCCGACTGTCTCGCTATTCTAAACGACATCCTAGTTCCTGCTCCTGGTTGTAGGACACTCTCCACCCCCTCCTCCCTATATTGCACTGTTCGCATACTTGCACCCATTCCCATTGTTCTTGTAAAGTAGCCTTTGCTTACAAGTACTTATGATGCGTGATCCACTGCTTTTCCTTATGAAAAAATGTAGTTCCTAATGTATCACTATTATTCCTCCATTTGCTGACGTTAATTTCCAATTATCAGCATATTTTCTTCTGTGAAGTGCTCTAAATGCTCTTGGGACATACCCGTGCTATAAAGCACTGAACAACAAAATACATAAATAAGCAAATAAAGAAAGAAATACATAATAAATAAATATATAAACAAAATTCTGCTCTTGGTGCAGGATAATTCATTGCTTGGTTACGATGTTGTAGCCAAGAGTGATGAGAACAATAAACCACTTCATGCATTACTGTACAATCACCCAGTAAACACAGTTCATAACGCAAGGGGAGGCCCATCCCACACCTCACTCGAAGACACAATTACAGGGGCCTGTCTAGAGCAACACAGGGGGTGCAGGGCATTAACACTTGATCACATGGTATCTGGGTAAATCCGCACCATCCTACACATGCACAACAGTGCTGAAGGGGAAGGTGCACAAATGGACACAACCATGGGGGTGGCACGTGGAAGACAATGCAGTCATGGTTTCTGAACCAGGGTAGACTGCGCGTGCCGAGGGCCACTCCTGTTTGGAGTAATGCATTCCTTGTGGCTCGATGTGTGTGCTAACGCAACACTGGACAACCAACCCACAGTGCTGCTGTGGCAAGGGCTCTCCAACAAATGAGCTAAAGCGCGGCCTACTTGAAAAAGCTCTGCAAAATTGAGGCAAAGGAGTTATGTGGGGAAAGTAACCGGGGTGAGAGAAGAGAAGGGTCAGATGGAGAGGGGAAATATTCTGCAATATTTTGTTTCAACATTTTTGAGGGGTAATCTGAATTCACAATACCAGTAGTCTTACAGTACAACACTTTAACACAACTAAAAGATTTAGTATGTTATATTACTTTATAAACATCCGCCAATTCGGGCCTCACCCCCGGTCGTACCCTTAGCACTTCTTTTTTGCATCCAAGTACAGCTCTATCTCTGAACCACTGAAGGGAGCAACACGTTCTAATAGCAAACTTTTGATTTAATTTCTTACTCAGCTTTTAGAAAGGACAGCCGGTTACAATAGTTAAGATTTTTTCAAATTAAAATTTGGAAACTGCAAAAATACAATTCAGATGAAGACGAGGGCTCTGACTCTTAAACCAACGTTATTCAATGGAAGAATCTTTAAATCACCCTATGCCATTTTTGGAGAAAAAAATTATGAATGGTTTTTACTTTCCCCACAGCTTGACAAGAAAACTGGTGCCAAATGAATGAAGCTTTCACTCACCCTTCAAATTTGTCAGCTCTTGGACATCTAGTTCATTTTGGTCCGTTTTCGTCTTCCTCTTCTGTTGGGGGTAAAACAGAAAAAACAGTGTTTTTCTGGGTTTAAACGCTGATCAGTAAAAATATAACCCATATGCAAGGTGATGTCATTTGTTTATGAAGCCAAAAATTCAAAGCATAACATAACAAACAAACACTGAAATCTCTCCTGGTGCCTATATAAAAGGAATTATAATATATATGGAAGATCAACTGGGTAACCCATCTTAGGGGAGTGGACAATATCGCTCTACAGCATTCTCCTTGGAAATCGTCTGCCAGACATTTATGGGACAAGCTAGACAATTATTTCGCCACTAATAAACCACCATAAGGTCCTTAACATCCACCTAATCGAGCTATTTCTCTCTCGAATCCATTTTTGTCGGACTAAACGCTTGTTTTACAAAAACACGCTCGAAGCTGGTCTTCACACTTGCCTAGCAAAACCATTCCTCACATCATTCCTGTACAAATACCGGTTCCTAACTCGCTCTATAGGCACTCAGGCCTACCTCTTTTCATTTATCCCCCTTTCCTTTAGTTAAATTGATTGCTCGTCTTTATATGGTTTTTGGACTTTGTACTTTATATTTTGTATTTTATTTGCTGTACCTATGTATACACTCTTAATTGTATTTCTAGCATTGTACCATACTCCTCGTTCCATTTATCCTTATGTATTATCACCACTTTACAAACCTGTATGTACGTCACCCTGTTTCATTTAAAAAATGCTTAATAAAACTATTTGAACTATATAATATATATGGAAACCTGCAACTCGCATATGAAACTCTGTACATTCTTTCCTTTGCGAATTAAGACAATCATATCAATGCTCTAGCGTGATAATTTGTTACAGATGCGTTCTGACATTACACTGCATGCAGTGAGCGGCGGGACAGAATGAGAGAAAGACACTTCCTGGCCACAATGAGACAACGGGTGGAATCCAAGCAGTTCCGGGTCACTAAAGTACCTTTGGATAATATATGTACATTTCAGTCAGTCGTGAGTGCTTTCTCCTTGTACGCTTACTGATAGAGTCCATATTCACTTTCATTGCATTTATTTAGGTATTTATGATACACACCAGAATTACAAGTACATTCTTGAAACACTGAATCCATTTGTGCACATAGTCTGCAGAGAACAATATCCTAAGGGCACCAGCACGCGTCTCTACGCTGTAATGTAGGTTACAGTTTGCCAGGCCACCAAATTCACAGGGAGAGCCGAGTCAGGAGCTCGGCTTGAGCTCGAGAGCGAAAGCGTGAGCTGTGCCATGGAAGTACCCCCCTTGTAAACCACACGATAGATGACATGTGACCATATGAAAATGCGTTATGTTAAACTATATGTCAATCCATGTCAATAGGCTTAAGTCTAGAGTGATGTGCTTGTTGTGTTCCAAAGGTTTACAGTTAAGTACAGTGAAGTACAGTGACGTAAGTTGTCTGCCAAGGATCACACAATTTGACCCAATGTGTTAGTTGGGCTGTCAGTCCAGGTTTCCGATCATCCCGCCTGCACTTCGGTCTCTGGATTTGCAGGAAAAGGCAATGCTTGGTGCATAGCTGTCTTTCAAGAACTACATTTGTTAACTGCAGTCAATATGTTCAAATAAATTGATTTGCAAATGATACAAAATATGTGATGTTGGGCCTGGCAGTAATGACTACATATTTCAAGAAACAAATTGGGTAAACTTAGTATAATTAATTCAAAAAAGATCAGAACTTATTAAACAGCACTCCAGCATGCAAGCGGAACACAACATCTAGATGCTTATACCACCGGTCTTCTAAGATGTACCCGATAAAGCTATTTCAGGAGATTCTTTACACCACTAAGGAGGCAGGGAACTAAATTAAACTGAGACAAAGTTAAAGATGGGCCCTGGGGAGTGCTCTCAGGTTATACAATGCAAAGGTTGACTTGCTACAGTCTCCTAGATGTGCTGTAACCTTTTTTGGTCTGCATTTAATTAAAACTGCAAGTCCAGTGGAAGGAGAAAAACACAAGTGTTTTATTAAATTAATGTTCGTACTGTTTTGCAGCAGCTCTCTTTCAATTTTTTCTCTATAAAACTGAATTAAGAGATGACACAGAGTGTTGTCGCAGCCTGCCTACTCTGTACTCATTAGTTCCCGCCTAGCGCAGCGCGTATGCGCTGCTCTAGGAGAGGGCCTCTTGTAATCACTGCAGACATTCAGAAAGCTTTCTGAAAGCTCGTGCGTCTGCTTGTCAAATTCTATTGGCCTTTGCGTGTGGCTTTCAAAAATTGAAAGCCCGCAATTGGCCAAAGGCGGGTGCATGTCCCGCCTTCTCTCTAAACGTTGACTCCCATGGCCTAGGGGTCTCGGGAGCGAGCAGCGGCCCGCAGTGTGCCAGCTGCATTCCTCAAATTCTTTGCAGCGCACGCACCACTCGCGGGCTTGTTTTTTTTTTTTAAACGAGCGTTTCGGAACTGTTGATGCTGACCTTCATTCAGCACTGCTCCCCGGAGCCCAATCCCTATACTCTTTTATGTACCTCACCCTCTGGGTGTGTGGAAAAAGCATGCGGCCTAAATATATTCGGTGGGTGTGCAGAAATTCATGGCCATACGTCCCACCTCCGCAGCTCTTCGTGCTGGGTTTACAAGTAAGGGCGCCCCCTTTCTGTCTCCCAAAAGCAGCCCGCTGTGCCTCTTGCATGCCCTGTGAGGGTGGCATGGCCCATTCCGTGAGTGAGAGGAGGGGGTTGGTAATATTATTCCTCGTGACCAGGCTCTCCGCGCGCGGGCGCTGAGGCAGCGCCTCCTCAGTGCCACAAACACAGGGCGGCCTGTCTCTGGTTCCTGTCTGCTGCCCTCGGCTGAGCAGGCTTCGAGGCCGGAAGCAGCGCGGGCCTCCTACGGGCCACGGGGCGACCTGCGCAGTGCTCCGCAACACAAGGCCTCTGCACGGTATTCCTTCCGCAGGGCCCCGGCAGAGCACCCCTCAACCCGGGCCCAAGGACGCGCCAGCACCTGTCTAGGTAGCCAACGGGTTCGCCACAGCGCACCCAACTGTCTTTCAGTCACGTGGTACAACCCGCACCGAAAGAGAGGGACTAGGGAGGGCAGGCTTGAGAAAGAGGACATGGAGACTGCGTCCATAAGCTAATGATTGAATCTCCGTTTCTAGCTTCTCCCCTCTTCTATTCCTCTCGACCCGTATTTCTCCCTCCCTCCCTTCTTTCCATCTTCCGATTCCTCATCTTTCCTCTCTGTTTTCTTCTCCTCCTCTTGCCACTCTCCTCACCTTCCGAGCACCAGGAAGAAACCTGTGTAAATCCGTGAGAAGTGCAAACTGATCCAACCCGGAAACCTCTGCAAATCAAACCTCGGATGTTGAAAGAGTTGATCCGAGCTCAAAGATTACGTTGTATTTGTTGATGGTTCATAAAACTATACAAATGTCATGAAACGCTACTTATAAAGATGTCCTTCGTAACATCAAACCTATTTGGTTCTATGCTGCACACTTAAAAAAGCTTCCCTTATTATGTTCCTTATGCCACGTGTTAAAAAAAATAGCGGCTCCTAATACGTCCTATAGTGATATCCCTTGTCAGACAAATTAAGACTTGAATGGATGAAGAAAAAAACAACCTCTGATTACTGAACATAAAGCAGCCAATCAGATCGCTACCTCTATAGTGCAAAGACATACACAGGTGTCTATTGTAACGAGGTCGCTAAAACACAAGGTCTTTGAGAACTTGGCCCACAGAACTTGCATTCCCTTATCAAACCTTCCTCTTAGGAACCTCAGATCTTCTGGTGCCATGCTGGCCAGAATCCCGAGAGTTAAGAAAGCGCGCATTGGCGGTAGCTCCATAACTATCTAGCGCCTAAACTCTGGAACTCCCTCCCTCTCTGAGTCCATCTTCCTGTCCTCGTAGCGCTAAAAAGACACAAGTCACAATTCTCCTCTGTACTAACCAAGATTTAATTCTGTTTTCTGAGGCAAGCATGTATTCCTTAATCAGACTGCATGACCCAGTGTGTAATAATTGTATAGCTCTTCAATCCGTAACACCACAGCACCCATGGTAATATGCTGTATGGTTAAACACTTATAAGGTCCCAAAGGCGAGACCTATTGGCTATGCCAATGCTTGTTTTTAATTGGGCCCCAGAGCCCAGCCCGAGCCAGACTTTTGTACCCAGCCAGACTCGCACCCAGCACGGGAAAGTAGGGAGATCCCGCAGGATCCCAGTTCCAGCTGCTAATTCTGGCCGGATCTGGGATCCAGCTGACCCAGTGAAATATGATGAAATTGTCCTGATGTAATTTTCCGACACCAGGACACAGTACGACAGGCCCACGTGTTGTCTGCTTTTCATTAGTTGGGAGTAGCAACCTGCAGAGGGCAAGGGGACTTCTTTTCACTTTCACCTGGTCCTAAAACAAAGCCCTGATTTAAAGGGCAATCAGCCCTTCTTTTGTTGGAGTATTATCCTGGCTGGGAGCTGTCTCGAGCAGAACACCTAAACACTAGCGCTTAGGAAAGCAACAAAGGCACACAGCTCACTTCACAAGTACTTTCGAGAAACTGGGAGTCAGAGGCAGGTTTTTGACTTTGTTCAACCCACATGCAAGAGATGTGCATGCACAGTAAGAGCGTCAGATGTATAAGTAATTATACAAGTAATGATTAAATGACAGCTCATCTTAGAGGCAGCAAATCCTTCTGGAAGAGACAGAATCTGTTGGGTTCCTTGTGGTTTATTGATATGCAGTTTGGCAGGTTCTATGTGCTTTTGTCAATCTATCCCTCGAGACGAGGCTTGAGATACGATTACCCATATCAATCCTTAGACTCTAGTGGAACAAGCAAGCAAAAAGATTCCAGCAGTGATTCAGATGCTTCTATTTTGCACGAGAAAAGAAGAGAAGGAGCAAAAGGACAAGGTATCGTAATCTCCGCAACTAGGAAAGGAAAACTCAAGGAAAGTGCTACTTCAAAGCCTCGCTCAAGCTACTGACAACCTAAATTATCTGCTAAGTCACACTTAAAATACATACTCCAAGAAGTTAAAGATATTAAAACTTCGAAAGTAATACACATGGCCAATCTTTACCATTTCAATGAGTGGATCGCTATATTAACCACTATGAAGAACGGGTGTTTAAAGCTATTGTCCTCATATATATTGAAACTGCATGGCAGGATGGTAAAATCAAAGTTTAGAAAAAAAATTGAAGACTTAGAAAATCGATGTTGCTGGGAAAACATTTGCATTGTAGAATTGATGAGGATTTAGAAAGACTATCTGTAACTGCTATGAGTAGAGTAACAAGGGGTAAGGCTGAAGTGATTACAATCTCTAAAACACAGCACTGGTATGTATAATCATCAAAGTAAATGGGGTTCTCGTTCCTAGGAAGTGTGGCTCTATATTTCCATATCTAAAACAATACAGGGGCCAATATTATAAGGTTGCAGGAAACACACATTGGGGGAAGTACACTAGAAAGAAGAGCATAGATGGATCCAAAAAATGATATATTCCTGTGCGTTGACTACCCACAAAGGCACTGCCGTTATTCTACAAGGGATACAAGGCTTACAAATGGTATGAGCCTGCCTCAAAAGGCAGGTAGATTTTCACCCATATTAGTATACAAGGAAATTACTTGGGATTGGTCTCTTACTATGGCCCTGTAGATAACGGCCCTACAGCTTTATTCAAAATCAATACAGTCTTAACGGTATATTCTCAAAATATATTTTTTATAAGAAGATTTAATAAGACATTTGCCCAGTTAGACTGTGCAGACACTCGTGGATGGGCCAAATCTACAAGCGAAACAGTTAAGAAACATCTTCAACGTAGATTCTTGAACAAAGCCCCCTTAGATTTCTTTTCAGTCACCTCAGAAGTAAAAATTTAATTAGTTGATATTAAACCTGACTTTTTTTTCTGACCACCTGTATGTTATAATGGAGTGAATCCCTCTGGCTTGGTATTCAACAAAATACTCTCTTGCTGGAGATTCAAAGGTCCTTATCACAACCTGCAGATTTCTATGATAAGATAAGGAACCATCTTGAAGTTCTTCAAGAATCTGGGGTGCTAGTATAGCCATAGTGTGTGAGTGCTTCAAAGCAGTCCGAAGCGAGCTCTGTATCATCTAGGAAGTGGCAGAAAGCCAGAAATGAAGTACTATTATATTTACTTTACTCACACTGGGAGAGAGATATAGGACGAGAGTTAACACCTAGTAAATGGGAGAAAGTCCTACATTATCCATGGACGGTATCCAGAAATGCAAAATGTCAATACATCCAACACAACATACTTCATAGGCCTACCTCACTACCGACAGCCTACATAAAATGTTTGGCTCCTTGTCACTATGCCCTAGGTGCTGTGCGCCAAATGCTAATATGATCCATATGTTCTGGAGCTGTCCAGCAGCCATGGTCCTCTGGCAGGAGGTCTCAGGAGCTTTATCGGAAGCGACGGGCCGAGAGGGGTTTCTTACCTTGAAAGGGGTGTTTCAAGGATCATTCAATGTGAAAAAACCCAGCAGCTAACGTATCGATTCTTGGACTTAGGGGCTGAAACAGCAGCATTGAGTAAAGAGGAGCTCCAGGGACTGCGCAGGGTCCCTATAGCTGCTTTGTGTGACGGTATGTTACACGAGCTGCAATCGTCCAAGTAGTCTCAGAGGTCTAAGGAGGGCAATCAGTATATACATCAGTGCATTGTACAGCCCTGTCATGTCTCCTGTGGCCCACACCCTCCCCCTCCTCTACTACTTAGACCCTCTTACAAAATGGTCCTCTCACACCAGTGAATGACTGGAGCCTGGAGTATTTGGGTTGTTCATTCCCTGGGGGAGACGGGTGGCATGGTAAAATAATGTGTGTTGGAATTTTTTTTTTACTTAACGGAAGCACCGGAGAGACACAAATGCTTGTGGCTATGAACATTCTCAGCCATTGACTGCCGAGGAGGACTTACCTCTCTGTTGTGGTCTGCAGTTTGATTGTTATTATTACCATATGTCAAACCATATTCTCCTTACCGCAATATTGTATTATAACGAACTGCACTGAATATGGCAGTATTTTCTATTGCCATTGTATGTCATGATGAAAACAATAAAATTGGTTAAAAAAAAAGTTACTTTACATACTGGGTCTCCTTGAAAATTCGTACCCTATTCGATCAAGAAAAAATTACTAATGCAGCACGATACAGACAACGAGTCAAAGAAGAAGGTATTAAGAAAGGCAAGCTTCGGCTTGGCAAGCAAAAGGTAA
Organism: Calotriton arnoldi; assembly: GCA_963921515.1. Lineage (NCBI taxonomy): Eukaryota > Metazoa > Chordata > Amphibia > Caudata > Salamandridae > Calotriton > Calotriton arnoldi. The sequence goes on along the minus strand of CAWUFW010000825.1, from coordinate 1,540,089 downwards.
CAATGAGAGGGAGGAAATTGCCAGAATTGAGGACTCCAAAAATAAGAACTTGGTGGAAAGTGAGAAGTTGACCTCAGTGTTCACCGATTTTCTCAGACCTATATACATAAATCCTATTCCTCTCCAGTGCACAGACTGTCTCCTATTTTCATGGTACAAATGTACTTTGTATTAACCGTGAACCAGCTGCCATTTTATAATCTAAAATTGAGAAGGAAAAAAAAAGAGATCAAACAGGTTATTAAAATCTGCCTGTAGGAAGGGCCCCGGGACCCAATGGGGTTGGTTCCGAAAAGTGTAAAATCTTTTCAGAAGCACAATAAATACCCAGTTATCATAAACTCTATAATTCGATTTTGGAATCAGGGGAATTGGCAAGACATTTAAAGAAGGGTTATAAAGTATTTTCTTGAAACCTTGTAAGAAGAACCCAGAGAAAAGTAATCCATATTGACCCATCACGCTCCTGAACACGGATAAGAACTATTTCATGAAAATAATATCAAACTCGTTGACATCAGTGGTTAGAGCGTTGTGGGGACAGATCAAAACTGCTTTCTCCTAGGTCGCGTTTTGGTGTTTCAAACTAATTTTATGGTGGAAACCTTTTCATACCTGTCCGAAAACTACAAGAGGTGCATAAATGCTGTTTCAAATGCATAGAAGGCGTTTGAGTGGTAAACTGGGTTTTCTCTAGTTTATCATGTAAAGAGTGGGAATCTCTACCTGGTTTATTACGTTGATATCCCAAATGTATACCAGCGCTTGGGCCCGAACGATTCTAAAAGGAACTCTAGGGGGGGGGGATAAGATAAACAACACGAAATGAGACAAGGGTGCTTCCTGTCTCCCTTGTTATTTGCTCCATTTATAGAATTTGTAGCAGTTAACATAAGAGAATGCTTCCAATTATGCATCTGATTCCATGCAAACCCCCCAAAAAAATCAACCTATACAAGGATAACCCGGCCTTGTGTGTGGAAGTTGAGAAAGTTAATGTATTAGAATAATAGCAGGTTTTACTGAGGTCTCTGGCTACAAAATCAAGTCAAGTAAGATGAAAATCGTAAATCTTAGGACTATACCTGCATTTCTGCATTATTGCCCACACACCCCCAGGGGAACTGCATTAGGCTTCACAATAATGTGAGAGGATGTGGCGTAATGACCTGAGCTGTCGACTTCGGAGCGGTGGGAACCAGGTTTGAGTCAGGGCATCAACATCCTGTGATTCTGGGTAAATCACTTAATCTCCCTGTGCCTAAAATCCAGCACCTTGAGACCCCCACAGGTGATTTGCCGCGCTTTACAAATCCTGGATTTATTGATAATGGCAGTACAAATAAAAGCATTCTGGACCACAACTATTATAAACTAGCAGGGTCCGGTGGGTTACTGGAATGTAGCGGGAGATGGTACACCCTGGTAGCTGAAGTGTCAGTTGACACACTTCTGTGTAGGATGTTCAGCTCCCCAGATGCACTTCATAGCTTTTTTTGGTACATAACAGTGAAATGTCACTGTGTTTCAATGCATATTTCAATGCATATTTTTGGGTGCCTCCACCAAAGATAAAAGATATTTTAGTGGCAAGGATAACTGGAGAAATGCTACTGGTGCAGTTGGTGGTGGCTGTCCAGAAGATAACAGAGGTGATGCAGAGTACAGATGATACAGTTTCTAAATAAAGGCTGGTGCGACGCACCCACCAGCGAGGAAGTCGATATAGGTGGCCTGCGTGACGCAGTCAGCATCTGACAGATTCATGAGATAGAGCTGTGGGAGGCTTGCTACCTCTAGTGCTGTAACCAGGTGGAACAAGAAGCTGCACAGGGCCTCAGTTGGCTTTATGAGGAATAGCAAGGGAGCAAGGCACTCGTTCCCATGTCACCCAGGCAGAGCATGCAAGACTGGCAGCCTCGGAAATGGTGGGAAGGTGGTGCCCAAGATGGAAGTAGGCCATTCCTACGCCTCTACGGCAAAGCCGGACCAAGAAGGAGCCCGCAGTCCACCGCGGGAGCTGCGTATGCCCTTCCATCCTCTCCTTCAAGAGGTGTCAGCCGTCAGGGGCTGGGCTGTCACTCAGAGAAAAGGGCGGCTCACACTGGGTGTTCTGTGAGCACTGTGCGTGCGTCCTCAAAATGGGACTTTCATCAGAAATATAATGACAGTACCGTGTGAGCTGTACTAGTAAGAGATGAGAGTGCGGTCTCGCTTCTTTTGTCAACAGTTACACAAAGGTGCCTTTACAATAAATGCCCCTCTCTGTTCTCCGAATCGCGTGGCAAACGTCATTTCCACTGCGTCATACAGGTCTGGGTGGCTGTGCACGTGAATTCCTCTCAGAACAACGATCCGTTTCAGGCAGCTCGTTTGCGTTTCGTTTGTTCAGTTATACTACAGTTCTTTGAACTTGCATCCGTTTGCACAGGGTCACCCAGAGTATAAAGATTTACTGAATTACTTTACTAACGCTTCCGTTTATGCGGACATAGAGACTAAGTCCATGTCTTCTTCTCTTGAAGAAAGTTTTTAACAGGAGAAATTCGTACAACTAGCTGAGACAACAACAGCTATCATTCCTGCTGCCCTTACAGTGTACCACAACACAATTATACTGGTGAGTGGGCTTTTGGTTATCCACTAGGTTAAGAGTGCGTAAGATGTACACGTTATGTGGAATGGAGTTCATCAAACCAATGAATGTACCATTGACCAGTGTATTGCTTCATGGCCTTTCTCGTACATGACAAGTATTAAGAGTGCCATAGAAAGGAATGTAGAGCATGTGCCTACCTTACATTAATAAGCAAGTTAAAAGTGCATCTAAGTGTAATTAAAAATGCTTTTTCTACCATATGGTGCACTCTGCTGGCGGTTTCTTTTAGCAACATATGAGTATATGCACTGTTTGTACAACACTTGTGCTGAAACAGGCTACTACTAGCCTAACTTTTACACTTATGAGTTATGTGTGTGCTTCCCAGTATCCGTTGATATTGTCTGATTCCACACACTGGCACAGAGACTGGAATACTGTCAAGGAACAAACCCACAGCCCTTCCGGTAGCCACCGCTGTCCCTTGCTAGAGGCTCCCTCAGTTAACCAAACTTCCCGGTTCAGTCCATCTACGCCAAAACGACAACACACACTGACTCTCCACAGAAGGACTCGACCACCCACGGGTGATCCTATTTACATGAGAAGAGGGAATACTTACCTAATACTTCATTGCAACCACTTATTACTGACCAGAGCACAGACTCTTATCCACTCCCTAAAATGAACAGTTTGACATAAAACTAAAACCACAACACTTGCACAAGGAATACAAAACCACCACACTATCAATCTCTCTCTCCCAAAAACCTATATCCAATTATGAGTGACGAAAGCACAAATGTCTTATTCACACCACAAAATGACCTGCTTACTGCTGAGCATCAAACTGCAGTTGGATCACCTGCATGAGCTGAAGTAGAGTTTGAAAACCCCACTCTCCATGTCTTTCCCACAAGCACTCTTCTTACAGGTATTGCTCTCCTAATCTCACCTCGTCTTTACGCCTGAACAAAACCCCTAGTCCCGAAGAGCCAAACACACACACCAACGCCAAGCCTTCAGAAGATTCCCTCATGCACGTTATCTCTCATGCAGCCCAAACACCTGAGCACTCGGATTGTCCATTCCACAAAACATTCAGCTGCCACAATCACAAGAGCTAGATGTCCTAAATACAATTAAAAATCAGTCTGCAAGCCCAAGCAACCTTGGAAGAAGCACCTCCTCTTAACATAGTGTAGTAATGTGTTTAGTTATTCCCTCTCCTATTTATAGTTATCTCAGTTTTATTATATCTGTCTATTATTGTTAGTGTGTTATTGCTATGTCTCACCTTATTTAGAATGTTCTTATGCTGCTTAGTTACATTAGAATGTGTATGGCTTACTCTTGAGTTGGTGTCTGTTGGAGCTGGCTGCTTCCAAGCTAGCTCCTCTTCCATGTAACCTTACAATAAAACTACTCAAGACAACTCCTGCTTCCTGGTTAATTACTACATTTGATTGGCGACGATCCTGGTTACATGGACAACCCAGCGTGCAAGACTTCTTCTATGAGACTACCTACAATCAAGCCTCAATCTGACTTCTTCAGCCTTTAGCCTCAAAACCTCTCTGGTCTCAAACCACAGTCTCAAGTCTGTTACACGTGCATCTCCTCTACAGCAGTTTACAACAGCGTTTCGGATGACTCAAGTCAAGTCAGCAGACACGGTAGGGTGTTTTTATTTCTGTTTCTACCCATCGGATTTCACCCCTACGCAGTGTTGCTTCTTGACTTTTGACATCTTACTATCGCTACCTGTCACTTTCTAGACTTTACCGTCTTTACCTCGAACTCACTGAACTATTCTAACCCTGCCGCGCTACCGCACCCTCTCAGCGCATCATTTGAAATTTGCCTCACGCTTTACCTGAGAGAATTCTGTGTGCGTGCAGCTGTCTATGCACGAGGGCTCCACGCTACTGCACCCTCTCAGCGCATTATTTGAAATTTGCCTTGCGCTTTACCTGAGAGAATCCTGTGTACGTGCAGCCGTCTATTCGCGAGGGCTCCCTGCACTCCAATGGTATCTCTCGTCAACGCGGAATACGTCTCTTGTGACGTTATTAGTCCAGCGTTCTACCGTCAGCACGTCCTCATTTCATACGGCGATACGGCAGCGTGATCTGTAGCGTGTTCTGTTTCCTAGCAACCACGCTACCGCTTATCTCTAAAGCTTGATGTGGTGAACGCTGACACGCACAGCTTCCATTCATTCATTTCACTTTGTTCCTCATGTTGCGCTCAGCCTATAAAGGTTTACGCTGATGCGCACAGCTTGTCTTCATTAATAAACTAAGCCTACTAGTGTTAACGCTGATGCGCATAGCTTGCCTCCAGTTGCGCTCAGCTTGGAAATTTGAACGCCAACGCGCTGTTGCGCTCAACCTACAAAAGTTTACGCTGATGCGCACAGCTTTTCCTCATTAATCTAAACGAAGCCTACTTGTGTTAATGCTGATGCGCACAGCTTGCCTCATGTTGCGCTCAGCTTGGAAATTTTAACGCTGACGCGCAGTTTTTTTTTCTTTAAATTTATCACACTTCACTTCATCCACCTTTCAAGAAGGTTTCTTATCGCTGTTGCACACAATGTGTTTTTTTTTTTCTTCTTCGTGTGTTTCACGTGGTGATACACACACCGTTTCACATTATCTCGGTGTGCACTTCACGGTGATAGACACACCTTTGCTTCATCATTGCTACATCTTTTAAATTTGTGTGTTTCACGCTGTGATGCACACACCATTTCGCCATCTTATTTCAGTGTGCACTTCGCGGTGACACACACACCTTTACTTGTACAACTTATCCTGATTACTTATTGTTATTGGTTTGAATACTTTATCTATTGTACACCTTCTAGCTGTGTGTTTCATACTGCAACGCATACACCCTACTGTATTCAAAACATATATATTTTTTATTTTTATTTCCTTTAACACTAACAATGTGTACCTTACAATCAGTAAATCCTCCTCCTGCGTTTCTGGACACTCCTGGAGAACCAGCTATCAGATGGGAAGTTTGGCACAATGCCTTTGACACCTATTTGGGTGCCATAGGTGCGGCTAGATTCAGTGCGGATAGGAAGAAATGTTTACTCTTACATTCTCTGGGTTTTGAAGGAAGATCTGTATTTAAGCATTTACCTGATTTACCTCAAGAAGAAGGCGCACCAAACGATTAATATAGGGAAACTGTACAGAAGCTCAAACTTCGCTTTGACAAGCAACCAAGCCTCATGGTCCTCAGGCATACATTTTTTAAGAGGAAGCAATCTGAGAAAGAAGACGTTGATTCTTATATTTCTGTGTTGCGCAGATTAGCAGGAGACTGTAGGTTTGAAATCTTTACAGACCAACTCATCAGAGACCAATTCGTATGTCATTGTAGAGACAAAAATATTAGACAGAAATTACTTACTATGGGGGATCCGTCTCTTGATGATACTATAAAATTAGCTAAGAGTATTGAAATTTCTATGGTATCCTTAAAAGAATTGGAGGAGAAAGTTGTAGAACCAGTTAATGCTATTAACCTCAATTCTTCTGTTAAGAAAGCTTTTAAAGGTAATACCAACAATTTAAACAAGTCTGCTAAATCTGGAACATCAGGTAATGGGGGATCTGTTGTATGTTTAAGATGTGGTAACCCACCTCATTCTAAAGGATCACGTTGTCCTGCATCTAATGTCACCTGCAATTATTGTAAAAAACTTGGACATTTCGCTAAGGTTTGTTTAAAGTTAAAAGGGCAAAAGAGTTTCAAGAAACCTGCTGTATGTTTAATTGACTCTGAGTCTTCTTCTGACTCTGAAGTTGTCTCAGTTGTCACTGACTTTTCTGCCAGCGATGTCATTGAAGCTGATCCCAAGTCTTGTGTTGACCCCATCGTGGATATTTCTGTGGGAAGCAAGTGCATTAAGCTCTTAGTTGACTCTGGTGCCAAAATAACTATGATTACTCAGAAACTTTTTGATGAAACTTGAAAGGGTAGTCAACCCCTTCTTCCCCCTGATCGCATGCCAGTGTCATACGAGGGTCGCAAAATTGACCTTTTGGGTTTCTTTGAAGATGAGATGTGTTTCAAAGGGAGGAAAATAAAAGGGAAGATCTATGTTGCGTTGAAAGGATTAAACATTCTAGGGTGGTTCCATCAAGGACTTTTTGGAATGATCCTTAAACCTGGAACCAAAAAGTAAGTCCTTGTTGTAGGGTATTCTGATGATGTTCAAGTACTCAAAGATAAATTTCCTTCTGTTTTTGGCTCTGATTTAGGTAAGATTCAGGGTTTCAAACACAGAATCATAGTTAAAGAAGGGTCTTTACCTGTTAAACACAAACTCAGAGGGGTACCCTATAGTGTGAGAGATGACCTGGAAAAGGAATTGTTGCAATTGTGTGAAAAAGGTGTTATAGAGCCAACTGAGTCCTCTCTTTGGCTTTCGCCTTTGGTTGTCGCTAGGAAGAGGTGTGGTCAACTCAGGGTGTGTGTTGATTTAAGGTCTCTCAACAAAGAGATCTGGGTTGACTCACATCCTCTTCCAAAAATCAACAATCTTTTTGCTTCTACCAAAGGGGCTAAGTTTTTCACCAAGCTTGACCTTGCCAGCGCATATCACCAGGTTGAATTGCATCCGGATTCTCGTCACCTTACTGCATTTGTGTCCCCTTTAGGCACGTTTCAATATCGACGCATGCCTTTTGGCTTGGCATCGCCTGCGTCGGTATTTCAGAGAGTAATGTGTAACATTCTTAAGGGAGTTGACGGAGTGTTAGTCTTTCAAGACGATGTACTCATTTTTGCCAAAGATGCTTCTTCTCATGACCTCATTTTGCATAAAGTGTTAAGTCTATTTCAGGAACATGGTGTTGTTTTGAAACTGGAAAAATGGAAATTTTTCTGCACCGAAGTAGAGTACCTAGGCATGTTCTCACGCATGATGGTGTTAAACCAAGACCGGGTCTCCTGGAGGCCATTACCAATGCTTCTACTCCCACTGACAAAACCGGTGTGAAATCTCTACTGGGTCTCTGTGAATATTATTCAAGATTCATCCCTCACTATGCCACAATAGTTCGCCCCATTAGTAATCTCCTCAAGAAAGGGACAACATTTATTTGGAGTGATGATTGTGTGTCAGCATTTGGGGAAGTTAAAGATCTCTTAAGGAAAAGTGCTGTTCTCAAACCTTTTGACCCCAGTTTACCATGCTGCTTAACTGTTGATGCCAGTCAAGTGGGACTAGGTGCCACCCTGACACAAGTGGAGGATGGAGTTGAAAAAACTATTGGGTTTGCATCTAGAGTACTCAGGTCTCCTGAGTTGCAATACTCAGTCATTGAGAAGGAACTTTTGGCCTGCGCATGGGCCATTGAAAAGTTTCGCCCGTATGTGTGGGGAAACGTTTTTTACTCCAAACCTATCATAAGCCTCTTGTCAATATCTTGGGTGGTAGTTTGAGTAAGTGTTGCACTCCCAGAATCATGAGAATGGTCACTAAGTTACTTCAATATCAATTTGATGTCAGACACATATCTGGTGGCAAGAATGGGAGGGCAGATTTTCTTTCTCGTTTTCCTCCTACTGATATGCATGAGGATGAAGTTTCCTTTTCTGATCTTATTGAAGAAGATTGTGAGGATTGTCTTGTTGCAGGAGTGGACATTCTTGAGCTGAAGTTTTGTTCTGAAGATGAATGGAGATCGGCATTTTGCAATGACTGTATACTTCAAGAAGTCTGTAATTTGGTTAGGAACGGCTGGCCAAGAGAGAAAGTTTTGTCTCCTTCCCTGCAACCATTTTCTAAAATTGAGGATGAAATTTCTTTGGAAGATGGGATTTTGCTGCGGAATGACAAACTTATTCCTCCACATGCTTTCAGGAAAGGGATTATTGTTAGGGCTCATGAGGGACATTTAGGTTCCTCCTTTACCAAGCGTCGCATTCGTGACATGTTTTGGTGGCCAGGAATGGATTCAGAAATTGATGAGTTTGTGATGGATTGTTGTATTTGCAGGTCATCTGACAGATCCCTTAAAGTCGCTGTTCCTCCTCTCATACCTGTGGAGTGTCCTGACCATCCTTGGGTGAAAATGGGTGTGGATGTAATGGGATCTTATAATACACTTAGTGGGAATTCAAGATTTATTTTGGTTCTCGTTGATTATGCCTCTAAGTGGCCTGAGTACAAGCTGGTCAAGGAGGCCGACACTAAAAGTGTTATGGATTTTTTAAGCGAGGTCTGGTCTATGGAAGGATTTCCAGAAATACTTGTTTCAGACAACGGTAAACAGTTCGTCAGTAGAGATTTTGAATCTTTTTTATCTGTTTCAGGTGTGAGACATGTAAAAAGTTCTCTTTATCATCCTCAAGGGAATGGACTGGTTGAAAGGATGAATCGAGTGGTAGGTGACTGCGTAAAATGGGCTAAAAGCAGCAACCATGATATTGCTAAATCTCTTAACAGCATGATATGGTTTTATAGAACCACCCCACACTCATCTACCAAAGTGTCTCCTTTCGAATTGATGAGGGGAAGGAAGCCTAATACATCTTTTCGTCCAGGGTGGATGTTCAAGTGGGTTAATGCTGAGTCAGATGTTTTGAAATTGATGTCTATTGTGAAAGGTAATGTTTCTTCCACTCAAGCTAAGCAAAAAGCTTGTTTTGACGCTAAGCGAGGTTCGAAGACCACTGTCCTCAATGTTGGGGATACTGTTAAAATTAAAAAATCGGTGCATGTCAACAAGGGTGAAAGTAAATTTGGTCCACAGGTCAAGGTAATTAAGATTGTGGGAAATGCTGTTCAATTCGAAGGAGGGTTTTGGTGGAACCTAAGCAAGGTTGCCAAAGTTCAATGTTCTGCTCCGAATTTACCCTCCATGCAAAATAGTTACTCTTCTGTCAAGACAGAATCTGTCCCAGGGAATGTCAGGAGGAGTTCCCGTGTCGTTGTTAAACCTGCAAGGTATAGAGTTTAATGTTTTATTTCTTTTGTTTTTTTCTGGTTTTTTTGTTGTTAGAAGAAGGGAAGGTAATGTAGTAATGTGTTTAGTTATTCCCTCTCCTATTTATAGTTATCTCAGTTTTATTATATCTGTCTATTATTGTTAGTGTGTTATTGCTATGTCTCACCTTATTTAGAATGTTCTTATGCTGCTTAGTTACATTAGAATGTGTATGGTTTACTCTTGAGTTGGTGTCTGTTGGAGCTGGCTGGCTGGCTAACCTTACAATAAAACTACTCAAGACAACTGCTTCCTGGTTAATTACTACACAAAGCAACCCATTTCTGTACATTACATTGTAGCTGTCCTTCTGATCTGTATATCTGCTGTCTAATGCAAATTCCATATCTACCCTAGGCCAAGACCATGACCACACCAGGAAATGTGGGGGACGAGATGTAACTTTGTGCTTCGCTGGAGATTTTTCAGCACAATGCACCTTAGACATGCCAGCTCTAGGGGTCCTCCCACAGATGAATTGTCATGGTTGCTGAGTTGACAGCCTCATTCGCCATTAACAAAGAACCCTTCCTCTGTGAGCTGCGGGTGAATAGTGAAACCTACCTTGCAAGTGGTTTCTGCTGTGAGAAGCTCCTGCTGCTACAACTCCTCACTGCACATTACAAACAATGGGTATGCACATTACCGCTCTGACAGAGTACCAATTTAAATCCAGGTGTCCCTCAATGTTAGGTCCTGATGAGACCTCATACCCCATGAGAGGTCGAAACGCCATAGACACACTCGTAAAGCAAACCATTGTACTCAGCCTCCATCATTGTTACAGGAGACTGCAAATGATTATTGCAAATTGATTACATGGTTGCTTTTTGTTCTTTTGTATTTTAGAAACCTTAATGTATCTCACAACCTGTCACCTGTGTATATAGGTTCTACTTTCACTTGGGACACCGAATACCTTCTATCTATTGCACAGGATTTTTCTACATAAATTATAATGCATTTTTCCTATTGGGCTTTCTGAGTGTTTTTTTCTGAGCTTGTACATCTTCTCCCTGAATATTGCCATTGTGCTAAACAAATACTATTATTATAAGTATTAGTGTTATTGTCTTATTATTTCCACATCTCTCACGTGGCCACCAAGCCAAAGTAGATTGCTCCTCCACTGGTTCTTAGGGAGCTGCCCTGGCAGTGTCAATATTATATCCCACATTTTGGGATTTGTTTGAATTATTGTGTCCGTTGAAGTTAAGGATTAATATGGTTTTCCATCCCTTTAAGTGTTTATGTGCAGAAGGGTTCTGACTGTGGGTGGAGGTAGGAGTATGTGGCATAATTTTCCCTAGTAAATCTAACAACATAAAATCTGAGTGGGTATTGAGGTTTACAAAATATGTGTTTGCTTGGTTTGCTTCAGAAGCCTCTTTGTATAAGATGGGTTGTTGAGTGTTTTTTGCCTCAACTTCAATTTCGTTTGTTTGATGTCCATAGGCTTCTTTTCTTTCTTAGTGTGTACAGGGGGTTGAGGTTCCTGGCCAGGATGTTTGGTCGGAGGTACTGGTGTTTTGTCATGGGTGGGCAAATGTTCAGTTACAACTATTAATCTTGAATGTCTGGGGGGGCTTAAAAGTTTAATGCAAAGGCACAAAGTTATATCATATTTAAAAGGGCACGGGGCACACCTGGTGTCCATACAGGAAATATAATCAATTGTGTAGAAGAACATCCATCTGTGTCAAGTTCTACACACAGCGGTCTCTATTACCCCCCTTCTGTTGGGTTTGATGCATGGGTGATCTCCTTCAGTAATCAGTTTTCCAGCCAGTGGTAAAAAAATGTGACGGTGGAGAGGTCTCCAATAATACACTACTGATAAAGGAAAAGCCCAGAGGCATAAAAACCTCCAGAAGATGTTGTATAGCTGAGTGACATTAGCAGAATATCAGCCAGTTACACAGGAGAACTGCCCTAGCTACATGCAACACCATAGGTATCAAGACAATACAGCAATCCAAGGCAGCTGTGTTCTGAGAACATAAAATGCACAAAAATCACACTGGCTAAAAAGTATCACAGGGGTGGTAATCCCGCGAGCAAAAATAAATCACAAACATTGTAACACACTGAAGAAGACTGGACCACCTTAAATACTTAGGAGAAGCAGGAAGCCAAGCTGTGCCAGCATTCCAACCTGTAGTAAATGAAATTGGGCTAGCGCCATTTTGGATTGGGGTGGTTCTAAAGGAAATGCCTACTTCTAAAAGACCAACCATACCACTTCCTGCCTCCATTGCTCTTACCCGTATCTCATAGCATCTTCTTCCATGCTCCTTTCTCGCCACCACACTTCAATAGTCAGTGAGGCCATCCAAGGAGCCAGCAATGAGCATTGACCCCAGTGTGGCAACTGCAAAGGTCATGAGGAAGATTCCAGATTCAAGCTGAAGAGAGCCTGCTGCAGCTCCCACACATCTGGCATGCTCATCCCCTCCCTCTCAATCACTTGGGGACAACAGCAGCCCCCATTGACCATGACAGAGCACTTTGGCTACCCCAGTCCATCTCTTGTATGAACAACACTGTAGTTAATATGATTTTTCGTTTTATTTCGCTATGACTACATTCTATAACAAAACTGATCATGTCTTCCTTGGTGGAAAATCTAGGACAGATTTTTAGGCAGAACTTTCATTACTCACCTTCAGGCTGTTGTATACCTGCAGTAGGAAAACAAACTGTATCCTGACATTAAGACTCAGGGTCAGGCTTTTGAACAGACATTTGCCACATAATGGATAATTATTTTGCAATAAACTGGGGAACTTCAGCTTCTCAGCCTAATAAATGGGAAGCCATGAAAAGGTGAAACATGGTGCCAGTCTCAATTAATCTCAGAAGGTATGCAGCAACTAGAAAAAGGATATATTGCAAAAGAAGGATAGAATATAGAATTTAAAGAAGGAAACACTCAAACATCTTGAAATGATGAAAAAAAAAGAATAAAAGTATATATTACTATTTAGACAAATGTAACTACACTTCCTACTGACAGCACGCATACAGAGAGGGAGATACCATGGGCAGAATGCTTGTATGGTTACCAATGTGGCAAAAGGCCAATGGGAACATTCTATAGGTCAATACTGACCGCAGCCTAAATATATATATTAGAAATTGGTTTTAGATTAGATGTGATTTTAAGGTGTATAATATTCTTACAACATGTTTTTCCCTGCTTTTTATACATATAGTTTTGAATGAAATTCATTATAAGGATGCTAATTATCCTTTATTACGTGTTTATTAAGGTGATTTCTTTTTTCACTTGCAATGTAATTTAAATGAATGGTCAATTGTGTGTATACAGCAGGGGATTCGTATATATGTTTCTCTGTGTTTCACATTTGAAAAATGAATTACATTTTATGTAAGCGAATATTATTCCTTCCGTCTGGTTACCAATGCAATTCACTGTATCTTCATTTTACCTTTCCCCTTAACCGGAGGATGTTTTTTATGTTTATTATGCACGTCCCTTTATATTGAACCACAAGATGGCGCATCCTTTCGTGATCAAGGCTGCTGTGTGCAGTTGAAACGCGTTGACAGTTTGTCACTCACAAGCGCATGAAATAAAGCTTTTTGAAATACTCACCGAGGAGTTCCTCCGTATCCTTTGTTTTCGAGTGGATACATTTTCTGCATATATATTACCTACTGGCGGTCGCCAGTAGGTAGTTATAGTTAGGACCTAGTTACCATAGGAAAAGCGTTTTTTGATTTGCCAATATCTTTGGCGCCGTTTGACGAATCTTAGTGAAATTTTCCCAAAAAACAGGGTTGGACCGCTCAGTTTGTGTGTTGAAAGTTTTGGGGTGATTCGTCAAGCGGGGGCCGAGAAACAAGGGGGGTCCCACAGCGCGTTTTCCCCATGTTAATTTCCATAGGAACTTTATTACAGGCTACAGCCCGAACTGCTGAACGGAATTACACAAAATTTGGCAAAAAGGTAGGTCTTGGTTTAGACTGCGCCCTTTTTGTTAAATGGTGTAAATCCGTTCAGTAGTTCCTGAGAAATTTAAAAAAGAAAAAATATCGATATCTGAGCACCGAGGAAGCTCAATTCTGATTGGCTGCCAACATTCCAAACCAGGAAGTGTTGGCAGCCATCTTGTGACTCGGTAACCGAGTCACAAGAAAAAGGGGAAAAAAGGTTGAAAAACAACAAAAGGGGGCAGGGTAGAAACACCCTGACCCCCTAGGCCTGCTCAGGGGGTCCCAAAAAAGCATTTTTTTTTTTTTTAACGGCAGAATTCGCGCTGGGAGCGCGAATCCTGCGGAGAAAATATTAAAAAAAAAAAGCGCGGTCTCCCGCGCTTCGTTTTCAAAAAGCCCCCGGGTGGGCCAGGTCCCGGGGGCAATTAGTTATTTATTTGTGGGGGCCCCCGCAGCCCCGGGGACTGCCACCTCCCCGGGGCTTACTAAATTGAATGCGGGGGGCTCGCGGCCCCCCGCAGCCCCGGGGACCGCCACCTCCCCGGGGCTTCTTTTATAAATGCGTGGGAGGTCCCAACCCCCCCCACACTGCCCCGGGGACCGCCACCTCCCCGGGGCATTCATGCAAAAGTGCGGGTGGCCTCGCGGGCCACCCCGGGGACCGCCACCTCCCCGGGGCACAACATTTTTTTTAAAAGTGTGTGGGAAGGGCTCCTGCCCTTCCCCACACTGCCCCGGGGACCACCACCTCCCCGGGGCATTAAATATTTAAATGCGGGGTCCGTTGCGGTCCCCCGGCCCCGGGGACCACCACCTCCCTGGAGCTTTGAAGATGGAGGGAGGGGGGCCGCGCGGCCCCCCTCCTGGAGCCCCCCCCTTGGCCCTGGGAACCGCCACCCCTCAGGGCCGGCTCCTGCAGTGTCCCGGGGTGCCCACCCCCGGGACACTGCTGTTTGCTATGGCAGGGCGGTAGCACGGCTCCCGCCCTGCCATAGCAAACTCTGCTTTGCTTCCTTGAAGCGAGAGCAGGGAAAACTACTCTCGCTTCAATGAAGCAAAGCAGAATTGCTTTTGAGCAAGTGGAGCTGCATGTCAGCAGCTCCCCTTGCTCAAAGCAATGCCGGCTCCCACAGGAGGCGGGGGCAGGCCGGTCCGTGGGGGCATGGGGGGCCACGCGGCCCCCCTCCCCTGAAATTATAATTTTAAAAAACGGAAAGGCCGGCCCCGGGGGATGGGGTCCCCGGGGCCATAATTGGCCTAAGGAGGGGGGCCACGCGGCCCCCCTCCAAAAAAATAAAAAAGAAGGTTGGCCAGGCCGCGGGGATGGGGTCCCCGGGGCCATAATTGGCCTCTGGAGGGGGGCCACGCGACCCCCTCCACAAACTTTCAATAAAAAAAAAAGAAGCCTGCCAGGCCCCGGGGGATGAGGTCCCTGGGGCCAAAAGTGGCCCAGGGAAGGGGGGCCACGCAGCCCCCCTCCCATAAAAAAATAAATAAAAAATAAATAAAACTAAAGCCGGCATCTCGCCGGAGGCCCCGCCCCCTCCCTGCACCACTGTGCAAACGCGGCCCCTGGCGCGTTGTAAATTGGGGGATTAAGTCCCCTTCAGTCCTGAGGGCCCCTGGGGGCCAACTAGCCCACCAGGTACCTTGAGTAAACGCCACAGAGCTGCGTTGCAGAGAGGTGGTCTGAGGCCACGCCCCTTTTTACACCTCTCTGCAACGCAGCTCTGTGGCAGTTACTGGAGGTACCTGGTGGGCTAGTTGGCCCCCAGGGACCCTCAGGATTGAAGGGGACTTAATCCCCCAACTTACAACGTGCCAGGGGGCGCGTTTGCACAGTGGTGCAGCGAGGGGGCAGGGCCTGAAACAACAAGTGTGCAAACGCGCCCCCTGGCGCGTTGTAAATTGGGGGATTTAGTCCCCTTCAATCCTGAGGGACCCTGGGGGCCAACTAGCCCACCAAGTACCTCCAGTAAGCGCCAGAGAGCTGTGTTGCAGAGAGGTGGTCCGAGGCCACGCCCCTTTTTACACCACTCTGCAAACGCGGCTTCTGGTGCACTGCTGGTGGGGCAATGAGGTCCTCTTGTGTCCTGAGGACCTCAGGATACAAGTGGACTTCATCCTACGAGCAGCAGTGCGCCACAAGCCGCATTTGCAGCGCGGTGTAAAAAGGGGCGTGACCTCGGAACACCTCTCCGCAATGCAGCTCTGTGGCGCTTACTGGAGGTACCTGGTGGGCTAGTTCGCCCCCACGGACCCTCAGGATTCAAGGGGATTTAATAGGGACGTTATAGTTAGAAATTAGGATTTAAAAAACCTTTGAAATTCACTGAAAAAACCATAGGTTTCAGGCACGTTACAGTTAGAAATTAGCATTTAAAAAACCCTAGAAATTCACTGAAAAAAACATAGGTTACTGGGACGTTATAGTTAGTTGGACATTTCACTCGTACAAAACCAGAGAAATTCCGCCGTTATAGTTAGTTCAGCTAACTATAACTCGCGCCCCCGCAATGCACTGCTGATGACGTCACATATTACATCATTCATGACATGGTCAGTGACATCACTGATGACATCTCAAATGACATCACTGATGAATAGAAAGTTTCGAGTGCGGCTCAACTTCTTTCCGCCTGGGGAGAAATTGTTGATATGTCATCGGCTTGGTTCCGCCGAAGAGCGACGCACCACCACAAGAGCGCCATCATTGCCCGACCCTGAACCATTCTTGAAGCTCGTGAAAACGCAAAGGGCAATGCGGTGCCGCCGAAGACAGTTTTCGGTATTGGACCCGAATCAGCCTTGAAAAGTGGGCTTGATACGGGGAAACTTATTGATGAAACTGGTGAAATAATAAATTGGAGCATCTAACTCGAAACAGCATGCACAAGCACCGCCCACTGGAGGGAAGAAATTACACACTGCCGATTGGACCACAGGCCCCATAATGCAGCTACAAAAGCTTTCCACTAGAGGATATGAAACTTAATTGAGGACATTAGGCTGTGGAGACAAGCGGCGTGTTTTGGTGTAGGCTCACCTTTGAAGAAGTTCTAGGAAGAACGAAACGCGTCAGGATTGTGCCTCATGCTGTTTCATCAATGAATAAAATATGCAAATAGAAAGTTTCGAGTGCGGCTCAACTTCTTGCCGCCTGGGGAGAAATTGTTGATATATATATATATATATAGTGGTTGAATGCCGGAGCGCTCAGCAGTGGGTGCAGGCGTGAGGCCGAACCAATGGCCTGGATCAATTTTTCAACAAAGATACGCCGCACTCAAGAGTCCTTAACTTCAGGTATTTTATTTTGTAAACAGAGCCAGTCTGTCACACCTACGCGTTTCGGCCACACAGGGCCTTGCTCACGGTTGGAGGACACTACAATTCAATCTGTTTTTATACCACTTCCTATCCAGCCAATAATGTGGCCTTCTGGGAGCTGTGGTTTTTACAATCACCAAGTCCGTACTATAGAAAACAGACTGACACATACTTTGTTTGTCATGGGATCGTATGACATACAGATAACCATTGCGTGTTCAATTCTTATTACCATCATTATAACGATGCATGTATTGTTTATATTGTTCTTATTGTCACAATAGTAGTTCCCAGTGTAAGAGAAGATCATTGTAGTTGTGCCACCATAGTTAATGTTTGCTTGCTATAGTATTCATTTCAAAGCTCTTAGGGGTCATAATGATATAGTATCAATTGTTGATCGCCACATTGCAATGTAATATATTTGACTCCATGGTCATATAGTATTGTACTTGATACACCAGGTGTTTACACTCATCTTAGCTATCTCTATATGGTATAGTACCATAGATTTGTTTCCATTGAGGTTTGCGGTTTTGTCCTTTGTAACTCTTTTTTTGGTCTTTCTGCGCAGTATTGTTAAAAAGGAGGCGATTTGTCCGTTTTTTATTGCTAAGAAGTGTCCCAGTCTATATGTTCATAAATGCACATGTAGTTCCTCATCGTTGTTCAGGCCATTTGGGATCTTAGTACGTAGCCTGATAATGTAGCGTGATTCCAGTTGTCTAAGCTTTTTCTTTCTGTCCCCTGCTCTTTCACTTTGTGGAATGGTGTCTAGTCCAAAAATTCCATTCGTCTCCAATCATTATTCTGGCATGTAGCTATGTGTTTTGCTGTTGCGTAGTTTAGATCTTTATTTTTTACTGCTCAGATGTGCTCCAAAATTCGCTTTTTCAGCATACAGATAGTACTACCAATGTATCTTAGTCCGCATGCACATTGGATGACGTAAACCAAAAATTGCGTTGTGCAAGTGATTTTATGGTTAATTCTGATACATCTTCCTTCCGAGTCCATTATCTCCTTTGTGTTGACACCAATTTTGCAGGCTTTGCAGCTATTGCACTTTTTGAATCCCAACTGTTGTTGCTCTAGCCAATTTCTTTTGGGTTTTTGACTATTTTGTCCTGTAAGGAAGGCACCTTTCTGTATGTTACTTGTGGTCGTACACCAATAATTGCCCCAATATCCTGATCTTGTACCAATAGGTGCCAGTATTTTTGGATTATTTGTGTGACTTTCGAACTTTCTTTGCTATATGTCAGAATCAGTCTTGGCGCATCCTGTTTGTTGGTACTACAAAGTTGTTGTACTTTTTCCATTTCTTTTGCTTTTTCTTTTTGGACCTTTGGGATTAGGGTTTCAGTATGTGTTACTTGTTCAATTTTGTGTATACTTCTATTGAGATCTCTTTGCCTGTATCCTCTGTTTTTGAGTCTCTGTGTGCTTTCCAATATCTTATTATTAGCATTAATGTCTTTAGAGCAATTTCTTTGTATTCTCACGAATTCTCCATATGGAATGCTATTGAGTAGAGGCTTAGGGTGGAAACTAGTTCCATGTAAGATACTGTTTGTTGCCGTTTTCTTCCTAAACAGGGTTGTATGTATTTGCCTTTGATCAATGTAAACTGTTGTGTCTAGGAAGTTCACCTTTGTGCTACTTCTTGAACAGGTGAAAGACAATCCGATATCAGTTTGGTTTAGTTGGTTAAAGTACTCCATAAACTCTTCTTTTTTGCCGTTCCAGATTAGGAATAGATCGTCAATATATCATATCCAGAGTCCGATTCTTTCTAGGGCATATTGATTCTCTGTCCCCCATGGGAACTCTTTCTCCCACCAGCCCATGGTTAAATTGGCATAATTCAGTGAAAATGAAATGCCCATGGCAGTTCCGCATAGCTGCTCGTATAGCTCATGGTTGAACAGAAAGACGTTGTTGAGACACAATTCAATCATAGTCAGGAGCATGCCTGAATGTTGTAATTCTGTGATGTTCCGTTGTTTGACGAAATATGCGCAAGCCTGTAGACCAATTTTGTGTTCTATTGATGTATATAAGGATACAACGTCGATTGTGGCCATGATATAATTAGAATTCCATGTGGTGTTTTCCAAGATGCGTAAGAAATCGCCCGTATCTTTGATATATGAGCTGAGATTATGGACCCTTGGCGCCAAATAATGATCTACGTATGTCGAGATGTTCTCATAGAGGGATAACATGATGAAACAATTGGTCTTCCTGGGGGGGTCGCAAAGAGTCTTATGAATCTTGGGCAAGAAGTTTATGGTAGGTATAGTTGGATGCTCTTTGAAAAGAAATTGATACTTGTTTTCATTGATCAAATTTAGAGTGCGCCATTTATTCAAGTTGGTTTGTAATTCCAGGATCATTCTATTGATCGGATTGTGCTCGAGTTTCTTATACTTGGTTGGATCATCCAGTTGCCTGTGGGCCTCTCTAACATAGTCCGCCCTGTTTTGTATGACTATGTTACCTCCTTTGTCAGATGGCTTTATTATTATATTGTTGTTCTCCATTAATGTTTTGATTGCCATGTTTTCCTTTTTTGATGGGTTTTCTTTTTTATTGCTGTTTCGTATTTTTCCCAGGCTGTCCAGTTCTTTCATGACTGCCTCAGAGAACAAATCAATTTTTTTGCCGAGAGATAATTGTGGGCAGTATTTAGATTTGTTTTCAGACCACTTCTTGTGTGTTTCATTGTGTCCAGGCCCAATTCTTGTAGTACTTGACTTTCTGTGGTTTCATCCTCATCTAGATTGTACATTAGATCAAATAGATTTTTCAAATCCGGAATCTGTTCGATGATTAACGTCGTATTCTCATTATTCTCATCTGATGTTGCTCCTGATTCACTTATTTCTGTGAGACAGTTCGCATGTGTTTTGGTTAGCTTGAGTTTGCGTACATATATATATATGTCTATTTTCGAGTTTGTGTAATCAAAGTGTCTTTCAGGACAAAAAGACAGTCCCTTGTTGAGTAATGAGCATTCATCATTGGAGAGTGTGTAATTTGAGAGCTTTATGATGAGATATTCTTCATTCATTTCCTTCGTGTTAGGTTCCGTAAGGGGTACTGTCTTCTTACGCTTTGATCTTCTTGTTTTTCAGGTGCTGTGGAAGATTTTGAATCTCCCCTTCCACGCCCTCTGCCTCGTCCTTGTCCACGACCCCTTGTTAGAGTCTGGTCTAGGTGCATCAATCTCATTTCCTCTAAAAAAGTAATCCCTTTAGAGGAATTGGCACCACTTGCTGCTTCGTTTTCACTTACATCAGATTCACTTGTTGTATCTCCAGTCGGTTTGGGTATGTTTTTCCCATAATTTAATTTCAAGACGTCAAACCTTCTGGCAAATGTCAGAATCCTTCCTTGCCTATAGTCTGTTTCATCCCTTACGTATTTCCTATGTTTTCGTTCTTGGATCGCATCTTCATATTTTTCAAGGCGCATTTCCATGTCTTTCCTTAGTTTTATTGCCTCTTCTTTATTTAGCTGTTGTACTTTACTTTCTAAGTCTTTAATTAGTATGTGTACTTCTTCCAAGTCGATATTTGCGTATTTTATTAGAATTTTCATCATGTTTTTGGAGCACTCCATGTTATTGACTCCCCATTCTACCAGCATTTCCGTTCGTGTTTCTGGGTGTGTTGGCATGGTGAAAATCCTCAAGCCTCTTGGAACTCGGTCTATTTCCAAATATTTCTGGACATTGGGGCAATTATTGGTGTACGACCACAAGTAACATACAGAAAAGTGCCTTCCTTACAGGACAAAATAGTCCAGAGCCACTTTCAAGAAAAACCCAAAAGAAATTGGCTAGAGCAACAACAGTTGGGATTCAAAGAGTGCAATTGCTGCAAAGCCTGCAAAATTGGTGTCAACACAAAGGAGATAATGGACTCGGAAGGAAGATGTATCAGAATTAACCATAAAATCACTTGCACAATGCAATTTGTGGTTTACGTCATCCAATGTGCAGGCGGACTAAGATACATTGGTAGTACTATCTGTATGCTGAAAAAGCTAATTTTGGAGCACATCCGAGCAGTTAAAAATAAAGATCTAAACTAAGCAACAGCAAAACACATAGCTACATGCCAGAATAATGATTGGAGACAAATGGAATTCTTTGGACTAGACACCATTCCACAAAGTGAAAGAGCAGGGGACAGAGAGAAAAAGCTTAGACATCTGGAATCACAGTACATTATCAGGCTACGTACTAAGATCCCAAAAGGCCTGAACAACGATGAGGAACTACATGTGCATTTATGAACATATAGACTGGGACACTTCTTAGCAATAAAAAACTGACAAATCGCCTCCTTTTTAACAATACTGCGCAGAAAGACCAAAAAAAGAGTAACAAAGGACAAAACCGCAAACATCAATGGAAACAAAACTATGGTTCTATACCATATAGAGATAGCTACTATTAGCACGGATTTCCAAGATGAGTGTAAACACCTGGTGTATCAAGTACAATACTATATGACCATGGGGTCAAATATATTACATTGCAATGTGGCGATCAACAATTGATACTATATCATTATGACCCCTAAGAGCTTTGAAATGAATACTATAGCAAGCAAACATTAACTATGGTGGCACAACTACAATGATCTTCTCTTACACTGGGAACTACTATTGTGACAATAAGAACAATATACACAATACATGCATCTTTATAATGATGGTAATAAGAATTGAACACGCAATGGTTATCTGTATGTCATACGATCCCATAACAAACAAAGTATGTCAGTCTGTTTTCTATAGTAAGGACTTGGTGATTGTAAAAAACCACAACTCCCAGAAGGCCACATTATTGGCTGGATAGGAAGTGGTATAAAAACAGATTGAATTGTAGTGTCCTCCAACCGTGAGCAAGGCCCTGTGTGGCCGAAACGCGTCGGTGTGACAGACTGGCTCTGTTTACAAAATAAAATACCTGAAGTTAAGTACTTTGTTGAAAAATTGATCCAGGCCATTGGTTCGGCCTCACGCCTGCACCCGCTGCTGAGCGCTCCGGCATTCAACCACATTGTTTATCGATATATATAATATATATATATATATATATATATATATATATATATATATATATATATATATATATAATATATACGCAGAAAATGTATCCACTCGAAAACAAAGGATACGGAGGAACTCCTCGGTGAGTATTTCATAGAGGGGGCTGTGAATTAAATGTTCTATGGGCATATTAAACTATTACAAACCTATCTGCCAAAATTTGTTGTAGGCAACATGCATGGATGTGTTGTGGTAGAATAATTACCGAACTACGGGTTACTCAGGAAGTCCCTGAGAGAGACAGAGATGGAACACCCCGACACTAACAGACTCAATGTGATATTTTATTAATTGCACTCCTAAAATCCTCATAGAGAGGCTACCAGAGGTCTCCTTGGAGGCATGGGAGAAAATGAACTCTCGGATAAAGTGAGAGAACCCTCATAGTGGTGGTGCAGAGCCTGGACAAGGCTTATAGCAGATCGTACAAGCCACTGTCCATGATTAACGTAGAAATGAAAATAATTAGCAAAGCCTTGATTTCTTTTTTTAAACAAACTTTATTGGGTTTGACATAAACATCCAGAT
Organism: Calotriton arnoldi; assembly: GCA_963921515.1. Classification (NCBI taxonomy): domain Eukaryota; kingdom Metazoa; phylum Chordata; class Amphibia; order Caudata; family Salamandridae; genus Calotriton; species Calotriton arnoldi. Next base: position 1,517,526 of record CAWUFW010000825.1, on the reverse strand, counting down.
GATATCAATACATCATATGTTTCCTTGTTCAGGTTCGCAATTCACCTAGACTTTATACAGCTGATACAGTGGTGGGTAAAAAAAAAAAAAAGGTAGTGCTCGCTACAATTCTCATATCTCCCCACCCCTCCCTGATCAGTCCCGGAATATACATCCATTAGTGTTCGGTGTTGGATCTCCTGTACGTGTCCTTATTCTGGATTTTAAACCCCCTACCTATAACAATCCCCCCTCCTAGCCCTCCCCTCAGGCGTGCCACTGGTATACTGATCTCCAGCGTGTAATCCCTTACTTCTCCAGTTTAGGTTGCGCAGTAGGTCCAAAGTATCGGTATAGGATCCCTCGACCAGTGAAGACGGCATTGTGCTATTTCTAGAGATCTCCTCCCTGGGGCCATGCCCTTTAACTCAGATGCCTGCATTCTAACCTATTCCTGCTGGGAGCTCTTTTAGTGGTTCCTCCTCCTCGTCGGTATCTGGGTTCTTAAGTGCCACAACTAAAGCTTCCCCTGCTCCTGCTGTATCTAAAGCCTTCTCACTCCCCGTTCTTTTAGCTATTTGCAACCTGATTATGCCCTCACATTCTGCCCACTTAATGAGTTCCTTCTTCCATCTGGCTGTGCTTGGGGCCTGTTTTGCTTTCCAGTGCATGGTAATATCCCTTTTGGCTAGGAGTAACCCCATGTCTAAAAATTTGCTAGTGACTTTCTTTTTGGATGTGTGCGGGGACCAATGCAACAAGCAGTGTTTGAAGGATGTTTCAACTTCCCTGTCGGTGGTGTCGGCTAGCACCGTAACCACCTCCTCCCAGAAGTTACCCAGGATTGGGCAATCCCAGAGCATGTGTTTGAAGTTCGCATTTTCTTTATTACACCGGGGGCAGGCCGCTGAATGGGTCGCAAAGTACTTATTAATTTTTTCCGGCGGAGGTATGCCCTATGTAGTATGTAAAAATGTACCAGTTGGAATCCCGCATTTCTGGTGCTTTTCCAAGCCCTCTCCACTAGCTCTCCCCAGGTTTTCTCTGGAATGTCCTCACCCAGGTCTGCCTCCCATTTGAGGCGCAGTTCCGTTAGGGGGGGCAAGGCCTCCGTCGTAATGCGCCTGTACAAACAGGTGACTGCCTTAAATGTGCCTGCCGCCATCACCACATATTGGCATCCCAACGACGTTGGTGGTTCAGTGAGTCCCCCTCCCCAGTGCTTTCGTATGGCCGCGGTGAGGGCAGAGTGCAATAAGAAATCCCCCCTGGGTAGGTCATAACGGTCCCGCAGATCGTTGAACGGGATCATGGCGCCTTCCTCATATAAGTCTCCCATTGTAGCCAACCCTTGGTCTGCCCAATCCATCAGCCTCTGTCAACTACCCCCATGCGGCAGGGCCTCGCACATGAGTAACGGGATTTCTGGGGCATAAGGGCTCCTAATTTTGGCGCGCCTCAGATATCTGTGCCAGCAGCGCCTAGCTGTAGCTTACTCCACAGGAAGGGCCGGATTCCGGATCGGGAGTCTTAAAGTGAGCTGGGATAGTAGCCTCATGGCCAGGGCCGGACTGGGAACCAAAACCGGCCCTGGCAAAGTGCTCGGCCGGCCCTCCGGGGGGGTTGGGGGTACGGCCGAGCCGTTTGCCTGGGCCGGTTTCGGCCGATTTTGTTACAGCGGCCGATATTGCAGCTATGCTGCAAAAACGGCCCTGAAACAAAATCGGCCCACGACCCTGGCGGCCCACCGGGAAAATGCTCGGTGCCCGCTACGGCCAGTCCGGCCCTGCTCAGGGTTATCCAGTCTTCACCCATTTCCTCTGTTCCCCTTAAGTGCCCCGCCACCCATTTTGTGAGCCATTGAAACTGTGCCAACAGGTAGTAAGCCTCGAAGTCAGGCACCGCCCAGCCCCCTTCCGCTCTCGGTCTCATTAGCACGTTAAGTGCCACTCTCCGCCTGCCTGTTCCCCATAAAAACCCAGTAACCATTGATCTGAGTTGGGTGAAGTAGCGTGGCAGTATCCAAATTGGTAGGGTGCCAAAGTAATATAGTAGCCTCGGCAGGGTCACCATTTTAAGTAGGGCTACTCTGCCGGCTACTGAGAGTGGCAAACTACTCCAAAAGTCAAAATTGCTTTTTGTTCCTCTTATGGCCCTTCCTATGTTGCCCTCCAGGAGATCTCCCTGAGCGTGATATATTTGGGTGCCCAGGTACGTGAGGCATCTATCTTCCCATCTTACTTCCTCAGTTTCCTGTGGGCCCACTCTGCCATCTTTCGTCAGGAATAAACAAGATTTTGCCCAGTTCACTTTTAACCCCGCCACTTCTCCCAGGCCCTGGAGTAATTCTTTCGCTCCCCGAAGCGCCTCCCCCTAGTCCGCCAGGAACATCAGAAGGTCGTCGGCATACAACGCAATGTGGTGCATCTGCCCATCAACTTCAAGGCCCGGCAGTGTTGTCCTGTTCTAGCTCGGGCGGCGAGCGGCTCAACCGCCAGGGCGAACAGTAGGGGGGAGAGGGGACATCCCTGCCTTGTTCCCCTCCCCACCCCACAGGCATCTGATATTAGGCCACCCGTTTTTACTCGAGCAGTGGAGCCAGAGTATAGGAGAGTGGTCCAGTCCACAAACTTGTCTCCCAGCCCAAACCTCCTCATCACTTGGACCAGATACGGCCATTCTAGGCTATCAAATGCCTTTTCTATAAACACCGCAAAGATTGTCGCCAAGTCCTTCCCATAGGTGTCTGCCCCCAGCACCCGCAGAAGTCGACAGACATTAAGCGCTGTGTTTCTGGTGGGAATAAACCTCGATTGGTCCTTGTGGATCAGCGTCGACATGTGCGGGAGTAACCGAGTAGCTAGTATACGACTAAGGATTTTGTAGTCCAGATTGAGCATAGAAAGTGGGCAATATGCCGCTTTGTCCCACGGCAGCTTCCCCGGCTTAAGCAGGGGTATGATGATTGCCTCCCTAGTTGAAACGGGCAGGTGTCCCAATTGTTTTGCCTCATTTTATACCTGTACCAGTCTGGGAGCTAATAGATCAATATATTTTTGGTAAAATTCAATTGGTAGACCATCTGTACCTGGGGTTTTGTTTCTTGCCATGTTCTTAATGGCCCCTCTCACTTCTCCAATTTCCACACCGCGACCCAGTACATCTGCTAATTCTTCGTCCAAAACTGGTAGTTCCAGGTCTCTCATGAACCTGTCCATGTCCTCTTCTACTATGATCACCCTGCTCCTATACAACTCAGTGTAGTATTCTTGGAACAAATTATTTATGCCTTGCTGATCATATCTCGCTTCGCCATCTTGGCCTCTGATCTCTAATATGACCGTACCTCTCCTAGCTGGATTGGCCAACCAGGCCAGTAGGGCTCCCAATTTATCCCTCTCAGAATGGGCCCGCGTCAGGTATTTTTTATAGTCAAAGCAGCGAAGGTGTTCCACCTGCACTGCTACTGCTTCCCTAGCTTCCAAGTGTTCTCCCTGCTTGTCTGCATTCTCCGGCCTTTCTTGTTCTAGTTCCCTTAGGCGGTGGTCTGCCCTTTGTACGTCTTGGAGGAGAACCTTCCGGGTCCCCATCATTTCTGATATACAGCTCCCCCTGATGACTGTTTTAAATGCATCCCACTCTATCAATGAGTCTGTAGCTGTGTTAGCATTTTCGTGGAAGTATTGGTCGATAGCCGTACCTATCGTGGCATGGAACACTTGATCCTCTAAGACCTCAGGCCGCAAATGCCACGTGGGTATTCTGGGCCTTGCTTGGGACCAATTCAGACATATCAACTCCGGATTGTGGTCGGAGATTGTCCGAGTGAGGTATTCACTGCTGCGTACTCCTTGATGTACATCAGGGGAACACAGAATGGCATCTAAGTGCACATGTAGTTTGTGTATCGCCGAGAAGAAGGAATAGTCCCGAGTGCCGGGGTGCTGAGCTCTCCAAGAATCCACTAACCCCCACTTCTGCTGCCAGTTCCGCCATACTTCTGCTATTTTATGTGTGGGCGCATCAGGGAGCGGGAGGTGTGAACGGTCAAGGGCTACATCCAGTATGCAATTAAAGTCTTCCCCCAAATAAAACCGAACCCGTGAGTACAGAGGCTAGTTTCCTAGATAGGTGTGAGAAGAAGTTGGACTGGTCTGAATTGGGTGCATAAATACTTCCCAGAACTATATCCCAACCATTTAGCCTCCCAGAGACTATCACATACCTGCCATCTGGGTCTATGATTTGTTGCGTGCACTGGAAAGGTACACCCGCCCTCACCCAGATCAGGACCCCTCGCGCAAACGCCGAGAAATTGGTATAGAACGCCTGCCCTCGCCATCTCCGCTGCACTGCCGTTCCCTCCTTCGCCATGATGTGGGTCTCTTAGAGTAGTGCAATCTGAACCCCCCTGCGGACTAAATATGCATGTATTTTATGCCTTCGCATCATTGTGTGCATCCCTCTGACATTCCAGGAGATACATTTTAGGTCTAGTGAGGATCCGATTGGAGTAGCGAAACCTTTTCCCCATTAAAGTCCACCCTAGTGGCACGCCTGCCCCAACATACCCTTCTATGAACCGAATAAAACCCCCAACCCCCCTCCCCAGGACAGGTACCTGTAAACTAGTCCCCATCCAAACGTTATCTAACTGTGTAACCATCCACTAGGGGTTAGAGGGGTGATCAGCCGACAATTCTGGTCCCGAACCCCCGACCCGCCGCCCCGCCAATACCTGTACCAATTGGATCGACCCAGACCAGCAATCTGAAGTCTCTTGCTTCCATGCCGCTATCAGCCGGGAACAGTACTTGCCCCTTCAGTCACATCGCGCCCCAGGAGTTTGTCGACTGGACAGTCAGGACCCAATTCTCAAACAATATCATCCGCCGTTTGAGGAGTTATTTTTGTAAGTTCCGTTTCGGAGGTATCGTTTTCACTGGGAGCCGGCGAACCTTCTGATTGTTCACCATCCACTCCACTTTTACTGGATGTAGGGCTGGAGCCGCTGTGGCTGTGTCTTGCTACTTCCTGCAACACTCTCCTCCGCTCTAGACTAAGCTCTCTGGGAGATGGGGCTCTGGGCCCCGACTTATTGCTGCAGGGGCTGTTGTGAGGCGATTCCGCTGGGGAGTCACGCCGCTCAGGAAGTCGTCGCGTGTCCAACCTGTCCCAGGCCTCTTGGGGTGTGTTGAAGAACCGCGGCCCTGCCGGGTCTGCTACTCTGAGCCGCGCAGGAAAGAGCATTGCGTACGGTAATTGCAACTGGCGAAGCTTCTTTTTAACAGCCAAGAAGGATGCTCTATTGCGCTGGACTTCCCTGGTAAAGTCTGGAAAGATCATAACTGCGCTATTGCCAATTTTTAATCCTCGCTTTTGACGGGCCTGCTGTAGAATATGGTCTCTATCCCTGAAATGTAACAGGCGTGCCACTATCGGTCTAGGAGGAGCCCCAGGCCTGGGTGGTCGTGCTGGAACTCTATAGGCCCTTTCCAGAGCATAGAAAGAGGACAACCCCTCCGGAGCCACTTCTGCTTGCAGCCATTCCTCCAGAAATCGAACCATGCTCACGCCCTCAGCTTTTTCAGGCACTCCGATCAGTCTAATATTGTTTCTTCGGGACCGTCCTTCGCTGTCTTCAGCCCGAACCTCCAGCACTTTGAATTTTGTTTCTAGTTCTGAGTGCATCTTCTGCATCTCGGACATCTGCGCTGGGAGGCCCCCCAGTTCCTTCTCATTAGTAAGCACCTTTTCTTTGAGCTTCCGATGGTCATCCTTTAGGAGGCTCAGATCCATGCCTATTGCATCGATTTTTCTCTCCAGAGCCTCTCTTGAGGCCCTGATCGCTTGCATGATGTCCGTCAACGTCGGTTTCCTGGGAGTAGAGTCGTTGCTCGCTTCCAACACCTCCTCCTCATCGTCAGTCTGGGCCCCGGGGGCATCTACACTAAGGGCACTAAATCCTCGCTTCTTCTGGGTTCTCCCCATTTTCTGTGCAATCACTGGATCTGTTCCTCTGTGCCCGGTAAGTTCTGGAAGGCAGGAGGGTGTTCCGTGCTATTGCGGCTGCTCTCCTGTCTTGGCGTATTGTAATTCGTCGCCGGTCGTCAGCTCCCTTGTAGCCTCAGTGAGCTCTCCAGTAAGCTATCCCCTCCTTAGGGCCCACTTTAGCCTCCCCGAGACGTACGCAGCTTGTGGTCAGGGTTGTCGCTTCTTAGGAATGTCTGTCAGCGGGGGGGGGGACTCAACAGAGCGCCACAACACGCCCCTCCTTCGGTCTGCTCAGAGTACGTATTCTTCTTGGGTGACTGTAGGTCACTCCTTTCCCCAAGCTGTATCTCGCCTCCTGAGCTGCTATTGCTCAATACATTAGCAGCACCGCAAGGGATCGCAGTAACCGCCAGGATGCTGTGATGCTGCGCATGTCTACTCACGAGGGTAGTCTCCAGGCCCCCTTCTCCATAACAGCTTCCCCGCAATATGTTGCATAGGTTTCAATTAATGAGGCGCTCCCCCTTAGCAATTGGCAGGGCCCCTGGAGTTCTCCTGCAGCGTGTCCCTACTGGGCCTGGGTCAATTCCTTCAGCCTGCAGCGCCTGCCTGTGTTTCACTTTGGCGCGGGCACCATCTTGCTGTCTGCACAACCGCGTTGTTGGCTCTCAAATAAAAATAAGTGGGGGCTGCATCTTGATGGAGCAGGGCATCCAGTCTAATACCTCATGTTCCAGGGACCCCAGTGGACTCCCAATGTATCCAGGGCTCAGCGAAAGAGTGGGGCACCTCCAGCTACCAGACCACGACGCCCGATTGATGGGCTACCGTAGTGACACTGCGTATATTGCGGCGCGGGACTGCTGTCTCCTTTCTAGTGGTGATGCGTACTGCTGTTGGATCCCGGGTTTGGATCTGTCCTCTGTATGCGCCTCCGCCGCCCTCTTCTCTCGGGAAATTCCCCTGGTTCTGTGCACTAAGGCGAATTGCCGCCGTCTTTCAGCCCCAAATGCGCACTGGGCGCCGCTGTGTTCCAACTGCCTGCCGTTGTGGCCTGTGCCAGGTTATTCGGCCTGCAGCCGCCGTGCGTGCTTTACGATTGCGCTAGTGGAACCCTGATCCAGGGACTGGGGGCGGTTCTCCGAAACCTGTTGGTGCTTTGTGCTCCGGGGGACCCTCCACTCCTCTATTGTGTCTAGTAGTCCCCTGTAGGCCGCGGCGATCTTCTCCCACAGACGCCGTTCCCTGCCTGGTGGTCTGTCCCTGCAACGCCGGGCCTTCTTCTTCGCGGGCGTCTACCAGGGTCTTTCGCTCAGGAGCCTGCCCGCCCGTAAATACAGCGCTCAGGGGTGCTCTCTGGGGCAGTTCAGGCACTCCGCTTATGTCGTTAGTCTCCCCGGTCACCCACAGGCACTTACTGCGACCCAGGCTCCGTCGTGAAGTGAGGTGCACCTCTCCGCCGGGTTTCGTCTCCTCACCAGCGCCCCGAGTCAGTTACTCAGGTCTCTTTATGGCGCGGGCGCCATTTTAGTTCCTCTACTGCTGTATCATGCACGCCCCGTAGCGGGGCCTCCGTATGCGCCGTTGGACCCCCTGGCCCTCCTTGCCTCTCTCGCCGTGCCCAGGGGCTCTCTGTAAGGTGGGCTGTGTTTCGCTGCCGGGCTCCTGCTTCCCTTCAGCTGTCCGTGGCAGTTGTTCGCTGCAGTTCACGGCGCTGGCGCCATCTTGTTGCTGCCTCCGCCGAGCTTTCTGACTCTCGTTTCAGCGGTAAAGTGACGTCCTAGGGTGATATGGGGCTCGCCTCTGCCCTCTCACAGACTCTAGGGTTCCCCGGTCTATAATTCGGTGCCCCCAGCTGCGTCCGGGGTACAGGATAACTGATTATGGGGGAAGCGGCGGCGGAGCTCCTCAGCTCGCATCCGATCCCATCGGCTGCAAGCCACGCCCCCATAGCAAAGCCTTGATGTCGCATCTTTTGAAGATATTTGTAAAGGAAATACATATGATCAAAACTTGCACTAATGAGAAACATGACAAATTGTAAGCGGGTCAGTAATAATAGGCTGCACTCCTGGGGTAGGTATAGAGGGTTTTATTGTGCGTAGTCCACGTTTCAGTCTGCCCGCCAGGATACAGTGCAGTCCGTAGACTGCGGCCCGGAGGTAGATGGTGGAGTATCCCGGGTCCTGTCCCCTTCTCTTTGTTTCTTCACGGGATCCCTCGGGTTTTCGTAGCCTCCCGGCCTGGCCGTCAGCACTGGATACTCATGGCAGCATATAAGGGGAATACAGAAAAGTGTATGTGAGCAGCTTGTTCTACGCTGTGATTAAGGGAAGGGGTAGTGAGGGAGCACCTCCACACACGTGACAACGGTATCAGCTGAGGGGGGGGGTGACTCGTGGTTGTGAGGGAACAGGGGTTACTCTTGGTAGGTACAGGGCGGTTTGCCTTCTACGGCCGACTTCTCCCGTCTCCCTACCCAGCCCGCAAACTGTTTGCGTACCTGTGTCAGCCACGCTCCTCCTGGAGCGTGGCTGGGCGAAGAGCAGTCCCCGCAGACACTCGGTCCTCCTGACGTCTTCGGGCTCCTGCCTGTCTCTCCTTCGCCAGATGAAGCTCGCGTCCTTCTTCGTTCTCCTTCCGCTTTATCTCCGTCTCGGCCTCTGCTCTCCACGGTCCTTCCTTCTCCTAGCTCCTCTCGTCCTCCGGTGATCCAGCACACTTCCTTCCTGGATCCGTTCTCTCTTGTTGCGGCGCTGTAGGCTACGTCAGCAGAGGGGGCGGAGCCACGGCCCTGGCTGGGCCAGTTAAAGGTACAATAGCCCGTGTTGTCCGCGTTCCCATATGTCTCCGGAGTCGTATGCACCCATTCATCTCACTGCGTGGAAAGAGAAGGTGAGCAGCCAGGAGGCACCTCCCACCAAGCCGCAGTCCGTGTCATTGCTTCACCCGGACCACCCGCCCCGCGACACAAATATATACACGAATAGCAATATCTAGTGTAGGATTTGTTACTTTCGCCTGGCGACATGCTGTGTGAACAGACAGTTTAATCTGCAGTGTTAACGCCTAGTGTACTTATATTTCATGTGCCTGTTCTGGTGTTGATAGATTAGCCAACGATAATTTACAGATGCAGTTCCACTTATGGTGTGCACGGAGTGTGCCATGTACATTGGCTACTATCATCACTTACGTCACATATAAAAATGTATGTATCTAATCTGTATTGTCCATTGTACTTTTGTGCATGCCGTTCTTTGCATGCATTATCATAGTAAAACAGACCTACTGGCTTTGCCAGTGCTTATTTTACTAAAAGGAAGTAATCTGGATTTCTCACTATGTCGTGTGATATCTCCGTTCTCCCTAGCATTTTTTTGTCTAGAAAGACTGTTTATTTAATGCTATTTCTGAATGATGGGATTTAAATTGTACATTCTGCACTTCTTATCTGATCCGGGAAGCTGAAGACGTAGATTTACGAATTGCAACCTCTGAAATTCATCTCCAACCACAACATTGACTAGCTGGAGATAACAACACAAGAAATGTGAGATACTAAGATGCAATGTGACAATGAAGCATTCATCTATAATGAACACTATGTTTGCATGAGCGTGTGTGTGCATATAATATGCACACATATATACATAGAACATATAGTATATATGTAGATGCACAGAGTGGAATTTACTGCTATTATCATTATTACGTGGAGGGAGAGGCCCTCAGGGGTCATGATGGCCCTCATTCAACAATGGTAATAAACAGAATATTATATTCCATGCATCTGTGTATATGGTTTATGCTTTAGTACTTTTGCAAGTTTAAGTTGTTTTAACAAACAACATTTAACCAAAACCAGGATTCAAGGTGTTAAACGTGTGCAGTTTTGTAAAATCACATTGAAGAGATGTGTGCCTATTGGGAGAGGTGTTTCCGCGTACAAAGTAATTGCATGCAATCTATGAGGCAGTAAAAAGTGTTTTTCTCATGCCAATTGTGGTATATTGTGGTAATAAACTCGAAATTGACTTCTGCACTGCAGCAATAAATGTAGTGTAGGACTGTGCGCATACACGTACTGTTGCTCAAGTCTAGTGACTAGAATGCTGACTTGGAATCCAGTGCCTTCTCATTTAAAGCGCTGCTTGTAGAAGAAACTACATTCCAGAAATAGGAGTAGCCATGACAACGGAAAATGCTCTCTGATCATCCTATTGAAATGCTGAAAAATAGTATCACGTACATGCATGCAGCATGACGGCACCATGGTAATAAATAAATGTTATAAATGTACAACCCAATAGCTACTGACTACACAGAGGATTCTGCCCAGGGGTGTGTCAGCACAGGCCGCAACCACAAAATGAAAATAATCCGATGTCGTTAGCCTAACACGGAGCTTGAGTGCTACATTTTTGAAATGAGAGAATGCTATGCTCTGTTCGGAGCTATTTATTTGCTCCCCAGTGCTGACAAGAAATCTTAGTCCCAAGTAACAATGCACCAGAAATAGGAGTCTTGCTAACCATGAAGAATGCTCTGAAAGATAAACTATGAGGTGCCCGTGGAGCCATATGTGAAGACTGCAAGGGCAGAGGTCACTGCCCAGACATGGCCCGACACTGGCAGCACTGAAAGAACAAACGAACGGAGCTTCAAAGAGCTGCAGCACGGTAATGGAAACAACAAGCATTTTCAATGCAATAGGTCTCGCATTCGCGAGGGTTGAGGCTATTGCCATTGTAGATGACAATGCCTTTTATTTATGTGTTTTTAAAACTAACACACATATAAAAGGCATTGTTATTTACAATGCCAAGAGCTCAAACTCTTGCAAATGCGAGACCACTTTAATGGTGGCCGCGCCCCTTTCTTTAGATGCTGCTCGCCATATTCAAATTAAAGCTAAGCGTGTCTAAATAAAGGAGCGCAGCCACCATTAAAGTGATAGCGCGGTATGGGGTGCTGTCACCCAAAAAATAAATAAACAATATAGCAGGCCGCTAAAGTTAAAGATGACCGCGCTGGAAAACTAAATAAAGAAGCACGTCCGCTGTAGTTAAAGTGGACCGCGCTGCAAATAAAGTCCGCTGTAGTTAAAGTGGACCCGCAGCCATTACTGTTAAAAGTATAAAAGCGGGTGGCGTGCTGCCTTGTAGGAAAGCAAGTCGTGGGTGAAATAGTGGAAGATCATTAAAGAAAATAGTGCTCACAAACTAGATAAAGCAGACCGTGTAACAACACAAGTAAAGTCCAGTCCTACAGAGGTTACAAATACAGACAAGGCGGTACCAAGGAGGGACTACTACGCCTATCAATCAAAAGCAACGATTTTGAAAGGACAGTAACAGGAGCCAATTGAAAAGATGGGCAGAAAATGGGCGGAGCTTCTATTCCATACCTCAATGCAGCATGCCTCGCAGAGCAGCTCATGCGCTGCCCAGGCTCGACCTAAAAATACTCCATGCTCGCAGCCCTGGTAGCACATCTCCAGTGGCACAAGCCAAGCCGGATGACGGCCTGCAGCACAGTGCGTCTCACAGGAGTGCTGATAAAAGGGAAGACGAGGCTGCATAACAACTGTTGTAAACAATGTTTTGTTTTGGAAACTCCACTGTTCTTTTTATCAGCAAAGAGCAATGTGCTCTGTCTGAGTGGCCATGGGTAAGGGACAGTGATGGAAGCGCAGAACAGATTAATCTCGACAGCCAAATATCACAGTGGGAGCTGTGCAGCTCTGTAACCGAGCACAAAAATAAAACAAGCAGTGGCAAAGCCAACAAATTTCGCCTTTGGGACCTATTGGCTTTGCTAAGGGTTTCAGATATGTTGCACAGCATCCATGATGCTATGCAGCATGGCTAATAAAAGGGGAGGGAGAAGCATACTTGGTCAACTCCATTATTTTGTAGGCGCATGCACCAAGAATGCACGTGTCCACAAAATAAAGCAAGCACTTTCTTTTTGTTTGGTTTACTAATCCAAGTTGGATTGATAAAAAAAAAGAAAAAACAACACAAGGGGGTGGTGGGAATAATGCCCCTGGGGGAAAGAATACAGCTCGGGGGAAGCAACACGGGTGCACAGGGGGAAGCAACGCAGACAGCGTGGGAGAAACAACACCGAGGATGAAGGGGGGATGCAAACGGAGAGAGAGCAATGTGGAGGGTGGTGAAAGCAAATGTGCAAGGGAGAGTGCAACGTGGAATGAAAGCATATGGAAGGGCAGCTCAAAGGGCAAAGCTGTGTGAAAGTGTACATAAGAGCGGCTCAAAAGGACAACGTTTTGGAAAATTATTCATAATGTTATGAAAAGAAACGTGCTGGGAGAAGCGGGTAAACATGCTGAATGGTAAATTTGATTGCACTCTCATGGAATACTTAAAGAGTGTTTTAAGTTTTTTTTCAAATTATGAAAGTGTTAACGGTAAGAAACTAAATGTGCACACAGAAGTACAAGAAAGGCCCTAGGTGAAATGGTTTAAAGCTGATAGTAGATAGATAGATAGATAGATAGATAGATAGATAGATAGATATATCAATGTGTCCACCGCCACGTAACCATATGAAACGCGATACTGTATATTTAATCACAAATACAAGCAGCTATAAAGCACATTACCATGTTTTATTTAAAACGGACTTTATCAGTGCTTTCTCCTGACCTCAAGCCCCTCTGGGACAGATGGGCCTTCCGACCGGAAGAAATCAGTCCAAACCTGCACAAGTGGCCACCAATAATACTACAGCATTCGAAAGGCCACTAAATAATTAGTTACTATGACAACAAAAAAACAACCAGCACGGAACAAAATACATTTCATAAAGTGATAGACACAGTAATAGTTAAGGAGTTAACAGCAACAGGTAAGGCTAAACTGCACGTGCCAACAGCCTAATTAACTATTCACAGATGAGTGCAACCAGAACCCCCAGGTACTATTTTACTAAGACCAACAAACATCTCTGTCGAAGCACCTCAGACCTGAGCAACAGCAGTCTCTGGCTTTTCTGTGCTGAGAACGGTACAGCCACCTCCCAATGTGCATCCAGACTGGCCTGCAGCTATTCCTGTTAGCACAGTGTCCTGAAGAGGTGCTCTCAAAGACCAAACAGGGATTGCAGCCAATACGGAGACTGCAGAAGGCACTTTGTTTCTATGAAAATGGGGTTGGGTCTATGAGTAAGCCTTAACACGACTACTGCAATGGCTTGAACGTATTTTTGCCAGCCAATGCAATCCAAAGCATTTTAGGCCGAACAGCCAGGCTATCTGCAAGACATTTTGTTACCAAAGCTTTAAAATATACACAGGGTGGGCTGTGGCTATGCCATTTAAGTATTCCATTTTACCTCATGCTATTGGCTGTTTGATGTATCATTCCACCCCCTATTCAGTGTGCCTGCGTTGCAATGCATGAGGGACTATTTTACATATATCAAGTAGTATACTGAATTATCACACACCTTTTTTTATTTCACAGATGTATATAAAAATGTTTTTTTTTTTTTTTTTCCATGTAGCAGGCTTTTTTAACGTTTTAGTTGGGATTCACAATGTAACCAGGCAGTTTGGTTTTGCCAAACCTTGGTTATTTTCGGCCTTTTGTTTACAGTACCACTTGACATCAACACTAGGTTGAAAGTGCATAGGAAGAGGGAAGTTCACGGTCATTATTCCGGGACTCTCTGGCGAGAAGCAGAGCAGAGACACATTTTGTATCACATCAGGGTCTGCTGCTACTGAAGACAGGAACAGTTCAGTTCTCATTGCTGTGATATATAACACCATATGGCCCACAATGCAACTGGAGACTAGAAAGTAAGAAGGGGCTATTAAAGTACTCTGCTGAAGGACATTGATGTAAGTTTTCAGAGGTGCAACTATGACACACATTTCTGAATTCGGGTTTTTTGCTTGCTGATAGTGAATAACTAGAGATAGTTCCTTCCAGCACAGACTTAATTAAAATAGAACTAAATTATTATGCTGCATAAAATATTTAACTACCTACATCCTGGCACTGCTACGCTCCTCTAATGAGCTCAAAGCACGAGTGAAAAACTCTCTTAGGAGTTACACTGAAGCATAAAGTGAGTTAATGTAGCACCACATGAACAACCAATGACCATAATGTCATAACTTATGGTATTGAAAGTTGCAATTGTGTTTTAACAGCTTAACAATGAAATATAAACCTACGAGGACCATAGTGAAGCAGGAGCATAGAGAGAGGAACGTTTTTAAAGCTTAGGTTTACACCAGATAGTTTGTTGGAGTAGGGCCAAAAACAAATTATTTAGTTTCAAGGTTTCGGTCCTTTCCTGAAACTCAGAAAATAAATCTTAGGTGGAAGACAAGGAATTTCAGAGGGTCGAGACTTGGATTTGGAGGGATCTCATACCAAATCGCTTACAATTGGCACGCTGAGCGGGTTCACAGTTGGGGGTATCATCACAAAATGTCTAAGTAGACCAGGTCAAGAACTCAATCACCGTGAACACACTTCCCACTCGCCAGTGAACTTCACTCGCATCCAGAAAATAAACAAGTCCTCTCATAAGGTGTGCTCCTAATGCAGAAGACAATATATGGAAAACCAGCAGAACTAATTAAAGGCAAAATTTCCCAGTAATTAGCTGTGTGACCTTTAGAGATGGCTTTATTTGTAAAGTGTGAGCACTCACATCATTGGGCCCAACTACAGCTACAGCAATTCGCCTTTTGTATTTATTTGAAGTTTTTAAATAGTGCCTTGACACAGGAGCGGTATTAAAATTCTAACTATCTCAACTACTTGCTATTGCTGTCATGGAACCCTTATCTCACTCTGCCAATGCGCCTTTCAATCCTGACCACTAATTTCCCTTGCCTCAAACAACTGTGCAAATATTAACATTTGCATTGTCTGATCAAGGAGCACCCTGTGTCCACCTTTGAAAGTGCAACAAACATGTGCTGGAACCTGCCATCGCCCCACCATTCAGAGACGCTGGCCCTTAAAGGGATCTTCTGATTTGCCTACAGGCCTCACCACTCTTGGGATGCTGCTCTAAACTTAGGCCACTGTATACGAGAGGGACAACCAAGGCAGATATCTATGCCAACAGTTTTGTTGACCTTGTGCACCACGTGGTTCAGGAATGGTGAATTTGGTGAGCAAGCAGACACCTTCCTTCATTGCCAGTGGGCATCATCTGTGAATGGGGCTTTGACCCTAAATTGGTGATTTCGCAAACCCTCAGTTTTATTCACTCTTCCAAGAAATGAAATTCAGGAACAGCTCCTCAGCTGGGTGTACAACAATCGAGCTCTACTTCACCTGCGAAGAACCAAAACTGAGACCACAAGCCTGAAGACCCAAAGTTGCTGAATCTGCATTTGGTGAATTTTCAAAATGAGGGAACCCTTCTCCTAAGAAAACACAATAAGGAATTCCAGTAAAAAAAAGTTTACCAGAAAAGGGGGATTTTGGAGCTAAGCAAATGCACAAGAAAGAGTAATAGTCACTAATGCCGCCCACACTGTGCTGATGATGGACGAGGGGGATGTCGTGTTGCACGGTTGTGTATGTGGGAAGCTGCTTACACGTTCACTTTTCTCTTGAGATTTACTTCCGCTGCTTGCACCTGCGTCTATTGGTTTCGTTTTTTCCATTCACCGTTATTTTTTTTTTTAGCTGGGGCGACAAGAAGGAGGAGCGCTTTATAGTGCAATGTGAGATTTAGAAATTGCTATGTAGGTCGACAATTGACACAGGAAATAAAATTAACCTCAATTAAAAGAGAAGCAAAAACCACCTACTTTGGTCGCTCACGTTACTAGTTTTTGTTTCAGCTGGGCAGGCAGGGGCCGGGGAGGCGCCCGAATGCTAATCTTACTGATATTAAACATGGTTACCATTTCAGCGTACACAACTGAAAGTCCTAAATAACAGGCCTACCCTCAACTTGATGTATCTTCTTATATTAAGTTCAGAAAAATAATCAATGACAAAGCAAACAGGTTTACCCTTTTCTACCTTTTTGCTTTGCAAATGTTTTTGACGATACTGTGCAAACAGGTTTTTGACGATACTGTGCAGCATTAATCTGTACGTGTGCTTGGGCGACAAGACACCGAGGCAGACTATTGTGATGGCCTATGCACGTGCATGTATCACCACACATGCTTGTGCATATGGATTGAGAAGGCTCTCAGTTATCCGCCATTTTTAATTTTTATTTACCATTCCAAGATGGAAGATGACAATTGAAATGCTAAAATAATTAATCCTTGGACAAAGCACTTTTTGAATAGAGAGCGACCAGCAGCACACAGCAGGTGGTGGGCTCTCCAAAAGATTAACAAAAAACATATTTTGCATCCGGACCGGAAGGGTAGGGGAACAACGGAGTGGCAGGTAGGGAGAGCCAGTTGGAAAGAAGTTAACATGTGGGAGAAAGCAATAGAGGAG
Organism: Calotriton arnoldi; assembly: GCA_963921515.1. Lineage (NCBI taxonomy): Eukaryota > Metazoa > Chordata > Amphibia > Caudata > Salamandridae > Calotriton > Calotriton arnoldi. The sequence goes on along the minus strand of CAWUFW010000825.1, from coordinate 1,501,087 downwards.
ATTAAGGAGGAGGGAGGAAAAGCCTGGGTTGGGGAAACAACAGATGAGCTTGGTGTGGAGGGAGCAACATGGAGCACACGGGGGGCGGGAGGCAATTTGAGGATGGAAGCAGCACATAAGAAACAGTAAGAAAGCACATGCACACTCAGGAGTGCTGAAAGAAAAAGAAAAAAGTAGCTCCCTGAATGTGAGCAGTGGAATGATACAAACTATTCAATCAACAGCAAGGGTAAAGAAGCTGTGTTGCAAGGGATGGACAAGAAGAGGAAGGAAAGCATTTGAAAAAGAAGCAAGCAAATAAGAGTCACAAGAAAGCAAACCAATGGTAGGCAACAGCCTGGCATAAAGCTCTCTGTGAGCACTGGTAGGCTCAACAATTTGTCCTTCAACAACAGACAGCTGTCTGTAGGCGAGACCTGATAAAACATCAAACCACCTCTATGAACGATAGGTACCATACGGATCTCTGCATCAGGTGCCGACCACACAGCGCTACTGTGACCTTATTCAGCAGGCCGGCAGACATGGTAGACTAGCTCAGTAATGGAAACAGTGCACATCTGCATTACTACATATAGTGCAGTGTATCTGCATATTTTAAGCTAGTAAAAAATTCACAGTGATTCTTCAGGCCAAAAATTAAGGTATTCGAATGAAAGATTATTGCTAGGAAAAGCTTGCAGTTATTGGTTATAATCATTGAAATCGTCGCTGTAAAGGGTGTTGTTAATTGAGAGAGAGTGCATGCAGGTATACTGAACACAATATGATAATAAATACCTTGGGGGCATATACATATAAATTAAAAACGTATTCCTGTTCACTAGACAACAAAGAAACTCTGACTTGAAATACTGCGAGCTGCTTTCTGATTGAGTACCTGTGTTAAAGTGTCAAAAAATGGAACGGATATCTACATCTATATTGTAATAACTTGATTTAAAAAAAGATCACTTGTTACAAGTGTCATTGTGCACACCTAACCCATACATGCCAACAGACCCAATTCACGCGGGAGACTCCAGATTGTAAAGCCAAAAATCACCTTGATTTAGGTTTTCCTCATCTGCAATTGTCACCACTTCAATAGAAGTCAATGGGGAAAATAAATCCCACTAAGTATTTTGTTCTCTCTTTCTACTAACCAAATGGTTTCATGTTTCATTCTCAAATAAGTCAATAAGTTAGTAAAGCTACACCTGGAGATTACCAAACACGTTTGGGTGAAGATTTGCTCATTTCTGAACATCAAAATGTTTCTCAGGTTACATCTTTTTTACTCTGTGTATTTTCGGGACACTGTGGTCTGTAGAACTCTGATTGCTGAACAGGGCATTAACTAGGATACTCTCCGTTCTATGATATCTTGTTACCGTACTTACCCTGCAAGAGGACTGAAGTCCCTTTCAGTTCGACATTTGGGACAGTGAAACAGCAACTCGCTGAGGAGGATACTGTGATAGATTGCGATGATGTGGCTCAGACGAGGAATAGACCACTTTTTCGCAGGATTGTGCCCTGAGGAAGCCTATATGTAGATGAAACGCATTGGCTGCGCTTATTGAGAAAGGAATGGAGTAAAGAGAGAAAAAACTACAAGCAGTGACTGCCTCGTCTTGCTAGCTCTAGTCGTGTGTCCAAAGTGTTGTCTACTACATTTTGGTTTTTGTTGCCTCTAAATCTATGTTCTACATACATCTTGAAAGAAACTTGCAACTGTAGCAGGCTTTCAGACACACTCCTGGAAAACGATTTTGGGTTAGCACTTGTGACAATACTGTCCCATTTCAACATGCACACAGTGCAAATATGACCGCGAGAAATGGCACGGCATTTATGCACGAGTATTTATATTTATTTTGTCATCAAGGACAATATTTTTCTTTTCTTTATAAACATGTATACAGTGGTATACGGGCTCCATCACTGCCTAGACTCTGTGTCATCAGTCACGCAGGCTCATGCCGGTGATGTCACTAAAGAATGCTGAGGCAAGAATTACTGTTTGCATGAATGTCCATTAAGATCTGGGAAGGAAAGCAGTTGGGTTTTACAGAGTGATGTTCTGGCTGGGCCCTCTGAAGAAGATTCCTCCTCTGCAGATCCCAGGGAGATCTTGTTTAAGGAGTTCCCAGTGGTATGTGAAGATGCATTCGCCTCTAGACTCGTGTCTGGAGCCAGTAGAGCCAACCCCACTGTTAAGGGTGCACAGCAGTGAGAGGGGCAGTCTATGGCTACAGGATAATAGGCGACTCCTCATGACCCGCGTAAGTGTTCATGACAGGATGTACTCCCTTGTTACTCACAGAAGACTAGCCGCATGTAGGACTGGTGCGAGTGATGGCTGACTGACCTGTATGAAGATGAGGATTAACTAGTTCCTATAACTAGTGTTAGGAAGAGACTAACTCACATTTTCTCTGAGACTTTCACTCTGGGGAAGCCATCATCGTAGACATGCAGGTTTGAATTTTACAAGCTCCATCTGATTAAAAAACTCTAGTATACCTACAGGGACCATATGATGGGAAAAGGGTGGCAGGTCAGGCTATGAGAGATTGAAATGTTCCAGTGGTTCAAAGCTGAAAGTGTCTAAGCCTAACTTGCCACATTAAGGACTCACAAGAAGTAATGTCTTATAGTAAGTTCTAAACTGCACTGGCACAATTTAATGAATGCTATCACTTACCTAAAGAATAAATAAAATAATTGAACTGAGGACAACTCATCAAGCTGATAATATATACAAAGTTTAGCTCACAGTAATAAATAGAATATAGTACACTTAGTCTTAGTATGTGGACAGTGCTTATTAATAAAAAGCTGTGTATTACAAAAAATATTCCGAACGTATCTGTCCAATTCTTTACAGAGTAGTAGTTTACAGAGTCGAGGCACTACGTTTGAAGGTCAACTATATAGCAAGCCTGTTTGGCAGTATGGCGATAAAAGTAACAGAACGCAAATGTATTGTCTGATTAAACAGTGTGCGAGTCACAATGACTAAAGTGAAACCCCACTTTACGGAGGAAAGATTCCAGAGGACTGTCCACATTTTGCAGCTTAATTAAACTATTATTCTCCTAAGCACTGCATATATTAATACATTAATATGCCCCTTAGAGGAGCCTCTGAAAACTCCAGGTAGGCTACTCATAAATAAAGTTTAGAGGGAGAGATGAGAGGAAAGGGAGTTAGGGAAGGTTATGGAAGGCAGTGTGGAAGGGGGCAAGAGAAGCGGTAAGGAAGTGTAAGATCTTCTTGAAACCCCTGAATTATAACAAGATATGGAGGAAATGGTGGAACTACCACGGCCTGGACGGTTAATGTAGTGACTGGGCACCTCGCTGTTTGTTCGGGGTTTGCGGAATCAGATGGAATGGACTATTGATGATATGCTAGGTTGTGATTTCTCTATGCGTAAGCTGGACAGAGTCAATGTTTGGTTTGCCCTGTTATGAAAGCAAATTAAAAAAAATCCTGCTATAAAAAAAAAAAAATCTTCTTGAAGCACAGTCAGTATTGCTGTAACCAGGAGGAGGAGAGGGTGAGGTAGAAGGCCTAATTTACAAACAAAAGTTGTAATACATCACCCAGTCGGTAGTTCTAGTTAGGATTGTGTTTCCATAGGATATGCCTTTTTTGTGTTGCTAATAACTTTGGCGCCATCTGACGAATCGCCGCTAAACTTTCCATAAAAGTGCTACTTTTTGATTTGTTGTGCATGGAAAGTTTCAGGGTGAACTGTCAAGAAAGGGCTGAGAAAAAAGGGGGTCCCAAAACTCGTTTTCCCCATTTATTTTTCCATAGGAACTTTAGACACCGCTACAGTCCAAACCACTGAACAGATTTACACCAAATTTAGCAGAAAGCTAGATCTTGGTCCAGAAATAGTTCTTTTTTGTATTTTGGTGTAAATCTGTTCAGTAGTTTTGGAAAAATGAAGGTTCAAATAATTGTTATACATCACACCACAGAGGATACATGGAGCCAACAGATCGAAAGCTGAGATTTGATTGGCTGCACCACCTCAACCAGGAATTGGTGGCAGTCATAAAGTCCTAAAACAAAACACAAAATTAAGACATAGGGGGCAAGGTACAGATACCCAGCCCTTAGGCCTGGTATTGGGGTCAACGCCTGGGGCCAAAAACATTGTTTAAAAATGTATTTGCAGCAAATTCGTTGAGGATCAATAAATCAGCGGCAAACCGCGGGAGCAAAAGAAAACTGCTTCTGTGGGCTTGAAGCAATGACGGCTCCAGCTGCACGCACAATGGGTGAAAGCAGGGGAGCGGTGAGGCTGTTGGGGCCCGGAGCTCCTCCAGACACCCCCAATGAGGTACGCACTGTTGGTGGGGTCATGGGGGCACTAGGGCTCCCCCGTAGTCCCCAAAAATAATAATGGTGTGGGGTGGCCCGGGTGGACACCGGAGCACCCCTTAGATAAAAAAGAAATGCAGTCTCATGCGTGGCCCCATGAAAGGGGGCTGCTTGCAGGGAGCCGGCAGGGTCGCAGGAGCACTGGGGCTCTCCCCGCAGCCCCTTACATAAAAAACAAACAGTGGGTGTCCTGAGTGGGACCGAAACAACCAGAAAAAATAAATACATTTAAAACATAAATAATAAATGAGCGGCCAGCACAGCTCATTTTTTATTCACTGCTCCTTCAAGGAGCGCCCCATAATGCCCTGCGAGGGCTATTTGCTTATATTTTGTTTTTGGTGATGTTCCTAGAAGGGGCAGGGACATCACCAATTTTTTTTTACAAAATTGTGGGGGGGCTGAAGGGAGTTTTGCAGCCTCCCACAAGACGAAACGTACGTCCCCTGGGTCAGTGAAACAATCATCCCAGGAGAACTTACCAAATTTTTCAAAAGCATTTCCCAGGTTGGAGCTCTTTCTCTACAGCTGGGATTGCAGTGCCACATAGGGGCAGGGTGTATGGTTGCAGTTTATGTGATACAGTGTATCATATAAAATACAAGGCCTTTATCTGGTTGTTTTTATGATTTCATTTTTTGGGGTGTAAAATGTTAAAAGGTAGACTAATAGACTAGATTTTTATAACAGAAACCTGGCTTAAGGATTCATCTGAACCCAAAATCTCGCTAGCCTCTCCATCTGGTTATAAGATATTGAACTGTGATAGAGTCGGCCACACGGGAGGAGGCACTGCGATTATTTACAAAGATACTTAAACTGCTCCATGGAACTTAACTCTCCTCAGACAGACTGTGAAATACTGGCCTTCCAGCTGTCCTGGAAAAATCAAAAGCTACTCGGAGGCGTAGTCCTCTATAGCCCACCTGGCTACCAACTACAAATGAGGACCAGCCTCCTTGCTAAGCTGATCCCTTTAAGTGTTGAGTATGATTACTATTTAGTCATTGGAGATTTTAACCTACATTTTGAAAATATGTAGGATCCACTTTGTAGACAATTAGAGAATGATATGAAAATGCTCCTACTTAAGCAATGGATTACTGGCCCTACTCACAAAGCGGGCCATACTCTAGATCTCCTTTTCTCAAACATTGAAGCTACGAAAATTCTTGACACTGTCCCTTTAACATGGGTAGATCACTTTCTTGTCACTTTCAACCTCACATTAATAATTGATCAAGGAAAAATATCTCCAGCTCCATCAGTAGCACCAAAAAGACTCCGGAGCCGCATAAATGCAGAAACGTTTGCTAATCACTTTACTCCTACACCTATTGACCAAAAAAGACCTCTAAATAAAAATATTGAACACCTCAATGCCGCCAACACTAATTCCTTGGACAGATGTGCACCACTGAAAACAAATCAGTTAGAGGTTTGCTTTCAGAAAAATGGTACTCTAATAATTTAAGGCTAGCTGAAAGGAAATGCAAAGCTCTCGAACATATCTGAAGGATTTCAAAAACCCCAATCGATTGCCTAAATCACAAAGAGGAATTGAAAAAATATCACAAGGCACTAAGGAGGGCCAAGAAGGACTACTTTATCAGGAGAACTGCAGAGAATAGCAGTTACTCAAAAGAACTGTTTAAAATTGCAAAAGAGCTATCCCAGCCATAATTTCTCATCCAAACGATTATTACAGAAACTCACTGTCAGGAAATTGGAAAGTTTTTTATTGATAACATCTAGAAAATCTATGCGTCCTTTGCCACTCAACCTTCACTGGCCAAGATCTCATGGAAACTACTAAGCCCACATCCAGAGGCCTTTACTAATTTGAATTCATTTGAAAGAATCACAAAAGAACAAGTTGTGAAGTTAATGAATGAAGTTAAGTCAGGATCTCCACTCGATCCTTGCCCTCATTTTATCTACTCTAAATTAACTACCATATTGAGCACCATTTGTACCCAATTTTTTAAAATCAATCCCTGGTAGAGGCAGCATACCCAGATATTTGGAAGCAGGCTTTAATACTACCTGTAGCCAAGAAGCCAGGAATGGATGCCTCTGAGTTCTCCAACTACCGGCCAATATCTCTGCTCCCATTTATGTCCATGATTTTGAACAAATTGTGAATGGACAGCTCACTAACTTCCTTGAAAATAACAGCTTACTAGACCCTTCACAGACGGGCTTTCGCCCCAAAAATAGTACTGAATCCACCCTCTTGGCTGTACTCTACGCTATCAGGTCAGTAGTTGATCAGGGCAAAGCCGCTGCTCTGATCCTACTTGACCTGTCAGCGGCTTTTGATACCGTCTCTCATAGTTGGCTGATTGGGAAACTTCACAAAATTGGGCTCCACTCTAAACCCCTACAGTGGTTTGGATCTTTTTCTAAAGAACTGAGCGCAATCAGTCCAGTTGAGCACTTTTAGATCCTGCCCCTCTATCAAGATGTGAAGTCCCTCAAGGCTCCTCTTTTAACATTTATGTCTCCTCTCTAGCAAAGCTGGTAAGGAAATGGGGCTTTGAGATCTGCTCATACGCGGATGATAGTCAACTGGTCATTTCCATGGGAGGGAAATATGAGGAAACCTGAGATAATCTAACCAATTGTCTTTCAGAAGTAGCAGAATGGATGACCGAGCATTGTCTGAAACTTAATGCCAACAAATCTGAGATGTTACTATTCGGAAGAGCCCAAAGAATATGGGACTCCTCTTGGTGGCCCACATTTCTAGGAGAGAAAATCAGCCAAAAATCTGGGGACCATCATTGATGACTCACTTTCAATGCATGAGCAAGTTAAGGCCACTTGCGGAAAATGCTTTGGTATCCTCAAATTACTTGAGTGTGCCGATGGATACCGGTCAACTGGCGTAAAACATTAGCTCAGGCCCTAATAACTATTGGGTTATGGTAATGCCCCAAATGTGGGTATGGCCAATCACCTTTTTACCAGACATCAGGTTATTCAGAATGCAGCGACAAAACTGAGCTGCAATCTGGATAGGTACAGCTCGGCTTCAGACTGCTTGCCAACTCTACAGTAGCTGCCAATGAGGAAGCGATCCCGCATTAAGCTTCTCCGTCATGCACACAAGACACTTTATAAGACTGGGCCCAAAATTCTTCAAACCACAGTGGAATTTTACAAGCCAGCATGCGGACTGAGGCCATGTAACTTTGCACTTGCCAAGGCTAAACGTATAAAAAAAAAGTTAGAACTGGCGGCCACTCGTTTTGAACTATGGCAGCGGCCCACTGGAATATCTTACCGTTAGATCTCTGCCCGACTGATGACCATCAGCAGTTAAGGAAAACATTTTAAACTTGGCTTTTTAAAGATTAAGATATTTTAGAAGCTGAGGCCCAACCTAAAGGTCAGTTCTCCCAGTTGGAAAGATAAGGAGCTCTCTAGCGCCGTGATATCCCTTAGGGGATTTGCACTTTAGAAATGGAAATAAATAAATAAAATAAATATGTTTTTTCTTAAAGAAAAAATAGTAGAGCTCAGACTACTTATTTTCAAACTTTTCATCCCAAACATGTAATAATAAAAAATATGTCAAACAAAAGAGTTGTAGACATGTAGTTTAATTTAAAAAAAAGGTATTAAATAGGATTTAAGTCATCTATAATAATACACATTGTCTTGAGTGTATTATTGAAATAAACATTTGATTAAAATTATTGCTAATTTTTGGAGAAAGATGATAGATCTGCTTTATATATTAGGTGTTCGGAGGGGGCATGGGGTGTTGGCCACAGGGTCTAAGTGCAGGCCAGGCCCTCTGGCCAACTCACTCCACGCAGCTGTGTGCAGTGTGGGGTTGACTGATTGTGAATTGTGTGGGGTAAGGCTTTGAGAAGCCAGGCCCCGCAGCCAACCCCAGCTGCACACAGCAGAAGGCCATGCACGGCGGGGTGGTTGGCTTTGCACATGGTAATAAAATATTACTTTGCATTAAAAAAAACTAAAAAGTCACAGAAAAAAACAAAGGTTAAAGAAACATTATAGTTGGGTGAAATGTTCAGTAATAACATAACGTTTTAAATTCTAAAAACCATAGAAATTCCCCAATTATAGTTATAGTTATCTCAAGTAACTATAGCTCGTACACTAAGGTACCTACAACTCGCATCCTTGCCATGCACTGCTAATTACTCCACATATTACATTAATCATGGCATCTTCTGTGACATCATTGATAATATCACTGAAACATTTGCAATGAAATTATAGATGAGAAAACTGTGCATGGCGGGGGCGCGAGTTATAGTTACCTTAGGGCCTGAGCTATAGTTACTTAAGATAACTATAACTGGTAAACTTCTATGGTTTTTAGAGTTTAAAATGTTACGTTGTTACTGAACATTTCAACTAACTATAAAGTTAGTTGAACCTGTGTTTTTTTACAGTGGGAAAAATATATATATATATATATATATTATCTACTGGCGGTCGCCAGTAGATAGTTATAGTTACAACCTATTATCCATAGGAAATCCGCGACATTCTATTTGAAATAACTCTCTTGCTGGTTGACGTATCTTCGCAAAATTTTCAAACTTTGTGGCCCGCTCCGGTCCGCTCCTACCCTGAAAGTCTCGGGGGGATTCGTCAAGCGGGGGCCGAGAAAAAAGAGGGGTCCCAAAACGCGTTTTCCCCATGCAATTTTCCATAGGAAACTTTAGACACGGCTACGAGTATGAGTGACTGTACGGGTGAGTGAGTGGATGTGTGCGTAGACCTAAGAATCAGTGAGTGGGTATGTAGTTATTGGTGTTGGAGTGTCTATGGTTTTGCGAATGGCAGTCTGTAATTTAGAGTGGGTGTATCAAAGGTTATATTAGAGTGTGAGGAGGTGCATCAGATTATCACGTGGATGATGTCATCAGTGATGTCATTTGAGATGTCATCAGTGATGTCATCAGTGATGTCACTGACCATGTCATGAGTGATGTAATATGTGACGTCATCAGCAGTGCATTACGGGCGCGAGTTATAGTTAGCTGGACTAACTATAACGGGGGAATTTCACGGGTTTTGTACGAGTGCAATGTCCAACTAACTATAACTGTCCCTAAAACCTATGGTTTTTTCAGTGAATTTCAAAGGTTTTTTAAATGCTAATTTGTAACTATAACGTCCCTGAAACCTATGGTTTTTTCAGTGAATATATATATATATATATATCTTCCAAACTGCCCTGCAATTGAGGACGCACTCCACAGCCGGTGATTATCACAACCATTTATTTTCAAAAGAAACACTTGAAGGAAGGAGCGTGAAGCTCTGAAACGCGTCAGGCAAGAGGACTAAAAAGATCGGATTGAAATGCCTGTTTCTTTTGAAAAATAAATGGTTGTGATAATCACCGGCTGTGGAGTGCGTCCTCAATTGCAGGGCAGTTTGGAAGAGATATATAAGCACGGCGGTTCCGGTCGTGGAGGATTGCACCACCCTGAAAATTAATATGGGACCGTCAGATTTGGAACTGATCAGAATCTGATGGCGGCACAGCAGGTTAAATAATGTGAAACCGGACTTTTAATCTGAGACCCACTGGAGGGTTTGTTTATTACCAGTCCTTCGTATTAGTTTGAAATGACACAGAACCCACTGGAGGGTAAAAATTTGGCGTAAAATGGACCACAAGTTCAAACGTGCATTGCAATGAGAATCCACCGAGGAAGGCACACCGGAGGCTTATAAATTAAAAGCACGAAGTGAACTGTGGGAGCCAGTATTCCTGTGTATTCAAGTGCCTTTGAGGAAGGAGCGTGAAGCTCTGAAACGCGTCAGGCTAAAACGATCGGATTGAAATGCATGTTTCTTTTGAAAATAAATGGTTGTGATAATCACCGGCTGTGGAGTGCGTCCTCAATTGCAGGGCAGTTTGGAAGAGATATATATATATGTATATATATATATATATATGCAAAAAAGAAGCAGAGAACTCTGGGTAGTTCTCAAGTTTAGGTGGAAAGCAGCTCCTGTATAGAACACCCTTAACACCAGCAACACTCTAGATCTGCTCACCTCAAATGTCTGCTTTTCTATCAAAGTCTTTAAGCATAGGAATAGGACAGTGCCATCCACGCCGAGATACAAAGGGACAAAGTCTTTTGCCATCTCTACAGCAAGGTTTTCAAGCATAGGACTAGCACAGTGCTGTCCATTCCGAGCTATAAAATGACAAAAGCCATTTACCACTCCAGGCACAGTATTACAGCTTGGAATTGGTAAAATACCAACCAAGCCAACCAAGACTTTGATAGAAAAGCAGACATTACAATGTGAGTTATTAGAATATATAGATGTGTAAAGTGGTGACAGACAATGGTGTTTAATAGTTAAGGGTATTGTAAAGGCATTACTAATGAAAAGTGTCTGCATTGTAGCTAGAGGGGGAACGCATAGGTAAAGAGTGGAACAATACTACGCATGTTTGTCCTTAGCAGCTGCTTTAACCTTTGTACACTGGATGCACTGAGGTTCACCGAGGAAGAAGCCAGTGTGCAGGAGCACTTCCTCGGAGCCCTGAGCCAATATGTGGCTCCCCACTGGTTTTTCACAGGACAGACTTCCTCACTTGTGACCATATTGATCTGTTGCCAGCCTGCTGGTATGCTCTGCATAAATTCAGGAACTAAATGAAGGACTTCAGACTGCAGCCAGCCACTACA